>OZ038509.1:42870670-42998170 GCA_964036315.1 Acanthosepion esculentum | reverse complement strand
TAGAGCCCTTTGCGCAGTTAGAAAGTTAGTCCAGACCTGAGAAAGGGTGGAACAAGACGTGCCGTGACCAACGTCAAGACTCACACCAATGGGGAACAAAAGCCCATATATATATATATATATATATATATATATATATATATATATATATATATATATATATATATATATATATTAGGTCATCCCATAAGTTCTGTCCGAATTTTAACTTTTTGTTAAAATGAACGAAATTTAAAGAGTATTTTATAATGTCTAATGGAGCTGAACATTATTTCTATGTTCAGATGCATTTAAACTGATCAAATTTTATTTCAGAGATCAATAAAATTAAATTCTGTTTGATTAAAACCCTGATAACATGGAAGTACCCAAGAATCATTTGAGGCACATAATGCTTTATGAGTTCAAGAAAGGAAACTCGGCAGCCGGAGCGGCTAGAAACATTCACTCAGTTTATGGAGAGGAATGTGTGAATGAAAGAACTTGCAGAAGATGGATTGCAAAATTCGGAGGTGGAGATTTCACCCTTGAAGATGAAGATCGAACCGGACGTCCAGTTGAGTTTGATGAAAAGCTCCTTGAAGCAGCCCTTGAAGAAAATCCTGCTTTATCTGTTGAGGAATTGGCAGTGGTTCTCAGTTCAAACCATACAACTGTTCATCGTCATCTTCAACAACTTGGAAAAGTTCCGAAACTTGGAAAATGGGTGCCTTATGAATTCTCTGAAAACAACATCAAATCCCGAGTTGACATCTGCTCTTCTCTCCATTCTCGCCAACTCGTTTCACCTTTTTTGGATAGACTTGTGACTGGCAACGAAAAATGGATCTTTTATCGAAATGTTAAGCGTCGTAGACAGTGGCTTGGAAAAGGGGAAGGACCCCAGCCACAGCCGAGAAGGGAACTTCATGGGCAAAAGGTTCTTCTTTCAATCTGGTGGGATTGCCAAGGAATAATCCACTTTGAATTCTTACCACCTAATGCAACAATTAATGCTCAAATATACTGTCAGCAATTAGAGCGTTTGAACCAAGCTTTGAGTAAAAAAAGACCTGCTCTAGTGAATCGAAATGTTTCATCAGGACAATGCGCGACCACACACAGCAAGAATCACTTCACAAAAGATCGAAGAACTTGGTTGGGAGAAAATTCCTCATCCACCTTATTCTCCCGACCTTGCTCCTTCAGACTACCATTTGTTTCGTAGTTTACAGAATCATTTGGAAGAAACAGCTTTTGTAACACAGGAAGAGGTTAAAACTGACATTTGTGAGTTCTTCGAATCAAAGCCAAAAGAATTTTACAGTAATGGAAATAGTAAGCTTGTTAATAGATGGAAGGAATCAGGGAAAATACATTGTTGATTGAATCTATAATTAAATGTAACATTTGGTCATTTGTTTTCTTTATTCAAAATTCGGACAGAACTTATGGGATGACCTGATATATACAGGGTAGCCATAAAGTTCGTGTGCACTTTAAAAATTTATAACTTTATTTGTATTTGCGATAGAAATAATCTGTAAAAAATGTTATAAAGTTTAATGTACCTAGTTTTAACCATAGCAAAAATAACTAATGTGATTTCAGGCATTACTGTAAATCAGTTGGCAAATGTTTTCCGTGAACTGCAAAATCGTATTACCCTTTGTATTGCTAATGATGGAGGACATTTGGAAATCATAAGAAACAAAATCAATAAACAAAGTAAATAATAAACAAATTAGCAAACTGTTATGACCAAAATATTAGACTATAAAAATCAAAACAAAAAATCGGAGGAAAAATTGCTATACCTGTTATATAACGATAAAAAAATGAAATAAAAAAATAAAAAGTAATATACGGCGTTACTTAAACATCGAAAACCAAAAAGAGAAAATATACAGTGTAACAAAGAAATAACAACAAGTAAAATAAATTGATCTAAATACATCCAAATATATAAATAAACTAACAACCGATACCGACAAACTTGCTGTTTAGAAATAACAAATAAAGATAATCAATCCAAATATGTAAATTAAAAACTGTCCCCGCCAAAATAATAGTTAGAACAAACCACAGCAAACAACCCCAAAATTGAACAAATAGCTTTAATTATCTTCCCAAACAAAAACAAAACTATTAAATAAGCTATATAAACAAATTTTTATTACGTTAATAAAAACACCGATCAAAATAAAAATAAAAAATAAATAAATATATAAGATAAAAAATAAAAAAAATAAAAACAAGCAAAATAATTAGACACAAATAAATAAATAAACAAATAAACGTCTTCCCGTAAAATAACCGCCAAAATAAACTGCCCACAATGCACCACTAACCCGTATATATAAATAGCCGAGAAAAATAACAGCACTCGTGGCCTGACGATTGCATCTAGCATGAAACAGACTGTCGCCTCTAAGGGTCAACTTCTATGTTCACTTTTATATTTACATACGCTCTACCTCTGATATTGAGCACTTTATCCCATAAATATAGCACCCCTTAAGATTATATTTCTTTATATATATATATATATATATATATATATATATATATATATATATATATATATATGATTATGTCTGTGCGTGAGTGTGTGTTGGGAGTGTGTGTTTGTTAGTGTATATATATATATATGTTTGTGTGAGTGTGTGTGAATGTGTATGTATGTATATATATATATATATATGTGTGTGTATGTCCGCGCGCGCGTGTGTATATAATTATATATATATATATATATATATATATATGTATATGTGTGTGTGTGTGTGTGTGTGTGTGTGTGTGTGTGTGTGTGTGTGTGTGTGTGATACTCTTGGGTGAGTTTCTTCTGGTATGAAATAAGAGATATGTTCTCCGGTGAAAAACAGTAACCGTTTTTTTAATCTTTTCCCGCCAAGTAAGGCAATAAAGCCACAAAGACGCAAGGGGGCTTGAGTGTGAGAGCATAATAGAAAAAAACATCTTTAAGGACAGGGTAGAAAAAAAAAAGAACGAGAATTAAGATGACAGACGATAACATTGCATTTAAATTTTTGAAGATCAAAATTGACTGGGATCCACAAGCCAGTTGTGATATACAAGAAATTATTTGCATAGAATCTATGGTTCGCCATTTCAACGGTAAAATTTTGAGAGCTTGCCTCCAATCTAGTGCTGCACTTAAATTCATAAAGTCTAGGGAGCATAGAGAAAAATTAATGGCAATATTTATAGAAAGACACAAGGAAGATACGTTGCCATGTCAGTATCAATAATATTGCAGATTCTTATTTGGATTTTATAAAGATTCTCTAAATATATAAAGCGGGAACACCAGACTAGATGTGGCAACAATATACAAATCAAGGATTTTGCCGAAATGATGTTTTATGTTCCGCGTATTTTCAACTATTCTCAATCATTTTCAAGGAAAATGTTGTGGATTCTGGGGATGGAATCCTGCACAAATAAATAAACAACGCTAGTAATCGAGATAGGAAAATAAGTGTATTTAACGTAAGAATACTAACTTGAAAGGAAGATTAGTAGTCCAGGAATGCGGGTTAGTAGAAAGTATATGTACAAGTCTCTGTAAGTGATGCCGTAATTCTCTCTCTCTCTCTCTCTCTCTCTCTCTCTCTCTCTCTCTCTCTCTCTCTCTCTCTCTCTCTCTCTCTCTCTCTCTCTCTGTGGACTCTACGTATCTCAACCTCGTCTCAACGTATATCCTTGTATCTCCAACTCTATCAGTATAAGTATACTTTAGGCGAGTCCATCTTATGTAAAGGGGGAGAGCCCCACAACAACCCCTCCCTAGCTTCTTTTTGGGGGGGAGTTAATATTTTTTTTTCGCTTATGCTCTATTATTTGCGGTTCTGTGAATTTTCTTTTCCTGCTTGTTCTTCTAATCTCCGTGGCTACTTGTGGTCTTTGAATTTCAAATGCTTCAAAAATCGCCTCCATTGAGTCTTCATTTTCCGAAGGTGACGAGCTTGATTCCTCTACCCGTCTTTTTTGTATCTGATTGATATGTCTCCTGTGAGTGAATTTTTCGCCTTGGACCGTGTACAGAACGTTCCTCAGTCTGCCTATTATTGTATCTGGTTCCCAGTATGCCAGATTATTCTTAAACATTCTGAAACAGACCCGTTCGCCTGGTTTGAAGGATCTTTTAGGCACTATCGGTGTATGCCGGTTTTTATTTTTGCTGGGTAATAGTTTATCAAAAACAGACCGTATTTTGCGGGCAAACATCGCTTCAGCTGGCGAAAGGCCAGATGGTGTGTTTCCGTTCGGGGTGATTCTGTAGACTTGTAGGAACTGTTGTATGGCTCTTTCTGTTGGTACGTCATCTGCTTTTTTCAAGGCTCTCTTAAGCGTGTCCACAAACCGTTTGCCCGTTAGATCGTAGATGGTATGGTGCTATTTTAACATGTTTGACTCTATAAGTCGCACAACATTCTTAAAAGTCGCTCGAGGTGAAATGGGTACCATTATCCGTTACAAGGCAATCTACCACGCCGAATCTTGCGAATAATTCGTGTAGACAATTAATAGTGTTTCCCGTCGTAGGGTTTTTGTATCTGAAAACTTCTGGCCACTTGCTAAAGCTATCTACCGTTATCAAGTAGTAATATCCATCTATGGGTCCTGCATAGTCCGCATGGATTCTAGACCAAGGTCTATCGACCTTAGGCCATGGTTTTGTATAATAGGTGGTGCCTTTGCTGCCGCAGAACAGCCTCTACATTTTTCTACCATTTGCGTAATGTCGTTATCCATATTAGGCCAGTACACGAAACTTCTCATTAACGCTTTCATACGATTTTTCCCTGGGTGTCCTAGATGAAAGTCCTTCAGAATTCGTCTTTGTAAAGATTTGGGTATGACCTCTCTTTCATTATAAAGTAATACGTGATCACAAATTGAAAAACTGTCCGCTAGATTTCTTTCTTTTTCTTCTATTTTTCTATTTGTACTTTGTATGAATTCATCCATTTCAGCTTCTCTTCTGATTTTTAACAAGGTCACTGGTAATTCCCTTACTGTATTGTTTAGCCCTTTACTAATTTCGTCTTCGGCTCGTAAAGCCGCTATTACAGAGTCTTCCAGAGGTTCGCATTTCGCAGGTACCAATCTAGATAATCCATCCGCATGACCAATTTTCTTTGACGGTAGGAACTCTAGTTTGAAATTATAATTCAATAATATAGTTCCCTATCTCAGGAGTCTGTTGGCTGTGTAGATTGTTAGTCCTTTTTTCGATCTGAATATAGTGAGAAGAAGTTTATTGTCAGTTTGAAGAGTTTCTCTTCCATATATGTATCTGTGGAAGCGAGTTATGGCGAATATTATACCTAACGCTTCCTTCTCAATTTGCGAATAATTCCTCTTTGCTGGTAACAACGATCTAGATGCGTGAGCTATAGGTTTCCTTGTGCCATTCTGCCTCTTGTGTAATATACAATCTCCCACTCCGTGTGAGCTTGCGTCACTAGCAATGATAATTTCCAGTTTGGGATCATATGCGTCAGTGCTAGATCAGACGTTAATTTCTTTATGATCTCCTTAAAAGCTTTCTGTCAATCTTCTGTCCAGTTCTATTTGTTCTCTTTTTTCAATAATTCATTGAGGGGAGCCCTCAATTTGTGCATGTTTTCAATGAATTCACCGTAATAGTTCGCTAGACCAAGAAAGCTTTGCAACTCTGCGACATTTTTCGGCTCAGGCATATTTTTTATTGCAGATTCCCTATCTGGATCTGGCTTTCTGCCACTTTCATTGATTATATGGCCTAGATACTTGATTTCTTTTAGAAAAAAATCGCATTTTTTCTCCTTTAAAACCAAAATCCTGAATTCTTTTAAAGACTGCTTTAATGTGTGTTGCGTGTTCTTCTACATTATCGCTTTTGATTAAAATGTCGTCTAAGTAAGCAATAGCAAAGTTCGGTCCTATGAGTATGGTGTCTATAGTCTGTTGGAAGATTGACGGTGCTACTTTTATCCTAAATGGCAATCTGTTAAATTTGTAAAGTCCTTTGTGAGTATTGATACATAAAATCTTTGTACTTTCTTCTTCTACTAGAATCTGAAGATAAGCTTCACTTAAATCAATCTTAGAAAATACCTTACCACCGTTAAGCTTGGTAAATATTTCCTTCGGGCTTGGCAATGGGTAGTGATAATCCTTGATAGCCTTGTTTAACCCAGTCGAAAAATCTGCGCAAACACGGGTTTCTCCAGATTTTTTCTTTACGTAGACCACTGGTGCCGCCTATTCACTGAATTCGATTTGTGAAAGGATTCCAGTTTGTACCAATCTATCTAACTCCTTGTCAATTTTTTCTATGGTTGCGAAAGGCACGTTTGGCTTTTTCTTGAATACTGGCTGAACATTTTCCTTTAGTTCAATTTTAGCTGCAAACTTATTACATCGTCCCAAACCGCTCGAGAATACTTCGGGGAATTGAGTGTGTAGTTCTTCTTTTAATTTTGTAGCTTCTGACGGCTCGCACTCTATTTTCTTACAAAACGAGCTAATGGGTAAATCCCATGCGTCAAACTTTTGCATCCAGTCTGTGCCCACCAAATTTTCTGTGTCTTTCATTACAAATATCTTCAATTTTTTCGTTTTTCCATGGAATTTTACGTTTAGAATTACTTCACCTTCAAATTTGATACGCTCCCCTGTAATAGACTTAGAGATTTTCTGTGTATGCATCATGGTCGGTCTATTTAGCTTCCTCCATGTTTGTAAATTAATTATAGTTAGATCCGAACCTGAGTCTAACTGTAATTTTACCTTCTTATTTAAAATCTCGAGTTCCACGTATTTTCTTGTGTTTAGTTTGTCTTCGTAGTCCATTCTAGTAGTTCTTACCCTACTAGTGTGTTTTTTGTTTCGGCATTGCGATGCCTTATGTACCATTTTTCCACAAGCTAAACAGTTCTTGTATTTGAATGGACAGTCTTTATTCCAGTGTAATCCACCACATCTGTAACATGGAGATGGGGGGGGGCTTATATTTGCTTTGATCTCTGTCATTAATTGCCTTATACCTTGTAATTTTTCCTTTATCATGAAATTTTTGTTTTTCTTCCGGGGGGTGGTGAAAATCGTAAACTTTTGTTCAACTTACGTATGTGTGCTACTCCCGATTCCTCGATATCCTTAGAGTCATTTTTTATGCTCAAGCATTTTTGGCAGTCTTCTGACAATTTTTGTAGCGTTAATCCAGGCTCGTTTTGAAGCTTCGAGAGCATTCTTTTGCGCATTTCACTGTCCTTGGCTGAGACTAATCCCTGTACGAAATCAGACACTTAAAATTGTCCGGAGCTAATTCTGCCAAGTTAAAGTAATCGCAATGTTTGTTCACGATTGCGGCAAACGTGTGAGTAGTCCTCATTTTCGCTTTTTACGAGGTTGAGATATTTTCACCTTTTGTGAAAAAGTGAAGTCTTTGGACTGAAGAGCTCCATAAGGCAGTTATTTCCCTCGTCAAGCGTCAAATCGTTTGTCTTTTTCGGTAGAATATAGTCCACAAATTTTGTGTACTCCTCTGTTCCCAATTTTCTGAGTAATAAACGTAGCTTCTTAGCTTCCGTCCAATTTTGGCAATCAATGTTGAAAATGTCTTCATGACGTCTGTAGTAGTCCCCGAAATTTTTATCATCTTCTAGAGAGTATTTAAATGTTCCTATTGTGTTCCAAACTGCGTCTTGAGAAAAAGTCGCCTCTTTTTCGATATTTTTTGTTGTGTGTTACCCGTTACTTTTAATATTAATTCCTGGAGTTGCATTTGTCTTTCTTGATTTTCCTTCTGAAATTCGAGCTGTCTTTCTTGATTTTCCTTCTTTGTTTATAGTATTGCATTTTCCATTTTTTCCTGTTGAGAGAGCAATTGCTTTTGCCACTTCTCTTCCATTCTTTCTTGGAATTGTAGTTGCGGTTCATTTTGGTATTTTACAAGTTGTACCAAAATACTTTTTAAAATTCTCCATGATAAGAGTTTTACAAAAACCTCGATTTTCCGTATTTTGATGAAGTACCTTTTAATCCCAGTGATCACGTAAAATCCTCGCAAATCCTCATATATCTTTGTCGCCCAGTCGTTGTGGACGCTGGCAACGGCAAATTTTTTGAGTCTCCGAGACGTGCAAATCCTCGTCACCAATTTGTTGTGGTAACGAGAGAAATGTTTTTTTTCTTTCCGTGTGGGTCCGAAGTCCTCGTCGCCAAGTTGTTGTGGATTCTGGGGATGGAATCCTGCACAAATAAATAAACAACGCCAGTAATTGAGATAGAAAATAAGTGTATTAAACGTAAGAATACAAACTTGAAATGAAGATTAGTAGTCCAGTAATGCGGGTTAGTAGAAAGTATATGTACAAGTCTCTGTAAGTGAATCCGTAATTCTCTCTCTCTCTCTCTCTCTCTGGACTCTACGTATCTCAACCTCGTCTCAACGTATCTCCAACTCTGTCAGTATAAGTATACTTTAGGCGAGTCCATCTTATGTAAAGAGGGAGAGCCCCACAACAGAAAAATATAGAAGTTGAGAGAAAGCCAATGCAATGGAGTGTTTATATGATTAACAGTACGTCGTCTGAAACGAACAAGGGTTCACATGCTGTGATAACGGAATAAATCTTAACATCACGTGGCTCGGATTATCTCATTCTTAAAACACGATCGCGACGAGATTGAAACGAATTTTATTGCGGTTAGCATAAAGATGTTTAAGAATCGCTAAAATTTTCAAACAGTTATTTTTATAATATCAAATAGAGGCACAATGAGTTTTTTTTAAATTTTGTTAACGGTCCAGACTTTGAAACGAACATTGGCTTACATGCTATAAATAATAATAATAATAATAATAATAATAATAATAATAATAATAATAATACAAGGACCTTGAAATCGAAATCTCGAAAATGTAGGACATAGGAACACCAACAATCAATGTTGTAGTTGGAGCCCTCGGATTGGTTAGAAAAGATTCCAGCAGACTCATTGAAGGGATTCCTGGAAAACCATGCCTTAAAGGGATTCGTCTATGTGAAATATGTGTGATTTTTTTTTGATTTTTTTAAAAAATTACTCAGTGGAAAATATCATGATGCTATTTCTAACCTTAGCTCTCTAGTCGGGACCCGGAAAGAAATGTGTACACAACAGAAATCAAATAATAATAATAATAATAATAATAATAATAATAATAATAATAATAATAATAATAAATACAACAACAAGAACTACATAGACTTTAGTGTTGCGTAGGTTAGAGTACATATAAATCCATAGGCATTTTAAACATGCGCACATATTTTATTGATGGTTGTGTTATCTGGTCTCCCCTTGTTTTTTTACTATCCTCTTTGAGAGAGCTATTTCTGTTTACTGGGACTATAAAAGGACACTATACTCGAACCTTGTATTCTCAGTTGAATAAAGCTTTCTTAAAGCCTACACCTGCGTACTTTTGTGATTACAGGTAGGATGCAGTATTTTGATGTGAAAGGCCTCCAAAATTTTAATATATAATATAGAAATATTTTTAACATATCAAATATAGAACTTAAATCTAATCGGGAAGCAAAATGATTTTAAATTTCGATTTCAGTCTTTTAAAAGCATTGGGTGTTTATGGAGACAACTTTGGAACGTACAACGTGTTCCGTATGTTATCTGTTGTTGAAAGGAAAAAATACATTATAACAAGGCTTGGTATTTAATAACTAATTAAATGTGATTTTTTAGAGTAAAAAGCGTAAAAGAAAGATGGAAGAAGAGAATTTTTGAAGCATAATCGACTCAATTGAGATAAAGTATTGCCTGCTATTACTGTATATTAATTAGGCAATGATATAATCAGGCGATAATTATAAGAATAATAATAAAAAAAATATCAGGTCGTAAACATCATTTTATGACGACAACAACAGCGATAACGTTGTTGACGGTTGAGAAATCACGTGACCCTTATTTCCCGCCACTTTCGCCTAAACCTTCTTATGAAAAAAAATAAAGTGACGTCCATTTTATTTCTTTGGAAAAAAAAAAAGAAGAGGGGGGAAAAAATCTAAAATTAAATGTAGGCTGGGTGAAGATTTTTAATTGAAATTAAAGACGAAAATACACGGGCAGAAATCACTTGAATGCCGGCGTCGAAGATGAAACTTTTAACAATTTGATTAGAGAGAAAAGAAAACACCAACAATAATAATAATGATAATAATAATAATAATGATAATAATGATAATAATAATCGTACTACAAATAGCTACCGTTGCTGTTATTGGTTGTAATATAGTTGCTAGTGATTAGTATGAATAATTAGTGGGATGGAAAAACGGAGGGGAAAATTAAGCAAGCCACAAAAAATGATGAACGAAGCCAAGAAAAATAAAACGATGAAAATAAGAAGATGAAAGTGAAGGAACCGATGGAAAATGAAAAGAAGTGTATAAACTCAAAGGAAGTTGAATAGGAAATGGAATAACAGAAGGAAGGAAGGAAGGAAGGAAGGAAGGAAGGAAGGAAGGAAGGAAGGAAATAAGAGAATGAATGAATAAAAGAAGGAAGCAAAGAAGGCAAGAGGAGAAAAAAAGGAAAATAAGAGGAGAATGAAGTCAAGAGAGAAATGAAGGAAGGAAGGAAGGCAGGAAGGAAGGAAGGAAATAAAAGGGAAATGAAGGGTGGGTATGAAGAAAAGGGAGGCACGATGTATGAATGAATGAATGAAGTAAGAGAATGAATGAATGAAGGAAGGAAGGAAGGAAGGAAGGAAGGAAGGAAGGAAGAATGAATGTAGGAAGAAAGAATGAACAAGTAAGGAAGGATGAATGTGTGTAAGAAGGAAAGAAGAATTAATGTAGAAAGGAAAGAAGGAAGGAAGGAAGGAAGGAAGAATGAATGTAAGTAGGAAGGAAAGAAGGAACAGTGAATGTAGGAAGAAAGAAGGAACAAGGAAGGAAAGAAGAATGAATGTAGGAAGGAAAGAAGGACGAAAGGAATAAAGAAGAGAAGAATGAAAGAACAAGGAAGAAAGGAATAAGGAAGGAATGTTGAATGGAAGGAAGGAAGGAAGGAAGGAAGGAAGGAAGGAAGGAAGGAAAGAAGAATGAATGAATAAAAGAAGGAAGCAAAGAAGGCAAGGGGAGAAAAAAAGGAAAATAAGAGGAGAATGAAGTCAAGAGAGAAATGAAGGAAGGAAGGAAGGAAGGCAGGAAGGAAGGAAGGAAATAAAAGGGAAATGAAGGGTGGGTATGAAGAAAAGGGAGGCACGATGTATGAATGAATGAATGAAGTAAGAGAATGAATGAATGAAGGAAGGAAGGAAGGAAGGAAGGAAGGAAGGAAGGAAGGAAGGAAGGAAGGAAGAATGAATGTAGGAAGAAAGAATGAACAAGTAAGGAAGGATGAATGTGTGTAAGAAGGAAAGAAGAATTAATGTAGAAAGGAAAGAAGGAAGGAAGGAAGAATGAATGTAGGTAGGAAGGAAAGAAGGAACAGTGAATGTAGGAAGAAAGAAGGAACAAGGAAGGAAAGAAGAATGAATGTAGGAAGGAAAGAAGGACGAAAGGAATAAAGAAGAGAAGAATGAAAGAACAAGGAAGAAAGGAATAAGGAAGGAATGTTGAATGGAAGGAAGGAAGGAAGGAAGGAAGGAAGGAAGGAAGAATGAATGAATAAAAGAAGGAAGCAAAGAAGGCAAGGGGAGAAAAAAAGGAAAATAAGAGGAGAATGAAGTCAAGAGAGAAATGAAGGAAGGAAGGAAGGAAGGCAGGAAGGAAGGAAGGAAATAAAAGGGAAATGAAGGGTGGGTATGAAGAAAAGGGAGGCACGATGTATGAATGAATGAATGAAGTAAGAGAATGAATGAATGAAGGAAGGAAGGAAGGAAGGAAGGAAGGAAGGAAGAATGAATGTAGGAAGAAAGAATGAACAAGTAAGGAAGGATGAATGTGTGTAAGAAGGAAAGAAGAATTAATGTAGAAAGGAAAGAAGGAAGGAAGGAAGAATGAATGTAGGTAGGAAGGAAAGAAGGAACAGTGAATGTAGGAAGAAAGAAGGTACAAGGAAGGAAAGAAGAATGAATGTAGGAAGGAAAGAAGGACGAAAGGAATAAAGAAGAGAAGAATGAAAGAACAAGGAAGAAAGGAATAAGGAAGGAATGTTGAATGGAAGGAAGGAAGGAAGGAAGAATGAATGTAAGAAGGGAGGAACAATGAATGAACGAAGGAGCGGAGAAAGAAAAAAGAATGAGTGAATGAAAGAAGGAATGAATGTAGGAGGTTTAAGCATAACGGGAAAAATGAAAGTAGGGATAGATCAAGAAAAAGGAAAACTTGAACGTAAGTGGGTAGATATAGCTATGGAGTTAGGAAGGAAGGAAGGAAGGAAGGAAGGAAGGAAGGAAGGAAGGAAGGAAGGAAGGAGGGAAGGAAGGAAATCAATAAGAGAAATAAGAAAGATAAGAGGAGAATGAACGCGTGAGGAAGATGATGTATAGAAGGAAATAATAGGTTGAATGAATAAAAGAAGGAGAATGAAGGAGAAAGGAAATGAAAGAAGGAAGGAAATAAAAGAAAAAGAAAAAGATGGAAAAAGATGGAAGATGACTAAAGGAATGAATGAATTAATAAAATAAGGAGGCAGTCAATAAGAGAAAAAAGGAAGATAAGTGGGGAATGAAGGCGTGAAGAAAATGGTGGAATAATAGGAAATAATAGGTTGAATGAATAAAAGAAGAAGAGCGGATAAGAGTGGAATGATGGCAAGAGAAAAGGGGGGCAAGATGAGGGAATGAATGAAGGAATGAAGGAAGGAAGGAAGGAAGGAAGGAAGGAAGGAAGGAAGGAAGGAAATAAATGAGTAAAAGAAACGACGGAAAGGAACAAGAGAAAGAAGTAAAATAAGAGGAAAAAGAAATCAACATGTAAATTAAGGAAGAAAAGAAGGAAATAGAAGCAATAAAAGAAAGATGAAAGATAAGAGGAGAATTAATTCAATAGAAAAAGTGACGCAAGAGGAGTGAATGAAGAAAGAAAGAAAGAAAGAAAGGCTGGGGAAAATAATAGAAAGAATAAGATAAGAGGACAATGATGGCATAAAAAAAGGAAGGCGAGAGACAATGAATGACTGAAGAGAGGAAGGAAAGAATGATAGGAAAAGGTTAAGGAAGGCTACAATGAATCGATGGAGACAAGAAGAGAAAGGAAGCAGCAAATTAGGTGGAGAATGATTGAATAATGAAAAAGAAGGCGAAAAGATGGAAACAATAATGTTGACGGAAGAAGGCAATAAGACAAAAAAAAAGGTGATGAGAAGGAAGACTAAAGACGATGAAAGAATGTAGACAAAAACAAATGACTAAGATGGATGATGATGATGATGATGATGATGATGATGATGATGATGATGATGCAGACCAAAGAAAAAAAGAAGAAGAAGACGAAGAAAAAGAGAATGGTGAAGATGGCGCGAGAAGAAGAGCGTAAGACAACGATGATGATTATTAAAAACTACAGCATCAGTCCCAGTCATGAGCATCACCTTTTTTCTACTGCTTTTTCGCCATTAACATCATCAAAGTCATCTGACTTTATTGTTCTTGTTTCTTCCCACACTTGTTCATCATCATCATCACCATAATCATCAATATAAACATCATCATCATCATAATCATCATAATCATCATCATCTTTCATAATAATAATAATAATAATCCTCATCATCAATATAAGCATCATCATAATCATCATCATCATCAATATAAACATCATCATAATCATCATCAATATAAACATCATCATAATCATCATAATCATCATCATCAATATAAACATCATCATAATCATCATAATCATCATCATCAATATAAACATTATCATCATCATCATAATCATTATCATCATCATAATCATCATTCATCATGAAATAATTTTTCATCCCTTGTCCTTGCAGATTCTATTCTCATCATTATCATTATTAATAATTATTACTAGTAGTAGTAGTAGCAATATTAGTAGTAGTAGTAGTAGTAGCAATAGTAGTAGTACTATTCTGTATTTCAAAATTACATTTAAATATTTTTATCCCTTGCTTTTACTTTACAAAATCATTTTATTCTGGATATTGTTGTTTCTAATGTTCCTTTACGTTCTTTTTCATCTTCTTTTTCTTTTTCTTCTTCATCTTTTTTTCTTCTTCTTCTTCTACTTCTTCTTCTTTTTCCTCTTTTTCTTCTTTTTCTTTTGTTCTTCTTCTTCCTTTTCTTCTTCTTCTGCTTTTTCTTTTTCCTCTTTTTTCTTTTTTTCTTTTTCTTCTTCATCTACTTTTTCTTTTTCTTCTTCTGCTTCTTCTTCTTTTTCCTCTTTTTTCCCCTTTTTCTTTTTCTACTTCATCTTCTTTTTCTTCTTCGGCTTCTTCTTTTTCCTCCTTTTTCTTTTTCTCCTTTTCCTTTTTCTTCTTCATCTTTTCCTTCTTTTTCTTTTTCTTCTTCTTTTTCCTCTTTTTTTCTTTTCTTCTTCTTCTTCTTCTTTTTCCTCTTTTTCTTTTTCTTCTTCAGCTTCTTTTTCTTCTTTTTTTCTTCTTCTACTTCTTCTTCTTCTTCCTCTTCTTCTTTTTCTTCTTTTTCTTCTTCTTCTGCTTCATTTTCTTTTTTTCTTCTTTTTTCTCTTTGTCTTCTTTTTCTTCTTATTATTAGTCTTTTTTTCTTCTTTTTATTATTATTATTATTATTATTATTATTATTATTATTATTATTATCCCATGGGCCTGTGGTAGATGCGGTAGCCATATTGGTATGAAGGGTTTTGACTGAATAACTAGATGAAAGGAACAATTCTAGAATTGATAAGACGGCGCCAATTATTTTTGAAAAAGTGTCAGGGTGCGAAGGTGAAAAAAATTAATGAAATTGAGGGACATTGCAAATGGTGAAATTAGCAGAAAGAAAAAAAGAATGAAGGTGAGTGAAAAGAGAAGAAATGTAAGGAGAAAGAGGAAAAGAATGCGAACGGAAAGAAATTTGACATTTAAGAAAATTGAGGTGGCAGTGGGGGGGATACCAAATGACAAAATATTTTCTGAAAGACGGATATGAAGGTCAAAAACGGTATGCAAAAGAAATTAAAGAAATCAAAAATTGACGATAAACTAAGATTTTTTAAGTGATATAAAAAGAAGAAAAGAACAAAATAAAATGAAAAAGCAAAGAAAAATCGGAGGAGAAAAAACTGAGAAAGAAAAAAATGAAAAAAAAAAAAGAAGATGAAGAGAAAACTAAGGGAGTGGGGTGAAAGAAAGAAAGAAAGAAAGAAAGAAAGAAAGAAAACAAAAGATACCGGAGAAGAAAGAAAGAAACAAGAATACGAAATGAAAAACAGATAAAACTAGAAAACAAAAAGAAAATTCGGCAAAGTTTTGCAAGTGACAAAGGAAAAATCAAATAAATGCGAGAATGTTGAAAGAAAGAAAGAAAGAAAATAAAACGATTTATTCAATGAAAAAAGTGCATGAAGAAAATTGATTTGAAAAAAAGAAAGGAAAAACTAATCGAAAATAATACAAAAGAGAAGAAAATTTTGACACGTAATCTGTAATTAGACAGATTTTAGCGAGAAAAAACATTGATTATCGAATTGAAACCATTTGTTCCCGTTGTCATACTTTCTTTTTTTTTCGTTCTTCCTTTCTTTTCTTTCCCTCTCTTCTTTCGTCACTGGTCGGCTTTTAATATTTTCCTGTAATGGGGAAAATTAGTCTCCTTGCTATGGTATTTCATAAAAAAAACCTTTTAAAAGACGGGAAACGGAGGTTAGAATGGAAAGTGACTGAAGTGTTAAGCTTTTTAATCAGCTGTTATTATTATTATTATTATTATTATTATTATTATTATTATTCATTATTCATCATCATCATCATCATCATTATTCATCATCATCATTATTATCATCATCATTATTCATCATCATCATCATCATCATCATTATCATTATTCATCATCATCATTATTCATCATCATCATCATTATTCATCATCATCATCATCATCATCATCATTATTCATCATCATCATCATCATTATTCATCATCATCATCATTATCATCATTATTCATCATCATCATCATCATTATTCATCATCATCATCATCATCATCATCATCATCCCTGCCTTCTGATTATTATTATTATTTCCTTTGATTTCTGGTGTATACCCATTTCCTTCCGGGTCCCAACCAGAGACATGACATTTCCCACTGAGCATTTTTTGAGGAAAGATAAAGAACAAAAAACCTATGCCCATATTTTACATAGGTAAAAAGCCCTTTGAAAGGACTTGGTTCTACTTGGGAGTATAATTTTTTTTATTTCTTTAAGGCATAAACTACGAGGAATCCCTTCAATGAGTCTATCAGAACCTTTTCCAATCAATCCGAGAATAGCTCAAACTATAACTGGAATTGTTGATGTCCTCATGTGCCACATTTCTTTCGATTTCAAGGTCCTTGTATTTTGATACATTTTGAAGATACATTGCTTGGGAGGGGTTGCCATGTCAATAAGGAGGCACATATTGTTTTTGCGGCCTCTAATCATGATGTCTGACGATTAGATTTGATTTCATAAAATTCTTACAGGTCCTACCTCCGTAACCGAGTCTGGATGTTCATACCAATTTTTTGCAGTTTCCTTTCCGTAGGTGTTCCAGATTTTCCAGTTCAGATATTGGTTCACTCTGACGTGGCCTGATTTATATTCAGTGGGTGAGAATACCGCGCAAGCTGATATAAGATGATCAATTGTTTCCGGATATTTATCTCATTCTATTCATATCTATCTATCTATCTATCTATCTATCTATCTATCTATCTACCTCAGTCTATACATATCTATCTATCTATTCCAGTATATTCACATCTATCTATCACATGTTCGAATCTATCTATCTATCTATCTATCTATCTATCTATCTATCTATCTATCTATATATATATATATATATATATATATATATATATATATATATCACAACATGTTCGAATCTATCTATCTATCTATCTATCTATCTATCTATCTATCTATCTATCTATCTATCTATCTACCTCAGTGTATACATATCTATCTATCTATTCCAGTATATTCACATCTACCTATCACATGTTCGAATCTATCTATCTATCTATCTATCTATCTATCTATATATATATATATATATATATATATATATATATATATATATATATTTATATATATATATATATCACATGTCCGAATCTATCTATCTATATATATATATATATATATATATATATACATATATAAACATATATATATATATATATATACATATATAAACATATATATATATATATATATATATATATATATATATATATATATATATATATATATATATATACATATATAAACATATATATATATATATATATATATATATAAAAACATATATAAATATAAAAGTGGACATGGAAGTCAGCACTTAGAGGCGACACCTAAGTGCTGACTTCCATGTACACTTTTATATTTACACACGCTCTATCTCTGATATTGAGCACTTTATCCCATAAATATAGCACATTTTAAGACTATATTTCTGCATATATATATATATATATATATATATATATATATATATATATATATCATAACATGTTCGAATCTATCTATCTATATATCTATCTATCTATATATATATATATATATATATAAACATATATATATATATATACATATACATATATATATATATTTATATATATATATATATCACATGTTCGAATCTATCTCTCTATCTATCATAAAATGTTCGAATCTATCTATCTATTTATCTATTTATCTATCGCAACCTGGTACAAGATGATCAATGGTTTCTGGATATTTATCACAGAATCTGCATTTGGGGCTAGCATTATAGTTCAGTATATGAGCTTGGTAATCTCTAGTTAGCTACTATTGTTACTGTGCAGCAAGAATAAAATATTTGGTTTGAGCTTTGAACCCTGCATTACGTAGCCATTGATTGGTACAATGTTGTCTACATCAGCTCGTTTTGTACGGACAGAATATTGACTATGAAGATGTTTATCTTGCCATCGTTTCTCTATCTGGCCTACTGGATTTGCTTTCGCCTTCTTTTTTAAGGTTTTTGCCACTGCAGTAGGTGTAGTATGTTTTACTTGCAATTCTTCACCCACTTGAAACTGCATTTTGAACTTATTAGCTTCTTTTATTACTGAATACTTTATTTTATTTCTTTCATCTTCTTTAACACTGATCGTCATCTAGTATTCCGTAGTTTCCAGGTATCTTTGAAGGCCGATTGTTGTAGTTTTCCAAGAGATTTCTAGTTGCACTAATCCTCTGCCTCCTTCGGATCTGCCATATACAGACGACCAACATCAGCCCTTCGGGTGATGAATGGCAAGTGAAAAGCTTTCTCGTTTCGGCGTCCATTCACTTAATGTCACCTATGGCCCAGTTAAAGATTTTGAGTTTGTATTGCACCATGGGGGCAGCCAACGTCTTTATGGCTAATATTCTGTTTCTTGAATTCAATTCGGTATTCAATACCAGACTTACACGTATGTAGTATTCTTTTCTTACTTTCTCCTTCATTTTGGACATGCTGTATTCCATCTCCTTCGCTAATTCCTGGGTACTTATAAGCTTCATCTTGTTCCAGTTCCCCATTCTCTGTGACAAAATCTAAATCTATTGAGGTTGTTTCGATAATTCTCTCTTTCTTGAATATTACTTTTGCCCATGTATCTAATCCGAAGTCCATGCCTATGTCATCACTGAAACATTTTACAATATTGAGAAGGCCCTTCAACTCATTGTCGTTTTTGGCAAAGAGTTTGAGATCATCCATGTACAGTAAGTGATTAAATTTTTTTTTGTCTAGTTTGTAACCATAGCTACAGTTGTTTACTTCATGAGGATTAAGGACAAACAAAAGAGAAGGGGTGAGAGGGAGTCCGCGTCGGATATTCAGACGGTTGGGGATGGCAGTGCTACTATAAAGTGGTGTTCCATATTGCCATTATTATTATTTTTTTATTTCCTTTGATATCTGGCGTTTACACATTTCTTTACGGGTCCCGCCCAGGGACCTAAGGTGAGAAATGGCATCATGACACTTTCCACTGCAAAAAAAAAATAAAATAAAATAATTACATAGATAAAGCCCTTCGTAAAGTGTGGGCTGTACTTGTCAGAAACATTTTTTGTATCTCTTTAAGGCATGCACTTCCAGGGATCCCTTCAATCAGCCTACTGGAATCTTTTCCAACCAGTCCAAGGGCACCAACTACAACAGGGATTGTTAAGGTTCCCATGTGCCACATTTTTGAGGTCCTTGTATTTTGAAAGCTTTTCGAATATCTTCAAAGATACATTGCAGTCTGCATTGACTGCCATATCAATAAGGAGGCACTTATTTTGTTTGTGGTCTTTAATAACAATGTTTGCGCGGTTGGCTTTGATTGTTCTGTCAGTGTGTATTGTGTAGTCCCATAGAATTGTAACAGGTCCTATCTCCGTAACCGGGTTCGGGTTATTATTATTATTATTATTATTATTATTATTATTATTATTATTATTATTTATAGCATGTAAGCCAACGTTCGTTTCAAAGTCAGGACCGTTAACAAAATTAAAATAATAGGGGATTAAATACTTTCTTGTTTACTTTGTAGCCATAATTATTACTGTTTAGTTCATGCGAAAGGGAGATTAAGGACAGACAAAGCAGAAGGAGTGACAGGGAGACTTCTTGAAAATTCCTCGTCGGATATTCAGGTGGTTGGAAGTGGCAGTGCTGCTGGTGTCATTTAGGTATGAACTGGTTTTCCACATTCCCATGCTGTGTTTAAGAAAATTTTGCAAATTAAGGATTCAGGTGTGCGGAATACTCACAAAAAATTTGCAGTAATCTAAACTCGACATTATTATTATTATTATTATTATTATTATTATTATTATTATTATTATTATTATTATTATTTATACCTGCGTCAGATTATTATTACTATCATTCATACATGTCTAAAGATTATTATTATTATTATTATTATTATTATTATTATTGTTATTATTATTATTCATGCATGTCTTCAGATTATTATTATTATTATTCATGCATGTATTCAGATTATTATTATCATTATTTTATTATTATTATTATTATTATTATTATTGATGCATGTCTTCAGAGGCTTATTATTATTATCATTATTATTATTCATGCATGTCTTCAGAATATTATTATTGTCATTATAATAATTATTATTATCATTATTATTATTCATGCATGTCTTCAGAATATTATTATTGTAATTATAATAATTATTATTCAAGCGTGTCTTCAAATTATTAATATTATTATTATTCATACATGCCTTAAGATTATTATCATTATTATTATTGTTGTTATTATTATTATTATTCCTACATGTCTTCAGATTATTAATCTTATTAGTATTATTATTATTAGTCATACATGTCTTAAGATCAATATTGTTATTATTATTCATGGATGTCTTCAGATTATTATTATTATTATTATTATTATTATTATTATTATTATTATTATTATTATTATTATTATTATTCATACAAGTCTTCAGATTCTAATTATTATTATTATTCATGCATGTCATCAAAATATTATTATTATTATTATTCATACATGTCATAATTATTATTATTATTATTATTATTATTATTATTATAATTATTATTATTATTCATGCATGTTCAAAGGTTATTACTAATATTATTCTTATCATTCATACATGAATTCAGATGATCATTATTATTATTATTCATGCATGTCTTCAGATTATTATTATTATTAATATCAATATTATTATTCATACATGTCTTATGATTATTGTCATTATTATTATTGTTACTATTATTACTATTATTATTATTTTTATTATTCATGGATATCTTCACGTTATAATAATTATAATTATTATTATTATTGTTATTCATGCATGTCTTCAGATTATTATTATTATTACTTTAATTCATGCATATCTTCACGTCATTATTATTATTCAAGATTATTATTATTATTATTACTCTTACAATACCTGCCTTCGGATTATTATTATTACTAGTATTATACATACATGTCTTCAGATTATTGGTATTATTATTATTATTATTATTATTATTATTATTATTATTTATACATGTCTTCAGATTATAATTATTGTTATATTATTATTATAAAGGTATGTCTTCAGATTATTACTATTATTATTATAATTATTATTCATTCATGTCTTCAGATTATTATAATTAGTAGTATTAGTATTAGTATTCATACATGTCTTCAGTTTACTATCATTATTATTATTATTGTTATTTATACAGGTCTTCAGATTATTATTATTATTATTATTATTATTATTATTATTATTATATTATTATTATTATTCATGCATGTCTTCAGATTATAATTATTATCATCATTATTATTATTATTATTATTATTCATGCATGTCTTCAGATTATTATTATTATTATTATTATTCATCCATGTCTTCAGATTATTATTATTATTTATACATTTCCTTAGATTATTATTATTATTACATTATTATTATTATTCATGCCTGTCTTCAGATTATTATTATTATTATTATTATTATTATTATTATTATTCATGCATGTCTTCAGATATTATTATTATCATTATTATTATTATTGTTATTATTATTATTATTATTATTTATACATTTCCTTAGATTATTATCAATATTATATTATTTTTATTCATGCATGTCTTCTGATTGCTAATATTATTATCATTCATACCTGCCTTCATATTATTATTATTATTATTATTATTATTATTATTATTATTATTATTTTTTTTTTTTTTTTTTTATTATTCATTCATATCTTCAGATTACTTTTATTATTATTATCCATAGCTGCCTTCATGTTATTATTATCATTATAATTATTATCATTATTTTTCATACATGTCTTCAGATTACTATTATTATTATTAATATTATTATTATTATTATTATTATTATTATTATTATTATTATTATTATTATTATTATTATTATTATTATTATTTATACATGTCTTCAGATTATTATTATTATTATTATTATTCATGCACGTCTTCAGATTATTATTATAATTAATATTATTATTATTATTATTTTTTATTATTATTATTCATGCATGACTTTAGATTACTATTATTATTATTATTATCATTATCATTATTATTATTATTATTCATACATGTGTTCCGATTATTATTATTAGTAGTAGTAGTTTTATTATTATTATTATTATTAGTAGTAGTAGTAGTAGTAGTAGTAGTAGTAGTAGTAGTAGTAGTAGCAGTAGTATTAGTATTATTATTCCTGCATGTGTTCAGATTATTATTATCTTTATTATTATTGTTATAATTATTATTATTATTATTCATGCATGTCTTCAGATTATTATTATTATTATTATTATTATTATTAATAGCTGATTTCAGATTATCATCATTATTATAATTATCATTATTATAATTATTATTATTCATACATGTCTTTTGATTATTATTATTATCATTATTATCATTATTATTCATACCCTCCTTCCTATTACTATTATTATCATTATTAATTTTGATACATTTCTTCCGTTTACTATTATTATTATTATTATGTATTCATGCCTTCATATTATTATTATTAATATTGTTATCATTATTATTATTATTATTATTATTATTATTATTATTATTCATACATGTCTTCATATTACTATTATTATTATTCGTAGCTGCCTTCAGATTATTATTATTATTATTATTATTATTATTATTATTATTATTATTATTAAAATTATCTTATTTGTAATAAACATTATTCTCAGTTTAAAATATCATGCATATGCAGAGTTTTAGTTTGTTTTTTTTTCAATGGGACGGATATCTGTAAAATTTTCTTCATCAATATAACGTGAACGCCTTTTATATATAATTTTCGTCTACCCATAAATCTTTAAAGTTTAGGAAAATATTCTCAGTAATCTAATGTTTTATTGAATTTTAGGTCCTTTGGCATTAATGTTACTATAATTTTTGCTCATTTTTGATAATGTCGTGTGTGGACATTCCCTATGTTCATAAGTCAGCCCATTTATACACAAAAAAAATTCAAACTACTTTTTTTAAATATTGGTGGTTGCTGAATTGTAGTAATCTTTTCCATTTTTGATTAGTAAATTTAAATGTTGACCTCATTAATACGGAAATTTAAATGATTTAGAATTTTATAAGTTATTCCAATTAAAATTTTTAAAAATGAAAACATTTCTTGTAATTATTCATATTCATCGAAAATAATTTGTATTCTGTAGACAATATATCTTATTCATTCAATTAAAAGTTTTTTTTTCTAATTAAATAATAACTTAGTTTTATTGAATTTTTATTTTACAATTCAGATCAGATTTTCGGTAACTTGGTGTCCTGTTTTACAAAAAATAATTAATAATTTAAATTCTTCACGATGTAAACATTAAGCGCTATAAAAATTAATTCGATAAAATTTCATAAAATTAAATAAGTGGGGTTTAACAGGTTTAAAAAATGATTTCACCAAGATTTTATTAAAAAAACACATTTCTAAAATAATTTCCTTTATTTGTGAATTAGTTCTGAAAGTTTTGTTCAAATCCGTCAATTATTTGACTTCTTGAAAGAATTTCTAAATCAATTTGTTTTTACCACAAAAAAAGATGCTAAATTTTCCCATAATAATCTTTGTTCTCCCCCCCCCCTGCTGCTAACGTAAAAAAAAAAAACAAGAATTTTAGCCAAAATTTTGAACTTTCTAAAAATGGTGATAAATATAATTTAATAATACCAAAAGCCTTTCGTCTTTCCTTTTAATAATAGCATAAATATTTTGATGATAAAACTAAATAATCAGTCGTAATAATAAGTAGACTTCAGAATTTTGTTTGATGAGGTGCAAATTGTGCCACAGAAAGAAAATATTGCTGCTAATCTATTTTATTCAGGGTAGGCATTGACTATTTTGCCTACTTAGACGGCACGTCCCTGAAATATACATGCATACATACACATATATATATATATATATATAGAGAGAGAGAGAGAGAGAGAGAGAGAGAGGGAGAGAGAGAGAGAGAAGAGAGAGAGGGAGGGAGAGAGAGAGAGAGAGAAGAGAGAGAGGGAGAGAGAGAGAGAGAGAGAGAGAGGGAGAGAGAGAGAGAGAAGAGAGAGAGAGAGAGAGAGAAGAGAGAGAGGGAGAGAGAGAAAGAGAGAGAGAGAGAGTTTTAATTTCGGTCGAGCTCACTGAAGGGAAAGAGCGAATTTGTAAACAGTAACTACTGCTGCTGATAATGCAAAGCTCTTCTATTAATTGAGCCCTCTCAGTCATCGGCGTGTTTTTTTTTCAAAGAACAATTATGCAAAAATTTCTGAGCTCTGATACCTCAAGTGTAAAATCTCCGACTGGTGCCAAATCAATCGGTTTTCGATCCCGGCTAGTGGTACTCGAATCCCTACACACTGAGGAGCTGTGATACAGCCAAATACTCTGTCTGTGGATGACAACATATATATATATATATATATATATATATATATATATATATATATATATATATATATGGAGAGAGAGGCTATCGACACCCATCAGAGAGAAAGGCAAATTTTTGCGTATTTATTTCGTGAACACGCCAGTGATCTAGAGGACTCAAAGCGTTGGAAGTCCTTCATTATTAGCAGTAATAGTTACAAATTCGCGTTTTCTCTCTACAGTGCTCGACCGAATTAATTTATTTCCAGGGACTAATATATATATATATATATATATATATATATATATAAATATATATATATGCTTGACGATAAATGAGGGTCAGCATTGGATGGTGCCTTTCGTTTTACACTTATGCATACTAGCAAGGGTTATTTTGGAGAAAATCAGGTAAGGGAAAGACACATTTCACTTCTGCTTTCTTAAGTGTGATACTATCCCAGCGACAGAACAACACTGACAGATGAAAGTTGTTAAAGCAGGATTTTGATGGCGTCTCTGCTTCAGAGCTTGACGAAGCTGATCACGGTGCTGCAGTCTACTGTCTTCAAAACCCTTTAACTTAATGAAACATGTTTTACGCCACACCTTTGGTTTGATGCTTGGACTGCCCAGGTTTTCAGATCAATGTTGTCTTTTCAATTTGTTTTTGTAAAATAAGAGTGGATGTCCATCTGAACGCTTGGTGTTTGGTAATTGTCCATACAGCACCTTCTTTGGAAGCCTATGCTCATCCATTCTCACAACATGGCCAGTCCACCTAAGTTGTATCTTTACTAGAATGGTTTCAATGCCTGTTATTTTGTTATATTTCTTCAGTATTGCACTATTCTTGACCCTGTCATATATATATATATATATATATATATATATATATATATATATATATATATATATATGACCCAGAGACATTAGATAAAGAATTCGTCAGTATAAGTAGTACCCTACAACGTATCAACTACCCTGGGTACATGGTAGCAGCCTCCCAAAACTCGAATAGGCGGGTACAAGAAGAGGAGAAGGACAACAATAATAAAAAAACAGTCTGCCTGCCTTATGTGAAGGGGTTATCAGAAAAAATACAAATGATCTGTGGTCCATATAACATCAGGACAACCTGCAAAAGCTTGATGACACTTCGCAGATATCACTCCCAAGTAAGACACCCCCATAGATGAGAACACGACCAAAAACTGTGTGTACGGTATCCCGTGCAGCTGCGGAAAAATATAAAGGAGAGACAGGCCGCCCCCTTAAGGTGAGGCTTCAAGTACACCAGAAAGCTGTAACATGAGGTGAATTTGAAAAATCAGGCGTGGCTGACCACATATGGAGAGAGAAGGGAGATCACCGCTCTCTGTGGGATCAGGTTGAGATCATAGACAAGGAACACCATTGGAAAATTCGTAAACTTAAGGAATCAGCACATATGCTAGGCCACAAAAAAGTTGCAATATGAGCTCTGGTAAAAATATGATTAGAAAACAGCAACAATTGCAAAATGAGCTATGTTAAAAACTGTTGCTGAAGACATTAGGTTTATAATACCCAGAAATTTATACACAGGTGTCTTCAAGGACACATGGCACAATGGATAAAGGCGTTGGTTAGATCCAGTGAGTTCAATACCCAGTTAAGGCAGTGGAGAACTTTTAGAGGGAAATTAACAGGAGATAACTGTTAACTGACATCCATTAAACATGGCACGTGGAACTGAACAGTCTACCCCAGTGAGCTAAATAAAGGGTTCAGTTCGACATTCCAACCAACTGAAGAAGGCCAGAGCGTACAACGGCTGAAACGTTGTGATAAACATGGCGACAAAGATGAGGACAATAGTCCGAATAATGTAAATACTGTATATAATACCTCATCTCAGATATATATATATATATATATATATATATATATATATATATATATATATATATATATATATATATATATATGTCAGTATTGTCTGTTGTCCCAAGCTATTTTCAGGGGGGCGGTCCTGTTAAATTCTTTTCGTGTTTGACTGCATAAGATGCCTTTTTGTGTTGTCCGTTGTAAGGCTTGAGCGTACAACGGTCTAAACGTTGTAATAAATATGGCGACAAAGATGAGTACAATAGTACGAATAATGTAAAAACAGTATACGATTCTGTTGGGAATCCAAAAAATTTCTGTAACATGAGCTATTGAAAGTTAGAGAATTGTGTCCCTTTAATTGAAAAAGTGTGACACAGTGATACATTGACGTTGACATTTATTATACAGAATAAGATGCGCTAAGATCTTAATTGTTGGTGTTCCCAGGTCCACGCTGACCCGGGGTGGTAGCACCTGCCAGGGTTCCAGCTATTGGCAAATAGTTAACCCCCCACAAAGTTGTCAAAACACTATGAAAGTATAAAAATAGGTTTTAATACCAGCAATAATTTTTTGTAAAAATTTTTACCAGCAATACATTTTTGAAAAAATATTACAAACAATACATTTTTCGAAAAAAATATTACCGACAATAAAAAATCTTGTCGACATTAAACAATCCATTGATGTTGAAATGCCGTAAAACAAAAAACAAACGACATTGACATTGGCATTTATTATATAGAAGATGAGCTATCGAGATTTGTGTCCCTTTTATTGAAAAGCGTGACACACTAACACACTGATATTTGCATTTTTTCTATAAAATAAGATGAGCTATTGAGAGTTGTGTCCCTTTAATTGAAAAAGCGTGACACAGTGACACAACGACATTGTTATTTTTTTATATAGCATAAGAAGATGAGCTATTGAGTGTTGTGTCCCTTTAATTGAAAAAGTGTGACACACTGACATTGGTATTTATTATATGGAATACGAGGATGAACTATTCAGAGTTGTGTCCCTTTAATTGAAAAAGTGTGACACACTGACATTGGCATTTATTATACAGAGATTTTAAATGATGATAATAATAATTAATACATAAATGAGAATAGAATAGACGTATAAAATTATGTTAAAAATATTTGAACGATAAATAATAGAAAAAAATTGACTGTTCTGGACAAAAGAGAAAGAAGATAACCTTACTAACTCGAAACCTTTTTTTCCTGCATATGTGAATATACTTGTAGTTATTACCTTTACTTGTCTGGGTAAAACCAAAATAATTTTCAGCCTTGGACCCAATGAATAATGACTGACTATTTTACACGTTTGCCCATAGCTGGGACCATAACAGGAGCTGCCACCCCGGGTCAGGGTAGACCTGGGAACACCAGCAATTAAGAGGTGGTTCCACGCTCTTCAATTTCTCTTGCTCAGAAGCCTTGATGCCGAATGTAGTTTAAAAATGTATTGTTGGTAATATTTTTTCAAAAATGTATTGCTGGTAAAAAAATTTTTCAAAAAATTATTGCTGGTATTAAAACCTATTCATAAGAAAAATCATTTATTAACTAATACGGATTCGTCGATATACGATTTTTTTTTCCAGTCATGCAAGTCGGTTTTTATATTATTTTTTTCCCCCATCCGTCTCCTTTTATGTTTAGTTCTACAGCGAAATCATCAGTCATGGTAGCCAAACGAAGACGCGAGCAAACACGACCCTCAATCGTAATTTTTTTTATCGCAATAATTGCAGATCTCGACATGAAGAAAGTGACCTGTAATTTTTATCAGTGATGTCTTTGTACTTCGTTAAAAATACGACAGCACCAAAAAGCTGCTTGTGCTGGGAGTGGCAGCACTTGGGAAGTACAGAGACTGATAGTGTCGGGGGATGCTGGTGACGGGCATAGACAATGGCGGGTGGAGGAGGGACGGTAGCTTGCTTCAGAATCAAACTTGCCGGAGTGGAGGGAAGAGGCAAGGGGTAGGGGGTTAGGAATTAACACGACGATCGGGCTTTTATTTTGGCATTAATTGAATAGTTAAGGTGAGAGGAAACGGTGGGAATTTTAGAATTTCAATGGAGACATGTTTTGCAAGAGAGAGTTTGGTCTGGTCTGGTCTGATTGGCAATAATGACGTATATAGGACGTGTGACAAGAATAATGACTGAACTATAGTGGTTGTCATGACAATAAAGATAAGAATAAGATATTTATCTTAGTTTAGCACAAAAGTAAATTAATAGATAACTTTGATAGGAAGAGTGTCTAGCATCAGTTTCTATTTCTATCTCTCTTTTTCCTTCTCTCTCTCTCTCTATTTCTCTCTCTCTCTCTCTATATATATATATATATATTATAAATTAACTGATTTAAAATATGTTTTTCGCTACACCGTAATAACCATGTTTCAAAAATGGAAGCTAGAAACATCAAATTTAATTTTGTAATTAAATTAAAAGCATTTTTGTAAAAATTAAAAATATCAATAACTCTGGATTATATATTTTACTGTTCTTTATATATATATATATATATATATATATATATATATATATATATATATATATATATGTCATTCACAGACAGTACTGTTTCGCTGTATCACAGCTCCTCAGTGTGACTAGACTTCCGAATGCCTCAAGCCAGGATTGAAACTCAACTAATTTGGTGTCAGCCAGAGCTATCTTCACTCGGTAGAGTTACACAACTAAATATAGCGTATTGTTTTTACAAATGTAAACAAATGCCAATCAACCAAAGTGCTCCATTCATTTTACTGAAGAGCTTTGCATTAGTGCAGGTGGCTGTTGTTTATAGAATTAGCTTATCACTCAACAGTGCTCAATTGAAATGTATTTTCAAGAGCTAAATTATGTCATTCACAGACAGTACTGTTTCGCTGTATCACAGCTCCTCAGTGTGACTAGACTTCCGAATGCCTCAAGCCAGGATTGAAACTCAACTAATTTGGTGTCAGCCAGCTGGGGGTGTATAGACATGTGTGCGCCATATTTCTTCAAGATTGAGTGATCATGGTTCGCCACAGCATCCTGTCATTAACAATACTTGCTACTTGAAGCTCACCTTCGTATTTGTTGAACATGGGCCTCCATCGATTCGCTCAAGCCTTCTAAGTAGGTTACCCGCTGTTTTCCTCTGTTTCGCTTGTCTTTCGCGCGCCTTGTAAGTGTTACATTCTCGAAGCCTTTAATGATGCGTCTCCTAATTTTCAAGTACCCTTTCCTGATTATTAGTACCGGTTTCTTTGCATTTCCTTCCTTCCTTAAGAACCTGCCTGGCTTGAAATTCCATCTCTTGGCATCTGGCTTAGTATCGAACAGCTGCAGCTGGTATTAATGGAAGATCAGCATCTGTCTTAACCAAGTTAAACGAGCCAATTTACGAATAGTTACATTCGCCTATCGTCCGGTTCACACTCCTTCGCGGTCTTTTAAACGGGAGTAGGCGTTTATCCCTTGTTCCCTGTTTAGGATTGGGTTTCCGTTTCCTTCTAAAGTCGATTTCATCTCTATGCCTCTTACGTAGTAAATTGGTCCGGTTCATACTCCTCCACAGTATTTTGAACGGGAGTAGATGTTAATTTCCTGCTTAGGGTTAGGTTTCCTGTTCCTTCCAAAGTCTTCTTCAAATCTGTCCTCCTAACGTCTCCGAACTGAATTCTGAAATTTTATTGACTAATTTTTTCTCTTTTCCACCAATAAGTGCAGATCAGTTTGATATCGTCCGGTTCACACTCCTCCCCAGCATTTTGAACTGAAGTAAAGGTTTATTCCTTGTTTCCTACTTAGGATTGAGTTTCCATTTTCTTCTAAAGTCTACCCCAACACTTATAAAATCTCCGACTGAATCTCTGAAAAGTTATTCATCAATTGTTTCCCTATTTTTTTTTTTTATTTCTACTCTCTCAATAGGAGTAGATAGGTTCAACTATCACTCGGCTCAAACTCCTCCTCGGTTTTTTTTAACAGGCGTAGAGGTTTAACCCTTGGTCCTGTTCAAGATTGGGTTTCCGGTTCCTTCTAATGTCGACTTCAAGTCTAGAGTTGGCAGTTATCTTACCTGCATAGCCCGCAAGAACTTCACTTCTTGTCGCTTTCTTACACTCATACAACACTACACAGTAACCGTCTACGTCTTGGGCCTTGTATTAAGTGAACATTTGTAAGAAAAGAAGAGACAGACAGAAGAAATGTTGAGGTTAATAAAATTAAATGCCACAAAATGTTCTTCTTCATGCAATTTATTCGTAGGCGACTGCAAAAATGGTGTTAACTGTACACAAGGAAAGAGTCAGAATTTTGAGCCAAGAATTTAAATAGTGACTGTCTTGAAACAACACTGCCAATGGTCAGCGTTTAACCAAATAATATAAATGGTCAACAGTTGGAACCAATATATCTATATATATAAAATTCTGTGATTTCTGTTAGTCCGTCCGTGCGGTCACAGTCTCCAAAATAGCCATTCATTGACCGATCGAAACTAAATTTTAGGGAGAAGTACCAGTAGGTAAGGAAGTACAAAATACAGTTAGTTTTACTAGGCTTAGTTTGGTTTCGTTTGGTTTGTTTTACGGTATATCAACCTCAATGGGTTATTTAATGCCAACAAGATTTTTATTGCTGGTAATATTTTTATAAAAAAAAATGTATTTTTCGTAATATTTTTTCAAAAAAAGTATTACTGGTAATAATGTATTGCTGGTAATAATTCTTTCTTCCAAAATTTATTGCTGGTAATAATTTTTTTTCTTCAAAAGCTGGTAATAATTTTTTTCTTCAAAAGCTGGTAATAAGTTTTTCTTCAAAAGCTGGTAATAATTTTTTTCTTCAAAAGCTGGTAATAATTTTTTTCTTCAAAAGCTGGTAATAATTTTTTTCTTCAAAAGCTGGTAATAATTTTTTTCTTCAAAAGCTGGTAATAATTTTTTTTCTTCAAAAGCTGGTAATAATTTTTTTCTTCAAAAGCTGGTAATAATTTTTTTCTTCAAAAGCTGGTAATAATTTTTTACAAAAATGCTTTGCTAGTATTAAAACCTATTTTACACGTTTTGATCCCAGTGTAGGGGTTAACTATTTGCCCATAGCTGGGACCATAACAGGATCTGCCACCCCGGGTCAGGGTGGACCTGGGAACACCAGCAATTAAGAGGTGGTTCCACGCTCTTCAATTTCTCTTGCTCAGAGGCCTTGATGTCGGATGTAGTTTATTGTCATACCCAGGACGGGATTTTACTAGCGTACTATAAATTTTAATTTTTTTTTTGGGGGGGGGATTAAAGTTTAATTACTTAACATACAAAATACTCCCACTATTTTAAAAGCAATTTAATGATTAAAATAACTAACACTTATTTACCGATCGCGATATCTATCAGAGAGATGAAATTTAAATTTTATAATTGCACTATTCCAAAATTTTAACACATCAACAGATAGCTACTAATGTCAACAATTTAGCACAAATAGTTATTAATTGTTAAAAAATTGTAATTAATGTATAATATTGACCAGTTTATTTGTATTCAATAAAACTAAGCGTTTAATTTTGTTTTTTTTTAAGCCCTTTTTTTTAAAATAATAATGGGTATAAAGTAATTAATAATAACAAAACAAAAGTCATTGAGACAAAGCAAGTTCAGTCGACCAATAATATTATCCATAACTACATCTAAAGGTATGTCGTTTGTAATAAAAGTTTTAAAAAATAATCGTAAATACGTAAAACATGCATATATTGTCGAAAATTCCCTTTCCCAAAATATAGCTATTTGTGCTGTTATCATTCTTATTACCTAAACAATAATAATACTGAATAATTCTTTTTTTAACATTAAAGTATATTTAATCACATCTCCCTAATAGCTGTCACGATTTGTTAATAAAACACAATATTGTTATTTGCATACCTTTTCTAGTTTTTATATATACAAGAATCCAGTTTCTAGTCCGCTCTGCATTTGCGTGAACTATAAACCAATCACAATGCCGAACGCTTCAAAAATTTGGAATTTGGCTCCATAAAGAAATATTTACGCAAGACTAGTTGTATGTTGCATGCTCAAGAGTAAGAAATCCAAAGAATTTATTCTTCGCAAAAAAAAAAAAATTTTTTACCATGAAGTGCTATTAAATTAAATTCCAGAAATTATTAAACCGTGAAATGGGGTTTTTGTCAAAGTATTTTTTTCAAACAAATCAGCTTATTCAAATTTCATCGATTGCTTCGCGAAATTGAACGAAGAATAGCATTTGTAAATCTGGACAAATGTCAGCTATAAATTCAATAATAGTAAATACTGTGAGAATTTCAAAACGCATTAGCGTGTTGCAAAAACAAATTCTAGTGTTATGAATAGCTATAATTTTGAATGATTACTGTTAATATTCTATTCTTTGAATCAATAATAGAATTGACCATTACTTTGAGAAAATATTGTAAATGGACACTGTTTGGATCAATACTGTAGAAAGAGAATATTTTGAGCTAATAGAGCAAATAGCCTGTATTTCGAGGCAATACATTAAAGGACATCAATGTAATCGATACGGCAAATGATCACAGTAGTAATCGATACTACGAAATACTCCTGGGTATGTGGATAAACTCCACCCGACAGCTCAGGAGGTTTTGAGGAGCGTGGGGCCACCTCTTAATTGCTGGTGTTCCCAGGTCCACCCTGACACAGGGCACTAGCAACTGTTAGGGTCCCAGCTATGGAAAAATAATGAACCCCAAAACTGGGATCAAATTACTATAAAAATATATTAGAAAAAATAACCATTTTTATAGTATTTTTTTTTTAATTACCATCTATACATTATTGAAAATAAAACATTTGCCAGCAATATATTTTTGGAAAAAAATCATCGAATCTCGCAAGAAAATAAAATTTCGACATTAAATGACCCATAAGGATGTTGATATGCCGTTAAACAAACAAACAAACGAAACCAATACAGTAAAAGATTACTATTACTATTACTTAATAGTAACCTATGCCAATACTGTGTATCATGAAAAAGATCAACATTTTAAATGAAAACTATAAATTTTCAAAATTTTGATCCGATACTGTAAATGTGAGCCAATAGTCAACATTGTTCTGCATATTTAGAGATTCATGATAAAATCCAAAGAAGAATCAGCAATATTATTGGTCCTGTTCTGGCGTCTCGGCTTCAGTTTCTTCCGCATCTAGCGCCGTAAGGTTGTCCTTCTATGTCTTTTCTATAAATACTTTCATGGTAATTGTTCAGATGAGCTCTTCGCTTTGGTACCTAGAGTTTTTAAATTTAAGCGCAGTGTTAACCTGGCGTCGAGATCTCATCAATTTACAGGCTCCTGCTGAATATTTAGAGATTCTTGATAAAATCCAAAGAATCAGCAATATTATTGACCCTGACCTGGCTTTTCGGTTTCAGTCACTTTCCCAATCGCCTTAAAGCTGCTTCCCTGTGCCTTTTCTACAAGTACTTTCATGGAAATCGGTCGGATGACTTTATGAATTTAAGCGCAGTACTAGATTGGCGGCAAGGTCTCTATCAATTTACTGTTGAGTTGGCTAGATATAGCCGTAGGTTAACCGTTTGTTTTCTCGCACTTCTCGTTTGTGAAACTCCTTTTCAGCTCTATAATAGCTCTAAGTTTTTAGTACTGCTTTTTAATTAATTCACCCCAAGCAAGGCGATGCTTCCACTAAGACTCAAGGGACTTCTGGGAGTCAAAGAGAATGGGAAGACTTTATAATGAACAGGGAACCCAATCCTAAACGGGAAAGATGGTATAAACTTTTACGCCTGTTCAAAAGCCCTGGGGTGGAGCGTGTGAACCGGACGTACCTATCTTCTTCTGGAAAAAATAAATACTAATTAAAATGGTAGATTTGAGGAGGAGACGTTAGAAGTACAGCGTTCTTTAAAGGAACCGGAAATCATGAACAGGAAACAAGGAATAAACCGTGTGAACCGGACGATAGGCAAACCTATCTACTCCTATTGAATACTTGCATTAATTCCTGACCGCTGACGACCCTTTTCTTTCTTTAAAGAAGCATCACTCTATTTCCCTTCCCCCTAAATTTGCTTCTCTGTGCCTTTTCTATAAATACTTTCATGGTTGGATCTCTTCGCTATGGTAACTTTACTTTATGAATTTAAGCACAGTACAAGATCGGCAGCAAAGTCTCAGCATTTTACAGTTGAGCTGGCTAGAAGTAACAGTAAGTTCTATGTTAACACTTCCTTCTTTCGTTCTACTCGCTTGTGGAACACTCTTCCGTCTCTATGCTTTCCAGTTAAATTTGATCTTCAAAATTTTAAATGCAATGTTAATAATTACTTACAGCCTTCGTAATCACTCTCCTATTCTTCTCGTTCTTTAATAATGTTTCTGTTTTCAAATTCTTTCACACTTAGTAACCTTTTGTGTTTTAGTGGTTTTGCTGCTTTATTTGCGGTGAAAATGATTAAAAATATCAATTACATTGCAACAGTAAAAACCTATCTACTCCTATTGAATACATTCTTATTCTTTCTTTAAAGAAGCATCAGCAACATTATTGGTCCTAACCTGGAAACTCGGCTTCAGTCACTTTCCCAACCGCATTGCTTCCCTGTTTTTTCTTTCCACAAATACTTACATGGAAATTGATCGGATGAATTCTTCACTCTGATACCGTGATTTTTATTAATTTAAGCGCAGTACTAGATTGGCGGCAAGGTCTCTATCAATTTACAGTTGAGCTGGCTAGAAGTAAAAGTAAGTTCTATGCTAAATCTGGTTTCTTGCTTCTGGGTGATGGACCAAGTATAAATCCTCCCGGATTTTGGTTTATTATTCGATAATGCTAAGAATAATCCTGCCACATATGGTCCGGAGTTCCTGCTATACATCTAGATATCTTTGTTAAAATCCAAAGAAGAATCAGCAATAATACTAATACTGAACTGGTATGTCAGCTTCAGTCACTTTCTCGCCGCGGTAATATGACTTTTCGATAAATACCCATGAAATTTCTATAAATACACACCTTGTGGTAATCATTTGAAACAGCTTTAGATTCCTTTCTTTCACATTTCTGTCAGTTTAGACCAACTGGACTGATAAGGTGTAACCGATTTCTCGGCTTCAGTCATATTCCAACCGGCGTAAAGTTGCTTCCTTGTGCCTTTTCTAAAAATAGTTTCATGGAAATTGATCAGGTGAATTCTTCACTATGCTACCGGGATTTTATGAATTTCAGTGCAGTACTAGATTGGCGGCAAGGTCTCTATCAATTTCCAGTTGAATTGGTCAGATGTAACAGTCATCACCCTCATCGTTTCCATCGTAATTGTTCGGGTGAAGTCTTTGCTATTGTACCTAGAATTCATGAATTTCAGCGCATTAGTAGATTGGCAGCAAGGTCTCTATCAATTGCTGTGAAGTATACGCTATTGTACCTTGAATTCCTGAATTTAAGCGCAGTACTAGATTGGTGGCAAGGTCTCTATAAATTTACAGTTGAATTGTCCAGATGTAACTGTCATCACCCTCATCGTTTCCATCGTAATTGTTCGGTGAAGTCTTCGCTATAGTACTTAGACTTCATGAATTTAAGCGCAGTACTATAGTGGCGGTAAGGTCTCTATCAATTTAAAGTTGAATTGGTTAGATGTAACTGTCATCACCCTCATTGTTTCCATCGTAACTGCTCGAGTGAAGTCTTCGCTACTTTACCTAGACCATAAATCTATATACGCCTTACTAGATTGGCGGGAAAATCTCTACCAATTTACAGTTGAATTGGTCAGATGTAACTGTCATCACCCTCATCGTTTCCATCGAAATTGTTCGGTGAAGTCTTCGCTATTGTACCTAGACTTCATGAATTTAAGGGCAGTACTAGATTGGCGGCAAGGTCTCTATCAATTTACAGTTGAATTTGTTAGATCTAACAGTCATCACCCTCATCGTTTCCATCGTAATTGTACGGGTGAAGTCTTCGCTGTTGTAACTAAACCTCATGATATTAAGCGCAGTCCTAGATTGGCTGCAATGTCTCTATCAATTTACAGTTTAACTGGTCACATATAACTGTCATCACCCTCATCGTTTCCATCGTAACTAATCGGGTGATGTCTTCGCTATTGTACCTAGACGATGAATTTAAGCGCAGTACTAGATTGGCGGGAATTTACAGTTGAATTGGTCAGATGTAACTGTCATCACCCTCATCGTTTCCATCGTGATTGTTCGGTGAAGTCTTCGCTGTTGTAACTAAACTTCATGAATTTAAAGCAGTACTAGAGTGGAGGCAAGTTCTCTGTCAATTTACAGTTGAATTGGTCAGATGTAACTGTCATCACCCTCATTGATTCCATCGTAATTGTTCGGGTGAAGTCTACACTACGGTACCAAGACTACATGAAATTAAGCGCAGTACTAGATTGGCGGCAAGGTCTCTATCAATTTACAGTTGAATTGTTCAGATGTAACTGTCATCAACGTAATCGTTTCCATCGCAATTGATTGGGTGAAGTCTTCGCTATTGTACCTAGATTTCATGAATTTAAGAGCAGTACTATAGTGGGGTCATGTTCCCTATCAATTTACAGTTGAATTGATTAGATGAAACTGTCATCACCCTCATCGTTTCCATCGTAATTTTTCGGTGAAGTCTTCGCTATTGTACCTAGACTTCATGGATTTAAGCGCAGTACTAGATTGGCGGCAAGGTCTCTATCAATTAACAGTTGAATTGTTTAGATGTAACTGTCATCACCCTCATCGTTTCCATCGTAATTGTACGGTGATGTCTTCCTTATTGTACCTAGACTTTATGATTTTAAGAGCAGTACTAGAGTGGCGGCAAGGTCTCTATTAATTTACAGTTTAATTGGTTAGATATAACTGCCATCACCCTCCTCGTTTCTATCGTAATTGTTCGGGTGAAGTCTTCGCTGTTGTACCTAGACCTCATAATTTAATTTCTTTTCTCGCACTTCTTATTTGTAGAACCCAATTCCGACTCCTTGCTTTCCAGTCAATTTTGACCTTCAAAAATTTAAATGCAATGAAAATCGTCATCTACTGTCTCATATTCTTCTCGCAACCTAACGCTTATCCTATTCTAGTTCTTTAACACCCCTTTTGTCTTAGTGGCTTTAGTGCCTTTCATGGGGTGATATGATTTTTTAAAAGAAAAATGTATTAGCGATTTTGTGACACGATGGTAAATGGTCAATATATAAGCCAATATTCTTTTCTTATGTGTGTGCGGGGGGGTATTGCTTTAGTCGCTTTTTCAAAGAAATTTACATTTATCAACGAGGACGTTGCAATAAAGGGTTTTTATATCTAGACTGATTATGAGTTTATCAATCACATTTCTTTACTTAGTTTTTCGATTAGTTTTTTCGATTAGTTTTTTCGATTTTATACGTGATGGAATCATTATCCCGATGAGTGGGGGGGGGATCTGTCAGTACCTGAAATAATGAAAGGTATTCGGATGCTCGTGTGATTTACAGTGACCGTAAAGTTTGGATATACCAGGGTGATATTCTATTAGTCTATGCCTTTAATTTTATTTTTAATTAGTTTCCTAATCGCCTTATTAATTTTTTGATTTAGTCATTAGTTTCTATTATGAAAAAATAAATGAACAGAAAATAATTAATAGATAGATATATAGATAGATAGATATGAACAGACTGAGATAGATAGATAGATACGAACAGACTGAGACAGATATGAACAAACTGAGATAGATAGATAGATAGATAGATAGATAGATAGATAGATAGATAGATAGATACGAACAGAGACAGATATGAACAGACTGAGACAGACAGATAGATAGATAGATAGATAGATACATACATACATACAGACTGAGGTAGATGTATACGAATAGACTGAGACAGATAGATAGATAGATAGATAGATAGATAGATAGATAGATAGATAGATAGATAGATAGATCTGTACAAACGAATATAGATAGATCTACACAGACTGAGATAGATGGACAGATAGATAAATCTGAACAAACTGAGATAGATAGATAGATAGATAGATAGATAGATAGATAGATAGATAGATAGATAGATAGATAATGAACTGAATGACATAGATAGATAGATAGATAGATAGATAGATAGATAGATAATGAACTGAATGACATAGATAGATAGATAGATAGATAGATAGATAGATAGATAGATAGATAGATAGATAGATAGATAGATAGATATGAACAGACTGAAATAGATAGATAGATAGATAGGTAGGTAGATAGATATTCAATGACTATGATAAAAAAGAGAAGTTTTCCCTTCAAAGAAACCCCCTCGAGTCTATTGCACTTTTACATCCTTCTCTGCCACGCCTGTATGCACTACTGGGAGCATCGACTTCAAAAACGCTTCCACTTCCCGATCCACTTGAGCATGATCAGGTGAATAGAGAGGCTGTATCGTTACGGTGATGTCCTTCTCGGCCAGCAATAGCCGGATGCTCAAGGTGTTGTGAACAGGTGCATAGTTGTGCTGATGCATCCGCGATTTGTCCTGCCACAACTCTCGTCTCTTCTCGGGCTTTCAACGAAGCAAGCACCGCAAGATCGCGTCGTAGAATTAATGACTAAAAGGGGAACCATGTAGTTTGTAGTCTGAATGCAAGTGTATGTGTACATATGTATACATAGACGTCAGTGTGAATATTTATGTATGTGAGTGAGCGAAGTATATGTGTACATGTATGTATGGTTATTAGTGCGTATGTGTGCATATGCGTGTGACTGTGTATGTATGTGTGCATATGTAAGTATGCGTGCGTGTGCATGTGTGCCTATGTCGGTATATGTGTAAATGCAAGTGCATGTGTGCATATGTATATGCGTGAGTGCATATCTGTGAATATGTATGGAAGTGTGTGAGCGTGTGTATATGTGTACATGTATGCATGGATTTTAGAGCGTATGGGCGCATATGTATGTATGTGAAAGCGTGTATGTGTCCATGTGTATGCATGTATGTTATTTGGACGTGTGTATGTGTATGTGTTCGTGTTTGTGCGTGTAAATAATAATATTGGCGAATTGTACGGTGTGTTCCGAAAGTCTTGTCACCCTAACGCTCCCTTCCAAACTGTGGGATCGCGTCCACCATCTGAAAGAGAAAATTATATTATGGAGGGGTGACAGTACTTTCGGACCACCCTGTATATTCAATTCCTTCGAAATGTCAAACAAATTTCGAATAGTCGATTAGCTTTCGATATATTGCTATGATGGTTATCGGTTAATAAGGAAGAGGGGTGTTACTTCAGAGTGATGATTGTAGCATTAAGGTTAACAACTTCGAATTAATTAATATAATGAGGTCCAACCAGACGGACTACCGGATTAAAGCATTTTTTGTTTTTTGTATATACTGAGCCAAGATAGAAAATTCGTTGTATTTTGCATTTTGACGCAAGCTGCAAAAATTCCCAAATCCCTTTGTTTTCTTCTGGGCAACGCGATCGTTATCTTAGTCTTTCAACTTGACAGGATTTTGAAATTTAAATATCAGGATAGATAGATAGATAGATAGATAGATAGATAGATAGATAGATAGATAGATAGATAGATAGATTGAAATAAGGAATAGATAGATAGATAGATAGATAGATAGATAGATAGATAGATAGATAGATAGATAGATAGATTCCTTTTCCCGCCTATTTTACGTTTCTTGACAGGCGTCTTCGTTTCGACAGTCACCAAATATCATTCAAAGGGAATATCATATGGATTGGCTCTTCACAGATATATGATTATACACACACACACAAACACACACATACACGCACACACACACACACAAACACACACATATACACACACACAATCACAACCACACACACACACACATACACACATATACACACACATACACACACACATACACACACACATACACACATAGACACACACACACACACACACACACATATATATATATATATATATATGTATGTATGCATGTAGGTATGGATAATCACCTTACCACCTTGCGCCACATCTCACTATTGCCTCTTACACGCTTTTATTCTTCGCTATCTCGCGCTCATTTACCGAAGCCTTTTAATCAATTTTCGATCTGCTTACATGATTTTAAGACGAATAATTCACTCATCTAAGTATCAAACTTTCTCCAAGAAAGTTTTCAACGGTTTTAGAAAACTGCTTCTTCTTCTTCTTTTCTTCTTCTACTACTACTACTACTACTACAAGTAGTAGTAGTAGTATCACTTTTATTCACCGTGATCATTCAGGCGGTTGGCAACTGTCTGTTTAATATAATCAGCTGATAGATAGATAGATAGATAGATAGATAGATAGATAGATAGATAGATAGATAGATAGATAGATAGATAGAAGGACGGAGTGATATAAACAGGATAGATAGATTGTGGGCATGAGAGATATTAACAGACATCATTGTCTCATCTTATAGACAAATTGATTGAAAGAGTGAGTGATGTGAACAGCCTAGATTAGATAGATAGACTTGAACAGACAGACAGACAGACAGAAGATAGATAGATAGATAGATAGATAGATAGATAGATAGATAGATAGATGAACTGAATGAGATAGATAGATAGATAAACTGAATGAGATAGATAGATAGATAGATAGATAGATAGATAGATAGATGAACTGAATGAGATAGATAGATAGATAAACTGAATGAGATAGATAGATAGATAAACTGAATAAGATAGATAGATAGATAGATAGATGAACTGAATGAGATAGATAGATAGATAGATAGATGAACTGAATGAAATAGATAGATAGATAGATGAACTGAATGAGATAGATAGATAGATGAACTGAATGAAATAGATAGATAGATAGATAGATAGATGAACTGAATGAGATAGATGAATTGAATGAGATAGATAGATAGATAGATAGATAGATGAACTGAATGAAATAGATAGATAGATAGATAGATAGATAGATAGATAGATGAACTGAATGAAATAGATAGATAGATAGATAGATAGATAGATAGATAGATGAACTGAATGAGATAGATAGATAGATAGATAGATAGATAGATAGATAGATAGATGAACTGAATGAGATAGATAGATGAACTGAATGAAATAGATAGATAGATAGATAGATAGATAGATAGATAGATAGATGAACTGAATGAAATAGATAGATAGATAGATAGATGAACTGAATGAAATAGACAGATAGATAGATAGATAGATAGATAGATAGATAGATAGATAGATAGATAGATGAACTGAATGAGATAGATAGATAGATAGATAGATAGATAGATAGATAGATAGATAGATGAACTGAATGAAATGAATGACATCCGAAAGATAAAACTTTTTAAAAAAAGCAGCGTAAAGTTTTGTTTAAAAAAAAATAGGTGGAGATTAAAAATGGACTGTACGTGTGTGTGTGTGTGTGAGACAGAGAGAGAGAGAGACAAACAGAATGAGAGAGAGAGATAGAAACAGCAAGAATGACCCGAACACATGAAACGAATGAATGCGCCCGGTAATCCATTAACTACTGCTAAATGACACATTTTACTAACTCACTGATTAAAGAGTTCTCAAATGATCAGTTCTGATCGCTGGACTGATGGCCTCCACTGCTGCTGCTGCTGCTGCTGTAGCTGCGGACGGACAGATCATAACTTTAAGCTCTTATTAATATTTTGATGCTCCAAGTCCTTTTCTTCTGATAATATCCTTTTTTTTATATAATATTCTCTCTCTCTTTAACTTTCTCTCTTTTCGCCATTACTATTATTAGTATTATTAGTATTTTTCGGTAGGAGTTGTTTGCTTCACTTTTTAACTTTAATTTATTTATTCTGGTTTGTGGCTTTTTATTCTTTTATTAAAAAGGACAGAAAACTGTTTTTTTTTTCATTTTATATTATTTATTTGTTTTCATTTGAAAATGTAGTCCTTTACTTCATTTTCTTTGTTTTTAGAATGTGTGTGTGTGTGTGTGTGTGTGTGTGTGTGTGTGTGTGTGTGTGTGTGTAAGATTCGATTTTGGAATGTACAGATTTAAAGACTTGTTCAAGGTGGGGGGAGGGGCGTAACGCGCGCATGCGCACTTGCTTGTCAAAAAAAAAGAAAGAAGAAAAGAACGAAAGTAAGGCAAATTGATTTTCGAATTCAGAAATAAGGAAAAAATAAAAACTTGTTTTAAATATAGATCGGAAAAGGAGAGAGAAAAGAAGACAACGAGAGAAAGGAAGAAAGAAATAATTTTTCAAAAAGTAAATAAATAATGACTATAATAAAAGAAAGAAATAATATGATGTGTTAAAATTAATCAAGAAGGGAAAAAAACATTAAAAAAAGAGAAACAAAGTAAAAACAAAGATAACACAAAGAAAGAAAGAAAGAAAGAAAGAAAAAGAAAGAATTGGGAAATATTAAGAAAGAAAGAAAGAAAGTAACAAAGAAAGAATTGGGAAATATTAAGAAAAAAGAAAGAAAGAAAGAATTGGGAAATATCAAGAAAGAAAGAAAGAAAGAAAGAAAGAAAGAAAGATTTGGGAATTATTAAAAAAGAAAGAAAGAAAGAATTTGGAATTATTAAGAAAGAAAGAAAGAAAGAATTGGGAAATATTAAGAAAAAAGAAAGAAAGAAAGAAAGAAAGAAAGAGAGGAACTAAAAAGAACGAGGAAAAGGAGAAATGAAAAACCTAGCACGGAAAAGAAAAAGAAGAAAAAGTGAGAAAAAGAAAATCAGAAACAGAAAACATGAAAACATTGACATCAAAAAATGAAATGAAAATCGACAAATTTTTTTAAAAAAGGACCAGTTTATTCTTCTTTGTGAAGAGAGAAGTGGTTAGTTGCTTAGTCGCTCAATTTATCGCTATGACAGACGAACAGACAGACTGGCCGGCAGATCGAAAAGGCCGTAATGATGCTATGAGCAGATTGCAAGGGGGAAAAAAATGGCTGACAACGAAAACGATAAAGTCAATGGCGGACAAGATTATAGATTATGAGTCTCAAACGAGATGACTGATCTCGGAAATGTGTCTTTTCTTTTTGAATCTGCGGCTTCGAAGTGATCGAGTAATTGGTATCACCAGTATCAAAAAGAAAAAAGAAATAATAATAATAATAATAATAATAATAATAATAATAATAATATTAATAATAATAAAAATGAACTAAAATAACTGCGAACATAAAATTGAGACCGGAACCGGAAGTAATGCTGATGTGCAGGTAGGAGGACAAAGAAGGAGAATTTCTGGTGACGTCGGGGTGGTGGGGAAAAAAAAGTTGGGAAGGATGTTAGTATTCTCAGATGCGTGTTTCAAAGTTAATTGCGCTGAATTTTCGTTCTGAAATCAAAATCCAGCCATTTTATTTCGCAAATTACACACTCATGCACAACCATGAGTACATCTGCTCACTTTTATGTACATCTTCGGATGTCGTACAGACATCTTCAAAACGTCTGGACATAGAGTGTTGTTTAACAAATTGTTTTTTTCACGGGAAACTTGATGACAATTCCTAACCGAATCGAAGGTTCCACTTTCACAGACTCTTGTGCCTGATCAAGTGAAACAAATACAAGGAGAGCTGAAATGTTCTCATTATATCCTCGCTGTTGCATTGAATGGCTTGAGTCATTTAATGCCTCCAAAACCAAGTTAGGAACTTTTTTTCATCAACGGTTGGATTCTATGTGAAGCTCGATTAGCTGAATGAATGAGGAAGTTCGAGATATTGTCAGCAGTTCCAAGTAGATAGATAGATAGATAGATAGATAATGAGAAGATATAGATAGATAGATAGATAATGAGAAGACATAGATAGATAGATAGATAGATAGATAATGAGAAGACATAGATAGATAGATAGATAGACAGACAATGAGAAGACATAGATAGATCGATAGATAGATAGGTACATAGATAGATAGATAGATAGATAGATAAAATGACTTAGAAGTCGGAACTTCTACCAGTAAGCCATCGCGTTTTAGCGCGTTTATTTTTAGATAAACACACAGTGACTGACACACACACACACACATATATATATATATATATATATATATATATATATATATATATATATATATATATATATATATTAACTACATTAACAAGACATCTTACATTACGCATGTCTAACCATTCGTCCATTGCGAGACATCTATATTAATATTCCTGTTCACATTTCTAATATAAAAATACTAATTGACAACACAACTATCCTAGACTAAGAAAACAATAAATTCAAACTACAGATCCTCGAAGCAATATACATTTAAAATTAAAGCCGTCACTTAATAGAATCAACTACGAATACTGTAGTAATGTTCTGAAATGTCTATAAAAAGAACAGTTTTTCATGCTCTAATGCGCGCATGACCATGACATTACAACAAAAAAAGAAGATTTTTTATAGTGGATAATTTTTTCACGTTTAATGAATGCTAAGCATGACTGTCAACCGTTGCATTTGAAAGCAAAAAGAAACATTACAGTAATGGATATCAAATAACAACTTTTTATTACTACTTGCACTCGTGAAACAACACACACTTTGGTATTACTACTTACGCCCCTGAAGATGATCTTGGAAGAAGATCGAAAGTACTTGGGAAATGGAAAATAGGAATGATTTTTCATAGTTATAGCACGTTTCTCACATCATTTAATTGCAATGCACAGAAGGTTATCTGTGAGTATGAACGGATTTTGTTAAAAATAATGCCTGTAGCTTATTTAATCAGACACACACACACAAATACATACATACATATATATATATATATATATATATATATATATATATATATATATATATATATATATATATATTTTTAAATCATATCGCCCCAAGCAAGGCCAGAGGCCACTATCGCGCAAGGGGTTAAAGAAGGGTTGGAGGAAGAGCAGATAGGAGTGGCAATGGAGGGGATGAGGAAGAAGAGAAAGACAGTGGGTCGATCAAGGCAAGGGGGCCACAAAAGATCCGGAGCGAGAGCAGATAGGAATGAGAAAAGAAAGGATGTGGAGAAGGGAAGCGGATAGATCAAGGCAACTGGAGATGTCGATTGACGCTACACTTAAACCGTTGGAGATTGTATTTGTCAGGGAAACAGTAGTAGGGAAGGGAGTTCCATAGGCGGGATGTGCGAGACATGAAGCTATTGGAGTAGAAGAGACGTCTACACCTAACAGTTTCCACGGTGTAGGGGTGGGAGCGGGATGCCAGCCTGATAGTCTTAAAGTGTGCTATATTTAAGGGATAAAGTGCTCAATATCAGAGATAGAGCGTATGTAAATATAAAAGTGGACATGGAAGTCAGCACTTAGAGGTGACAGTCTGTTTCATGCTAGTGCAATTGTCAGGCAATATATATATATGTGTGTGTGCGTGTATACCTGGTTGCATGTGTATGTGGGCACACCTATGTAAAATATATGTATGCATGTATGAGTAAACTGTGTACCTGTATGTATGTGCATGTGTATGGTTGTGTGTATGTAGGTATATATGTGTATACAGATATAGATAAAAATAACTGAGACATAGAGACTCCCTTCAAATGTCAAGAAGAACACGCACATTATAAGTCTGAGTAATTTAATGTGATTTACGACAACCAATTTATCCTCAAAGATCCCCAAAACATTCTCCTAACACGTATTTTTGTCTTTCTTCTTTTAGTTCCGGCATGTCCAAAGTCCGGCCCTTGGGCCAATTACGCCCCGCGGTCAAATTTCATATGTCCCTCATCCTCTGTCATAAAATGTATCACTTACGGCTTGCCAGTATTGTCAATCAGGGTATGTAAACTACACACCTAAGAGATGCAATTTCCTGTTTTACCAAAAGATGGCAGCAGCACTGTGTGGCCGCCCGCTGGCGGTGTCACCCTGACCTTGGCCTTTTCCAGCCAATTTCTAAAATCCTTGCCTTTGAACCAGACTTGGTCTACAGATCTGCAGTCCAGATCTCGGTATCACCATTCACATTAGTGCAGGCAAGTTATTTGTTTTTGGTCATCTGAGAAGAATAAATTCCAAATTAAATTTGTTTTGTGTTGGTCGAAATCAGTTATAAATATATTTGGACACTGGAACTTGTGTCGCTTTATGTTTTTTATTTCTTAATAAGATGAATGTTGGTGTTATGTTCCTATTCATATGTTTTTAACTTAAAAGTTGACAAACATTAATTACAAATAATATGTAATAAGAATAACCTGAGATATGTTATAGGTTCCTGGAAGTTCTTTTTTCTCAGACATTTCTTCATCTTACATGGGCTTCAGATATGACAGCCTGAGTGATTTTGGTAAGACCCTTTTAAATTTGTCATCTATGTGAAGAAAAGAAAATATGACATTTGCAATAAAATTTTCATAAAGATAGTTCATTTGCATTTAATTTTCATGATTCAAAGAATGCCAAGCAGAATGGTTGGCCTTCACGTATATTGACCTCATCAAATCTAGCCCTCTTTGAAAAAAAGTGAATGAAAAGAAATAAGGCAAAAAACGTTTTATTCACACAAAGTGTAGGAAAAAGGAATAAGGTAGAAATGGTTTTATTCGCGCAAAATGAAGGAAAAGAAATAAATTAAATATCGTTTTATTCAATTAAGCAAAACAGTACAATTATCATTAAAATTTGTTTCATTTTCAAATCCATAAAATTCGTCGTCTTCGTTATCAAAACTGATACTCATTTTCAATGCTACTATCATCGTCGTTAAATAACGCGTCATCTAATTTCGTCCGGATATGGTGAATTTTAAAACTACATATGGCATATAAGACGCAGCGGAATTTTAAAAGATATTTTTAGTAAAAAAAAAAATAATGCGCCTTCAAATGCCGTCAAATACGGTAATAAACTACACATAGGTACAATTAAGTAACTTTAATAATAATAATCAACAAAAATTGATTTATAAATAAATAAAAAATATCCAATGTAATTAATAATATGTAATAAGATTAACCTGAGATATGTTATAGGTTCCCGGAAGTTCTTTTTTCCTCAGACATATTTTACTTCATCTTATATGGGCTTCAGATATGACAGACAGAGTGATTTTAGTCAGACATGTTTAAATCTGTTTGTCATCCACGTGAAGAAATGAAAATATACTATTTGCAATAATTTTTTTCATAAGATAGTGTACCATATTTGACAGCATATAAGACGCACGGGTGTATAAGATGCACCCGAATTTCAGCAGGGTAAATCAAGAAATAATTAGTAATTAGTAAAATTATTAGTAAATGGTACAACTTAGGCTATATTTATGAGGTAATATTATTTTGTTTAAACAAGCCATGATTACAATTAAACGAAAAATAATAAGAGCAAAGAACACGAGCCTATGAAAACTTTATTATATCCAAAGGTAAGAAAACAAAATAAAAATCAAGCATTTATTACAATTAAGCAAAACAGTACAGTTACCATTAAAATCTGATTCATCTTCAAATCCATAAAATTCGTCGTCTTCGTTATCAAAACTCTGAGACTCATTTTCAATGCTACTATCATCGTCGTTAAATAATCCGTCATTTTCCGTTCCAGTGAGAGCATTGCTAATGCCACGCTTTTTAAAAGATTTCACAATTTCCGGTCTGATATTATCCCAAGCTTGCTTCACCCATTCGCAGACTCATGCAATGCTGGGTCTATTTATTCTTCCTGTAAGTGTAAGGTCGTGATCAGGCATTGCCATCCAATGTGTTACGTTGCTCCTTCATGTTTAAGTGTAAGATAATAGGATTTGCCAGGTAGCTAATTTCGTCCGACTATCGCGAATTTTTAAACTACATATGGCATATAAGACGCAGGGGAATTTTCAAAGATATTTTAAGTAAAAAAAAAAGGGCGCTTTATATGCCGTCAAATACGGTAATTTGCATTTAATTTTCATGGTTCAATGAATGTCAATTAGAATGGTTGGTCATTTATGCATATTGACCTCATCAACTCTGACCCTCTTTAAGATGAATATTTGGACACCTCTGTTTTAGTTGAACTGATGACACGAAAGAGAACACGCGAAAGACGTCTTCGATTTCAAATTTGTCTCACCGTAATCCATTTTGTTTCAGATGTTATTATACATCACACAAACGCATACGCTTCTTTCTCTGGTGGAAAATGTTCCTAGGGGTTGACCATTTTAAGCGTTTTGAAACGTTTGAACGCCTTTTAGCACGCAAAGGAAGAAATGAAAACAAAAATAGATACGGATATCGCCACGTAAAGAGAGCTTTCCCAGCAAAAAGACAGACGCTTAGGAAGATCTTAAAAATTAAGACATTTTAAAATCATGTCCCGAAAAAACAAAGCAATGCATCAAAGTGGACAGCTAACGTCCTACTTCTAGGCATCAAAGTAGACAGCTAACGTCCTACTTCTAGGCATCAAAGTAGACAGCTAACGTCCTACTTCAAGGCATCAAAGTAGACAGCTAACGTCCTACTTCAAGGCATCAAAGTAGACAGCTAACGCCCTACTTCAAGGCATCAAAGTAGACAGCTAACGCCCTACTTCTAGGCATAAAAGTAGACAGCTAACATCCTACTTCTAGGCATCAAAGTAGACAGCTAACGTCCTACTTCAAGGCATCAAAGTAGACAGCTAACGTCCTACTTCAAGGCATCAAAGTAGACAGCTAACGTCCTACTTCAAGGCATCAAAGTGGACAGCTAACGTCCTACTTCTAGGCATCAAAGTAGACAGCTAACGTCCTACTTCTAGGCATCAAAGTAGACAGCTAACGTCCTACTTCTAGGCGTCAAAGTAGACAGCTAACGTCCTACTTCAAGGCATCAATGTGGACAGCTAACGTCCTACTTCAAGGCATCAATGTGGACAGCTAACTTCCTACTTCAAGGCATCAAAGTAGACAGCTAACGTCCTACTTCAAGGCATCAAAGTAGACAGCTAACGTCCTACTTCAAGGCATCAAAGTAGACAGCTAACGTCCTACTTCAAGGCATCAATGTGGACAGCTAACTTCCTACTTCAAGGCATCAATGTGGACAGCTAACGCCCTACTTCTAGGCATAAAAGTAGACAGCTAACATCCTACTTCTAGGCATCAAAGTAGACAGCTAACGTCCTACTTCAAGGCATCAAAGTAGACAGCTAACGTCCTACTTCTAGGCATCAAAGTAGACAGCTAACGTCCTACTTCTAGGCGTCAAAGTAGACAGCTAACGTCCTACTTCAAGGCATCAATGTGGACAGCTAACGTCCTACTTCAAGGCATCAATGTGGACAGCTAACTTCCTACTTCAAGGCATCAAAGTAGACAGCTAACGTCCTACTTCTAGGCATCAAAGTAGACAGCTAACGTCCTACTTCAAGGCATCAAAGTAGACAGCTAACGTCCTACTTCAAGGCATCAATGTGGACAGCTAACGTCCTACATCAAGGCATCAATGTGGACAGCTAACTTCCTACTTCAAGGCATCAATGTGGACAGCTAACTTCCTACTTCAAGGCATCAAAGTAGACAGCTAACATCCTACTTCTAGGTATCAAAGTGGACAGCTAACGTCCTACTTCAAGGCATCAAAGTAGACAGCTAACGTCCTACTTCAAGGCATCAAAGTAGACAGCTAACGCCCTACTTCTAGGCATCAAAGTAGACAGCTAACGTCCTACTTCAAGGCATCAAAGTGGACAGCTAACGTCCTACTTCAAGGCATCAAAGTAGACATCTAACGTCCTACTTCAAGGCATCAAAGTGGACAGCTAACTTCCTACTTCAAGGCATCAAAGTAGACAGCTATCTTCCTACTTCAAGGCATCAAAGTAGACAGCTAACGTCCTACTTCAAGGCATCAAAGTGGACAGCTAACTTACTACTTCAAGGAATGAAGTAGACAGCTAACTTCCTACTTCAAGGCATCAAAGTAGACAGCTAACGTCCTACTTCAAGGCATCAAAGTGGACAGCTAACTTACTACTTCAAGGAATGAAGTAGACAGCTAACTTCCTACTTCAAGGCATCAAAGCGCCACTAAAAATTGACACAAGGCGCGATGTCAACATCTATCCGCTGAATTATTAAAGAAAATGAAAACCAACAAAATTATAATAAGCTCAGCCAAAATAAGACAATCATCATATACAGCAGACATAATCAGCAGAATATCAACAATTTGGAATGAAGTGGGACTTCAAAATCACATCCACCCTACGTTAACCACAAGCGAATGGCCTTACTAAAAGAAAAAGAAGTTGAAAAACGTGAGAAACCTTCAACGAAACTACGGGGACCCATCGCTTGGACTCCTAATCCATCCGAGCGCGCCAGGCGATCAGGGATCGTTACCCGCAGAAATGTGAATGGAGTAAAAGCTAAGAAGTAACCTACTCACAACAAATAAACCAAAAAAGAGAACCGTGTGGAAAGCAACGGACCAAGTAAGAACCAGACAAAAATACTACTCCGACGGATGGGGGGCTCAAGAGATCAAAAATAAGGCATTGTAACCTAGGGAAGGTTACTGAATAGAATAATCACACGAATGTTGTTAATGAACGATAATACTTAGGACAAGAACAACGCATATAAGATTCGCCAGCGGCGCGTAAAAGAAGTAGTCAACTGCTAGAAGTGAGTCAAGTGAATTCCACAATGAATCTCCAACTTCAGGATATCTATCTACTAACCGCACCACACGGTCAGATGTGGCACAAGGACGAATTTAATGTGGGGTATCCGAACCCGTAGTTTCGGCCAAAAAGTCCCTGTAGACCCCGTATAAAACGGGGTCGGGTAGCTGTTTCCCGAGAGGAGACTCTTCCCTTTGACATAGCCTCGTCTGGGGATCCTCTCTGTCCGGAGACAGAGAGTTTGACCAGCATAACTGGAGACGAATTTCCAACTGCCGGATATCTAGCAACCGCCCCACGAGGTCAGATGTGGTACAAGGCCGAATTTAATGTGGGGTATATGAGCCCGTAGGCTCGGCCAAAAATTCCCCGTAGACCCCGCATAAAACGGGGACGGGTAGCTGTTTCCTTTCGACATAGCCTCGTCTGGGAATCCTCTCTATCCGGATACAGGGACTTTGACCAACACAGCTGGAGACGAATCTCTAACTACAGACCAACATACAGTATTTACTACTTTATTTATGTGAATGGGGACATACCCATTTTTGTCCGTGATACATAAGAGATGGAATGAATCAGGCATAGTACAATCAAAAGTAGCGCTCATATCATTCACCATGCAGACTAAAAACGGAGCAGTCTTTTGACAGAACAGAAAGGACTTAGTAAAAATGAGTAAACGCTATACAAATGAGGATTCCTTATGGTTTCCAAATCCACCAGACACGGACAACGTTGATGACAATCAAAACCATCAAATAGTGTCTGAATCAGCACTAACACATTTAAGTGAACAGGCACACAAAAAAATGGCTGAAGAACTGGGGTCATCATATTTGCAACGTTCAAGTTTTGTTGAAGCCACCAAACAGGTTAAACTTCTAAATCATTCAGTTAACTGTTATTTTTTCTCTACCTTAATTTTCCTTGTTTCCACGTATCTTACACAATCATATATGTGGAACACCGTTTCAGATTTTGTAGGAAAATGCGAATGGATTTAAGTTACTGAATACTCATTTGTTGTACAAAACGGGTTCACACTGGCTCTAATAATTTGACTTTTTGTATTCATATATATTAACCAACCAGCGACGCCGTACGAGGCGCGCGGTATTCTTTGAATTGGCAGAAGGTAAATTAGCTCTTAAAAATGAAATTTGGGCGCTCACATCAGAATATGATCGATAATATTTTCCCTCCTTAAAAGGGAAAACTTTCAACTGGAAAATATATATTAGCCAATAAGCTTGATATTATTAAATCTAAATTTTGTTTTTTTCCGGACTCAATTAACTACTATATAATACCAAAAGTCTCTAATTGCATGCGGTCTTGCGTTGTGCGTCCGTCCGGCACAGAAGGATTCACGAGTTCTTTATACAGTAAGTATTTTTTTCAAGCATATCACCCCAAGCAAGGCTGGAAGCCACTAGCACGCAAGGGGTTACAGAAGGTTTGGAGGAAGAGCAGGTAGGAGTGGTAAAGGAGAGGATGTGGAGAAAGATAGTGGATCGATCAAGGCGAGGGGGTTACAGAAGATTTGGAGCGAGAGCAGATAGGAATGAAAGGTGAAAGGATGTGGAGAAGGGAAGTGAATAGATCAAGGCAACTGGAGATGACGATTGACGTTACACTTAAATAGTTGGAGATTGTATTTGTCAGGGAAACAGGAATAAGGGAGGGAGTTCCACGGGCGAGATGTGCGAGACATGAAGCTATTGGAGTAGAAGAGACGTCTACATCTAACAGTTTCAACGGTGAAGGGGTGGGAACGGGACGCCATCCTCGTAGGTCGTTTAAATTCATGAGACCTAGGAACCAGCGAAAGCAGCTCCTCGGAGCAATTACCGTGAAAGTATTTGTAAAAAAGACAGAGCGAGGCAACGTCGCTACTGTGAGAGAGCGACTGCAGACGAGATGACAGGTCAGGGCCAATTAAATTGCATATCCGTCTCTGGATCTTATCAAGAACCCTGAGGCAAACAGCAGAGGCCCCAGACCATATATGGCAGCAATACTCCATTCAGGGGCGAATGGTTGATTTATAGATTTGGAGGATCGATTCCGGGGAGAAAAAATTTCCTGGCTCGGCACAGGGAGCCAACTTTCCTTGCGGTGGATGATGCAGTTGACTCGATGTATTTGTTCCATCTCAGATCAGCGGACAGCGTGAGACCGAGCAGCCGCAGAGAGGAGCTCTCCAGAAATTGGTCTTCAGACATTCTAATGGGATGCAGGGATGGATCTCTGTGGTGGTAAATAGAGAGCAGTTGTGTTTTAGAGGCGTTAAAGTATTTTTGTTTGAACTTTCTTCAAATAGACAATTTTTTTATGAAAATATTTTTAATTTAAAGACAGACACAAAGAGATCTCGCTTTGCTGCTTCGTCTAGTTATTTGTAGAGTAATTATTTATATTTCAGCTTTCTTAAACAGATATTTTTAAGATAATCTGATTTTAAAATATTCTAAGTGAATAAGGTTTAAAAATACTTGTTTATACAGTAAGTATTTTTATTTCAACTTTCAAACAGACAATTTTTTAATGAAAATATTATTAATTTAAAGACAGGCACACAGAGATGCCGCTTTGCTGTTTCGTCCAGTTGTTTGTAGACTAATTATTTATATTTCAGCTTCCTTTAAACAAATATTTTTAAGATAATCTGATTTAAAATATATTTTATGTGAATAAGATTTTAAAATACGACTTGTCTATACAGTAAGTATTTTTATTTTAACTTTCTTCAGATAGACAATATTTTTAATTAATTATTTTTAATTTAAAGACAGACACAAAGAGATGCCGCTTTGCTGTTTGGTCCAGTTTTTTGTGGAGACATTATTTATATTTTAGCTATCTTTAAACAAACAATATTTTAAATATTTAAAAAATATTTTTTGACATATTTAAAAATAATTTCAAGTGAATATGATTTTAAAATATTTTTTGGCATATTTAAAAATATTTTGAAGTTAATCTGATTTAAAGTTCAAGTTAATCCCGGAAATTCTATCCCAATTAAATGCTGTAAACAATCAGAAAAACGTTAAACATGAACTTGTAAACCAAACCAATGATGACAGGAACGAATTGAAATATTTAACTGAATCATAGTAAAATTAACTTTCATTTCCATGGAATGCTGAAATCAACTTCAGTATTTTATAACCTGAACCATCAATAATCCAACGGGTCACGGGTAGTCTAGTTTTCTGTAAAACCTTGTCGTTGCCCGCATGTTTGGTCTATGGTATCTTAATTATGCTAATGTAGAACCCCGTTTCTGTTGCCTCAGATCTCTTCCATATCTTTGAGAAGATTACCCAGCATTCATTGAAATATAGCAGGGCCGGTATCAAGTAAATGTTCAGTACTCTTTTATTTGTTTCTAAAGAGTTTTTTTTTGTGTGTGTGTCTCTTAATACCCTGCTTAGCTTTTGGAAGGCATCTTTGGCTATCCCAACGCGTCTTCGGATTTCAGTGTCGCATTTTACGAGCTCTGTTAAAACACTTCCCAGATATTTAAATTTTTTATATTTGTTTGATTATAGTGTCTCCGATTGCAATTTGCATTTTGGGCTGATCTTGTTACATTCTAAACAGATCTCGTAATCTTTTATTATCACCGAGCAGACCCCGAGCAGACCCCGAGCATTCTCCAATCCGGGTCAACGATTGTCCTCTCAATGAGGCTTGTTGAGTTCGAAAATTCTTTGTTTTGTTTTTTTCATATACCCGGGTCACGAGTAGTCTAGTTTTACTATAAATATGATCAATCTTTGTTTCCTATGTAGTTTTTCCCAAAAAAAAACACTCAACATAATATCTACCACACACACACACACACACACACACACACACGAACACAGACACTCACGAATATACATTATCGTCTGAATCCCACATAGATAAACTAGAATTAGTATGCACTTACATACACATAGCAATATTTACAGTTTTTTTCAGTTAGGCTTGGAATACGTTAATTTCTTGGAGCTTCGAAAGGACGCATCGTCTCTCCTTGAATTGAGCGCCATATTTTATACTAACGTTTGTTTAACAAGTCGAATGCACGAGAAACCTGATAAACCAATGAAAATCAAACACAAAAATAAAAAATATCGAAATCTCTTTCTTCTTTTTCTTCATATCTCATTTTAAGATGGAGCTTTAATAAAACGATTGATAAACGTTACTTATTTGTTCTTTATCTTATCACACATATATATGACGCGTTCGGCGGAAGATGGGGCGTATTCAACATTTGATAATTTGGCAGCAATACGCGCTTAAAGGTTTTGGGCAATTTTGAGTAACATTTCTTTTCATGGTTAATCGTAAAGAAATTGTGAATATAGGACTATCTTATACTTAAGTAGAATAATGACAATAATAATATTTATTAAGTATTTATTACAGGAAATATCAAGTTTTACGGAAACATTATTGACAATTATGTATTTAGTTACATAACAAATAAATAAAAATAATATAAATTTTGATGCTATATTCGATTTGTGTTAGCTATTTTTCATTTTCTCCTTTGGTATTGGCAGCATTTTAGAATAATTTGGCTGCAATGTTAAGTTTCCTAAGTTGGACAAACTGGAGCTATTTCGTTTACGCTTTGTTAACCTCTCTTTTCCATTGTTGTTTTTAGATCGGTTTCTTCCAGTCATTTTGATGGGAAAAAGCGAAATTCTGAAATTTTAATGATCGTATTCCATTTCAAAAATAAAGCCTGTAAAAAGGAATATTTTAAATTAGTATACGACCAAAAATAAAACGCTTTCGTCAAAAAACCTGATTTTTTTCACTGTAATTATGTAACAATAATGTAATGATATTCCGCAGACAAATGTACGGTTGATGTTACCTGTTCTCATTTTATGGTTACGAACTATAAACCTAAATTGAGCTGGAAATATTGTGTAATCGGCTCTAATTTTTTATAAAATGCTTGCATATGATATAATGAATAATTTGCAGTAAAAAAAGCAATTTTCGGTTTTTTGTTGAATATGCCCCTCCTCCACCGTACGTGTCAAATGTAGATATATTCCCTTAACTCTTTTTCTTTTCACTCTCTTGTGTGCCTGTTACTAACCTCACATCTATACTTATTTACTAAAAATATCTGCACTGACATCGTCAGAATGAAGATGTAGCGCATGCGCATGAACTAACATAAAAACAAGTTATTCCCCTTGGTACAGAACTTTGCCACGTCTACACATGCGCGCGAAACGAGAGACGCTGGTAGTTTCAAAATTTTTGAAAGAATATTTTTGAAATATATTTTTTTTTTTTTTGAAAGAATAATTTTTTCAATCTAGCCAATTTCATCTGTATTCTTTTTCTATTTCTCTCCATCACCTTTGACCCTGACTATCCTACATTTTGACAACAGAAAATCTACTAAGAATGGTAATATATTGTAAGAGACTGGATGCAAATTTATCGTGGCTGAACACGTTATAGACATTAGAAAGTGTATAACTGACTTCCAGGTCAAGGGTATTATGTCTAGAAAGTGTGCTACAGAGTTAGACAAACGTATCTACGACTTTTAACTACCTACTCCTGACATAAATTGATGGTAGAATATACAGTTTGCCGGTATTACTGGTTATGACATAACGGTCTTATTTAACTCTAATTGTTCGTACGAATTTTATTAGGTTGGTGCAAAAATAATGTCGTTTTCTCACATGAAGTTGAACGTCAAAAAACGACATTATTTTTGCACCAACCTAATATCAGACGCATCAGAGAGGCAGCCCACACATACATACACAATATAGATGAACAGATAGATATACATGCTGGAAATTTATAGACCAGACTAAGAGAGTTTTCAGATAGATAGACAGATATACAGACAGATGCTAATTGATTGATTGGTTAATTTGGATTACGTCTTATCAATGTAGGTTATATAAAGTCTAAACATTTTTTTTTTAATTTTGTAAGAATAACACTTTTTTGCGAGTGAATATTGCATTAAAACTTTTTGGGATGAAGCGAGCGTTTTAATTGAAACTGAATTATGGGGTCGTTGTAAGCTAGGGAAGGTCACTGAATAGAAACATCAATCGAAGGTTGGTAATGAACAATAATACTGAGGACAAGAACAACACATATAAGATTCGGCAGTGGCGCGTAGATAAGTAGTCAACTGCTAGAAGTGAGTCAAAAAATTCCACAGCTACCTAGATAGCTACCTAGCTAGCTAGCTAGCTAGCTAGCTAGCTAGATAGATAGATAGATAGATAGATAGATAGATAGATAGATAGATAATGAAAAACCGTTAGATAGATAGATAGATAGATAGATAGATAGATAGATAATGAAAAACCGTTAGATAGATAGATAGATAGATAGATAGATAGATAGATAATGAAAAACCGTTAGATATACAGATAAATCGATAGATAGATAGATAGACAGATAGATAAATAGGTAATGAAAAACCGTTAGATAGATAGATAGATAGATAGATAATGAAAACCCGTTAGATAGATAGATAGATAGATAGATAATGAAAAACCGTTAGATAGATAGATAGATAGATAGATAGATATATAATGAAAAACCGTTAGATAGATAGATAAATCGATAGATAGATAGATAAATAGGTAATGAAAAACCGTTAGATAGATAGATAATGAAAAACCGTTAGATAGATAGATAGATAGATAGATAATGAAAAACCGTTAGATAGATAGATAGATAGATAGATAATGAAAAACCGTTAGATAGATAGATAGATAGATAGATAGATAATGAAAAACCGTTAGATAGATAGATAAATCGATAGATAGATAGATAAATAGGTAATGAAAAACCGTTAGATAGATAGATAATGAAAAATCGTTAGATAGATAGATAGATAGAGAGATAATGAAAAACCGTTAGATAGATAGATAGATAGATAGATAGATAATGAAAAACCGTTAGATAGATAGATAGATAGATAGATAATGAAAAACCGTTAGATAGATAGATAGATAGATAGATAGATAGATAGATAGATAGATAGGTAATGAAAAACTGTTAGATAGATAGATAGATAGATAGATAGATAGATAGATAGATAATGAAAACCCGTTAGATAGATAGATAGATAGATAGATAGATAATGAAAAACCGTTAGATAGATAGATAGATAGATAGATAGATAGATAGATAGATAGATAGTGAAAAACCGTTACATAGATAGATAGATAATGAAAAACCGTTAGATAGATAGATAGATAGATAGATAGATAGATAGATAGATAGATAGATAGGTAATGAAAAACCGTTAGATAGATAGATAGATAGATAGATAATGAAAAACCGTTAGATAGATAGATAGATAGATAGATAATGAAAAACCGTTAGATAGATAGATAGATAGATAGATAGATAGATAGATAGATAGATAGGTAATGAAAAACCGTTAGATAGATAGATAGATAATGAAAACCCGTTAGATAGATAGATAGATAGATAGATAGATAATGAAAAACCGTTAGATAGATAGATAGATAGATAGATAATGAAAAACCGTTAGATAGATAGATAGATAATGAAAAACCGTTAGATAGATAGATAGATAGATAGATAGATAGATAGATAATGAAAAACCGTTAGATATACAGATAAATCGATAGATAGATAGATAGATAGATAGATAGATAGATAAATAGGTAATGAAAAACCGTTAGATAGATAGATAGATAGATAATGAAAACCCGTTAGATAGATAGATAGATAGATAGATAATGAAAAACCGTTAGATAGATAGATAGATAGATAGATAGATAATGAAAAACCGTTAGATAGATAGATAATGAAAAACCGTTAGATAGATAGATAAATCGATAGATAGATAGATAAATAGGTAATGAAAAACCGTTAGATAGATAGATAATGAAAAACCGTTAGATAGATAGATAGATAGATAGATAATGAAAAACCGTTAGATAGATAGATAGATAGATAGATAGATAGATAGATAATGAAAAACCGTTAGATAGATAGATAGATAGATAGATAGATAGATAGATAGATAGATAGATAGATAATGAAAAACAGTTAGATAGATAGATAGATAGATAGATAGATAGATAGATAGATAGATAGATAATGAAAAACAGTTAGATAGATAGATAGATAGATAGATAGATAGATAGATAGATAGATAGATAGATAGATAGATAGATAGTGTTATGGCCTGTTTAGGGGCCAGAAAGAAAGACACGGAAGATGAAGGTAGGTTGAACAAGTGTATTGAAATAACAGATATATACAAAACAAGAGTGTTAGTCATAAGCAGTTGTAGTGTACGTCCGAAAGGTAGGTTATCACTTCGTCTCCGCTGCCCGACGACGCTCCGCTAGGAAGTCTCGCAGTTAGTATTTATGAGAGAAGATTTTATTCTACTGTACGGTGGTTTACCACCGATAGATAGATAGATAGATAGATAGATAGATAGATAGATAATGGAAAAACCGTGGTAGATAGATAGATAGATAGATAGATAGATAGATAGATAGATAGATAGATAGATAGATAGATAGTGAATAGTTTTAAGCCAGAGTGAGAACATCTTCCGAAATATATCATGACCTTTGCACATTTAAACTGAAATTTCAGAAATTACAATTAGATAAATAGACAATAAATTAAATAGATAGATATATACATGTAAATGGTAGATAGATAGATCATGAAAAGACCGAAATAGATAGATAGATAGATAGATAGATAGATAGATAGATAGATAGATAGATAGATAGAATTGAGCCTGCCTCAGAAGTTAGGTACATAGATAGACAGACATGATTTGAAGGAGATCGATGCGAACAGATTGCGATAAAACTCTTTCTAATGACCGTTTAAGAGAGACGCTGATCACCCCGTCGCGAGGCGTGTCCGGTCATGATTCAGTGGGCAGCAGATGCTGGTCAACGTGAATGATCACAAACTAACAGCCATCGTCCGAGCATCGCGCTATCCCTTCAGCTGTCCGTCTGGGTGACCACTGAATGGTCATTATTCTGGAGAGACGCTTGAAGCGTTACCGAACAAATGATGCCTGCTGCTACACCCTCTGCCACCTTGCCTCCTTGGCTATTTTAACACCATAAATCTTGCGGGCATTAAATGTCGTACGGCTGGAGTCTTTACAATTTTCGCAGTCATATGTGCGTATAGACAAGACCAATGATATCTTTACGCTAATGGAGAGTATGCGTCAGGTAACTGAGAACAAATAATAAACTATAGAAAAAATATGTCTAACAGAAAACTAAATCAATATATATATATATATATATATATATATATATATATATATATATATATATATATATATATATATATTTGTTTTGCTTAAACGTTTACATGGAGACTCATATTCAAGTAAATACATTGTTTATGTAATTAAACTGTATCTTTAGTTAATTACATTTACCGGCTTGTCAGAAAATATACGTCGTCCAGGCTTTGTTTAACTAGAAGTTCTACGTGGCCGAATTGGTTAAGCACGTCAGAACTAATAACGGTTCCCCATAGGGGATGCAGGTTTGAATCGTGCTGGAGAAGGCATATTTTTGACAAGATTTCTCGAATATTCAGGCCGGTAAATGTAAGCATTTACTCAAATATCAGTATTTATCTAAAATAAAGTTTAAACAAAAAAATTTAAATATGCCAGACTTAATCCATTGCATAATATATATATATATATATATATATATATATATATATATATATATATATATTCATATTCATACACACACACATTTCATTGAATACAACAGACAAGGTGCTTTGATTTAGTTTTTATATAATTTCTCATGTAATCTAACATTTTTTTTTATTTTCAGATGATAAATTATATAAAAACTGTCCGAATTTTCCTTTTTCCGAGCGCTTTCGGCTATACATTTAGCCATTTTCAATTTTGAACTATTGTGTTGTCAACAAGTATCTTACGAATAGGGTCCGGTTGGTCTCCATAAATATTTAAAGGAGATCTAATTGAGCTATGATCAGAAAGGTTGTAGAGTGAGTCTTCGCGTCAAACATGTTGTAGTATGGCCTATATAATTATTTACCAACATGGACACAATATCTTGACTGTGTTTTGAAAATGATAACATTATATAATTATATTCATGCAACAAACTATTTCTTACTTAACAGTTAAAATATTTCAACCTTGAAAATGGGTAAATGTATAGCCGAAAGCACTCGGATAACAAGGACATTCGGACAGTTTTTATATAATTTATCATGTGAAAAGAAAAGAAAAAAAAATGATTAGATCACATGAGAAATTGTATAAAAAAACTAAATCACAGCACTTTGTCGTATTCAATGAAATGTGCATGAAAGAAGGATTGCTGCATAAATGCACAAATTTTTATATATATCCTCATTCCCCATAGCTGTGGTTGTTGAAACGAAATCTAAAATTAGTTCCAGATTCGCCAATATATCCACTATTAGGACATATTGTGCAGAATAGGTAGTAAATTATATTATTGCTATCACAGGTGAGGCGAGTTGGATGTATTTTGATTTTGGAGTTGGGTACAGAAAATTCACTATCTGTTATTAGGTGTTTGCAAACACCTAATAACAGATAGTGAATAGCAAACTTACTTACCGACGTGCATTGAAACGCAATGTGGCAAAAATTCATAGGACTCCTGTGGCTAAAGTGACTGCTGAGTTAAATTATCATCTGAATAGTCCAATTTCTACTAAAACTGTTCATCGTGAACTCCATAAGGCTGCATATCATGGAAGAGCCGCCGTAAGGAAACCTCTTCTCTCCACTCGAAACATTCAGAAGAGGTTGAAGTGGTGCAGAGGTCACAATGCCTGGTCTGCAGACCAATGGAAGCAAGTCATATTCTCAGACGAGTTCAGTTTTTCTCTTTTCCCAACTTCAGGGCGAGTTTATGTGTGGAGGCAGCCCAAAGAAGCTTAAAACCTTGACTGCCTTCTTCCAACAGTGAAGCATGGAGGTGGATCAGTGATAGTTTGGGCCGCCATATCATGGAAATGTTTCGGTCCAATAGTTGCTCTACATGGTAGAATCAACAGCAAAGATTACCTGAACATTTTGGGAGACTATGTTCATCCAATGGCCCAGACTTTATCCCCTGATGGTGACTGCATCTTCCAAGACGATAATGCTCCAATACATACCGCTTGAGTGGTTAAGAATTTGTATGAAGAGCATGAAAGTGAGCTAGAACACATGGAGTGGCCTCCCCAATCTCCAGATATCAATATTACTGAACATTTTTGGTGCATTTTGGAGCGACAATTTAGGAGCCGCCAACCTCCACCGTCGTGTCTTAAAGAGCGAGAGCAGGTGTTAATGGAAGAATGGCTGAAAATTCCTCTGGATGAAGTCAGGAAGCTGTATGATTCCATTATTAGATGTATTAAATCTGTATGTGAGGCTAAAGGAGGACCAACTCCATATTAAATTAATTTTCTTTGAATTTAACAAGTGTTTCAATTATTTTGTCTAACCCCTGTATATATATATATATATATATATATATATATATATATATATATATATATATATATATATATATATATATATATATATGTGTGTGTGTGTGTGTGTGTGTGTGTGTGCATAAGACTGTTCATAAAACCGCCTCCCATCTTGAGGATGATCTCGATTTGATCAGGTATATACCTGTGTATATTTCTCATTCTAGTTAGCCATTAGGTCCTTGATGACTGGCTTTACCATCTTCTCGGTATCTTGAGGCCTCTGGTTATTCTCCATCGAGATGATACCCAAGACCTAGCTGTTCGGGATATTAAAATCACGGATATTGACGTGTCCGCTCGTAGAAAATGCCAAAAATCATTTTTTTAAAAATAAGTTTTGAGGGATTAGCATTCATTAGACCTTGACGTTTTCAGAATCGAAAATTTTTTTTTTTTATCATTTTATTTTTCCTGTCACACCAAGCAAGGCAGTAAACCCACTAAGACACAACGGGTTACTGAGTGTAAAAGAATAAGAAAAAAGAGAAACCTTATTAAGGAGTGAGAAAAATAGAAGTGTAATCAAGAAGACAGTAGATAACGATTAATATTGGATTTAAATTTTTGAAGATCACTGTTAGCCGGAAGACATGGAGTCGGAAAAGAGTTCCACAAGCAAGAAGTACGAGAAAAGAAAATTTTAGCATAGAATTTATGGTTATTTCCAGCCTATACAACTGTGAGTTGATGAGACCTTGCCGCCAATCTAGTACTGCACTAAAATTTATAATGCCTGGGTACCATAGCGAAGATTTCATCGGAACAGTTAAAATAAAAACATATTTATAGACAAGGTACAGGCAAGTCAAATTATAATATTGTGAGAAGGTCAGGACAAATAATATTACAGATTCCCTTTGGTATTTTATCAAGAATCTCTACATATGCAGCAGGATCCCGTATCGTATGTGTTAGCTATATTTGAAACTGTGCTTACGTCATAGATAATTGTGTAAGTCTAAGAACTGGGAGAAAAAAAACACTAGTAGTACGCAGTTATTAATGACGTAAGAATTTAAAAGTTTACATTTTTTTTATACTTCAGAAATTTATTGAAAAATGTTTGAACAAAGCAACTATAAACATTTTTGTTGCTATCCTCTGCCACGGAAATAGCGATAGAGTGGTAAACGGCTTGCGAAGAAAGAGGCTGAAGGTTTGAAAATAATTAATCACCAATAATTCATCACACTGTATATAGCATCGAGGGTCTTAGATGTAAAGTTCTGACCTGGTGGAAGTAGGGAATGTAGCTCGTCAGAACATTTGCTATGGAAATAGCGATAGAGTGATAAGAGGCTTGCTATGAATGGGTCTGTAGTTTTGAAAATAATTAATCACCAATAATTCATCACACTGTATATGGCATCGAGGGTCTTAGATGTAAAGTTCTGAGCTGGTGGAACTAGGGAATGTAGGTCGTCAGAACATTTGCTATGGAAATAGCGATAGAATGTCAAGAGGCTTGTGAAGAAAGGGGCTGTAGGTTTGAAAATAATTAATCCCCAATAATTCATCACACTGTATATGGCATCGAGGGTCTTAGATGTAAAGGTTTGAACTGGTGGAACTAGGGAATGTAACTCGTCAGAACATTTGCCACGGAAATAGCGATAGAGTGGTAAGAGGCTTGCTATCTGTTGTGGGGCAGACCCCTTTTACACAAGATGGACTCGTCCAAAGTATACTTATACTGACAAAGAGAATACCTGCAGGTGGAGATACGTTAAGTCAGAGGTCGAGATACGTTGAGTCAGGGTGAGAGATACGGAGACAGTACACAGGGTGTTCACAGAGAGTTATACGAGAGTCCAGAGAGAGATAGAGAGAGATAATTACGGCTTCACTTACAGAGACTTGTACATATACTTTCTACTAACCCGCATTCCTGGACTAGTAATCTTCACATCAAGTCTGTATTCTTACGTTTAATACACTTATTTTTCTATCTCAATTACTGGCGTTGTTTATTTATTTGTTCAGGATTCCATTCCCGGAATCCACAACACTATCAATGGGTCTGCAGTTTTGAAAATATTTAAACAACAATAATTTATCACACTGTATATGGTATCGATGGTCTTAGATGTAAATCTCTGAACTGGTGCAAATATGGTATCTAGCTCGTCAGAACATTTGCAATGGAAACGGCGGCAGAGTAGCGAGAAGCTTGCGACATTTCGTTTGTGGGAAAGGAACTATATGTTGGAAAATAAACACGCATCAGTCCCGAGAAGTCGCTTTTTAAAATTATTAAATCTGGAATATAATACAGGTCGACACCAAGACTTATATGGAAGCTGTACTCCATTATTGGTTTAATCTTGTAAACCCAGAGCATTTCAGCATGATTCAGGACCTTCTGGTGCAGTATCAGCAACGAAAATCTATCCAGCCGTTCTAGAATTGTGTCGTATATATTATCTCTATTTGAGGTCTGAAGTGAAATGTCTAAATAAGCTTTCAAGGCAATGGGGCCTCCTTGAGAGAACGACCATTCATCATGACAGGCGATACAGGACATCAACAATGGTTACTAAAATTAATTAAAAATGTTTACGAAACCATTTCAACAATTTTTGCGCAATTAAAGCTTTCTTCAACTAACCTTTCCAAGGAAGAGGGCTGCTTAAACATCCTGTCATTTGTTTGGAATTGCTAAGTTATCCCTGTGATAGAGAACCGGGTCTTAACGATTTTAATCGTACCACTCATGGCACATATCAGTCAGATATGTGTCATGCGTGATACACGCTTAGGCGATCATGTATCTTTCGATACATGACTGACAAGCCAGATTTTATTTTCGCGCAGTAGGTTGCTATTTCTTTCTGAAGTAGACCGGTTGTCAGCCAAAACTATAGAACCCGGTCTGTCCTGCTATCTATCCATAGCTGAGGCGGGGGGAGAAGAAGAGGATTCATACCTTTCTCAAGGGTATTAGCACGTAAGTGAATGTAATAGATTTGACTGGAATATCAACTCGGCTCTCCGATTCCTCAACCAATACATATCAATATTATTAAAACAGGTATTAATGAAATTCAATTTTAATCAATTCAAATGAATGTTTTCTAACGAGAAGAGTATTGATTAAAATTGGAGATCAATAAATAATCAATCTATATTCATGATAAAAGAATCCTAGATTAAATCAAAAGTCGAATTGAATTTTTCACCTTTTTTTTTTACTTTAAAAGCATGATTCCTTTAAAGAATTATGCCTTTAAAGCATTGTTCATTTAAAGCATTTGTCCTTTAAAAAAATCTTTCGTTAAGGCATTGTTACTTTTAAGTATTATTTCTTGAAAAGCATGATTCCTTTAAAAACATTGTGCCTTTAAAGCATTTTTCCTTTAAAAATCTTTCGTGAAGGCATTGTTCCTTTAAAGAATTCTTCCTTGCAAGCATTGTTGTTATAAAGAATTCTTCTTTTAAGGCATTGTTCTTTCAAAATATTATTCCTTTACAGCATGATTCCTTTAGAAGGCGTGCCTCCTTCAAAGAAATGTGCATTTAAAGCATTGTTCATTTAAAGCATTTTTCCTTTAAAAAATCTTTATTTAAGGCATTGTTCCTTTAAAGCATTTTTCATTTAAAGCATGATTACTTTAACTTTTACTTTACTTTTTTACATGATTACTTTATTAATTTAAAGAATTATTCCCTTAAAGAATTCTTCATTTAAAGCCTTACTACATATAGAATGGTTCATTTAAAGCTTTGTTCCTTTAAAGAATATTTCCTTTAAAGCATTTTTCATTTAAAGCATTACTACATATAGAATGCTTCATTTAAAACTTTGTTCCTTTAACTAATCTTTCCTTGAAAGCATTTTTCATTTAAAGCATTACTACATATAGAATGCTTCATTTAAAGCTTTGTTCCTTTAACGAATCCTTCCTTTAAAGTATTTTTCATTTAAAGCATTACTACATATAGAATGGTTCATTTAAAGCTTTGTTCCTTTAACGAATCTTTCCTTTAAAGCATTTTTCATTTAAAGCATTACTACATATAGAATGGTTCATTTAAAGCTTTGTTCCTTTAACGAATCTTTCCTTTAAAACATTTTTCATTTAAAGCATTACTACATATAGAATGGTTCATTTAAAGCTTTGTTCCTTTAACGAATCTTTCCTTTAAAACATTTTTCATTTAAAGCATTACTACATATAGAATGGTTCATTTAAAGCTTTGTTCCTTTAACGAATCTTTCCTTTAAAGCATTTTTCATTTAAAGCATTACTACATATAGAATGGTTCATTTAAAACTTTGTTCCTTTAACTAATCTTTCCTTTAAAGCATTTTTCATTTAAAGCATTACTACATATAGAATGGTTCATTTAAAGCTTTGTTCCTTTAACGAATCTTTCCTTTAAAGCATTTTTCATTTAAAGCATTACTACATATAGAATGCTTCATTTAAAACTTTGTTCCTTTAACGAATCTTTCCTTTAAAGCATTTTTCATTTAAAGCATTACTACATATAGAATGGTTCATTTAAAGCTTTATTCCTTTAACGAATCTTTCCTTTCAAGTATTTTTCATTTAAAGCATTACTACATATAGAGTGGTTCATTTAAAGCTTTGTTCCTTTAACGAATCTTTCCTTCAAAGCATTTTTCATTTAAAGCATTACTACATATAGAATGCTTCATTTAAAACTTTGTTCCTTTAACGAATCTTTCCTTTAAAGTATTTTTCATTTAAAGCATTACTACATATAGAATGGTTCATTTAAAGCTTTGTTCCTTTAACGAATCTTTCCTTTAAAGCATTTTTCATTTAAAGCATTACTACATATAGAATGCTTCATTTAAAACTTTGTTCCTTCAACGAATCTTTCCTTTAAAGCATTTTTCATTTAAAGCATTACTACATATAGAATGGTTCATTTAAAGCTTTGTTCCTTTAACGAATCTTACCTTTAAAGCATTTTTCATTTAAAGCATTACTACATATAGAATGGTTCATTTAAAGCTTTGTTCCTTTAACGAATCTTTCCTTTAAAGTATTTTTCATTTAAAGCATTACTACATATAGAATGGTTCATTTAAAACTTTGTTCCTTCAACGAATCTTTCCTTTAAAGCATTTTTCATTTAAAGCATTACTACATATACAATGGTTCATTTAAAGCTTTGTTCCTTTAACGAATCTTTCCTTTAAAGTATTTTTCATTTAAAGCATTACTACATATAGTGGTTCATTTAAAACTTTGTTCCTTCAACGAATCTTTCCTTTAAAGCATTTTTTATTTAAAGCATTACTACATATAGAATGCTTCATTTAAAACATTGTTCCCTTAACGAATCTTTCCTTTAAAGCATTTTTCATTTAAAGCATTACTACATATAGAATGGTTCATTTAAAGCTTTGTTCCTTTAACGAATCTTTCCTTTAAAGTATTTTTCATTTAAAGCATTACTACATATAGAATGCTTCATTTAAAACATTGTTCCTTTAACGAATCTTTCCTTTAAAGCATTTTTCATTTAAAGCATTACTACATATAGAATGGTTCATTTAAAGCTTTGTTCCTTTAACGAATCTTTCCTTTAAAGTATTTTTCATTTAAAGCATTACTACATATAGAATGCTTCATTTAAAACATTGTTCCCTTAACGAATCTTTCCTTTAAAGCATTTTTCATTTAAAGCATTACTACATATAGAATGGTTCATTTAAAGCTTTGTTCCTTTAACGAATCTTTCCTTTAAAGCATTTTTCATTTAAAGCATTACTACATATAGAATGGTTCATTTAAAACTTTGTTCCTTTAACGAATCTTACCTTTAAAGCATTTTTCATTTACAGCATTACTACATATAGAATGCTTCATTTAAAACTTTGTTCCTTTAACGAATCTTTCCTTTAAAGCATTTTTCATTTAAAGCATTACTACATATAGAATGCTTCATTTAAAGCTTTGTTCCTTTAACGAATCTTTCCTTTAAAGCATTTTTCATTTAAAGCGTTACTACATATAGAATGCTTCATTTAAAACTTTGTTCCTTTAACGAATCTTTCCTTTAAAGGATTTTTCATTTAAAGCGTTACTACATATAGAATGCTTAATTTAAAACTTTGTTCCTTTAACGAATCTTTCCTTTAAAGCATTTTTCATTTAAAGCATTACTACATATAGAATGGTTCATTTAAAACTTTGTTCCTTTAACGAATCTTTCCTTTAAAGTATTTTTCATTTAAAGCATTACTACATATAGAATGGTTCATTTAAAACTTTGTTCCTTTAACGAATCTTTCCTTTAAAGCATTTTTCATTTAAAGCATTACTACATATGGAATGGTTCATTTAAAGCTTTGTTCCTTTAACGAATCTTTCCTTTAAAGCATTTTTCATTTAAAGCATTACTACATATAGAAAGGTTCCTTTAAAGTTTTGTTCCTTTAACGAATCTTTCCTTTAAAGTATTTTTCATTTAAAGCATTACTACATATAGAATGCTTCATTTAAAACATTGTTCCTTTAACGAATCTTTCCTTTAAAGCATTTTTCATTTAAAGCATTACTACATATAGAATGCTTCATTTAAAACTTTGTACCTTTAACGAATCTTTCCTTTAAAGCATTTTTCATTTAAAGCTTTACTACATATAGAATGCTTCATTTAAAACTTTGTTCCTTTAACGAATCTTTCCTTCAAAGCATTTTTCATTTAAAGCATTACTACATATAGAATGGTTCATTTAAAACTTTGTTCCTTTAACGAATCTTTCCTTTAAAGCATTTTTCATTTAAAGCATTACTACATATAGAATGGTTCATTTAAAACTTTGTTCCTTTAACGAATCTTTCCTTTAAAGCATTTTTCATTTAAAGCATTACTACATATAGAATGGTTCATTTAAATCTTTGTTCCTTTAACGAATCTTTCCTTTAAAGCATTTTTCATTTAAAGCATTACTACATATAGAATGGTTCATTTAAATCTTTGTTCCTTTAAAGAATCTTTCCTTTAAAGCATTTTTCATTTAAAGCATTACTACATATAGAATGGTTCATTTAAAGCTTTGTTCCTTTAACGAATCTTTCCTTTAAAGCATTTTTCATTTAAAGCATTACTACATATAGAATGGTTCATTTAAAACTTTGTTCCTTTAACGAATCTTTCCTTTAAAGCATTTTTCATTTAAAGCATTACTACATATAGAATGGTTCATTTAAAACTTTGTTCCTTTAACGAATCTTTCCTTTAAAGCATTTTTCATTTAAAGCATTACTACATATGGAATGGTTCATTTAAAGCTTTGTTCCTTTAACGAATCTTTCCTTTAAAGCATTTTTCATTTAAAGCATTACTACATATAGAAAGGTTCCTTTAAAGTTTTGTTCCTTTAACGAATCTTTCCTTTAAAGTATTTTTCATTTAAAGCATTACTACATATAGAATGCTTCATTTAAAACATTGTTCCTTTAACGAATCTTTCCTTTAAAGCATTTTTCATTTAAAGCATTACTACATATAGAATGCTTCATTTAAAACTTTGTACCTTTAACGAATCTTTCCTTTAAAGCATTTTTCATTTAAAGCTTTACTACATATAGAATGCTTCATTTAAAACTTTGTTCCTTTAACGAATCTTTCCTTCAAAGCATTTTTCATTTAAAGCATTACTACATATAGAATGGTTCATTTAAAGCTTTGTTCCTTTAACGAATCTTTCCTTTAAAGCATTTTTCATTTAAAGCATTACTACATATAGAATGGTTCATTTAAAACTTTGTTCCTTTAACGAATCTTTCCTTTAAAGCATTTTTCATTTAAAGCATTACTACATATAGAATGGTTCATTTAAATCTTTGTTCCTTTAACGAATCTTTCCTTTAAAGCATTTTTCATTTAAAGCATTACTACATATAGAATGGTTCATTTAAATCTTTGTTCCTTTAACGAATCTTTCCTTTAAAGCATTTTTCATTTAAAGCATTACTACATATAGAATGCTTCATTTAAAACTTTGTTCCTTTAACGAATCTTTCCTTTAAAGCATTTTTCATTTAAAGCATTACTACATATAGAATGGTTCATTTAAATCTTTGTTCCTTTAAAGAATCTTTCCTTTAAAGCATTTTTCATTTAAAGCATTACTACATATAGAATGGTTCATTTAAAACTTTGTTCCTTTAACGAATCTTTCCTTTAAAGCATTTTTCATTTAAAGCATTACTACATATAGAATGGTTCATTTAAAGCTTTGTTCCTTTAACGAATCTTTCCTTTAAAGCATTTTTCATTTAAAGCATTACTACATATAGAATGGTTCATTTAAAACTTTGTTCCTTTAACGAATCTTTCCTTTAAAGCATTTTTCATTTAAAGCATTACTACATATAGAATGGTTCATTTAAAACTTTGTTCCTTTAACGAATCTTTCCTTTAAAGCATTTTTCATTTAAAGCATTACTACATATAGAATGGTTCATTTAAAACTTTGTTCCTTTAACGAATCTTTCCTTTAAAGCATTTTTCATTTAAAGCATTACTACATATAGAATGGTTCATTTAAAACTTTGTTCCTTTAACGAATCTTTCCTTTAAAGCATTTTTCATTTAAAGCATTACTACATATAGAATGGTTCATTTAAAACTTTGTTCCTTTAACGAATCTTTCCTTTAAAGCATTTTTCATTTAAAGCATTACTACATATAGAATGGTTCATTTAAAGCTTTGTTCCTTTAACGAATCTTTCTTTTAAAGCATTTTTCATTTAAAGCATTACTACATATAGAATGGTTCATTTAAAACTTTGTTCCTTTAACGAATCTTTCCTTTAAAGCATTTTTCATTTAAAGCATTACTACATATAGAATGGTTCATTTAAAACTTTGTTCCTTTAACGAATCTTTCCTTTAAAGCATTTTTCATTTAAAGCATTACTACATATAGAATGGTTCATTTAAAACTTTGTTCCTTTAACGAATCTTTCCTTTAAAGCATTTTTCATTTAAAGCATTACTACATATAGAATGGTTCATTTAAAACTTTGTTCCTTTAACGAATCTTTCCTTTAAAGCATTTTTCATTTAAAGCATTACTACATATAGAATGGTTCATTTAAAACTTTGTTCCTTTAACGAATCTTTCCTTTAAAGCATTTTTCATTTAAAGCATTACTACATATAGAATGGTTCATTTAAAGCTTTGTTCCTTTAACGAATCTTTCCTTTAAAGCATTTTTCATTTAAAGCATTACTACATATAGAATGGTTCATTTAAAACTTTGTTCCTTTAACGAATCTTTCCTTTAAAGCATTTTTCATTTAAAGCATTACTACATATAGAATGGTTCATTTAAAACTTTGTTCCTTTAACGAATCTTTCCTTTAAAGCATTTTTCATTTAAAGCATTACTACATATAGAATGGTTCATTTAAAACTTTGTTCCTTTAACGAATCTTTCCTTTAAAGCATTTTTCATTTAAAGCATTACTACATATAGAATGGTTCATTTAAAACTTTGTTCCTTTAACGAATCTTTCCTTTAAAGCATTTTTCATTTAAAGCATTACTACATATAGAATGGTTCATTTAAAACTTTGTTCCTTTAACGAATCTTTCCTTTAAAGCATTTTTCATTTAAAGCATTACTACATATAGAATGGTTCATTTAAAACTTTGTTCCTTTAACGAATCTTTCCTTTAAAGCATTTTTCATTTAAAGCATTACTACATATAGAATGGTTCATTTAAAACTTTGTTCCTTTAACGAATCTTTCCTTTAAAGCATTTTTCATTTAAAGCATTACTACATATAGAATGGTTCATTTAAAACTTTGTTCCTTTAACGAATCTTTCCTTTAAAGCATTTTTCATTTAAAGCATTACTACATATAGAATGGTTCATTTAAAACTTTGTTCCTTTAACGAATCTTTCCTTTAAAGCATTTTTCATTTAAAGCATTACTACATATAGAATGGTTCATTTAAAACTTTGTTCCTTTAACGAATCTTTCCTTTAAAGCATTTTTCATTTAAAGCATTACTACATATAGAATGGTTCATTTAAAACTTTGTTCCTTTAACGAATCTTTCCTTTAAAGCATTTTTCATTTAAAGCATTACTACATATAGAATGGTTCATTTAAAACTTTGTTCCTTTAACGAATCTTTCCTTTAAAGCATTTTTCATTTAAAGCATTACTACATATAGAATGGTTCATTTAAAACTTTGTTCCTTTAACGAATCTTTCCTTTAAAGCATTTTTCATTTAAAGCATTACTACATATAGAATGGTTCATTTAAAACTTTGTTCCTTTAACGAATCTTTCCTTTAAAGCATTTTTCATTTAAAGCATTACTACATATAGAATGGTTCATTTAAAACTTTGTTCCTTTAACGAATCTTTCCTTTAAAGCATTTTTCATTTAAAGCATTACTACATATAGAATGGTTCATTTAAAACTTTGTTCCTTTAACGAATCTTTCCTTTAAAGCATTTTTCATTTAAAGCATTACTACATATAGAATGGTTCATTTAAAACTTTGTTCCTTTAACGAATCTTTCCTTTAAAGCATTTTTCATTTAAAGCATTACTACATATAGAATGGTTCATTTAAAACTTTGTTCCTTTAACGAATCTTTCCTTTAAAGCATTTTTCATTTAAAGCATTACTACATATAGAATGGTTCATTTAAAACTTTGTTCCTTTAACGAATCTTTCTTTTAAAGCATTTTTCATTTAAAGCATTACTACATATAGAATGGTTCATTTAAAACTTTGTTCCTTTAACGAATCTTTCCTTTAAAGCATTTTTCATTTAAAGCATTACTACATATAGAATGGTTCATTTAAAACTTTGTTCCTTTAACGAATCTTTCCTTTAAAGCATTTTTCATTTAAAGCATTACTACATATAGAATGGTTCATTTAAAACTTTGTTCCTTTAACGAATCTTTCCTTTAAAGCATTTTTCATTTAAAGCATTACTACATATAGAATGGTTCATTTAAAACTTTGTTCCTTTAACGAATCTTTCCTTTAAAGCATTTTTCATTTAAAGCATTACTACATATAGAATGGTTCATTTAAAACTTTGTTCCTTTAACGAATCTTTCTTTTAAAGCATTTTTCATTTAAAGCATTACTACATATAGAATGGTTCATTTAAAACTTTGTTCCTTTAACGAATCTTTCCTTTAAAGCATTTTTCATTTAAAGCATTACTACATATAGAATGGTTCATTTAAAACTTTGTTCCTTTAACGAATCTTTCTTTTAAAGCATTTTTCATTTAAAGCATTACTACATATAGAATGGTTCATTTAAAACTTTGTTCCTTTAACGAATCTTTCCTTTAAAGCATTTTTCATTTAAAGCATTACTACATATAGAATGGTTCATTTAAAACTTTGTTCCTTTAACGAATCTTTCTTTTAAAGCATTTTTCATTTAAAGCATTACTACATATAGAATGGTTCATTTAAAACTTTGTTCCTTTAACGAATCTTTCCTTTAAAGCATTTTTCATTTAAAGCATTACTACATATAGAATGGTTCATTTAAAACTTTGTTCCTTTAACGAATCTTTCCTTTAAAGCATTTTTCATTTAAAGCATTACTACATATAGAATGGTTCATTTAAAACTTTGTTCCTTTAACGAATCTTTCCTTTAAAGCATTTTTCATTTAAAGCATTACTACATATAGAATGGTTCATTTAAAACTTTGTTCCTTTAACGAATCTTTCCTTTAAAGCATTTTTCATTTAAAGCATTACTACATATAGAATGGTTCATTTAAAACTTTGTTCCTTTAACGAATCTTTCTTTTAAAGCATTTTTCATTTAAAGCATTACTACATATAGAATGGTTCATTTAAAACTTTGTTCCTTTAACGAATCTTTCCTTTAAAGCATTTTTCATTTAAAGCATTACTACATATAGAATGGTTCATTTAAAACTTTGTTCCTTTAACGAATCTTTCCTTTAAAGCATTTTTCATTTAAAGCATTACTACATATAGAATGGTTCATTTAAAACTTTGTTCCTTTAACGAATCTTTCCTTTAAAGCATTTTTCATTTAAAGCATTACTACATATAGAATGGTTCATTTAAAACTTTGTTCCTTTAACGAATCTTTCCTTTAAAGCATTTTTCATTTAAAGCATTACTACATATAGAATGGTTCATTTAAAGCTTTGTTCCTTTAACGAATCTTTCCTTTAAAGCATTTTTCATTTAAAGCATTACTACATATAGAATGGTTCATTTAAAACTTTGTTCCTTTAACGAATCTTTCCTTGAAAGTATTTTTCATTTAAAGCATTACTACATATAGAATAGTTCATTTAAATCTTTGTTCCTTTAACGAATCTTTCCTTTAAAGCATTTTTCATTTAAAGCATTACTACATATAGAATGGTTCATTTAAAGCTTTGTTCCTTTAAAGAATCTTTCCTTTAAAGCATTTTTCATTTAAAGAATTACTACATATAGAATGGTTCATTTAAATCTTTGTTCCTTTAAAGAATCTTTCCTTTAAAGCATTTTTCATTTAAAGCATTACTACATATAGAATGCTTCATTTAAAACTTTGTTCCTTTAACGAATCTTTCTTTTAAAGCATTTTTCATTTAAAGCATTACTACATATAGAATGGTTCATTTAAAACTTTGTTCCTTTAACGAATCTTACCTTTAAAGCATTTTTCATTTACAGCATTACTACATATAGAATGCTTCATTTAAAACTTTGTTCCTTTAACGAATCTTTCCTTTAAAGCATTTTTCATTTAAAGCATTACTACATATAGAATGGTTCATTTAATGCTTTGTTCCTTTAACGAATCTTTCCTTTAAAGTATTTTTCATTTAAAGCATTACTACATATAGAATGGTTCATTTAAAACTTTGTTCCTTTAACGAATCTTACCTTTAAAGCATTTTTCATTTACAGCATTACTACATATAGAATGCTTCATTTAAAACTTTGTTCCTTTAACGAATCTTTCCTTTAAAGCATTTTTCATTTAAAGCATTACTACATATAGAATGGTTCATTTAATGCTTTGTTCCTTTAACGAATCTTTCCTTTAAAGTATTTTTCATTTAAAGCATTACTACATATAGAATGGTTCATTTAAAACTTTGTTCCTTTAACGAATCTTACCTTTAAAGCATTTTTCATTTACAGCATTACTACATATAGAATGCTTCATTTAAAACTTTGTTCCTTTAACGAATCTTTCCTTTAAAGCATTTTTCATTTAAAGCATTACTACATATAGAATGGTTCATTTAATGCTTTGTTCCTTTAACGAATCTTTCCTTTAAAGTATTTTTCATTTAAAGCATTACTACATATAGAATGGTTCATTTAAATCTTTGTTCCTTTAACGAATCTTTCCTTTAAAGCATTTTTCATTTAAAGCATTACTACATATAGAATGGTTCATTTAAAGCTTTGTTCCTTTAACGAATCTTTCCTTTAAAGTATTTTTCATTTAAAGCATTACTACATATAGAATGGTTCATTTAAAGCTTTGTTCCTTTAACGAATCTTTCCTTTAAAGCATTTTTCATTTAAAGCATTACTACATATAGAATGGTTCATTTAAAACTTTGTTCCTTTAACGAATCTTTCCTTGAAAGTATTTTTCATTTAAAGCATTACTACATATAGAATAGTTCATTTAAATCTTTGTTCCTTTAACGAATCTTTCCTTTAAAGCATTTTTCATTTAAAGCATTACTACATATAGAATGGTTCATTTAATGCTTTGTTCCTTTACCGAATCTTTCCTTTAAAGCATTTTTCATTTAAAGCATTACTACATATAGAATGGTTCATTTAAAGCTTTGTTCCTTTAACGAATCTTTCCTTTAAAGCATTTTTCATTTAAAGCATTACTACATATAGAATGGTTCATTTAAAGCTTTGTTCCTTTAACGAATCTTTCCTTTAAAGCATTTTTCATTTAAAGCATTACTACATATAGAATGCTTCGTTTAAAACTTTGTTCCTTTAACGAATCTTTCCTTTAAAGTATTTTTCATTTAAAGCATTACTACATATAGAATGGTTCATTTAAAGCTTTGTTCCTTTAACGAATCTTTCCTTGAAAGTATTTTTCATTTAAAGCATTACTACATATAGAATGGTTCATTTAATGCTTTGTTCCTTTAACGAATCTTTCCTTTAAAGCATTTTTCATTTAAAGCATTACTACATATAGAATGGTTCATTTAAAGCTCTGTTCCTTTAACGAATCTTTCCTTGAAAGTATTTTTCATTTAAAGCATTACTACATATAGAATGGTTCATTTAAAGCTTTGTTCCTTTAACGAATCTTTCCTTTAAAGCATTTTTCATTTAAAGCATTACTACATATAGAATGGTTCATTTAAAGCTTTGTTCCTTTAACGAATCTTTCCTTGAAAGTATTTTTCATTTAAAGCATTACTACATATAGAATGGTTCATTTAAAGCTTTGTTCCTTTAACGAATCTTTCCTTTAAAGCATTTTTCATTTAAAGCATTACTACATATAGAATGGTTCATTTAAAGCTTTGTTCCTTTAACGAATCTTTCCTTGAAAGTATTTTTCATTTAAAGCATTACTACATATAGAATGGTTCATTTAAATCTTTGTTCCTTTAACGAATCTTTCCTTTAAAGCATTTTTCATTTAAAGCTTTACTACATATAGAATGGTTCATTTAATGCTTTGTTCCTTTAACGAATCTTTCCTTTAAAGCATTTTTCATTTAATGCATTACTACATATAGAATGGTTCATGTAAAGCTTTGTTCCTTTAACGAATCTTTCCTTTAAAGCATTTTTCATTTAAAGCATTACTACATATAGAATGCTTCATTTAAAACTTTGTTCCTTTAACGAATCTTTCCTTTAAAGCATTTTTCCTTTAAAGAATTACTACATATAGAATGCTTCATTTAAAACTTTGTTCCTTTAACGAAGCTTTCCTTTAAAGCATTTTTCATTTAAAGGATTACTACATATAGAATGGTTCATTTAAAACTTTGTTCCTTTAACGAATCTTTCCTTTAAAGCATTTTTCCTTTAAAGAATTACTACATATAGAATGCTTCATTTAAAACTTTGTTCCTTTAACGAAGCTTTCCTTTAAAGCATTTTTCATTTAAAGGATTACTACATATAGAATGGTTCATTTAAATCTTTGTTCCTTTAACGAATCTTTCTTTTAAAGTATTTTTCATTTAAAGCATTACTACATATAGAATGGTTCATTTAAAACTTTGTTCCTTTAACGAATCTTTCATTTAAAGTATTTTTCATTTAAAGCATTACTACATATAGAATGGTTCATTTAAAACTTTGTTCCTTTAACGAATCTTTCCTTTAAAGTATTTTTCATTTAAAGCATTACTACATATAGAATGGTTCATTTAAAACTATGTTCCTTTAACGAATCTTTCTTTTAAAGTATTTTTCATTTAAAGCATTACTACATATAGAATGGTTCATTTAAAACTTTGTTCCTTTAACGAATCTTTCTTTTAAAGTATTTTTCATTTAAAGCATTACTACATATAGAATGGTTCATTTAAAACTTTGTTCCTTTAACGAATCTTTCTTTTAAAGTATTTTTCATTTAAAGCATTACTACATATAGAATGGTTCATTTAAAACTTTGTTCCTTTAACGAATCTTTCCTTTAAAGTATTTTTCATTTAAAGCATTACTACATATAGAATGGTTCATTTAAAACTTTGTTCCTTTAACGAATCTTTCTTTTAAAGTATTTTTCATTTAAAGCATTACTACATATAGAATGGTTCATTTAAAACTTTGTTCCTTTAACGAATCTTTCTTTTAAAGTATTTTTCATTTAAAGCATTACTACATATAGAATGGTTCATTTAAAACTTTGTTCCTTTAACGAATCTTTCCTTTAAAGTATTTTTCATTTAAAGCATTACTACATATAGAATGGTTCATTTAAAACTTTGTTCCTTTAACGAATCTTTCTTTTAAAGTATTTTTCATTTAAAGCATTACTACATATAGAATGGTTCATTTAAAACTTTGTTCCTTTAACGAATCTTTCTTTTAAAGTATTTTTCATTTAAAGCATTACTACATATAGAATGGTTCATTTAAAACTTTGTTCCTTTAACGAATCTTTCTTTTAAAGTATTTTTCATTTAAAGCATTACTACATATAGAATGGTTCATTTAAAACTTTGTTCCTTTAACGAATCTTTCTTTTAAAGTATTTTTCATTTAAAGCATTACTACATATAGAATGGTTCATTTAAAACTTTGTTCCTTTAACGAATCTTTCCTTTAAAGTATTTTTCATTTAAAGCATTACTACATATAGAATGGTTCATTTAAAACTTTGTTCCTTTAACGAATCTTTCCTTTAAAGTATTTTTCATTTAAAGCATTACTACATATAGAATGGTTCATTTAAAACTTTGTTCCTTTAACGAATCTTTCCTTTAAAGTATTTTTCATTTAAAGTATTACTACATATAGAATGCTTCATTTAAAACTTTGTTCCTTTAACGAATCTTTCCTTTAAAGCATTTTTCATTTAAAGCATTACTACATATAGAATGGTTCATTTAAAGCTTTGTTCCTTTAACGAATCTTTCCTTAAAAGCATTTTTCATTTAAAGCATTACTACATATAGAATCCTTCATTTAAAAGTTTGTTCCTTTAACGAATCTTTCCTTTAAAGCATTTCTCATTTAAAGCATTACTACATATAGAATGCTTCATTTAAAACTTTCTTCCTTTAACGAATCTTTCCTTTAAAGTATTTTTCATTTAAAGCATTACTACATATAGAATGCTTCATTTAAAACTTTGTTCCTCTAACGAATCTTTCCTTGAAGTATTTTTCATTTAAAGCATTACTACATATAGAATGGTTCATTTAATGCTTTGTTCCTTTAACGAATCTTTCCTTTAAAGCATTTTTCATTTAAAGCATTACTACATATAGAATGGATCATTTAAAGCTTTGTTCCTTTAACGAATCTTTCCTTTAAAGTATTTTTCATTTAAAGCATTACTACATATAGAATGGTTCATTTAAAGCTTTGTTCCTTTAACGAATCTTTCCTTTAAAGCATTTTTCATTTAAAGCATTACTACATATAGAATGGTTCATTTAATGCTTTGTTCCTTTACCGAATCTTTCCTTTAAAGCATTTTTCATTTAAAGCATTACTACATATAGAATGGTTCATTTAAAGCTTTGTTCCTTTAACGAATCTTTCCTTTAAAGCATTTTTCATTTAAAGCATTACTACATATAGAATGGTTCATTTAAAGCTTTGTTCCTTTAACGTATCTTTCCTTTAAAGCATTTTTCATTTAAAGCATTACTACATATAGAATGCTTCGTTTAAAACTTTGTTCCTTTAACGAATCTTTCCTTTAAAGTATTTTTCATTTAAAGCATTACTACATATAGAATGGTTCATTTAAAGCTCTGTTCCTTTAACGAATCTTTCCTTTAAAGCATTTTTCATTTAAAGCATTACTACATATAGAATGGTTCATTTAAAGCTTTGTTCCTTTAACGAATCTTTCCTTTAAAGCATTTTTCATTTAAAGCATTACTACATATAGAATGGTTCATTTAAAGCTTTGTTCCTTTAACGAATCTTTCCTTGAAAGTATTTTTCATTTAAAGCATTACTACATATAGAATGGTTCATTTAAATCTTTGTTCCTTTAACGAATCTTTCCTTTAAAGCATTTTTCATTTAAAGCATTACTACATATAGAATGGTTCATTTAATGCTTTGTTCCTTTAACGAATCTTTCCTTTAAAGCATTTTTCATTTAAAGCATTACTACATATAGAATGGTTCATTTAAAGCTTTGTTCCTTTAACGAATCTTTCCTTGAAAGTATTTTTCATTTAAAGCATTACTACATATAGAATGGTTCATTTAAATCTTTGTTCCTTTAACGAATCTTTCCTTGAAAGTATTTTTTATTTAAAGCATTACTACATATAGAATGGTTCATTTAAATCTTTGTTCCTTTAACGAATCTTTCCTTTAAAGCATTTTTCATTTAAAGCATTACTACATATAGAATGGTTCATTTAAAACTTTGTTCCTTCAACGAATCTTTCCTTTAAAGCATTTTTCATTTAAAGCATTACTACATATAGAATGGTTCATTTAAAGCTTTGTTCCTTTAACGAATCTTTCCTTTAAAGCATTTTTCATTTAAAGCATTACTACATATAGAATGGTTCATTTAAAGCTTTGTTCCTTTAACGAATCTTTCCTTTAAAGCATTTTTCATTTAAAGCATTACTACATATAGAATGGTTCATTTAAAGCTTTGTTCCTTTAACGAATCTTTCCTTTAAAGCATTTTTCATTTAAAGCATTACTACATATAGAATGGTTCATTTAAAACTTTGTTCCTTCAACGAATCTTTCCTTTAAAGCATTTTTCATTTAAAGCATTACTACATATAGAATGGTTCATTTAAAGCTTTGTTCCTTTAACGAATCTTTCCTTTAAAGCATTTTTCATTTAAAGCATTACTACATATAGAATGGTTCATTTAAAGCTTTGTTCCTTTAACGAATCTTTCCTTTAAAGCATTTTTCATTTAAAGCATTACTACATATAGAATGGTTCATTTAAAACTTTGTTCCTTCAACGAATCTTTCCTTTAAAGCATTTTTCATTTAAAGCATTACTACATATAGAATGGTTCATTTAAAGCTTTGTTCCTTTAACGAATCTTTCCTTTAAAGCATTTTTCATTTAAAGCATTACTACATATAGAATGGTTCATTTAAAGCTTTGTTCCTTTAACGAATCTTTCCTTTAAAGCATTTTTCATTTAAAGCATTACTACATATAGAATGGTTCATTTAAAGCTTTGTTCCTTTAACGAATCTTTCCTTTAAAGCATTTTTCATTTAAAGCATTACTACATATAGAATGGTTCATTTAAAACTTTGTTCCTTCAACGAATCTTTCCTTTAAAGCATTTTTCATTTAAAGCATTACTACATATAGAATGGTTCATTTAAAGCTTTGTTCCTTTAACGAATCTTTCCTTTAAAGCATTTTTCATTTAAAGCATTACTACATATAGAATGGTTCATTTAAAGCTTTGTTCCTTTAACGAATCTTTCCTTTAAAGCATTTTTCATTTAAAGCATTACTACATATAGAATGGTTCATTTAAAACTTTGTTCCTTCAACGAATCTTTCCTTTAAAGCATTTTTCATTTAAAGCATTACTACATATAGAATGGTTCATTTAAAGCTTTGTTCCTTTAACGAATCTTTCCTTTAAAGCATTTTTCATTTAAAGCATTACTACATATAGAATGGTTCATTTAAAGCTTTGTTCCTTTAACGAATCTTTCCTTTAAAGCATTTTTCATTTAAAGCATTACTACATATAGAATGGTTCATTTAAAACTTTGTTCCTTCAACGAATCTTTCCTTTAAAGCATTTTTCATTTAAAGCATTACTACATATAGAATGGTTCATTTAAAGCTTTGTTCCTTTAACGAATCTTTCCTTTAAAGCATTTTTCATTTAAAGCATTACTACATATAGAATGGTTCATTTAAAGCTTTGTTCCTTTAACGAATCTTTCCTTTAAAGCATTTTTCATTTAAAGCATTACTACATATAGAATGGTTCATTTAAAGCTTTGTTCCTTTAACGAATCTTTCCTTTAAAGCATTTTTCATTTAAAGCATTACTACATATAGAATGGTTCATTTAAAGCTTTGTTCCTTTAACGAATCTTTCCTTTAAAGCATTTTTCATTTAAAGCATTACTACATATAGAATGGTTCATTTAAAACTTTGTTCCTTCAACGAATCTTTCCTTTAAAGCATTTTTCATTTAAAGCATTACTACATATAGAATGGTTCATTTAAAGCTTTGTTCCTTTAACGAATCTTTCCTTTAAAGCATTTTTCATTTAAAGCATTACTACATATAGAATGGTTCATTTAAAGCTTTGTTCCTTTAACGAATCTTTCCTTTAAAGCATTTTTCATTTAAAGCATTACTACATATAGAATGGTTCATTTAAAACTTTGTTCCTTCAACGAATCTTTCCTTTAAAGCATTTTTCATTTAAAGCATTACTACATATAGAATGGTTCATTTAAAGCTTTGTTCCTTTAACGAATCTTTCCTTTAAAGCATTTTTCATTTAAAGCATTACTACATATAGAATGGTTCATTTAAAGCTTTGTTCCTTTAACGAATCTTTCCTTTAAAGCATTTTTCATTTAAAGCATTACTACATATAGAATGGTTCATTTAAAGCTTTGTTCCTTTAACGAATCTTTCCTTTAAAGCATTTTTCATTTAAAGCATTACTACATATAGAATGGTTCATTTAAAACTTTGTTCCTTCAACGAATCTTTCCTTTAAAGCATTTTTCATTTAAAGCATTACTACATATAGAATGGTTCATTTAAAGCTTTGTTCCTTTAACGAATCTTTCCTTTAAAGCATTTTTCATTTAAAGCATTACTACATATAGAATGGTTCATTTAAAGCTTTGTTCCTTTAACGAATCTTTCCTTTAAAGCATTTTTCATTTAAAGCATTACTACATATAGAATGGTTCATTTAAAGCTTTGTTCCTTTAACGAATCTTTCCTTTAAAGCATTTTTCATTTAAAGCATTACTACATATAGAATGGTTCATTTAATGCTTTGTTCCTTTACCGAATCTTTCCTTTAAAGCATTTTTCATTTAAAGCATTACTACATATAGAATGGTTCATTTAAAGCTTTGTTCCTTTAACGAATCTTTCCTTTAAAGCATTTTTCATTTAAAGCATTACTACATATAGAATGGTTCATTTAAAGCTTTGTTCCTTTAACGTATCTTTCCTTTAAAGCATTTTTCATTTAAAGCATTACTACATATAGAATGCTTCGTTTAAAACTTTGTTCCTTTAACGAATCTTTCCTTTAAAGTATTTTTCATTTAAAGCATTACTACATATAGAATGGTTCATGTAAAGCTTTGTTCCTTTAACGAATCTTTCCTTTAAAGCATTTTTCATTTAAAGCATTACTACATATAGAATGCTTCATTTAAAACTTTGTTCCTTTAACGAATCTTTCCTTTAAAGCATTTTTCCTTTAAAGAATTACTACATATAGAATGCTTCATTTAAAACTTTGTTCCTTTAACGAAGCTTTCCTTTAAAGCATTTTTCATTTAAAGGATTACTACATATAGAATGGTTCATTTAAAACTTTGTTCCTTTAACGAATCTTTCCTTTAAAGCATTTTTCCTTTAAAGAATTACTACATATAGAATGCTTCATTTAAAACTTTGTTCCTTTAACGAATCTTTCCTTGAAAGTATTTTTCATTTAAAGGATTACTACATATAGAATGGTTCATTTAAAACTTTGTTCCTTTAACGAATCTTTCTTTTAAAGTATTTTTCATTTAAAGCATTACTACATATAGAATGCTTCATTTAAAACTTTGTTCCTTTAACGAATCTTTCTTTTAAAGTATTTTTCATTTAAAGCATTACTACATATAGAATGGTTCATTTAAAACTTTGTTCCTTTAACGAATCTTTCCTTTAAAGTATTTTTCATTTAAAGCATTACTACATATAGAATGGTTCATTTAAAACTTTGTTCCTTTAACGAATCTTTCCTTTAAAGTATTTTTCATTTAAAGCATTACTACATATAGAATGGTTCATTTAAAACTTTGTTCCTTTAACGAATCTTTCCTTTAAAGTATTTTTCATTTAAAGCATTACTACATATAGAATGCTTCATTTAAAACTTTGTTCCTTTAACGAATCTTTCCTTTAAAGCATTTTTCATTTAAAGCATTACTACATATAGAATGGTTCATTTAAAGCTTTGTTCCTTTAACGAATCTTTCCTTAAAAGCATTTTTCATTTAAAGCATTACTACATATAGAATGCTTCATTTAAAACTTTGTTCCTTTAACGAATCTTTCCTTTAAAGCATTTCTCATTTAAAGAATTACTACATATAGAATGGTTCATTTAAAACTTTCTTCCTTTAACGAATCTTTCCTTTAAAGTATTTTTCATTTAAAGCATTACTACATATAGAATGGTTCATTTAAATCTTTGTTCCTTTAACGAATCTTTCCTTTAAACCATTTTTCATTTAAAGCATTACTACAGAGAGTGGTTCATTTAAAACTGTAAAGAATATTTTTTCAAAATCATTATACCTTTAAAGAATTGCTGCTTTAAAGCATTAATTCGTTAAAGTTTGATTCCTTTCAAAGCATGAATTCTTTGAAGAACTGTTTCCTTAAAGCATGGATCCTTTAAAGAAATTCTCCTTTACCAGCATGCTTCCTTTAAAAATATGATTCTTTTAAAGAATTCTTCGTTTATTCCATTGTTTCTTTAATGTATATTTCCTTTAAAGCATTATTCATTTGAATCATATTTCTTTTAAAGCCTATTATTCTTTTGAAATATTGTTCTTCTAAAACATTTTTCCTTTAAAGCATTCTTCGTTAATACACAGCTCATTTTAAAGAATTATTCATTTCAATCTTTTTTCTTTAAAGCCTATTATTCTTTTGAAACATTGTACTTTTAAAACATTCTTCCTTTAAAGCATTCTTCCGTTAATACGCTTCTCATTTTAAAGCATTATTCGTTTGAATCATTGTTCCTTTAAAGCCTATTATTCTTTTAAATCATTCTTCCTTCAAATCATTCTTCCTTTAAAGCATTATTCAATTGAAGTATTAACTACTTATTAAAGTAATATTTTGAAAGTTTGAGATAGAAATATTTAAGTAAATTCTCTGTTTATAATAAACAGTATAAAACCACATTTACCGGCCTGTATGTCCGAGAAATTTTCATAAAAATATTTACTCGGACATGATTCGAACCAGTTTCCTATACGGAAGCGACATATAGACTAAAGTGCTTTTTAACCGATTCGGCCACAGTGAATCGTTCGGTTGGCAGGGTCGAATTTACTGCTTATAAACTTCAATCTTCCATGATTGTCTCACGTACATTCATATTCGCTCATGGCGTATCAAATGTAAACAAATGACGTCACACATTATGAAATGGACAAAGTCCGACAATTATTGAAAGACCTTTTTATGTTTAACATTCTTTTTATAGATACAAATATTTAAGTAAATGTTCTTTAATACTGTTTATTATAAACAGAGCATTTACTTAAATATTTGTATCTATAAAAAGAATGTTAAACATAAAAATGTCTTATATATATATATATATATATATATATATATATATATATAGAGAGAGAGAGAGAGAGAGAGAGAGAGAGAGAGAGAGAGAAATATGGGATTGGTGTATACAGAATAAATTCCAATAACCCAAAAATAATATTCTTAAAAGAGTAATACAGTGTATATATATATATATATATATATATATATATATGATTTATTCCAAAATTATATATATATATATATATATATATATATATATACATATATATATATATATATATATATATATATATATATATATATATATATGTTGTGGTAGGATCCACCTAATTTGCATAGTGGAGTACCGACTATATAAATATGGTTGGTACCGGGAAGACATGGGAGGCGAATCAAGAGATTCAACTAGAGACTCTGCCCGACTGCGACTTAGTCAACACATTCTCCAGGAACGGTCTTCCCAGGAATATACAAAAGACTATATGTAAATATTGTGTACACTTTCTTGTTTTAATACATCTTGTTCTAAGTACATTTTGTGTGTTGCATTATTATTCCATGCATTAGTCAAGTTTCAACAATATATATTGTATTCTACATTCAACACCATCACTTGATAAGACACCAGAAGTGTTGAAACAAAATGTAGGGATTTTATAACATGTTATAATTTTCTATATATATTATTATTATTAATTAATTAAAAATATCAAACAATTTTATATTCTTTAATTAATAATAATTTTACTCTGTCTTTTGGCATAGAGCTGGATCTATATCCTCCTGGAAATTGCATGCGGATTACCATATTGTATCATTACTATATATATATATATATATATATATATATATATATATATATATATATATATATATATGTATATATTATAATTATTTTTTTTAATGCTTCAAAAACAGAAGCTAAAAACTTCAATTTAATTATAGAAATTAAATTGAATTAATGTACTTAGTTCTGTTTCATCCTTGAAATTTACGGAGCTTTAGAAGCATATACATTCGTCATATTAATTACTACGGAAACGGCAAAACCAATTATCTTAATAAGGGACGTGTGGGTTTACATTTTCACTGATAAGTATTGTATCAATAAATTAGTTACATTCGGAAAGAGGTTAAGTCAAGGTAGGGTCGGGGCGCCTATTTTCAAGCGAATGATGACATTCGTTTGATATTTCAACGAGAGAGAGTTTTTGGCATTTTGTTACGCCGTTAAATTCGTATTTGTGTACCTAAAGATTTTTTCTAAAAGGGTTGTTTGTATATAAATACGTCGTATTAAACTACAATTTGTTTTTTGACGACTTCTTACAGGTTTTTTTTTATCTAATGATTGGGTTAAGTTTTATACCTATTACTTTTATTGAAATTGCTTATAGACTATGAAATTTTAACATTTTTTAAGCTAATTATTTAAGGCGAAAATTTGTTGATGGCAAAATAACTTTAACTCTTGTGTATGATTTACAATTTTTTTAGAAACTTAATAATGAGTAGTTTTTCATGTAGGCATAAAGGGCATGGGTTTTCCCAGGTTTTACAAGTTCTTGTTCTATTTTTTATTTTCCATTTTACTTTTGGTGTTTTATTCGTTTCTTTTAAATGCCAAAAATATTTAGGTAGGTGTGTCTGATTTCTATTTCTAATATTATTGAAGGAGCTTTTGTGTTGTCTCCATCTAATTATAAATTCATTTTTTGTGGAACCTATCATTTCAATGGATAAGATTGTGCATTGGTATACCACACATTCTATGCGGTATTTATTTTCCAACGGGCAGTCTTCAGGGATTCTACAATCACATAATTTTTCATTTTTTTTTTGTCTAATTTTAGTTTAGCATTTTTATTAATTCTATTTTGGCTTCGTGTTTTCCCAGGATTTTATTATTATGTTATTATTATGTTTTTTATGATTCTTTCTAGACTTTCAGTCCAGCTGTAGCTTAATTTTAAGGTGTTTTTATTAAAGGTCTTGCTAAGTTTGCTATGTATATATGTATGTATGTATGTAAGCATATATATAATATAATATAGGGTGACCTCAAAATACGGGAACTTTTTGACAATCCAATAAAACCAAGAGTGATGGAAGAAAAATATTTAATTCATAGTAATTGAAACCTTAAAATATGCCATTTAAGAAACAATGATGGAATTTTCATTTTTAAAAATTGAAATCTGCTGTTGAGATTCCTCATTGACTGCTGCAACATCTCAGCTGGGATACTGTGAATTTTATTCTCGTTACTAAAATGGTGAAATGTTTACTTGCTCAAGGTCTCACAGTGTTGCCACGTGCTCATATCTGGCAATACGCACTTCAAAAATTCCCGTTTTGGGGGTTACCCTGTATAATATAATATAATATAACAGAACTTATAATAGTTTTAATGTAAAATGCATTGAAAATCCGGAAGAAAGAGATGAAGATTGAAATAATGCATTGACTTATCCCAAAGAGTTGTGAGTTCAGTACCTGGCCACAGCAGAGGTGAACCAACATTTGAGTTAAACTACTAAATTCACTGAAAGTGTTATATATAGAAAAGGCATGGCACGTGAAACTAGAACAATCTGCCCTTGTGGACTAAATAAAGGTTTCGATTTGAAATTACAACGTATATCACCTGTAGAAGACCGGAGCGTACAACGGCTGAAACGTCGTGAATATGACAGTAAGGATTAGGACAACAGTGCTAAAACAGTGTAAATAGTTACAATACATTAACAAGTACTTTTAACGGTTTTACTTAACTGAAAATCAGGAAGAAAGGGATTTTCGGGGGTGAATTGGGCTATTATTTTGGAGAAGGTAAATGATAAATGCCAATGATTTTGCTATAATAATGCAGAGAAAATCAAGAAGAAATTGCGAGGGTAGAATCGAAAAGGCATAACTAAACGAAAAATGTTTTTTTAATAGAAGAAAAACTGAACTTTACAATAAGCAGAAAGGACGAATCGATAAAAGAAGAAACGGAAGAAAAAATCAAAAACTTCTGAAGATATCGAATGAGTAAGGCATCATGAAATCATCAGCCTATGCCGCTTTCACCGACTTTCATCGCCTTCCCAAATTACAACACGTCGCCCGTTCTGAAATTGGGCTCGTATTAGGCTGAACGCCCTCTGAAAATGCGGACCGATGACTAGCCTGGCATCAGAAAGGGGTTGATCATTTCTCTGGTCAGTTAAAAGGCGATAAAACTCATGCCATTGGCTTCATTAGAGTCTCAACGATGCAAGTGACTTGGACCATTGGCGCCATTTTGAATATTCCCCGCCTTTTACTTTCTTTAGTTTTTTTTTCTTTTCTTTTTTTTTTGTAGGGGGGGGGCTATTTCGCTTATTTTTCTCTTTTGTGTCGCTTATTCTTTCTCTTTTCATCTACTCTATCTCTATTTTCTTCCTCTCTATTTTATCACTTTATTTCTCTCTCTCTTACTTTCTTTCTGTCTATTTCTTCGTTTCTCTTTCTTTGATCTTTGGATCGTATCCGGAACATTCGCCGTAAACATTTTTGCCATAGGCAAATTCGCCCCTGAAATTTTCGCCGTAGGAGACATCGTCGTATAGGATTTTTGCCGTAAGACAATTTCGCTCCATTTTTTTTTTTCTTATATTTCATTATTTAGGTTTTTTATAGTGAATTTCAAACAGTTTATGTTTGCAAATAATTTGCGTAAATTTCAAAAAAAATTACTGAGAGTTTGAAAGAGTTATCGTTCTTTGATCAGATATTTTATATTGAAGTTGCTTGCGTATTCAAGTTGTAAGTTTGTTTGAAATAATATATATTGCTTGAGTGAGAATTATTGTCAGACTGATATTATGTTAACAGAAAGTTTAACGTTAAGCCTGAAATATGAAATTGCGTTCTGGTGTCAAGTTGAAATTTTTGCGCTTTTCACTGACGAGGATGAATGATGTAGGATTTTGATACTATAGCTTCACTTATTAAAATGTTTAAATCGAAGTAACAATAGTGGGAGCCAGATATATTTGATGACAAGGTACTTCGCATATAAAAAAAAAAATGCGGCGAAATTGTCTTACGGCAAAAATCCTATACGGCAAAGTTTTCTACATACATACATCTCGTGATTTTAGTTCATTTTGATCTTATTAAAGAATTGGTCCCCGACTTTATGTGGATATTATAATTTCTTGTTTTTTTTTTATAAGCCGTAGAAAACGAATCAATCAGCCAATGAAATACTGATTAGCTACGCAGGCATGTCTTTTAGATTTATTTACATTCTCTGAAATACGAATGTATAGAAGCCACGGTGGTCACAAAGTGAGGGATCAGTTTATATATTGATCTTAATAAAGAATTGTTCCCCCACTTTATATCCACATTATAATTTCTTGTGTGTTGATAAGCCGTAGAAAACCAGTCAATCAATGGCTTTTAGATTTATTTACATTCTCTGGAATATAAATGTATAGAAACTACCGTAGTCACAAAGTGAGGGATTATTTTATATATTGATCTTAATAAGAATTGGTCCCCCTCTTTATATCCACATTTTTGCGCTTTTCACTGACGAGTATGAATGATGTAGGATTTTGATACTATAGCTTCACTTATTAAAATGTTTAAATCGATGTAGCAATAGTGTGAGCCAGATATACTTGATGACAAGGTACTTCGCATATTGAAAAAAATGCGGCGAAATTGTCTTACGGCAAAGATCCTCTACAGCAAAATTGTCTACGGGGAAAATTCCTGAGGTTTTTCTACGGCAAAAATGTTTAAGGCGAATGTTCATAGAACCGCTTCTTTCGGCTTTCTTTAATTTTTACTCATTTTCTTTTTCGTTCTTTCTCTTTTTCACTCTGTATTTCTTCCTCTGCTTTTTCTTTCTTTCTTGGCTTTTTATTTCCCTCTTTCTTTATATTATTGTGCTATTCCTTTTCTCTCTCTCTCTCTCTCAGCTTCTTTCTTTCTTTCTTTCTTTTTTTCTGTTTCTCTCCATATATTTTTGCTTTTCTTTTTCTCTTTCCTTCTGTTTTTATTTTCTGTCTTTTTTTCTTTCATTTTCTTTTCCTTTTTCTTTCACTCTTTTTTTCTTCTTTCACTCTTTTCTTTCTCTTTCTTTATCTCTCTTTCATTTTTCTTTCTTTCATATTTCACTTTTCTTTTTATTCGTTCTTTTTCACTTGTTCTTTCTTTCTCTTCTTATTTATTTCCTCTTTCTTGCTTTCTCTTTCTTTCTTTTCTGTTTTTCTCTCAATTCCTTTCTCTTTTTCGCTCTTTCTCTCTCTTCTCTCTCTCTCTCTCTCTCTCTCTCTCTCTCTCTCTCTCTCTCTCTCTCTCTCTCTCTTCCTATCGCCTTTTTGTTTACGTTTCTCTTCCTCTGATTATTTTTATTCTTTTTTCGGAAACATTTCTGATTATGATTAGGTTGAAACCCGTTCTCCCACGATCACCGAAGTTGAGCAACGTCGAGCCAGATGGAACCTAGATGGGTGACCGCTTGGGATTACCACGTACTGCAAGCTTGGATATGCGATTTATACAATAGATAGCAGACAGGAATTTGAAATCTAAAAGCCGAGTTCCAATTCCTCTCTGGTACATAACGCTCATTTACGTATCTACTATAGCTGGGTTTATAAAGTACAGTGTAACCCGGATATAAGAGACCCTGATATAAAATAAACCCGGATATAAGAGAGATTTTCTCTGGTCCCAAATTAGAGCCTTACTTACCTAAATAAAATAGACCAAACCCGGATATAAGAGAAACCCGGATATAAGATACCTCTTCTCCGGTCCCGACAACTCTCTTATATCCGAGTTACACTGTATATACTAAACCTGGGTTTATAACGTGACTACTACTAAAGTTGGTTTTATAAAGTATCTACTAAAGTACAAAAAATGGCTGACATTAATAGAAAACGAGAAAGAAGTGACTGAGTCAAGAAAAGGAATGAATGAAATGAAGGAAGGAAATATAAAGAAAAAACAGATAGATGGACAAAAAACCAAGAGTCAAAGTGCAGTTTTCTTTTTCTCTGTTTCTTTTTCTTTTTATCCCCTTTGTCGAAAACTTTTCTATTTATGGCCATGTCAGGTTAGAAAAGGCTATGGCCATTATTATCTGAAAAAAAATTCTTAGAATGTAAAGATATTTTGGAACTTTAAATAACCTGGAAAGTGTTGATAAACCGTAAAAAACAAATCAATAAATCAATCGAAAACTGCATATTTTCGTTTCTTGTTTTATTTTCTTTGTTTGACTATTCGTTTTTTGTCCATCTATCTGTTTTATATAATATAAGAGAGAGGGGGGGAGAAAGAGAGAGAGAGGAAAAAAGAGAGAAAGAAAGAGAAAGAGAGAGAAAGAGAGAGAGAGAAAGAAAGAGAGAGGGGGAGAAAGAGAGAGAGAAAGAAAGAGAGGGAGAAAGAAAGAGAGAGAGAAAGAAAGAAAGAAAGAAAGAAAGAAAGAAAGAAAGAAAGAAAGAAAGAAAGAAAGAGAGAAAGAAAGAAAGAGAGAGAGAAAGAAAGAGAGGGAGAAAGAAAGAGAAAGAAAGAAAGAAAGAAAGAAAGAAAGAGAGAGAAAGAGAGGGAGAAAGAAATAGAGAGAGAAAGAGAGAGAGAGAGAAAGAAAGAAAGAAAGAGAGAGAGAAAGAAAGAAAAAGAGGGAGAAAGAAAGAGAGAGAGAAAGAAAGAGAGAGAAAGAAAGAAAGAGAGGGAGAAAGAAAGAGAGAGAAAGAAAGAGAGAGAGAGAAAGAAAGAGAGGGAGAAAGAAAGAGAGAGAGAAAGATAGAACAGAAAGAGCTAAAAAGAGGAAGAAATTAAGTGGAAAACAGAAAAGAGAGAACACTGGTTTAGTAGATACTTTATAAATCCTGGCTTAGTAGATACGTTACAATCCCAGCTTTAGTAGATGCTTTATATACCGAGGTTTAGTAGATACGTTAGAAACCGAGCTTTAGTAGACACTTTATATAACCAGGTTTTGTAGATACTTTATAAACCCTGCTTTAGCAGATACGTTATAAACCCAGCTTTCAAATAGTGAAAAAAAGAATGGCATATTTTGTCCTTTGCCCGCGAAAATTTTCTCATCAATTGCACCATCGAAATGAGTTATGGTTACGAATCTCAAACAATGAAAGCTACAAATTGTCCTAAACAGTGAAAACTATAAATTGGCCGAGACAGTGAAAACTATAAATTGGCCGAAAACAGTGAAAACTATAAATTGGTCTAGACAATGAAAACTATAAATTGGCCGAGGCATTGAAAACTATAAATTGGCCTAAACAGTGAAAACTATAAAATGGTTTAGACAGTGAAAACTACACGTTGGCTTAGACAGTGAAAAGATAAATTGACTTAAACAGTGAAAACTATGAATTGGCCAAATCAGTGAAAACTATAAATTGGTCTAAACAGTGAAAACTATAAGTTGGCCTAAATAGTGAAAACTATAAGTTGACTTAAACAGTGAAAACTATGAATTGGCGAGAGAGAGAAGCGAAAGAAAGAGAGACAGAAAAAGAAAGAGAAGGTAAGCGATAATGAAACCAAAAATTAAGTGAGAGAGAGATATATATATAGAGAGATAGAGAGAAAGAGAAGCAAAAGAAAAAGAGACAGAAAGTGAAAGAGAGAATGAAACCAGCAATTAAGCGAGAGAGAGAAGCGAAAGAGAAACAGAGAAAGAGGAGGAAAGAGAAAAAGAAGCAAAAAAAAAAGATAGGGAGAGAAAGATAAAAAGAAAAGAAAAAGGAAAAGAGAGATAGTGCTGGGGGCATCGCTAGAATAATTACGACTGAGTAGTGAGTTCGATCCTGACTGGATGCCCCATACTTTCGGCATTTTGCTACATCAAAACTTGAAACTGACGACTTTTTTTTTCTATTTCACTGAAACAGCTTTCATTCATTCATTCCTTTTCTCACTGAAACCAAGTAGCGTCTCTGATATGCGTTTGGTTTTTCCATGTAATCAAAACGGAATAGACTATCATCTATGATGTATTGGTAGATGACGTTAAACATCTTACCGTCTTTCTTTCTTCTAAGTCTTTCTTTTGCTGAAACCAAGTAGTGTCTTTTCCCCTCTTTCCACGCGAACAAAACGGAATAGTCCATTATTTATGAGGTACTGGCAGGGCGTAACGGTCGGTCGAACTAACAAACAGCGGTACAAGCAATAATAGGATACTTTTATTTAATTTATTTTGTAGGTTTTCTTTAAAAAAATTTCCTCACGCTTCAGATTCAACTATTCAATCGTGATTATCCGCCAAAAAATGTTTTTTGTGATGTTTTCACTACTGAAGCCGACCTTAAAAATAAATAGCTCAAGTAATTTAAATAAAAATAAAAAAAGAGACGTATTTTGAAAACCAGAAAATGGCGATGGGCGTGTTTATAGGTCGAAATGAGTTTACGAAACTCTTTTTGAAAGTCAGTCACGTAAAAAAATTGAGAGATGATAAATACTTTTAAAAATGGGTTTGGGGCGTTTTTTTTGCCATTAATTCGTTCACGCATGCGCGACCGGATGTCTCGTTGAGATAAAATACTGCATGTTTTGCATAAGGTTAATATGAACGACGAGTCGTTGTAAAAAGAAAAAAAAATTAAAAAAAGAAAAAGAAAAGAAGGAAAAAGAATAAATTAAGAAAAAAAACAAAAGGAAGAAACGAAATTATTGAAAAAAAAAAAATAAACATCTGATATGAGAAAAGAAGTAAGAAAGAAAGAAAGAATTCTTATTGAAAAGATAAATTAAGGGAAAAATCCTACTGATTTTGATCTGATTAGCAAACTGAAATTCATCTCTGCGTTTTTAAGTAGACAGATTTTATGGTCATTAACAAAATGGGCTCACCGAAATGCGTGCTACAAAATGGAGATGCCAGAATAATGCATTTAAAGAAATTTAACTCCCTGGACAGCGGAAAATGTGTGACAGAAATCCGAACAGATATTTTAATAACGAAAGATGTCTTCCAGAACTATTTAAAAAATCAAAACAAAAATAAAATTCCTTGGGAGCAAATATAAGAGTTTTGAACTACTATGTAAGAAGAGAATTAGAAACAAACGCTGCAAATCCTCCTATAGAGCAGTCAATGCTGAACAATTTCTTCACAGAGGAAGAGGAGATTTGAAGCAACAGATATGGGGTTCTACATAAGAAGATTAAGAATACCACAGACGGAACATGTGTGCAATTAGGAAGATTTGAGGAAAATAGGAACGAAAAATCACTGTAGTTAGGACCAGAAAGAATATGAAAGGATAAGGAATGGCGCTTTTCTTCCTTCAGCTATGGGTTAAATAGTACGATAGACATCCAAATAGGGAAGAAGGCAACGGGATGCCACATCAGTAACTTCCAATAGAATATTTATAAACACGTCTCCCCAAGCAAGGCAATAAAGCCACTAAAATACAAGGGGTTACCGACTAGGAGAGAATATGAGAAGAAAACACACTGTTAAGGAAAGAGAATAATAAAAGAACTGGAATTAAGAAGACAGAAGATAACCATTGACATTGCATTTAAATTTTTGAAGATGAAAGGCACTAAAGCCATTAGGATGCAAGGAGTTACTGAGTGTTAGAGAATTAGACAGATATTTATATAATTAAAAGTAATTATATAAAATTAAGATTGAAATTAAAAGAAATAATATAATTAATTTTGAAATAATGAGAGATAGAGATATATCTTATATATATATGATTAGATTTAGATAGATAGATAGATAGATAGATAGATATGATTAGACTTATATAGAAAGATAATGATTATAGATAAATAGATAGATAGATAGATAGATAGATAGATAGATAGATAGATAGATAGATAATGATTAGACTTATATAGAAAGATAATTATTACAGATAGATAGATAGATAGATAGATAGATAGATAGATAGATAGATAGATAGATAAGATGAGACATAGATAGATAGATAGATAGATAGATAGATATGATTAGACTTATATAGAAAGATAATGATTATAGATAGATAGATAGATAGATAGATAGATAGATAGATAGATAGAAAGATAGGTAGAAAGATAGATAATGATTAGAAATAGATAGATAGATAGATAGATAGATAGATAGATAGATAGATAGATAGATATGGTTAGACTTATATAGAAAGATAATGATTATAGATAAGATAGATAGATAGATAGATAGATAGATAGATAGATAGATAATGATTAGAAATAGATAGATAGATAGATAGATATTGATTAGAAATAGACATATAGATAGATAGATAATGATTAGAAATAGATAGATAGATAGATAGATAGATAGATAATGTTTAGAGATAGATAGATAATATGAGACTTATATAGATAGATAGATAGATAAATAGATAGATAGATAATATGAGACTTATATAGATTGATAGATAGATAAATAGATAAATAGATAGATAGATAGATAGATAGATAGATAGATAGATAGAGAAGATAGATAGATAGATATGATTAGACTTATATAGAAAGTTAATGATTAGAGATAGATAGATAGATAGATAGATATGATTAGACTTATATAGAAAGATAATGATTAGAGATAGATAGATAGATATGATTAGACTTATATAGAAAGATAATGATTAGAGATAGATAGATAGATATGATTAGACTTATATAGAAAGATAATGATTAGAGATAGATAGATAGATAATGATTAGAGATAGATAGATAAGATAAGATAGATAGATAGATAGATAATGATTAGAATTAGATAGATAGATAGATAGATAGATAGATAGATAGATAGATAGATAGATAATGATTAGAGATAGATAGATAAGATGAGACTTAGATAGATAGATAGATAGATAGATAGATAGATAGATAGATAGATAATGATTAGAAATAGATAGATAGATAGATAGATAGATAGATAGATAGATAGATAGATAGATAGATAGATAGATAATGATTAGAGATAGATAGATAAGATGAGACTTAGATAGATAGATAGATAGATAGATAGATAGATAGATAGATAGATAGATAGATAGATAGATAGATAGATAAGATTAATCTTAGCGATCTACAATGCATATTTCATTTGAAATTTGGAGAGTCTGATTAACACTTTTTTATTGAAATACTGGCAAACCTCTCATCAACGGATTATTAGCGGCAGGGATGATTGGTCCGTTAAAGCCAATTGACCGTATATTATCACTGATACTTAAGGTTTGCACGCCTCTTTTTTACCCTTTTTCTTCTGCATCGATGTCATGATGAGGCCAGAACAATTAATATATTAATCAAAATAACAAAAATAATAGATTTCTCACAACTACATTCTCAAGCACCGTCCTTTAAGCATTTCATCCAACATCCCAAACGAATCCACCAATACAAAAACAGCAATCCTGCTTCCCCTCCCGAAGCTAATGAACTCGCGAGGAAGAGGGATATTCTGATGATGTATGGATTCATAGTTGAGATGAGAATGATCGTGTACAAAAAAAATTAAACATCCTTTTTCTGAGAACTAGAACGGAAGATAAACATTAACAAAAAATAAAGTACGATCTGAAATTGGAATGAAAGCAGTGATGGTACCTACTCTGAATCCATCATGAGAATTCAGAATGTGGGTTTCGTATACACTAAACACTTCAAATAATTCAACGTATGGATCAGTTATAACAAATTTAGTATAAGAGAAAAGGAAACTTAACATAGAATAGGCTGCGCTAGAAGTAGTTTCAACCAACATCACAAATAACTGCACAACCAAAGCATCAATCTGAAAGCTCCAGTCATGTTCTTAAATAGCCTTGACAGATTGAGTTTCATATGGATGTCATGCCTAGCACCAAACCTGTTCAGAAAGATCTAATCTCTCAGCTGTATGCGACTGCTTTCTAAGATCAATCATTTAAAATTACTTTGAGCGAGTGAAGCCAATGGGTCTTAACGAAAACCATACTTCTTTGAATATTGTCAACTGGCGCTACAGAATCACACAGAAATCTACCAATGAGATGAGAAATGTATCTCTGAGATGAGCTATTATGATTACTTGCATTATTTAAATTATTCGGACTGTTATCCTACTCTTCATTGCCATATTCACAACGTTTCGGCTTCTATATCTCTGAGATGAGGTATTATGATTACTTGCATTATTTACATTATTCGGACTGTTATCCTCATCTTCATTGCCATATTCACTACGTTTCGGCGTCTACATCTCTGAGATGAAGTATTATGATTACTTGAATTATTTACATTATTCGGACTGTTATCCTCAGCAGATTGCTTAGTTTTTAGGCGTGTCCCGATTTCGGTTTCGTATTTCTATCCTCTGGGAAAAAAATCCCAAATATTTAACACCTTGGATCTGTCATTGGCGTCATCAGCCTGTTCTCTTTGCGGTTTTTTGCAGTTGATAGTTAGTCCTTTCTTCTCGCTTTCTTTCATTACTCTGTCGAGGATGCTTTCATTACTCTGTCGAGGATGGTAAATCTTCTGATGTACTTTCCTTGTTTGTATCTTGATTGTATGAATTTAAGCGGCAAGGTCTCATTATTTTACAGTAGGAATGGCTAAATGCAACCGTAAGTTCTATGCTAGCAGTTTCCTCTATCACATTTCTTAATTGTGGAATTCTCCATTAAAATCTTAACCTGTTCAACTCTACTATCCATATAACCTACCCCTTAATGTAACCCTATACATTGAATTAAGAGCTAGCAACGACAGGAAAGTGTAGAGAGTTAAAATCGTCAATATCTTAAAGGGATATGGCAACTCAAATAAAAGAAACAAGATTAGGTAAATGGTTGGCACAACAGGGATTAGGAGAGATAGCAAAAATGCAAAAATTACTAAGAGCTTATAATTAACAGGAAATTGGGGAAAGCCATGATCGTTAACATCCTGAAAGGTCATGGCACATACAAGGAGAACTATCTTCTATAAGTGGTTTGCCAGAAGAGAGATTAGGAGAGATAGCAAAAAGACAACGTTTACCAAGAGCTCACAACGGACAGGGAATTGTGCTGTGTCATGGTCTTCTCTTCAACATCCTGAAAGGACATGGCACATAGAATAAGAACAAGGAGATTTGGTCTCTGAACGTCATTGATACCTATTGATGTAGTTCTATACCTTCAGGTTATTCTTGGCAAAAGACAATCTATTGACTCTTGTACGCTTTTGTTTGTTTTTTTTGTTTTTTTTTTTTTCAGACGTCTATTTTTTAAATTCCCATTCTTCGAAAAATTCTTTTTTGTCTCTCAAAAAACCTAAATCAGCAACCTCTTGTCAAAGCACGGATATTCTCCCAAGACAGATTTCTTCAACTCCGATTACCTCGTCCTGATAATAACATTATTCCAATCAGTTTTGGTATTAATAATAATACTTTTCCTCTCACAGAACACAACCATTATGTTCCAAACACAAGGACACGGTAAAACCAACGTAAATCTTCCCTCTCGCCATTAACCCTGCTTCTCAGACCAGCGCGTCCACACGCCGTTCTCTCCGGCTTTTATGGCGAGTTACTTCCTGGTGTGACCATATTTCAGGGTTAATGGCTAAAACCTGTCCACTCGGTCTGCTAGTCCCTTTTTTACCTTCCTACTTTCTCTGTCCATTACTCTCTCTGCTGGACAGCGGTCACTTAAGACGTTGTTGTTAGTGACCACCACCTATGTGACCATCAGTATTGCCACAATTATCTTCCTTTGCGTATTTCGTCTATTCGCGCCATCTTCTTTCTTTCTATCCACGAATATACATTCATAAATATATATATATATATATATATATATATATATATATATATATATGTGTGTGTGTGTGTGTGTGTGTGTGTGTGCGTGTGTGAGGAGAGAGAGAGAGAGCAGATAGACAGAGATTGAGATTAGCAGTGTACTGATGCATATTTTGATATATGCAAACATCAACAAATACATCGTCCATTTTATATATGTAAGTATATCTCTTTCTATCTCTATATATATCTATATCTATCAATATGTAGAAGCATATATCCCTATCTCTATATATAAATATGTATATATATAAATATATGAGCATTTTGCAGTATATATATATATATATCTAAAACATATATATTGCAGATGATATACGCATACATATAGATTTAACATATGTAAATATATCTCCATGTATTTGAAATATATGCATATATTTTATTAATTATATGAATATATAAATAAGAATTTACAAATACAATTGTACAAATTTATATTTATTTATCTATCTATCTATGTATCTATCTATATATATATATATATATATATATATATATATATATATATATATATATATATATATATATATATTACACGAATCATTCATACAAAAAACAGATATTGAAGTTCATGATATAAATGGCGAGAATACATCATCGCAAACAAATTTAATAAATTACATTAACTCCGATATGGTACTGATCCGACGTGCAACTTTCGGATAAAAACTGTGACATTCCTCTATTTATTGAACAATTTAGTTCATGCCACATTGACTGAAAAACCTACCAGTACGAAAGAATTCTCCTATTACCATATTAGTACAAAAACGCACAGTCTTAAGATTTAAAAATTCAGCCTCAGCGTTCGACCGCACGCTCCAAAATTTCTTAAAATTAACAATAACACATTTTTAAAAATATATTTCGGATTACATTTATTCTTTCGTTGTCCTGTTATTACCTGGATGTAAAAAACAAATATATTTTCATACCTGATGATATCTGTATGCACAGATGAAAGCTTGTAAAAAAAATAAAAAAAGACCTAATGCAACTGGAATTTATAAACAGGGATCATAACATTCATCTACAGGTTCGGGGTTAATGTCATTTATTAAATTTGTTTACGAAGACGTATTCTCGCCATTTATATCATTAACTTTAATATCTGTTTTTTGTATGTATGATTCATGTAATGTAAATTGAACTGCACCAAATAGTTGATATATATATATATATATATATATATATATATATATATATATATATATATATATATATATATATATGAATAAAGCCAAAAGAGAAACTTATCCATGTTGTCCTTTTACCTGATGAACTCTCCCTGAAGTTTTACATATATATATATATATATATATATATATATATATATATATATATATATATATATATATATATATACATATATATATATATATATATATATATATAAATATATATATAAATTTATATATATAATATACAATTATATATATATATTATTTTAGTATAAGTATATATATATATATATAATATACAATTTGAAATTTCTGTTTGAATTTCAGAAAATTAAAAAATGTCAAGTAAAAATAAATTATATAATAAAATAAAATATAAAATTTATACAAATTATAACAAAGAAATTTATTTTAAAGTAAATTGACACATAAAAATAATTTAATAAAACACTTGTCTGTAATATTTTTTTAAATAAAGTAAATCTAAAAATCTAAAAATATGAAGCGTTTTGTGTTTTTAATTATTTTTGATAAAATAAACCGTAATGTAATTTATTTTTGAATAAATTAAATCGACATTCTAAAATATTTTTATAAAAAATAATTTACGATTTACTTTATCAAAACTAATTTACTTTATCAAAACTAATTAAAACAAAAACTGGATCCTATTTTTACATAATGCCTTTTGAAATGCCTTAGTTGAAGAAAACTAATCACTAATTAAGATTTTTAATCCTGACTAAATTAACTTAATTCTCAGATATATAAAAAAGTTGTTTTTTTTCCTGGTGCAGTGATGTCCCGGTCCTGAGTCGTCCCGGCGCACAGTCGGCGGTTTTCGATCAGTGGTGTTGAGTTGGCGGTGTTGAGTTGCCCTGCACCCGTTCTGAACCGGTTTGGCGAAATGTGTCAGGGAAATATGGGTTGAATAAAGTCATGATCCTGCAAAAATGAATATTTCGTACGAGGAATTTATTCTGATGAGCACAAAACTCTGAATTCTCTTAAAAAGAATCCGACAATTATTCCGGGTTTTATTTTGTTGATATGGTAAGAATAGAATTTTTTTCTGGTGCTGTATTGCCTCAGTTCTGAGTTGCCTTAGTCCTGAGCTGTCCCGGTGCTCTGTCGGCGGTTCACCATCGGCGGTGATCAGTCGGCGGTGTTAAGTTTGAGGTGTTGAGTTGTCCCTTCCTGCAACTCACGGCGCAGGGGGGAATCTGTCCACGGTACAACTATTAGTTTAATCGTTCACTTAAGCGGAGTAAAATACGAAAGCAGGCTGAAAAGTTAGTAGGTGAAATCTAGCCATTTCAACTGTAAAATGATGGGACGTTGCCGCCAATCTAGTACTGCGCTTAAATTCATGATTATTGAAGTGAAAAAAATGTTTCCTTGTAGACCGAACATTTCAGATGTGATGTTCAAAGGGAGTTTTTTTATTTTTCTGTATAACTATTTTGCAGTCCACAACCTCTCCCCAGTTGAATTTGTTATATTCACCTAATCATAAATAGTCTAAGGAAAGATGTCTGTAATATGGTTAATATCAGCCAGCCATTTGTAAGGATTCCAAGAAACCAAATCATTCTAATAAATTTAAATTCGATTTCAAATACAGCAAAGTTTTTTCTTATTGGAAATATTAAATTGAATCTATTAGCTTAAAATTAAAACTAGAATAAAATCTCAAAAAAATAATTTTAAAAAATTCAATTTAATCCTTAGGTATCGTTTTTTAAGGTACCAATATATATATATATATATATATATATATATATATATATATATATATATATATATATATATAAGCTTTTCACCCCAGGCAAGGCTGAAAGCCACTAGCACGCAAGGGGTTACAGAGGATTTGGAGCAAGAGAAGATAGGAGTGATAGAGGAAAGGATGTGGAGAAGGATCGTAGATAGATGGAGATGTCGACTGACGTTACATTTGAATAGTTGGAAATTATAATTATCAGGGAAACAGGAATAGGGAAGGGAGTTCCACAGGCGTGAGGTACGAGATATGAAGCTATTGGAGTAAAAGAGACGGCTACATTTAACAGTTTCAATTGACATTATATATGAAGTTATTGACAATATATATATACATATATATATATATATATATATATATATATATATATATATATATATATATATATATATATATATATATATATATATATATATAAGTTATTGACATTATATATGAAGTTATTGACAATATACACACACACACACACACACACACACACACACACACACATATATATATATATATATATATATATATATATATATGAAGTTATTGACATTTGGAAAAACGTTCATGAAAATATGTTTCGAAAATAATATCCGAAAATGACGGCTTCATCAGATGGATGAAGAAAAATTTCGAGAAATTAAATTTTGTCCCACTTGATAAGTCTATAATATTTGTTTCAAATCAGATTAATTATATATGAATTCAGCTAATATTCCTCAAATAAAGTTTCAGAAAAGTATTTCTTTTTTGAAAGGTGTTTTAATAAAGAAAATTACATTGTGATGAATGATAACTAACAAATTAATTTTTAAACTTAGGTATCACGAACCTGTGATGTTACATTAATATATATATATATATATATATATATATACATATATATATATATATATATATATATATATATATATATATATTATTATTATTATTATTATTATTATTATTATATCCTCCATGTTATCATCGCGTTTCTTTAAAGATGCCTATATATATATATATATGTGTGTGTGCGTGTGTGTGTGTGTGCATGTGTGTGTGTGTAACTGATTTATATTTATGTGTGTATGTATATATATGTGTGCGTAACTGATTTACGCATACAAACATATATATACATATATATATATATATATATATATATATATATATATATATATATATATATAAATCAGTTAGACACACACACACACACACACACATATATATATATATATATATATATATATATATATATATATATATATATATATATATCATCAATTATATTGACAATATTGTTACCATTCTGTTAACGTTATAATCCTGAAATTTCATATTAACAGGCCTATTAAATTTACACAAACACACTCTCTTACACACACTCACACTCACACACACGCAGACAAACACACATACACCAGGAGCACACACACACACACACTTATATATATATATATATATATATATATATATATATATATATATATGTATATATTAGTAAATTTGGCTGAGAATCTGAAGGAATATTAATTTAATTTGGAAATTTATTTTATCTGTTATATATATATATATATATATATATGCATATATATATATATATATATATATATATATGTATATATATATATATATATATATATATGCGTGTGTGTGTGTGACATTTTATTTAACACTTTCAAACAAATACCTCTTCAAATTGACAAGGCAGGTGCCCGATGACATCTACTTTGCAAGGTAAGTGAACCAAGCGTGTAGTAATTTTGGCCAGCGTGAAACCAATTGCATTTTCCATTCGTCTGGACTATACTTCAATCTCCGCCCCCGACCACCACCACACCACAATGTCTAACAACACCACCAACACCATCATATCACCATCTTTCAACCCCTCACTCTGTCATCACACTTTGAATGCAAGCGTGCGACAGAGAAGATACTGACTGTGCATCTCTCTATCTCTCTCTCTCTCTCTGTCTCTCAGCCTACTTTCTCCCCCAGTTTTAATGTTGGAATAAAAAAAAGACCGTTAACTCCTTAAATGTTTGATAATTTCTTAAATTCTCTGATGAGAGAAAACAATAAAATATTCGTTTTTTGTTAAATGTCGCTTTTTCTCTTATTACGTTTTTCAATTTCTAAGCCGGTAGGCATAAATGCCATAAACTCAAAAAAAAATGATCTCATAAACAAAAATATAGAAAAATAAATAAATAACGGAAAATGAATAAATAAATAACAAAGATTACTCAAGCATATATATATATATATATATATATATATATATATATATATATATATATATATATATATATATATATATATATATAGCATAATGAGAATCCACGTATACTTTCTTAATATGTATATAATATAGAAAAACAACTGAAAAGTTGCAAATTAAAAAAAATTTAATGTTTTTTTTTTGTGAAAGTATTCATTTATATATATTTGATATTTCAGATCGGTCCCGATCTTTCTTCAGAAATGGCTGTTTTCAGAAGTTTGTTTACATTATATATATATAAATATATATTTTTGTCATCCACAGACAGACTGTTTCGCAGCTCATCAGTGTGATGAGTCCGGTTGCGTCTAGCTACGATCGAAACCCGACTGAATTTGCGTCAGTCGGAACTTCTACCCGCTAAGCCATCAGCGTACGGTACGGGATGGAGGTGAATTTTAGCGTGTTTATTTTTAGATTCGGATAAACACACAGTGACTGAGAGTGACTCAATATATATATATATATATTATAAACAGTTACATTAGAATATGCAAGTTACTACTCTAAAATTTCATAAATATTTATTGCTCTATTCTTGTATTGAGCCCTTTTTTAAATTAATGTTATGAACGTTTGAATTTCATTCTTTTCTTTCTTTTACATTTTCATATATATATATATATATATATATATATATATATATATATATATATATATATATGAAAATATAAGGAGATCAGCGGAACACGCTACCTTGGTTTCATTCGAAGACATTAGGATTGCCTGAAGATGCCGAAACATTGAAATCAAGTAGCGTGATTGGCTGATATAATGTTTTTCAAATTTAGGTGCTCTCCATGTCAAATTTTTATTTTAATTTTATTTTACTTTTACATATAATGAGCACTTTTTAATACTACTGTTTCCTGGTCTAATTCAACTCTGGGCAATAGATTTTTTACAATTATTATATATAAATTTGTTTCCATTCGCAAAAACCATACGCTAGAATTAGCATTTTCTCTCTGTGCAATGCTGATGTCTTTGGGGTAGAAACTCCGACTGACACCAAATCGGTCGGGTTCCGATACTGGATTGAGGCTTTCGGACATCTAGTCGCACTGAGGAGCTGTGATACAGCGAAACAGTATTGTCTGCGAATGATTAAGTAATTAATCGAGTCTGAAACCTCAACAGAATGCAGAAAGCACTGGACGGCCGTTTAGTCCTATATTTGGGACTCATCAGCAGTGCGCATCCACTACCGAGAATTGAAACCCACTGCTGATGAGTCCCAAATATAGGACGAAACGGCCGTCCAGTGCTTCCTGCATTCTGTTGAGGTTTCAGACTCGATGAATTACTTATATATATATATATATATATATATATATATATATATATATATATATATATATATATATATATATATGCACATTTCATTAAAAACGACTGACAAGGTACTTTTAATTAGTTCTTTTTTTATACAATTTCTCATTCAATCTAATATTTTTTTTCTTTTCGGTGGATAAATTATATAAAAACAGTCCGAATGTTCTTTCTATCCGAGCGCTTTCGGCTATACATTTAGCCATTTTCAAGGATTATATTTTAACTGTTAGAATTAGAAATAGTTTGTTTAATGTATGTTTTATAAAATCAAAAACAAAATGCTCAAACACACCTCCTCATGGATATATACTAATATACACATTTCGTTAAAGAGTGAAATTTTAATTTTTCTTGTATTTATACAAGTGTTTTTTTCTGGAATCAAAATGTGTAAAAGCTGGTCATACCACTACATGCCTATCTAGACGACTCACCTTACACCTATCTGACCCTTAGAACTTATTTAAACACACACGGAAACCTACCAAACCCCATCCGCAACATATTGTAGAAAATGCAAGTGTAATAGACACAACCACATGTTAAAAAAAAGAAGATTTTAAATAATGGAAACACTAAAAAGAAAGAGCCAACACCCAATAACATTAACTATGAAAACGGACACAACATTCTGACGGTGTTTGGAAAATAAAGAATTCCTATGACTTCAGATACATACATACAAAAAACACATACATTCAGTTTAAAATGAAAAAATAAGAATTATTCTTGATAATGGCTAAAAGAATAGCTAAAAGCACTCGACTGATTTTACACACTTTGTGCCCAGAAAAGAAATCTTGAAATAAAAGGTTTGATGGACAAATACGCAATTAATATATACACATATACAAGAGAAAGTCAAAACTTATCTGCACTCTTATAGAAAGATATATTACGACGAAAATGTAGATAATTTTTGACTTACCCTAGTATAATAAATATAACTCAACAATCTTACTGTACAACACGTACAGTAATGTTCGATAAAAGTGATTCACCTGATTTTTTTTTTACTAAATGTTCTCTTCTCCGATGAAACAAAAGTTGAGCTAAATTCAAAGGATAATCGATCTAAAATCCGAAGAAGCTTTGAAAGCTCTTTGAATTTAGCAGTAAGTACTGTCAAGCATCCGTTCAGTATAATGTTCTGGGGATGCTTTTCTTTTCATGGAACTGGTTTCTTAAAACCTATTGAAAAGGCCCTCAGGAGCGAGCAGTACAAGAGAAGTTTAGAGTCTTGTCTGCTCCCTTCTGCTGAAAGGGTGCAAATCGACCCCACCAAGCTAATTTTTATGCAGGATAATGCTCCCTGTCACAAATCAAAATTGATGAAGGAATACTTTGATGAGAAGCAGGTGAGTGTTATTACATGGCCGTCCCAATCTCCTGACTTCAAACCCATAGAAAACTTATGGAGCATTATAAAGTACAGGCTCTCGAGAAAGCAGTTGAGCAACAAAGAGGATTTGATTGTGAATTTCATATCCGAATGGAATTCAATGCTTGGAGATTTACCAGAACCTTATCACGTCAATGCCAAAAAGGGTTGAAAAGGTTATTCAAAATAAAGGAGGACCCATAGATTATTAAATATTTCGAACTATATTACCTATTATAAATAAATTATACCTCTATTATTCTTTATTTAAAGCTGTTCGGTTACGTTTCTATTGATTACTAGTTGCAGGAAATAAGTGAGTCACTTTTTTTGCACAGAGTTTTCCACATAATCTCATTTATATCCAAAATTATAATTATCAATGGAATACCTTAGGGTGAGTAAACCTTTTTACTAGGTGATCAGGAAGGGGCGTTTATATTAGTAAGATTAAAAATTAGGTTGAACCCATAAACAATAGGCGAAAAAATTTTTAAGTAAAAAAATCAGGTGAGTCACTTTTATCGAACATCACTATATATATATATATATATATATATATATATATATATATATATATATATATATATATATATATATATATATATAAACACAAACACGCATATATAAATCATACAATATACACACATACATAAATCAGGTCGGTTATGTCTGAATTCCTTCAGAATTTTTCCCGCCAATATCTGGAGGTGCAAACGATAATAGATATATTTGTATACTTGAATTTATGTACTCATATACTTCTGGTTCTTTATAGATGTCTGGTAATTGATCTGTGTTATTGTTGGTCGTAAATTGGACTGAAAATGACCACCTTACAAGGACGGAGGGTCCGAGGTAATGATAGACAGACTGGCGTCCGTTTTCGTAATGGCCGACGTGCGAAAAACACGACCGAGCGGGAAGTGGGTGGAAGGAGATGTCAGGCAAGAGAGCCAGGAGTTGGGGAGGCTGGTGAAAACGAGAAAGATGTCATCTTGTCGTTTGAAGAGGTTGTTATCAAGGTTTTAGTGCTCCAAGTGCCTGCTTGTTAATTTATTAAGGAACAATAAATATGTTTCAGGGGATGAATGAAGATAAGAGGCGAAAAAGAAAAGCAGAAGTTGATAATGGAGACTGTCAGCGGAAGTGGAAAATGGAGGACACACTTCCGGTAATAGACCCTAAATAATATATATTTTTTTGTTTATTTCTTTCAGATATATATATGTATATATATATATATATATATATATATATATATATATATATATATATATATATATATATATATATGTAGTGTGTGTGTGTAAATGCGTGTGTGCTATCCATAAGGTCCGGAAACTTAAGGCACAAAATGGCTTCCTCAAAAAAAAAATTCTTTATTGCCTAGTGGAGTTATTTCGGGTGTTGTATGTAATGTACGGCGAGACACGGGAAACACTGAATAACTTAAGAAAAGAGCAGACTGATTTTCTGTTCAATTCCACCAAATATTGGGCATATATATCTCTATATCTATCTATCTATCTATCTATCTATCTATCTATATATCTATATATATATATATATATATATATATATATATATATATATATATTTGTGTGTTCAGGCAACAATCCTTCTTTCATGCACATTTCATTGAATACGACAGAAAAGGTGGTTTTATTTAGTTTTTTATCCAATTTCTCAAGCGATCGAATTATTTTTTTTTCTCTTCAGATGATAAATTATATAAAAAATTATTAGATCGCCTGAGAAATTGTATATATATATGTTTGTTATTTATAGTTTATGTGGCATAGTATTTTTCTGCTATTGATAAGATTTCGATGACTTTTTTTTTTGTTTTAATGAACAGAGGAAAGCGATCAAATTGAGCTCTTATGGTAAGTTAACCGGCACGATGTTGTAATTATTGTCTAACCAATGTATTTATAGTAACGCTACATGTATATATACCGGGAAATAATTTTAATTCCGGAAGTTAACGTAAAAGCAATATGGTTCAAGCTTTCGACTTTCCTAAGTCATCATAAAGGTAAACAGTCAAAATTTTTTTAATCATCTGTTAATGATTAAACGCGAAACATCATGTGAGAAAATCGCGTAGGTGGAGTTTCTTAAATCTAAATTTGTAAAACTGATGAGCGTTGTGACGTAAATAACCTGTGAGATGTTTTCTCTGTTTTTCTGAAATTAATATTTGACAATTCTTGACGAAATTTCTTCCTCGTATAAGAATGATTTTTCGCAATTTAGAAATAATAGATCATTAAAATTAATCGACATTAAAATTCTATCGTTTTCAATATATACGTGTATCCATGAATATTCAGGCCGGTAGGTGAAAATAAATAAATATACGATTTAAGAAAATAAACGGAACATCTATTCAAATATGAGTATCTGCTAAAAAAAGATGTTTAAAGTGATAAAAATATGTCGGATTAATAAAAATCCATTCTTTCTGTCTGTCTGTCTGTCTGTCTGTCTGTCTGTCTGTCTCTCTCTCTCTCTCTCTCTCTCTCTCTCTCTCTCTCTCTCTCTCTCTCTCTCTCTCTCTCCATATATATATTAATTGCTTGCTCAGTGGGAAATGTCATGATGGCATTTCTGACCTTCGGTCTCTGCTTGGGACCCGAAAAGAAATGTGTACACACCAGAAATCAAATGAAATAAATCAATAGTATTAATAATGATAGTAATAGCAATAATAATAATGATAATAATAATAACAATAATAATAATAATGATAATAATGATAGTATTATTATTATTAATAATAATAATAATAATAGTAATAATAATAAGAGAATGAAATAACCGGTTATTGCTCGCCAGTCATTCGAACTCGATCGAAGAAAATAAAAGATTTGTACACATCCAAATAAACAGAAACATGAAAAAAAAAACAAAAAAAAACGCATGTATAAAAACCTACTGAAACGACAATATTTTTCTAAACAAATGATATTCAGTCGTAAGAAATCTTATTAAAGGAAAATATGCCGGTGGGTGTAGCTTTCTCTTAAATAAGATTTCACGAATATTCAGGCCGGTAGGTGAAAATAAATAAATATACAATTTAAGAAAATAAACGGAAAATCTACTAAAGTATCTACTAAAAAATAATGTTTAAAGTGATAAAAATCTGTCGGATTAATAAAAATCCATTCTCTCTCTCTCTCTCAGGAGCTCTGGCAGGGGTGGGGGTGGGTGTAAAATTGTTGAGGAACGCATGGCGCGAAGGGTTAGCGCACATTCACTCACTCAGATTTTCATCGAAACAGAAACAAAGCAATCTCTAAAGAATTAATGGGTTTCATTTAATCAGACCTATTTCTATGACTTCTAACGACATTCTTAGTGGATACCCGTATTTGAGTAGACGCTCCGTTTATTTTAAACAATATTTATTTCGTCCACCGGCCTGTGTATTCGAGAAAAGTTAATAAAGAAATTTGTGCCCTACGGCAGGATTCGAATCCGCGTGCCCTGTTATTTTCGGCGGATACCCGTATTTAAGTAAGCCATCTGCTATCTTAGGCAGATACCCGTATTTGAGTAAACGCCCCGTTATTTTAGGCGGACACCCGCATGTGAGTACACTTTCCGTTATTTTATATATGTATCTATATATATATATATATATATATATATATATACGGATATATATATATATATATATATATATATGTACGTATATATATATATATATATATATATATATATATATATATATATATATATAATATTGTTTTTACTACTTTACGTTATTTTTAGTGGATACCCGTATTTGATTAAACGCTCCGTTATTTTATATATATATATATATATATATATATATATATATATATATATATATGTATATATATATATACATATGTATATATATATATATATATATATATATATATACGTATATATATATATCTATAATCTTGTTTTTACTACTTTACGTTATTTTTAGTGGATACCCGTATTTGAGTAGACGCTCCGTTTATTTTAAACATTATTTATTTCGTCTACCGTCTTGTGTACTCGAGAAAAGTTTATAAAGAAAATGTACCCTACGGTAGGATTCGAACCCGCGTGCCCGGTTATTTTAGGCAAATCCCCGTATTTGAGTAAACGTTATTTTAGGCAGACACCTGCATGTGAGTAAACATTCCGTTATTTCATATATATATATATATATATATATATATATATATATATATATATATATATATATATATATATATATATATATATATATATATATATATATATATATATATATATATATATATATATATATATATATATATAATTATGTTTTTACTACTTTACGTTATTTTTTGTTGGATACCGATATTTGAGTAGACGCTCCGTTTATTTTAAACATTATTTATTTCGTCTACCGGCCTGTGTACACGAGAAAATTTAATAAAGAAAATGTAACCTACGGTAGGATTCGAATCCGCGTTCCCTGTTATTTTGGTCGGATACCGGTATTTATATTAGGCCTTCCGTTATTTTAGGCAGATACCCGTATTTGAGCAAACGCCCCGTTATTTGACGCGGATATCCGCTTGTGTGTAAACGTTCCGTTAATGTATGTATTAGGACATTTTTATGTATATACACTCTTTTTAAATGATTGTCGGACTTTGTACATTTCATAATATATATATATATATATATATATATATATATATATATATATATATATATATATATATATATATATATATGCCTACATATCCACACTAATATATTATATAAAGAGAGAAACGTAAGTAAAAACATAAAGCAAGTATTTTAACGGGATATTAATAAAACAAAGTAAAATCATTTGAAAATTATTTAATACAAGAAAAATAAATTCTGTAAAAGTGAAATGATTTGAAAACTTTAATACAGACAACAGAGAAATAAACACATCAGTTTTGTCTAAATTCGAATGAATTGTTCATATTAAACCCGGTGTTTGAAAGGACAAAAGTTAGAATCCGTCGCTGACATGCTGGTTGATGGAGAAAGGGTGGAAGTCAAGCATAATTATGAAATAAAAGAACATATATATATATATATATATATATATATATATATATATATATATATACTTATGAACCTAAAGAGCCAGGCAAACCTACCTAGGTTTCTCCTACGTGGATCGTCAGGGTACGCTTGGCCAAAGAGGTAACAGAACGGAATATAAATAGCCTACAACCTAAAACAACCATGATCATGTGACTAAAAACAAAAAATATTTTTTTATATATAATTCATTATATATTGTCATTATAAATCATTTCATGTATATTATTAATTATGATATTTATCATACATATAAAGTATTTATTATATATTATTTATTATTTCTTTTAAAGTATTTATTATATATTATTTATTATATATTATTTATTATATATTATTTATTATATATTATTTATTATTCCTTTTAAAGTAGTTATTATATATTATTTATTATATATTATTTATTATATATTATCATTATAAATCATTTCTTGTATATTATTTATTATATGTTATTTACTATTCATTATAAAGTATTTATTATATGTTATTTGTTATTTATTATTCATTTTGAAGTATTTATCATATATTATTTATTATATATTATTTATTATTTATTATGTATTATATATTATTATTATAAATCATTTTTGTATATTATTTATCATATGTTATTTTTTATTATAACGTATTTATTATATATTATTTATTATATATTAATTATTATATATTATTTATTATTCATTATAAAGTATTTATTATATATTATTTATTATATATTAATTATTATATAATATTTGTTATATATTTTAAACGACAGGAGTTCACAACATCGCTGGCTTAGTGATGTATGAAGGATGAGTGATGACAGAATCCCTGAGATCCTCATAAAATTTAAGATTTCCCAGCATCTTTCGTTCGTGTGCAAATTTAGTCCGATGAAGTACTAAGGGACGTAACACATCACACGAAAACTTTTTCCACTTCGTCATACAATTTTCTCCAACATTTTTTCTTAATATATAAAAATATATATCGTTATTTCATATATACTAGGTTAGCCAGAAAGTCCTGACTCAGCTGAAAGAAAACAACTAATCTTGATCTGTGTCCGGTGGAATTTCCAAGGAGTAATGCATTTCGAGTTCGTTCCACACGGACATGACATCATCGATAAACAGTACTGTCAGCAGCTAGACCGCGTGAACGACAAACCAAAGGAGTATCCGGCTTTGGTCAATCGAAGCCGGTCTTTGTTTCAGCAATCGAAGCCGGTCTTTGTTTCAGCCACACACGGCCAGGTTGACTAACTAGACGGTCAAACAAATGGACGGTGTGGAGATTCTTCCAGATCCACCATTCAACACGTTTGATGAAGTGAAGGAAACTTGTATACATTTTTTCATCCAAAGCCAACGGACTGGTATCTGGGACAGTTTCGGATGCTGGCTGATCGCTGGCAGAAAATCGTCGAGATTGATGGACTTTATTTTGAAGAATAAAATGTTGGTGTTGCTCCATAAAATTTTTTTGTTTTCTTTCCGTTTCCTAAGTGAGTCAGGACTTTCTGGCCAGCCTAATAGAATAAGAGATTCTCAGGATTATTAATTAAACTAAAGTTTCACAAGAAACGTAGCGATAAGGGAATTAATTGACTAAACAGTTTCCCAGTTGTTTTTTGTTTAAGTTGTCAGGTCTGGAATGACTTCTGAGATCTACAACGCATGGATTGAGACTCTTATATAAACTATATTGCCAGGAGCTAGACCGTTTGAACAACAAAGTAATAAGAAGAATCTTGCTTTGGACATTCAAGGTCAGACTTTGTTTCAGCAAGACAACGCGAGGCTACACACTGCCAGGTTAACTAAGGAGAAGTTCAAACAGATCGACGTTGTTGAGATTCTTCCACTTCCACCATTCAGATCTGATGCTGCTCCGAGTGACTACGGCCTATTCCCCCTTAATGGCACACTTCCTCCGCGACCATCGATTCAACACTTTTGATGAAGTGAAGGAAGCTTGTTTACAGTTTTTTGGTTAGTTTTTGTTTTTTTTATTTTATTCAAAGCCAACGAACTGGTATCTGGGACAGATTCGAATGCTGGCTGTCCGCTGGCAGAAGATCGTTGGGAATGATAGACTTTATTTTGAAGCATGAATGTTGATGTTGTTTCATAAAATTTTCTTGTTTTGTTTCCGCTTCCTAAGTGTGTCAGGACTTTCTAGCCAACTTAATTTGTATGTATGTATGTATGTATGTATATATGTATGTTTGTATGTATGTATATATTTATGTATGTATGTATATATATATATATATATATGTGTATGAATGTATGTATATATGTATGTATGTATATATGTATGTGTATGAATGTATGTATATATGTATGTATGTATGTGTATGAATGTATGTATATATGTATGTATGTATATATATATATACATGTAGGTATGTATGTATATATTTATGTATGTATATATATATGTGTATGAATGTAAGTATATATGTATGTATGTATAAATGTATGTATGTATGTATATATATATATGTATGTATGTATATATTTATGTATGTATTTATATATATATATGTGTGTATGAATGTATGTATATATGTATGTATGTATATATGTATGTATGTATGTATGTATATATATATATATATATATGTATGTATATATTTATGTATGTATGATATATATATGTGTATGAATGTATGTATATATGTATGTATATATGTATGTATGTATGTAAGTATATATGTATGTATGTATATATGTGTGTGTATGTATGTATGTATGTATATATGTGTGTGTGTATGTATATATGTGTGTGTATGTATGTATGTATGTATATATGTGTGTATGTATGTATATATGTGTATGTGTGTATGTATGTATGTATATATGTGTGTGTGTATGTATATATGTGTGTGTATGTATGTATGTATGTATGTATGTATGTATATATGTGTGTGTGTATGTATATATGTGTGTGTATGTATGTATGTATGAGATGCAATGCTGGTAATTGGAACCCCCTTGCGCTCGTAAGTGTGAGCGACTTCGTGACATCGATAAGATTAAGAGCAAATATATCACTTTGTGAAATGTCAATTTTTTCACACATTAAGATAACCATGAATTCATTTTCTCAACGACACAGTAATTGGAGAGCTTTTTTTTCCCAGAGAACTGAGTGCGCAACAATCAGTCCTCCATTGCTCATTATTTGGAGAGATTTGAATGTAAACGAAGTGAAAGTCATGATTATAAACATCGAATTTGTAGTAAATCAATAGGCGTAAATGATAAACATTATCTTAATCTTTACACATATATATATATATATATATATATATATATATATATGAAGTCACACATTATGAAATGGACAAAGTCTGACAATTATTTAAAGACATTTTTATGTTTTCTATGAAAATTTCTCGGATATTCAGGCCGATAAATGTTATTTAATACTGTTTATTATAAACAGAGCATTTACTTAAATATTTGTATCTATAAAAAGAACGTTAAACATATTATAAATGTCTTTAAATAATTGTCGGACTTTGTCCATTTCATAATGTGTGACGTCATTTGTTTACATTTGATACGCCATGAGCAGTTATGAATGTACGTGAGAGATTCATGGAAGATTGAAGTTTATAAGCAGTAAATTCGACCTTGCCAACCGAACGAACCTCAGCGGCCGAATCGGTTAAGGCACGTCAGGCTATATGACGGTTCCGTATAGGATACAGGTTCGAATCCTGTCGGAGTACGAATATTTTCTATGAAAATATCACGGACATTCAGGCCGGTAAACGTTATTTAATATTGTTTATTATAAACAGAGCATTTACTTAAATATTTGTATCTATAAAAAGAACGTTAAACATATTATAAATGTCTTTAAATAATTGTCGGACTTTGTCCATTTCATAATGTGTGACGTCATTTGTTTACATTTGATACGCCATGAGCAGTTATGAATGTACGTGAGAGATTCATGGAAGATAGAAGTTTATAAGCAGTAAATTCGACCTTGCCTATAAAAACAATGTTAAACATAAAAATGTCTTTAAATATATATATATATATATATATATATATATATATATATATATATATATGATGGACTCTTCCGTCGTATTTGACGTATGCGGATCAAGCAGCTCAGTTCCTAGGAGCCGACAGCTCAGAGATCAGCACATGAGATTTGATTATAGTGGTGAAGGTTTTGTGCAGAACCATCCACACTTTTTGAAGGGCTGAATACAGAGACTTGGTGCATTAAGTGCCACAGGGTCCCCAAACGACCCTCTGTGGCTTCTGAATTCAGAGTTGTCCGCCTTCTAGACTAGTTGCCATCCAAGGCTACAGAACCCAATTCTATCCTGCTATTTACCCATAGCTGGAGGAAGAAGAAAAGGATTAATACCTTTCCCAAGGATATTAGCAGGTATTTGAGTGTAAGTCATTCGACTGGTGATTCCTCAATCCGAGCCGCTATCCACTAATCCACCGTGCCTCCTCATATATATATATATATATATATATATATATATATAGAGAGAGAGAGAGAGAGAGAGAGAGAGAGAGAGGGAGAGAGAGAGATAGATAGATATTGTTTTTATTGCTGTATCTCCACACGTGACAGTAACTGACGTAATTTCAGTTAACAGTGTGGAAATAGCGTTCTCTAAATTCTTCCAGTTTCTAAGGACATTTTGTTTTGTTATTATTAGTTACTTAGTATAATAAATTCATTTCGTTTTGCCTTGGAAAAGTCTACATTGGACGAAACGCGTTGGCGACTATTACAGTTTTCCTATTGTCTTTTACATTTATAAATCAATCATATATCTAAAAAGAGAAAGGTGAAAAGAAAGAAAGAAAGAAAATGAATAAAAGTAAAAGAAAAAACGAGAAATAAGATAGACAGAAAGAAAGAAAAATGCATAAAGATGAAAATAAATGAGTAAAGAAAGAAAGAAAGAAAATTAAATAAAAAACGAGGAATGAGATAGAAAGAAAGAAAAAGAAAATATGAAGAAAAATGAGTGTAAAATAATTAAAGAAAGAAACAAACAGGTAGTAGAAAGAAAAAAGAAAGAAAGAAAGAAAGAAAATGAATGAAGTAAAAAACGAGGAATAAGATAGACGTAAAGAAAGAAAAAAGTATGAAGAAAAATAATGAACGAAAGAAACAATCGATAAATAGAAAGAAAGAAAGATAAAAAGAATGATAAAAAGAAAGAAAATTAATGAAATAAAAATTCAAGCAATAAGAAAGACGGGAAGGAAAAAAAGGAACTATAAAGTAAAATGAGAGTAAAATAAAGAAAGAAAGAAACATCCGATAAATAAATAAATAAATAAGGAATGAAAGAAAATGAATGAATGAAATTAAAGAAAAATACGAGGAATAAGTTTGATAGAAAGAAAAATAAAGTATAAAGGAAAATTGATGTAAATGAGAAAATAAAGAATCAAAAAAGAAAGAAAGGAAGAAAATGAGAAAGAAAAAAAACAAGAAATAAGATAGACAAAACAGAAAAGGTATGAAGAAAAATGAAAGTAAAAGAAATAAGTTATGTATCGAGAAATGGAAAGAAAAAAAGAAAGAAAGAAAGAAAGAAGGGAAAGTAAAAGTAAGTCAAAGCAAAGAAAGAAAAACGGATGAATAAGAAAGAAAGAAAAAAGAAGAAGGAACAAAGATTAGCTAATAAAGTTTCCGATCAAATAATTTCTAACATATTAAGTGTAATCAATTCTAATAATATTCTCGCAGAAATTCCCAAAATATGCCAGCCGCTAACCAAATATAATGGAGCCATACTGCTCCCCTTTATGAACAGAACACTTCATCCGATCGCTGTACATAGGTAACGACGAAAATTAAGTGTTCAGTTAAAGAATTCTTTGTCATTGTCAAATTCCACCAAATTTTGGGCGGAACTTCGTATGCACAGCAAAAATCAGAGATGGCCTTTTCTCTTTTCTCCAAGAACTATAAACATATAGAGTCGAGAAAATGAATGGGATTTCCTTTCATGGGGTGGTCAGTCAACTTATTTTTGGATGTCAGGCCAGGCATGGAGTATTTTGGTTTCTTAGTTTAGAAAAATTAGAAATACAGGACTCTCTTAAAATATATATATATATATATATATATATATGTGTGTGTGTGTGTGTGTGTGTGTGTGTGAGTGTGTGTGTGTGTGTGTGTGTGTGAGTGTGTGTGTGTGTGTGTGTGTGTGTGTGTGTGTGTGTGTGTGTGTGTGTGTGTGTGCAGAAAAATAGGAAAGAACACGTTAGGTAAATAATCCGGAGTTCCTTAGTATTTTTGCTTTTATTTTTAAAAAGACAGTGCTCCATACAGAAGTAGAGCTTATATTCTATTATTTTTTTTTAATTTGTCCCAAATTCTCGCTTGACGAGGAAGCGAGACCAGACACCTTAATTCAACTTAATTTCAAAAATTATATTAAGGGTTTCGGCTCTCGATTTTGAAACATGACAACTCTTATGTAGCGAAGGAATCATATTATTAAAAAAAATATTATAATATATATATATATATATATATATATATATATATATATATATATATATATATATATGTATATATATATATAATTATTTTCTTTTATAAAACTATGATTCCATCGCTACACAGAAATTGCTATGTTTCAAAACTGAAATTAAATTTATAAATTAAATTATCAAAAATTAAATTATCAAAATTAAAGTTAAAATTAACATCGCTTGACAATGGAACCAGTCTATGGATTTTACGTTTAATCTTCATAATTAAATTTATAAATTTAATTTCAGTTTTAAAACATAAAAGTTTCTGTGTTGCGATGGAATCATTTTTTTTTAAATAAAATAATTTTAATATTTTGCTCTACTGTTTGTATCGAGGAATGTTTTTTAAAATAAAAATAATTGCTAAGAACATGGAATATAAATATTACTTTTCTTTCTTATTATATATATATATATATATATATATATATATATATATATATATATATATATATATATATATATATATGCCTTTTATAATTTTTGAATAAATTCTATTTGCTCTACTCTGTATTGAGCACTCTTTTAAGAATGGTATTTTGGGGTTATTGGAATTTAATTCATCTACACCAGTCATATACTTGTATATATATATATATATATATATATATATATATATATATATATATATATATATATATATATATATAGGAGTAACACCATCACTTGATAAGACACCAATCCTATACTTGGGTATATATATATATATATATATATATATATATATATATATATATATATATATATATATATATATATATATATATATATATATATATATAATGCTCAGTCTGCCTTTTCCATGCATTGTGTAGGGCTAGAAGTCATAGTGATGGATTCACAACTTTATAAAAGTTGTTCGCGCGAAGTGAATATAGACTGCCTCTGCTTTAATTCGAACTCTGCTTGACACGACAATTTTTCTAAAATCAAAATGACTCGCTAAGAGAATGAATAACTATGGACTCGTTGGAATGTGTGGAGACTTTATTCTCAGAATGGATGCATCGAGAAGCCGTGACTAATTCCTCAGATAGGAGCTGTGTCTATCGATCTATTGACAATCGATCTGGGGTGTTGAATATAATTTCTCTTCGACGTTTTTACCTCAAACATTGCAGCAAACACCTATAAAAACCATTGATGACTAAAATGATCCCAGGAGAAAAGTTATTAAGAATTTGCCATATATTTTTATTAATATTTTGTTAATAGTTTATTCGAACAACGTACTTTCTTTGGGCCTTTATGGCGGACGATTGAAACAAAAAAAATCCATCCTTCAAAGGCAGATAAAAGGTTTGAAATATCGGGGGAAATAACGTATGTCAACGCACGGTGGTTTATAAATGCGTTTAAGTCGAAAATTTAGCAACTTTATCTTTGTCTCTGGTAGAAAATCGAACTTAAACTGAAGTGCAAAGGAAATTAGCTGTACCTAATTAATAACACACAGTCATTCCTTAGCCTAAATAACAGCGGCTACACGACATAGCGTGGACTCGCTGACGTGCTTTTTCTTTTGAAAAATTACCCTTTTCAAGACTCGAGGGGCAAACAAGGTCTAATTATTAATTCGGTAAGCATGTGGTAACAATAGAATATTATGATAATGAAGAAAATAGACATCCATACAAACAGATTATACGAGATGGATAGATAATGAACAGGCACAGATAGATAGATAGATAGATAGATAGATAGATAGATAGATAATGAACAGGCACAGATAGATAGATAGATAGATAGATAGATAGATAGATAGATAGATAGATAATGAACAGGCACAGATAGATAGATAGATAGATAGATAGATAGATAGATAGATAGATAGATAGATAGATAGATAATGAACAGGCACAGATAGATAGATAGATAGATAGATAGATAGATAGATAGATAATGAACAGGCACAGATAGATAGATAGATAGATAGATAGATAGATAGATAGATAGATAGATAGATAGATAGATAGATAGATAGATAATGAACAGGCACAGATAGATAGATAGATAGATAGATAGATAGATAGATAGATAGATAGATAGATAGATAGATAATGAACAGGCACAGATAGATAGATAGATAGATAGATAGATAGATAGATAGATAGATAGATAGATAGATAATGAACAGGCACAGATAGATAGATAGATAGATAGATAGATAGATAGATAGATAGATAGATAGATAGATAGATAGATAGATAATGAACAGGCACAGATAGATAGATAGATAGATAGATAGATAGATAGATAGATAGATAGATAGATAATGAACAGGCACAGATAGATAGATAGATAGATAGATAGATAGATAGATAGATAGATAGATAGATAGATAGATAGATAGATAGATAATGAACAGGCACAGATAGATAGATAGATAGATAGATAGATAGATAGATAGATAGATAGATAGATAGATAGATAATGAACAGGCACAGATAGATAGATAGATAGATAGATAGATAGATAGATAGATAGATAGATAGATAGATTCACTAAAATTCAGCGAGTACGTGCCTCGAGAGCCTCTGGATTGCGATACAGCTTTTTATACTAAAGTTGTATCGAAGTATTGCCCAGATTGAGTTCGATTTCAATTAGAGCTCGTTAACCTTCACTTGGTAAATATATGAATCCATTGAATAGTAGTGCAGGCAATCTCACATAGATTGGGTCTGGCGACGGGTCGAGGAGAAGGAGAATTCTTATTTCAAAACCTCCAAGTATGGACTCACCAACCGGCATTTGGTCAACCGGGCAGGGGTTTGAGATAAACATTTTTACTCGAAAGGTCAGCGAGTACATAGCTCAAGAGTCTCTAATCATCGATGGACGGATAGATTTTCATAGTAATTTCAAAAAGTACAAGTCTCACGAGCTACTCTTCATGAATAGATATAGATTATTATACTAAAGGTCGACTAGTACAAAGCTCAAGATATCCATAGATAGATAGATAGATAGATAGATAGATGGATAGATAGATAGATAGATAGATAGATAGATAGATAGATAGATAGATTTGAACAGAATGAGATAGATAGATAGATAGATAGATAGATAGATAGATAGATTTGAACAGAATGAGACAGATAGATAGATAGATAGATAGATAGATAGATAGATAGATAGATAGATAGATTTGAACAGAATGAGATAGATAGATACATAGATAGATAGATTTGAACAGAATGAAACAGTCTGATATATATATATATATAGAGAGAGATAGATAGATAGATAGATAGATAGATAGATATGAACAAATAGCTAGATTTTTTAGATAATAATTATTTATCGATACAAGTCATCCTATCGAATGCATAGCTGGTGAGAAAGTAGGTGGATTCATGCCTTTGTCAATGCTATTTGTGCATAACGGGAAACGGAACTCGGTTCTCCGATTGCCAATTCGGAGACATTATCCATTACACCACCCGCACATCCAAGCTTACAGCACCTGGTACTCTCAAGCGGTCGCCCATCTAGATACTGAACGGGCTTGAAGTTGCTTAACTTCGATGATCATACAGAAACTCAAAATTATGGGGATAACGCGGATGCATAAGCACTGAATGTGATTGTTTTACTGTAGGTTTTGCGGGGGTGTTGCTATGATTTAATTTTCGGTTAAATTGCATAAAATTGTTTGCGTTGTATTCTGGGTAATGAAGCGGAAGTAACAGCTCTAGCCATTAGTATCTTACAGGATGTGTTATATTGATTGCATCGATGGTAACGTGTGTAGGACATATGCGAGTAGCGTTATGAATATTTTGCCTTCCCTTACGTACTAATGCCCTTGGGAAAGTAGGAATTCCTCTCTTCTTTCCTGTTTCAGTTGGGGGCTAAAAAGCCTGGTAGACTTAATACGGGTGCATTGGGACGGAACTCGACCCCGCCCCAAAATGGGAATGCATAATCAGCGTTCAAAATCTGGCGTTCACTAATGCTCGTGAGAAAGTCTTCCCTTAACACCGGGAGTGATTCTGTTGATATGACAATTAGTTTGGTTTATTTTCTTTCACGGCATATCAACCTCAATGGGTTATTTAATGCCGAGAAGATTTTTAAAATAGGTACGTATGAATAGAATATGTATTCTTTGCTTTGATTCATTTTCTTTTACGGCATATCAACCTCAATGGGTTATTTAATGCCGACAAGATTTTTAAAATAGGTTCGTATGAATAGAATATGTATTGTTTGGTTTGATTCATTTTCTTTTACGTCATATCAACCTCAATGGGTTATTTAATGCCGACAGAATTTTCTTTTACAGTCGATTCGCATGAATAGAATATATATTTGTAAGAAATCAGTTTGTAGATAAAAAGATTTTGTTGAGAGTCTGGTTTGTTTTGGTTTGGTTTAGTTCGGTTTGTTTTGACATTATTCGGACTATCATCCTCATCTTTGTCGCCATATTTATCACAACGTTTCGGCCGTTGTACGCTTCGGTCTTCTTCGGGTGTTTGGAATGTCGAACTGAACCCTTTATTTCGCTCGCTGGGGTAGACGGTTCTAGTTCCATATGCCATGTATGTTGGATGTCAATTATCAGTTATCGCCTGTCAATTCCCCTTCGTTAACCTCAAGGACACATGACACAGTGGATAAACGTGTTGGTTAGATCCAGTGACAGGACCCAAAGAGTTGTGAGTTCAATAGCTGGTTAACGCACTGGAGAACTCGGAGAGGGGAATTAACAGGAGATAACTGATAACTGACATCCATTCGACATGGCACGTCGAACTAGAACAGTCTTACCCAGAGAGCGAAATAAAGGGCTCAGTCCGATATTCCAACCACCTGAAAAAGGCCGGAGCGTATAACGTTGTAATAAATATGGCAACAAAGATGAGGATGATAGTCCGAACAATGTAAATAGTGTATATAATACCTCATCTCAGAAATATAGACAGGTATTTATGAGGGTTGGGACATACACATTAGCATTCGCAGGTACGGAATATAACACTATCACTTTTTGGTTTAATGTAAATAGCAGGGGCACTGGACCATGTGGGGCGGGAATGATCTTAGCATGGTCGAAGTTGGTGCTAACACTTTGCGCCTTCTCAGGTTAACGTTCTCAGCTGACATGAAATGGAACCGCTATACTGAATCCATTGCTAGGTCATCTGATAAGAAAGTCTATTGCATTGTGCTAGACAATCTTTCCTCCAGAATCTATGCAACATATCATCATCATCATCATCATCATCATCATCCTTCAACATCCCTTTCGTTGGTCGGAACTCCAGTGGCAATAATCCCTTTCCACATTGTTCGGTCCTTCATTGCTGTCCCCAGATCCCCAATGTCTAACCTTGAGTCCCGAGCTATGGTGCCTGGGAAAGTCAAATTTTGTGAGAAGACACTTTCAGAATGATGCCGTAGGAGCAAGAATGAGACAATTAATACATACATACATATATATATATATATATATATATATATATATATATATATATATATATATATATATATATATATCATCATCATCATCATCCTTCGACCTGTCTATAGGTGGTCGGAACTCCAGTGATAATAATCCCTTTCCATACTTTTCGGTCCTGCATTGTTGTCCCCAGAGCTCCAAAATGCAACCCTGAGTCCGGAGCTACATATCTATAAGTCTACCATTCGTCTATGCTTAGAATATTGCTGCCACATATGGTTCGGTGATCCAGCTATATATTTCGAGATTCTTCATAAAATTAAAAGAAAAATCAGCAATATTATTGGTCCACTACTGGCATCTCGGCTTCAGTCACTTTCCCACCGCCGTAAAGTTGCTTCCCTGTGCCTTTTCTATAAATAATTTCATGTGAATTGTTCAGATGGACACTTCGCTATCGTACCAAGACTTTATGAATTTAAGCGCAGTACTCGATTGGCTGAGAGGTCTCATCAATTTACAATTGAAATGGTTAGATGTAAACCGTAAGTTCTATGATAAGAATTTCTTTTCCAAACACTTCCTGATTATAGCTCTCCACAATTTCCTGTCCTCTGTAATTCTTAATAAATTTTGTCTTTTTGCTCTCCCTGTTCTGCCAGTCATTTGCTCCTTCTCCTCCTCATCTTCTCCTCCTCCTCTTCTTCTATATGCCGTGGCCATTCAGGACGTGGGTGATCATGACTCTCCACATTTTCCTGTCCTATGTAACTCTTAGTAAATTTTGTCTTTTTTCAATTTTTCCTAATCCCTGTTCCGCAATCATTGACAAAAGATTGTCGTTGTTCTTCTATATTCCGTGGCCATTCAGGACGTGGGTGATCATGACTCTCCACAATTTCCTGTCCTATGTAACTCTTAGTAAATTTTGCCTTTTTTCAATTATACTTGCTTATTTATACGAAACCCGAACAAATTCTTTTGACAAAAGCTGAAATAGATTATCTTTAACACAAATCATCATCGACACCACAGCAATCTTACACCCCCCAACCCATTACCATCAACCTGCCGACATTGAGTTCCATGATCATCACTACTCCAAAACCAAAAATAACAGCGCTATCTCCTAAAACAACATGAAGACAGTCCTTTGTTCAAGAGGGTATCATACCGGATACGCAATGTCACCCAACAATCAGCACTGCGCATGCGTCATCATAAAACGTCGACAACAACTACACTAAGGCCACTAGTGATTGTAATGGTGTATACAAGAAACCGATCGTGGGAAATAATTGTCAAAGTATTTCCAGGCGCCTCACAGTCCCAATTAGTTAAATGCGATACTTCCCATTTAGGGGGAAGTGACCTATGACCTCCGGGCATTGTATGTTTCCTTCGACATTTCACCCCACGTGACCCTTGAATTTCAACGAAGGAGGACGACATCTTGAAATAAAGATGATGCTCAATACAATGGGAAATTGACTTTTAGACCATTATTATTATTATTATTATTATTATTATTATTATTCACACTACGATTCATCTTCTCTCGCCCTTCTCATTCTGTCAATATCTATATGTCAATCCATCTCCTTCTGTTGTCCTCCATCTTATTCTGTTCTTATCTGTGTCTATCGTAGCAGTTTCAGATTGTTCATTCCAATCGATGTTTATATCTATCTATCTATATATATATATATATATATAGATAGATATATAGATATATACAGGGTGTCCATAAAGTTCGTGTGCACTTTAAAAAAATTATAACTTTAAAGTGCTCACGAAGCTTATGGATACCATATATATATATATATATATATATATATATATATATATATATATATATATATATATATATATATATATATATATATATATATACTATAATAAAAGAAAGAACAGTAAGTTATATAATCCGGTGTTCTTATGAATATTTTGATTTTTACAAAACAGTGCTCAATGCAAATTTACATAGCATAAATATTATAAATTAACTCATTTAAAAATATTTGCAATGTAATCATATTTTTAAATCAGTTAATTTATAATATAGGGTGACCCCCAAAAACGGGAACTATTTAACAATCCAATAAAACCAAGAGTGATGGAAGAAAAATATTTAATTCATAGTAATTGAAATCTTAAAACATGCCATTTAAGAAACAATGATGGAATTTTCATTTTTTTAAAATTATGTCCTGTAGATGGCGTCCTCCTGTACAAATGCATTCTTGAAATCTGCTGTTCAGACCCCTATTTACTGATGCAACATCTCAGCTGGGATACTGTGAATTTCATTCTTGTTACTAAAATGGCGAAATGTTTACTTGCTCAAGGTCACTGTCTCGCAGTGTTGTCATTTGCTCAAGTCTGGCAATAAGCACTTCAAAAATTCCCGTTTTTTGGGGTCACCCTATATATATATATATATATATATATATATATATATATTATAAATTAACTGATATATACATATATATAAATATCCGACTCTATCGATGCCTGTTTCACATCAATTTATCTATCTGTCTTCATATATGCTTGTCAGTTTACTTATATATGATCTATCTATCTATCTATCAAATATTAATATTATATAAAAAGATTACTTAACTATTAAATATCAGTTTTACCCAGTTTCTTCGTAAATGTCTGTTTTTCACGGAGGTTCTG
>OZ038509.1:42848170-42865670 GCA_964036315.1 Acanthosepion esculentum | reverse complement strand
TGTTTGAAATCTCTCTAAGACCTCATCGTTGCTCACACGCTTGGTCCATAAATATCCTTACCATCCTTCTGTAGAACCACATCTCTGTTGTCTCGAGTCTCTTCTTCATCTTTGAGGAAATCGTCCAACATTCGCTGCCGTAAAAGACAGATGTCATGCAACAGCTCAGTATTCTTTTCTTTGTTACCAAAGAAATCCTCTTGTCTCGCAATACTCTGCCCAGCTTTTGGAATGCGTCCTTGGGTATCCCAATACGTCTACGGATCTCGGTGTCGTATTTACCGTCCTCTGTCAGAATGCTTCCCAGATATTAAAACTTCCGAGTCTGCTTGATTCTAATGCCCCCAACCTGCAAATCGCATTTCGGACACATCCTTTTATTGATGACCATACATTCTGTCTTCTTGTAGTTTATGCTTAGTCCCTTTTTCACATTCTCAATCGCTACCTTCTGTAGGAGATTTTTTAATTTCTTTTCTGTATCTGCAATCAGTACTGTGTCATCTGCGTATCTTATGTTGTTAAGATTGTGGCCGTTAATGCTAAATCCTGGTAGGGTTTCCAATTCTTTCAGAATTGCCTCGCTCTATAGGTTGAACAGGTCCGGCGAGAAGACGCATTCTTGCCTTACGCCTCTTTCTATTTTTGTATATTCACTGAACTTCTCTATGCGCATGCATGCTGTTTGCTGCCAGTATAGGTTCTTGATTATTCTGATATCTTTCCCCTATATATCAATGTTGGTGAGCAGTTCCAGCAGATCCTTATAGCGTAATTTGTCGAAGGCCTTTGTATAGTCTATCATACACTTCCTTCTTCATTTGTATTACTCTGTCTGATAACATTCTGGGCATGAATATCGCGTTCCTTGTTCCGGTGTCTTTAACGAAACCGCACTGTTCTTGTCTTATCTCGGGCCTGATTCTGCTGCGCGCTCTATACGTCAGACTCGGGAACAGAAAGAGGAATTTCTTGGAAGAATAATGGTTTGTTTTGCTTCACTTAACAGCATCAACTCGTTATAGGTCATTGAATGACGAAATTTTATTTTCTTGGTGGGGTTTCGTAATTTTTTTTTTTTTTACTATGAAAATGTATTACTGTTATTCTTACTACAAAAATGTATTTTGTACTTTCAGTATGTTTTGACCCCAGTTCTAGAGTTCACTATTTCCCCATAGCTGAGACACTAACAGGTGTAACCACTCCGAGTCAGGGTAGACCTAGGAAAAACAGTAAGTAAAAGGTGGTTCCACGCTCCTCAAAACCTCCCAATCTTGCTGCCGGATGTAGTTTAACGTCATACCCAGAGCGCGGACGCATAATGAGCAAGGAGAGCTTGGAAAACTTAATCCTCAAAGGGTATATCGATGACAATAATGACAGAGAATGGCAGCGGGTCACCTACCTGAGAAATTTGGGTAACTGGTTTGCGGAACACGGGGAACAGGCTTGACAAAATGAGAAACGCCCCAAAAGAATTAGATGTTGCGGAGAGGCATGATCGCTCACGTCCTGTACGGGTTACTGCTCATAAATTATGTACTGACATAATCAGTGTCTTCATGTTCCGCACTACTTCGAACAAAAAGATAGGAAGGAAACACCCACCAAAACTGAAAAGACTTGAGAAACATATTTTCCTGACAATTTTTTTCTTTTTCATAGAAAGATTTTATAAATTTCAACCGAGAGTAATACTAGCTGCTTGATCTATAAATGCCGAATGCTTCCTTATAAGGAAACGGCTAATATTACCATTACCATTAGAGATCAGAAGAACACATACTACACTTTGATTCCAGTCCGGTGGCCAGGGAGTGAAGAAAAGCGTATGGGTGTTTTTTAAAAAAAGAAATGTGTCTAAATTTAAAATTTAAATAAGTGTCGCTCGTTCGTGCGCATGTGTAGAGGCTTCAATATGAACATACATAGTCCGATGAAGTTCAAAGGGATGAATCGCTTCACACGAAAACATTTTCCCCTTTGCTATACATCTTTCCTCCATATATATATATATATATATATATATATATATATATATATATATATATATATATATATGGAGGAAAGATGTATTCTACATCATGACTTGATAAGACACCAGAAGTGTTGAAACAAAATGGCTATTTTTGTCGTGATTTTATAACATATTTATGTTGTAATATTCAAATAAATAATTATATTTATATATATATATATATATATATATATATATATATATATATATATATATATATATATTGTGTTTATTGCTGTATGTGTAATTGTTTAATAAGATTTAAATTACTCATTTGTTTATAGGTCTAATTGAGTCATCTGAAGTTGAACAGTTCCGGTTTCACAGGCTTTTAACAATACAATATGGTGATAGGTCACACGGATTTGCCATTAGACAATCATTTATCAAGAGTGGTCAGTTGATAAGTCGGATGGGGATGAGAAATCTTATTTCTTTCTTATATATATATATATATATATATATATATATATATATATATATATATATATATATATACTTTGTCTTCTCTCTGTAATTCTTCCAGTCCCTTTTCCCGTTGTCGCACCTCCCGTTCTGCCCACAACCCCCCCCCCCTCTCTCTCTCTCTCTCTCTCTCTCTCTCTCTCTCTCTCTCTCTCTCTCTTATTTGAACGGTTTTTACTTAAAACGTCCGGCTTTAGTCATTATTCCTCAGTAAAGTTTATACTCTTCCTACATTTTGAAACTTACATTTTCTTTCTTTGTTTTGCCATCTCTACTCTCTTAACAGAAGCTTTTGGTTTCCATTGGACTGTTTTTGGCTATTGATGACAGAACATATAATATAAGCGAACCATTTTGCAAGACCAGATTTATCAATATCATATCACTGTACACCCTTGTGCAAATTAATTGAAACAAAACGAATAATTCCGTTAGTATTTAATTGCTTTTCGTCTTTTTCCATTGAAACATGACCCAGTGCACATGTTGGTACTTCGTATGTCCATACCACAAAGTCTTTCCTTGCAGATTGACCACAGATTCTCGACTGGGTTTCAATCAGGAGAGTTTCCGGGCCAGTCAATAGTACTTTGATTTGCTCACTGGTAAGGCTTGCCAATGTGTTCGTGCAGCGTTACAGTTTTCGCACGCTTCCTTGGAGTAACGTCCATCGCAGACAATGGCTGTAGGACAACGAATCGACAGCGGACACACTCACTTTTTTTTTCATTTCAGCCTAAGGAAGGTAATAAATCCACTAAGACGCAAGTGGGTTACTGACCGTTACAGAATAGGAGAAAACCTCAATCAAGGAGACACCGCCAGGATTCATTTGTTTGAAGCCATTTTTAATAATTGATCTGAAGAAAAAACAGCTAAGACTCCTGTTTACCGCTGGATTATACTGAATCGACTGCTAGGCCTGCTGATAGGAACATTGGTTCACTGTGTCGGGTCACACAAGTCTTCTCGTCAGAAACCTTCTTGTGCACCCTGATTACTCTTCTATTGTTGTGGCACCTTTGTAACGATTCTGTTTTTTAATTCCTTAGCCCCACTAACCCCCTCCCCTTCTGTCTTAGTGGCTTTATTGCCTTACTTGGGTTGAATTCGATTATTTTTTTTTTTATATAAACCTACAATTTGTCCGTGCGTTGAATACTGCTTCCATATTTGGTTTGGTGTTCCTACTAGATACCTCCAGATTCTTGGCAAAATTCAAAGAACGGTCCGTTATGTAATCGATCCTGACCTGGCATCTCGACTTCACTAACTTTCTCAACGTGACAATGCTTCCCTCTGTCTCTGCCACAAATATTTTCATCGCAACTCTTCCGGGAAGTTTCTTTTTTCTCCCGTGGCTCGACTACATGTCGCATATTCAATTTCTCGCACTTCTGGCCTGTTTAACTCCCTTCCGATTTCCTGCCCCCTGTTACCAGCGACCTTCGAAAGGTTAAATACAACGTCAGTCGTCATCTTCTGTTTTCCTTAAATCTGTTCTTTAATTGTTCTGTCTCCTCACTAAATTCTTGTCATTCTCTTTCATCCGAATAAACATTTTATGTCTTACTGTCATGACTGTCGTCTCCGGTGCGGAAAGTGTTTAATATATACAGGGTGTCTATAAAGTACGTGTGCACTTTAAAAAAATTATAAATTTATTTGTATTTGCGACAGAAATAATTTGTAATTCCATCATTGTTTCTAAAATGGCATGTTTTAAGGTTTCAATTACTATGAATTAAATATTTTTCTTCCATCACTCTTGGTTTTATTGGATTGTTAAAAAGTCCACTTTTGGGGAGGGAGCACCATATATATATATATATATATATATATATATATATATATATATATATATATATATATAAGTTCGTAGGCACTTTAAAAAAATTATAACTTTATTTGTATTTGCAATAGAAATAATTTGTAAAAAGAATTAGAAAGAAGTAAATCTATATTTTTAAGGTTTTATTGAAATTTTATTTAAGTTTCCACATGTCCTCCATCATTAGCAATACAAAGGATAATACGATTTTGCAGTTCACGGAAAACATTTGCCAACTGATTTACAGTAATGCCTGAAATCACATTAGTTATTTTAGCTATACTTAAACCTAGGTACATTAAACTTTATAACATTTTTTACAAATTATTTCTATCGCAAATACAAATAAAGTTATAAATTTTTTAAAGTGCACACGAACGTCATGGACAGCCTGTACATCATTCGCAGATATTATAGTTTTACTGCATCACAGCTCCTCTATGAGACTAGACATCCGATTGCCTCAAGCCAGGATTGAAACCCAAACAATTTGGTGTCAGTCAAAGTTTCTACCACTGAGCTATCCTCATTCGACAAGAAAAAGCAGCTAAAACTAGCGTATTGTTTTTACGAATTTAAACAAATTCCAATCAATCAGAAAGCTTTTCATTTTACTGAAGATCTCTGCATTACTGCAAGTGGCTGTTGTTTATAGAATTAGCTTGTCATTCAACAGTGATATATATATATATATATATATATATATATATATATATATATATATATATATATATATATATCCCGTTGCCACCCCTTCAGCGTTGAAACTGTTAGATGTAGACGTCTCTTCTACTCCAATAGCTTCATGTCTCGCACTCTCGCCTGTGGAACTCCCTTCCTTATTCCTGTTTCCCTGACGAATACAATCTCCAACTATTTAAGTGTAACGTCAATCGACATCTCCAGTTGCCTTGATCTATCCACTTCCCTTCTCCACATCCTTTCCCCTTTCATTCCTATCTGCTCTCGCTCCAAATCTTCTGCAACCCCCTTGCCTTGATCGATCCACTATCTTTCTCCACATCCTCTCCTTTACCACTCCTATCTGCTCTTTCTCCAAACCTTCTGTAACCCCTTGCGTGCTAGTGGCTTACAGCCTTGATTGGGGTGAAAAGCTTTAATATATATATATATATATATATATATATATATATATATATATATATATATATATATGAAGAAATATAGTCTTAAAGTGTGCTATGGGATAAAGTGCTCAATATCAGAGATAGAGCGTGTGTAAATATAAAAGTGAACATAGAAATCAACACTTAGAGGCTACAGTCTGTTTCATGCTACATGCAATCGTCAGGCCACGGGTGAAACAGACTGTCGCCTCTAAGTGTTGACTTCTATGTTCACTTTTATATTTATATATATATATATATATATATATATATGTGTGTGTGTGTGTGTGTGTGTGTGTGTGTGTGTGTGTGTGTGTGTGTGTGTGTGATAACTGCCGTATTCAATATAGGCTCTGTTATGTAATTGATCCTGACCTGGCATCTCGACTTCACTAACTTTTCCTCACCTCCGTGACGTGTCCTCCCTCTGTCTTTTCTACAAATATTTTCATGGCAACTGTTCTGATGAACTATTTTTCCCTGGTGCCCACACTACATGAATTTAAGTGCGCTACTAGATTGGAATCTAGGTATCAAGGTTTTACTGTTGAATTAGCTCGATATACCAGTCCCTTCTATTCTAACATTTTTTCTCACACTTCTCACCTTTGGAACTCCCTCCGGATTTCTTAGTTCCCTGATAATTACAATCCTCAAAAATGTAAATGCAATGTCAATCACCATCTTCTGTCTACCTGATTCATGTTCCTCATTTCTCCTCACTAAAGTCTTTCCATTCTCTTTCGTTCGCTGTAACCCCATGCGTCTTAGTGGCATTATCGCCTTGCTTGGTTAGTTTGTTTTACGGTATATCAACCACAATGGGTTATATAATGCCTACAAAATTTATTTTTTTATTCAAAAATGTGTAGCTGGCAATATTTCTTTTTTAAATGTATAGTTTGGTTTGTTTTGTTTTGTGGCATATTAACCTCAAGGTGTTATTTAATGCTGACAAGATTTTTATTTCTGGTAATATTTTCTTTTTTCAAATATTTATTGCTGATATAAGTTTTTTAAAAAATATTTCTGCTATTAAAATCTATTTTTACACTTTCATAGTGTTTTGAGTCAGGTTGTGGGGTCAACTATTTGCCCATAGATGGGACCCTAACAGGTGCTACCACCCCGGGTCAGGGTAGACCTGGGAACACCAGCAATTAAGAGGTGGTTCCACGCTACTCAAAATCTGATCAGAGGCCTTGCTGTTGGACGTAGTTTATCGTCTTACCCAGGACGCGGATGCAGTTTACCGTCATACCCAGGACGCTGCCTTGCTGGAGGTGAAATGGTTAAAAATAAATGTAAAATCAAATAAACATCTTTAATTTCTTATGTTACCAACTGTCTACTCCCCATAATGAGTTACCGACGGTATTTCACTCCTTCTCATCCCTTTTCAATCTTGATACATTCTGATCAAGCAATTCAACCCCCACGTGTCGCGACGGGAGGCCAAGAAGTTTTACAAACCAGCCAGGGTAATTGTAGATTTGCACGACACGTGTCTTCTGATGACGAGATCTGTCTTGTCTTTGATTCGTTCAAATAAGCAGAACAAAAATACTTGTTACATACACACGCACAGCATGACAGCATCTAAATTGGCGGGGAGGCGGCTTTGCTAAATATGTAGAAAAGGTTTTATTAAGGTTTTTCCCGATTTTCATTACACAAAGAACCTAGAATTACGACTCCCCACATTGCACCCTTTTTCTTTTTTCAACACGAAAACCTTCTCCGTGATATAATTCTTTCTTTTTTTCTTCTTTCTTCTTTTTCTTTTTTCTTCTTTCTTTTTCTTCTTTCATTTTCTTTCTTTTACTTCTTTCTTTTTCTTCTTTCTTTTTCCTTTCTTTTTCTTTCTTTTTCTTCTTTATTTTTTCCTTTTTCTTCTTTTTTTTCTTACTTTTTTCTTCATTCTTTTTTCTTCTTTTTTCTTTTTCTTCTCTCTTTTTCCTTCTTTCTTTTTTCTTCTTCTTTTTCTTCTTTCTTTTTTCTCTCTCTCTTCTTCTTTCGTTTTTCTTCTTTCGTTTTTCTTCTTTCGTTTTCTTTCTTTTTCCTTTTTCCTTTTCCTTCGTTTTTCTTCTTTCTTTTTCTCATTGTTCTTCTTTTTCTTCTTTCTTTGTTTTCTTTCTTTTTCTTTCTTTTTTCTTTCTTTTTGTTCTTTCTTTTTTACTTTTTTGTTCTTTCTTTTTCTTCTTTCTTTTTCTTTTCTGTTTTTCTTCATTCTTTTTTCTTTCTTTTTCTTCTTTCTTTTTTCTTTCTTTTTTCTTCTTTATCTTTCTTTTGACTTCTTTCTTTTTCTTCTTTCTTTTTTCTCCTTTCTTTTTCTTTTTTCTTCTTTCTTTTTTCTCTCTTTCCTGTTCATTCTTTTTTCTTCTTTCGTTTTCTTTCTTTTTCCTTTTTTCTTTTCCTTCGTTGTTCCTCTTTCTTTTTTCTTTTTTATGTTCTTTCTTTTTCCTTTCTTTTTTCTTCTTTCTTTTTCTTCTTTCTTTTTCCTTTCTTTTTCTTCATTCTTTTTCCTTCTTTCTTTTTTCTTCTTTCTTTTTCTTTCTTTTTTCTTCTTTCTTTTTCTTTCTTTTTTCTTCTTTCTTTTTTCTTCTTTGTATTTTAATTACCTATTGGTGTCTTTGTTTATTTACCGTCTCACTTTTATTTATTTAGTTCCTGTTTTCGTCGCTGTGCTTTCGAAATTTTAACTTTTCTTCTGCAGTTTTCTTTTTCGACTGAGTCTTTCAAGTTTTTACGAATTTACCATGTTTAAAGCGTCAGCAACTTATTCACCTCACCGAATGTCATTTCACTTACCTCACAATCTATTTCCTCGCTTTCTTTATACGAGCTGAAGATTCGTCCTACGTTGCGAGGATTTCTTTAACTCGGTCTAGCGGTAGGCACAGGTATGCATTTTAGCTTCAGTCAATAGATAAGCCAAAATAGAAAAGGGTTTAAGACAAGGGTATATATTCTCACCGGAATTGTGAAACGTATACAGTGAGGCGATTCTGAGTGAATTAAAATTCCTACCAAGGTTCGGCTATTTAAATGAAAGTGAACATACATAAATAGATGTATAAGACAATGATGTGTCTTCTCGCCGGACTTATTCAATATATACAGTGAGATACTTCTCGGATAATTAGAAATCCTACAGAATACAGTATCGGTGGACACAATATTAGAACAATCCATAATCTATACTGGCAGCAAACTACCTGCATACGGATAGGGAATGAATTCAGGAAACAGAAAAATATAAAGTTCTATGAGACAAGGTTGTGTCTTCTCTCCGGACTTATTCAACCTGTACAATATGATGCTTCTCAGAGAATTAGAAATCCTACCAGGTTACATTTTCGGTGGGCACAATATTAGTAAAATCCAGTATATATACTGGCCGCAAATCACCTGCAAACAGATAGCGAATGAATTCAGGAAACATAGGAAATATAAAGTTCTATACGACATGGATGTGTCTTCTCAAGGGACTTATTCAACATATACCGTGGGATGATTCTCAAAGAATTAGAAGTCCTACCATGTTACAGTATCGGTGGAAACAATATTTTAAAAAATCCAGAAACTTTTCTGGCAGCAAATCACCTACATCCGGATAGGCAATGAATTCAGGAAACATAGAAAAATATAATGTTCTATAAGACAAGGATGTGTCTTCTCACCGGACTTATTCAACATATACAGTCGGTTGCTTCTCAGACAATTAGAAATCCTACCATGTTACAGTATCGGTGGACACAATATCAGAAAAATCTAGAATCTTTTCTGACAGTAAATCACCAGCATGCGGACAGGGAATGAATTCAGGAAACATAGAAAAATATAATGTTCTATAAGACAAGGATGTGTCTTCACACCGGACTTGCTCAACATATACAGTAGGGTGCTTCTCAAAGAATTAGAAATACTACCAGGTTAAACTTCCGTTGGACACAATATTAGAAAAATTCAGAATCTTTTCTGGCAGCAAACCACCTGCATACGGATAAGAAATTAATTCAGGAAACATGGAAAAATATTAAGTTCTATGAGACAAGGATGCATCTTCTCACCGGACTCATTCAACATATACAGTGTGATGCTTCTCAGAGAATTAGAAATACTACCAGTTTACGGTATCGGTGGACACAATATTAGGAAAATCCAGAATCTATACCGGCAGCAAACTACTTGCATACGGATAGAAAATGAATTCCTACAGAATGTAGTGAAGGAAAGCTAGAAGTAAGGACTAAGTAGACGGAATGACTGTTAGCAAAACTAACAAGCAACCATGCAAATTACAAATCGAAGATACTGAACTCATGCAAGTACAAAAATTTAAATATTTGTTAAATGTTTTTCGGGGCAGGAAGGAAAGTGTGACACTGTACTCCGAAGACATATTGGGATAGCGAAAGATGTCTTCGAAAACCTAAGCAGAGTATTAAGAAACAAAAAATTTCGTTGCAAACTTAGAAACGAGTGCTGAACTGTTACGTGATATGGCAGTGAAAGCTGGACAATCTTCTGACAAATGAAGAAGTTGACTTGAAGCAACAGAAATATGGCTCTACAGAAGGATGCTGAGAATACCATTGACCAAACATGTGAGCAACAACGACGTTTCAGAGAAAATGGAAACAAAAAGGAAACTTATATTTAACCCCAGGAAGAGACAGCTAGAGCACGTAATGAGGAAAGAGGGTTTGGAAAATTTGATACACACAGGACAGATTGAAGTCGAGAGGAACAGAAGAAAATAACGCATAACCTACTTGAGTAGTGACTTTCCAAACGTGGCTTAGATGTTGCACAAGGCCGAAAGTATGGGGCACCCAGTGAGAATCAAACTCACTACTCAGTCGTAACTGTTCTAGCGAGACAAGCTTGCTAACCATTACACCGCCTCAAGGTGCCCCTTAATGTTCTTGAGTAAATGGATGGCGGAACGAAGGTTAGAAGTTAAAAAGAACGAAATTTATTAAGGGAGCGAATATTTATGGCGGTCCATAATCAAATTAAGAAGTATATAGCATGGATTCAAACTATATATTTATTAACTCATACCTTAGATTTAAATTACCGCAATTTGCGGCGTACAAGACGAGTTTTCAAGCCTAAATAATATATCCAAAACTTGGACTCGACTTATATGGCGGGTATAAAATATAAGCGTTTACCACCGAGCTGTAAACACGTGGGACAGCAATCCTAAAAATTACAGTACACCATTTACCGTACTTCCAGCAGCTGCCATACATTTTGTGTATGGGGAATATATTTTGTATATGAACACAGAATTTTATATAGAATAATAAAATAATAACATAAATTCGGTATTCTATGACCACTATAACACCATCGCGACCAACTGCTGATACACTAAGTGTAAAGACTGGCATTTAACTCAGGCGGCCATTTAGACAGCTATAAATAGTATGCCTGTCGTCTGCTCAATTTCATCATAGTAATTGAGGGTTTAATCACATAATAGCAGTTTATTGAATATACAGATGCCGTAAAAGCTAGAAATGCTGGTTCACTGTGTCGTGCTAGACAATTTTTCTCGCCAGAATCTGTCCTATACATGTATAAGTTTATTCTTCATCCATACATTGAATATTGATGGTCTGAAGATTATATTTAAGAGATTCTTGGCAAAATTCAAAGAAGAATCTGCAATGTTATTGGTCCTGACCAGGCATCACGTCTTCAGTCACTTTTCTGTGACTTTTCTATAAATATTTTTATGACAATTGTTTTGATGTACTTTCAGAATAGGTACCACGATTTTACGAATTTAAACGCAGTACTAGATTGGCAGCTAGGTCTCATCGTTTTACAGCTGGATTTCTTAGATGTAGCGGTAAGTTCTATGCTAACAGTTTCTTCTCACCACAAAACTTGTGTTTGGGGAAAATATTTCGCGTATAAACACAGAAATTAATATAAAATAATAAAATCGTAATACAAATTCAGTATTTTATCAACGCTATAATACTTATCGCGTCCAACTGCTGATACACTGAATAAAGACTGGCTGAAGTGCTGTTTAACTCAGGCGGCCATTTAGACAGCTAAATAGTATGCCTGTCGTCTGCGCAATTTCATCAAAGTAATTGACAGTTTAATGACACACTACCAGTTTATTGAATATACAGATGCCGTAAAATCATAATTACTGTGCAATTATGGTATAACACTATTTTAAAGGTTACTTGAAAGTTACCATCTTGCAATGATGATTTAAAAAATAACACTAGGACAGCACGTAATTTTAAAAACATTACGGGGTTTATATATTTCAACTCCAAGTTTAATTCTGCTTCAAAATTATTATTTTTTCATAATAAAACCTTGTATGACCACATTTTTCAAATCCTTCAAAGTTTTGCTCCAAATACTGTTCATCATCTGATGTAAAGGGGTATGCTTATGGATCTGAATCAATGGAAGTTCTAACATTGTACCTACAATGCCGATAGAAATATATTACGATAAGTGACTCAACAAACACGTAAGTGGTGAGACCATATATAGCCTAACTTCATGTAGGTCTAAATCTGAGAACACTGGTAGTCTACCGGATGTTTGGAAATCGACCTATAAGGTAGGTTTAAGCCTAATTCTGAGACAAAAATCTTGGGGTCGACTTGTACACCAGATCGGCTTGGTCGTCAGATCGACTTGTACGCCAGTTCGACTTGTACGTCAAGTCGACTTGTAAGTTGTAATTTATGGTAAATATGTATGAAATGTTGATTTCAGGAATGATTTCAAGGATACATTTTTTTTTCTTTTCGGAAACATCTAGTGTTTTAATGTATTTTTAATTTGAAATATGATGCTCAGGTGCATGACTGACGCTAACCCCCAGGAGAGTGACGCACTGCGACTTCTCGGGATAAGTTATTCCGCTGACATGAAGTGGAAAATTATATTGAATCATTTGCTAGAAATGCTGGTTCACACTGTCGTGCTAGACAATCTTTCTCGCCAGAATCTGTCCTACACATGTATAAGTTTATTCTTCATCCATGCATCGAATATTGATGGTCTGAAGCTTATATTTAGGAGATTCTTGGCAAAATTCAAAGAAGAATCTGCAATGTTATTGGCTCTGACCAGGCATCTCGTCTTCAGTCCCTTCCCACCACCGTAATGTTCAATCCCTCTGACTTTTTTATAAATATTTTTATGATAATTGTTCTGAGAGACATTCCTAGTTGGTACCACGACTTTACGAATTTAAACGCGGTACTAGATTGGCAGCTAGGTATTATCATTTTACAGTTGAAATTGCTAGATGTAACCGCAAGTTCTATGCTAATAGTTTCTTCTCGTTTATGAAATCTCTCTTCCGGCTTTTTGATTTCCAGTCAACTTTAAATGAAATGTCAATCGTTATCTTTTGTCTTCTTAATTCCTCTTCTTTTATTGTTCTTTCATTAATAATGTTTTTTTTCTTTTTTCTCATATTCCTTACGTTACGAATTACGCCTAACATCATATAACCCAATATAACCTTACTCGGAGATGAGATGGGCGCCACGAAGAAATTCTGATTGCTTACCCGACTATCTTAAGGGAAATTTAAAGATTATTTTATGTACACATAAAAATGACTAGCGCTGTATTATTATTATTATTATTATTATTATTATTATTATTATTATTATTATTATTATTATTATCATTTATTATTATTTTTATTATTATTATTATTATGAAGGTGTATCGAAATTATTTTCGTTTCTTTATATCACATTACTTCAAAGATTAAGTCAAGTCAGGGATTGCTAATTGCTACTGATGTAATATAACCCAACTTAACCTGACACCTATCGCTCAAAGAGAAGCGCTGCCATGTAATTACCAAATCTCTGAGAAATACCATGAAGGCCAATTCCTTAGTAGGGCACACCGACGATCTTATGGGTCATGGGTGGTATTTGAGCCACAAAACTTTTGGGAAAAACATTGTTTTAAGAAACATCTAGTTGTGACAAGTTTTTTTTTTCGTTATAGATGTGGTCGAAAGAGCTTTGCACAATGAAAATTAATGTAAATTTCTGTACTCCCTTGCTCCGCCAAAAAGAAAAAAACGTAAGGGTCCGGTAAAAACTAAAAAAACAAACAATAAAAATATTCTTTGTCTGCCATATTTAATGAAAGATTTTTAAAAGAAAGGTTGCTGCCTAAATGTACACTTATATATATATATATATATATATATATATATATATATATATATATATATATATATATATATATATATAATATAATATAATATAATATATATATATATAATAAAATAGGCAGCATATATTTACATTACAAAGAGTCAAGGTATGATTGAGTCTTTTTAATATATATATATATATATATATATATATATATATATATATATATATATAATTTAAATTGTGTGTATTTAGGCAGCATTTTAATATAGATAAGTGTTGTCTATTTATTTTATGTAAGTTCTTTTCATATCGTCTGATAAGCTTAATAACATTATCATTAAACAATGAAAGAAAATCACAATATTGATACATATTTTTTAAGCCAATCTAAGCTTTCGGCTTACTTAATATATTGTGCTCTTAACTGTCATCTTTGATAATGGCTTATGTAAGCCGAAATCTTACGATGATGATGGTGTCGATGAAAATGATGATGATGATGATGATGATGATGAAAATGATGATGATGAAAATGATGATGATGATGATGAAAATGATGATGATGAAAATGATGATGATGATGATGAAAATGATGATGATGATGATGATGATGATGATGATGAAAATTATGATGATGATGATGATGATGAAAATGATGATGAAAATGATGATGAAAATGATGATGATGATGAAAATCATGATGATGATGATGATGATGATGATGATGAAAATCATGATGATGATGATGATGATGACAAGAAGTAGAAGCGAAGAGGAAAACGGACAGAGTAAGGAGATAAAGACGATGAAAACTTGGAGACTCTAGAAGAATAAAAGAGAAAGGAGACCGAACGAGACCAGGAAGAAGAACCAACATCATCATCACTATCCCCCACCCCAAGTTTTCATCGTCTTTATCTCCTTACTTTGTCCGTTTTCCTCTTCGCTTCTACCTTTTGTCATCATCATCACCATCACCATCATCAAATCATCAGCACCATCATCATCATCACCAACATCATCATCACCATCATCATCGTCATCACCATCATCAACATCATCATGACAATCATCATCACCACCATCATCATCGCCGTCATCGTCATCATCATCATCGCCATCATCATCATCATCACCATCGCCATCGTCATCTTCCTAATCGCCCTCATTACGCCATCCCGTGTCTGTTACTATCGTCAGTTGCTTTCTGGCATCGTATTTATTCTAGCATTTAATATTCTTTACTGCTGTTTCATTGCCTTCGCTGCTCGTCCCGCGTCTCGCCTTTTCGTTTTCCACTTTTGATTTCTCTGCTTTTCCCTTCTTTCATTCATATATTCATAAAATTAAATACTACAAAATCGACTCTTTACAAACATGTGGAAAAATGTCCTTCCTCTCCTTTGACTCCACATCTTACCACACTTCATACAACGCCCCGTGATAAATAATATGCTTGTTACGTATGTTTTAGCGATCTTACATGGATTTGGTCCGAATAGAAAAATATAACGACGTCCCAAATTGTTGTCTTAAACCCTCGCAGTTGCTTTTATTCAGGTTTGTTCTCATATAAAAATTATTTCATTCTTCAAACTTCCGACAGTTATGTTTTTATTTTTGCGTATTTCTTTTTATAACTTTTATTCACTTCCCACTTATCTTCTTCATTTCCGGTCTTTCTTCTTCTTCTTCTTCTTCTTCTTCTTCTTCTTCTTCTTCTTCTTCTTCTTCTTCTTCTTCTTCTTCTTCTTCTTCTTCTTCTTCTTCTTTTAGTAGTAATACTATTACTACTAATACTTCTCCTCATACTTTTTAATTTTCTTCTTTTTTTTCTTCTTCTTCTTCATATTTTACTATTACTACTACTACTACTTCACGTCATCCTTTTTCATTTTCTTCTTTTCCTTCTTTTACAATTACTACTATTTCTTCTGTTCTTTCTTCTTCTTTTTCATTTACTATTAGCTCTACAAATTCCTTCCTTCCTACCTTTCTTCTTTCATCCATGTTTCTTTATTTTGTCCTCTTTCCCCTCTTTCTTATTCTTCTACTCCTTTCTTACTCCTTTCTTACTTCTTCCTCCTCCTCCGCCTCCTCTGCCTCCTCCTCCTTTTCATTTTTCTTCTTCTTTCGGGTTTTTCATCTACTTCTACTTCCTCCCATTCTTCTCTCCCTCTCCTCCTCCTTCCATTCATTTATCCTTCTTTTCCTCATATTTCCTTCATCACATTTTTCTTTCCATCCGCCTTTGTTTCATAGTACTACTACTACCGCTACTTGTAATTATTCTTCCTTCCTACCCTCTTTTCTTCTTTCATCCACGTTCCTTTATTTGTCTTCTTTCTGCAATTTCTTTTTCTTTTTTTCTTCTTCTCCTTCTTTACCTCTTCTCCATCTTTCAACTCCTTCTTCTTCTTTACGGTATTTCTTTCTTCTATTTCATCCTCTTGCCCCTCCTTCTTCTCCTTCTTCTTTTTTATCTTCTTCTTCTTCTTTCTGGTCCTTCTTTTCCTTCTTCTTTTTCTTCATCTCCTTCTTTACCCCTTCTCCATCTTTCAACTCTTTCTTCTTCTTTACGATCTTTCTTTCTTCTATTTCATCCTCTTGCCCCTCCTTCTCCTTCTTCTTCTTCTTCTTCTTCTTTTTTATCTACTTCTTCTTTCTGGTCCTTCTTTTCCTTCTTCTTTTCCTTCTTATCTTTCTTCTTCTCTTAAACAAATTGAAAAGTACTGAACTGTTATATGACATGCCCTCCTGTACGACATTGAATGCTGGACAAGTTCATCACAGATGAAGAAGATACTTGAGGCAACAGAAATCTGGTTCTACAGAAGGCTTGCAAAATGTGACACTCACAAGACAGACTGAAGTCAAGGGGGAATGAGGAATGATAGAGAATTATCAAGGAATTATGAACAAAATGACAGCGAGCCCCAACAAAAACTCACGATGTTTACACAAGGAAGGCTTGCGGGACCCGATGTAAAGTGCCTCCAGCACCTTAAGGTGAAATAATGAGTGTGACCGAGACAACACGGTGAACCGGTCAACACTAAAATTAGCTGCACAAAATCTGCTTTTTAATAGGTGCTCACATATGGCGGGCCCGTAGGTGTTTGGGACGAGTCCATTCAACGGCAAGGTGTGGTTCCTGATTTTGGTAGGAACGTGCTGTTTAATTCTCGTGTCCAGTCGTTGTGTCGTCCTTCCTATGTTGTCAGCACCTCAACTACAACCGTATTTATAAATTATAGAATTAATTTGATGAGGAGGGAGGACATCTTTACACACTGGACGAATGATGGGCCGGGGTTGAAAACTATCCGGACCTCAGCAGAGAAAAAACAGCGACGAACACTTGATGAAATTTGTCTATATATATATATATATATATATATATATATATATATATATATATATATATATATGAAGAAATATAGTCTTAAGTAGTGCTATATTTATGGGATAAAGTGCTCAATATCAGAGATAGAGTATGTGTAAATATAAATTTAACATAGAAGCCAAGACTTAGAGGCGACAGTCTGTTTCATGCTAGATGCATAGTGGCCTGACGATTGCAACTAGCATTAAACAGACTGTCGCCTTTAAGTGTTGACTTCCATGTTCACTCATATATATATATATATATATATATATATATATATATATATATATATATATATATATTGGATACATAAGCTGTCTATGTAAATTAAAACCCAACCACCCCTAAATTAAAATAGATCTAATTTTCTTTAACCTTAACAACTCGTAATGTTAAAATTGTCTGTGCTTCTAAATTAAGTAAATTTCTTAGAAAGTTATTCCTAGTATCGCTTGACAATGGAACGAGACTATGGATTTT
>OZ038509.1:42763170-42843170 GCA_964036315.1 Acanthosepion esculentum | reverse complement strand
TAGATAGATAGATGTGAAAAAGCATATAATAGATAGATAGATAGATAGATAGATAGTTAGATAGATAGATAGATAGATAGATAGATAGATAGATAGATGTGAACGAGCATAGATAGATAGACAGATAGATGTGAACAAACATAGATAGATAGATAGATGTGAACGAGCATAGATAGATAGACAGATAGATGTGAACAAACATAGATATATAGATAGATAGATAGATAGATAGATAGATAGATAGATACATACATACATACATAGATAGATAGATAGATTACTGATACATACAAAGACTTGAACAGAATGAGATAGATTTGAACAGAATGAGACAGACAGATAGATAGATAGATAGATAGTGTGTGTGTGTGTGTGTGTGTGTGTGTGTGTGTGTGTGTGTGTGTGTGTGTGTGTGTGTGTGTGTGTGTGTGTGTGTTGAGTCAAGTTTGCGTATATAATAATGACTTCTCCGGAGATAACTTCCGGTTGAGACTATTTGCCCAATTACCCTTCTATGGCTTCTTGCACAAGCTAACATATGCTATGTACAAATGAAAAAAAAAAAAAAGATATTTTTGCTCACAACGAACAAAGATGGAAATGTATAAAAAATAAACATTTTAAAAAAATCTGTTGACTTTTGGGAAAAGTTGCGCCATTTTCTGCGTGAGAAATCCGTTTGACAGAATTTTTTGTTACATTTTCTACGTAAAAAAAAAGGCTAGGCGGGTAAAAAGCTTATTAGCTAGAAAGATAACGTTGTAGCCCCGAAGTTACGTAGGTAATAAATGTTTTTACTATGAATTATTACGATCTCTGGAGTTGCAATTTATTTAAAGGAAGTTTTGAAGCTATATGACGTGGACGAGATTCGAAGCCTGTCGCCATAATTGTTTCTTACAAACTTAAGTGTCAAATTGGAAAGAGGAAGGTTTTCAAAATAAGTTTGATCCTCTCTAAATGTTGATAGTTTTTATTTGGTTTTATCTATTTCAGTCCAGTAATATCGATGTCTATCAACATTTCACCATCGATCTACCTTAGCCAGATATCTTTCAGTCTCTGTTATTTTTTATTTTATTTATTTATCTATCTATCTCAGTCTGTTCATATCTACATCACCCTGTTCATTATCTATTTCTATATTCTCTCTCTCTCACTCTCTGTCTCTCTCTCTCTCTGTCTCTCACTCTCTATCTCTAAATAAATATCTACCTACCTACCTACCTACCTACCTACCTACCTATCTATCTATCTATCTATCTATCTATCTATCTCAGTCTATTCATATTAATCTATCCGAGTCTGTTCATATCTACATCAGCCTGTTCATTATTGTTGTGGTAGGATCCACCTAATCTGCATAGCGGGGTACCGACTATATAAATATGGTTGGTACCGGAAGACAGAGGAGGGAATCACGAGATCCAACTAGAGACTCTGCCCGACTGCGACTTAGTCAACACATTCTCCAGGAACGGTCTTCCCAGAAATATACAGAAGTACTAGATGTAAATATTGTGTACACTTTCTTGTTATAATACATTCTTGTTCTAAGTATATTTCGTGTTGCATTATTATTCCATGAATTAGTCGAGATTCAACAATGAGTCAAGACTCAACAATTATCTATATCTATATTCTTTCTCTCGCTCTCTCACTATCTCTCTCTCTGTCTCTCTCTCTGTCTCTCTCTCTCTCTCTATCTATCTATCTATCTATCTATCTCAGTCTGTTCAAATATGTCTGTTCATTATCTATCTATCTATCTATCTATCTATCTATCTATCTATCTATCTATCTATCAATTTCAGTTTGTTCATATTAATCTATCCTAGTCTGTTCATATCTACATCACCCTGTTCATTATCTATATCTATATTCTCTCTCTCTCCCTCTCTCTCTCTCTCTCTCTCTCTCTCTCTCTCTCTGGTGGAGTCAGGCCGTCAGACGATTGCGTCTAGCATGAAGCAGCCTGTCGCCTCTGAGTGTTGACTTCAATGTTTACTTTTATATTTATATATATATATATATACACACATATATATATATATATATATCAATTTGTTCATTGTCAGTTTTTTTCATTATCTCTGTCTATCTATCTATCTATCTATGTATATATATATATATATGTGTGTGTGTGTGTGTGTGTGTGTGTGTGTGTGTGTGTGTGTGTGTGTGTGTGTGTGTGTGTGTGTGTGGATACAACGTTTAAAAACGCACTATCCAGACGGGCTCAATCACAATATAGTTAGTATGAATATACAACCCCACAAATCAGGACCTACCCTCATTTCTCACCCACACAACACAGACATGCTTACGGAAGTGTTGAGGCCTCACCTTATACACACACCCACACGAATATACAAACTTACACACATCATACTCACTCACTCCCTAAGAACCAAATAACACACATATACACACACACACTTAACAGAGACACATCCCCTCTCCAAGATTCAATAAACTGTCAAAATGACCAAGGGAATTCAGAGCAGCATGAATCCATCCAGCTCTTATCTCAAATAACAACTGAAAAGAGACGGTTTCACCAACACAAGGACTGACCAAAATTCATGTTAAAAACAACAAAAAACAAATGAAAGCTACAGACAAAAGTTCATTTTCTCCTCCAAGACATTCATTTCTGTAGTTCAATGCTACTAACAAGCAGAATTTTGTTTTCTCCTGATGATGACCATATTGGCCGAAACTAGTCGAGAAACATACTGAAATAATAAAAACGAAAGAATATTAATTATAAACCCAGTGTGTTTGAAGATTTTAATTTTTTTCAATATATATATATATATATATATATATATATATATATATATATATATATATATATATATATATATATATATAAAATTATTTATTCCAAAATTATAACATAAATATACTTGTATATATATATAGCATAAATATACTTGTATATATATATATAACATAAATATACTTGTAGATATATATATATTCTTGTATATATAAATATTTAACATAAATATATATTGATTTTCCAAGCGTAGATTAGATGTGGCACAAGGCCGAAAGTAGGGATCACCCAGTGAGGATCGAACTCACTACTCAATCGTAATTGTTCTAGCGAGACAAGCTTGCTAACCATTACACCACCTCGGGGTGCCTAATAACATAAATATATATAACATATATATATAACATATATATATAATATATAACATAAATATATATATAACATAAATATATATAACATAAATATACTTGCATATATATATGTATATATAATTCTCTCTCTCTTTATCTCTCTCTCTCTCTCTCTCTCTCTCTCTCTATATATATATATATATATATATATATATATATATATATATATATATATATATATATATATATATATATACATATATATATATATATATAATAAGCCAAGAAAATCCTTAAAAATCCAGCACGGTAATAATTTATTCCATGAAGGTTTTTCCGAAAAAAGAACCTTCGCACTGAAGAGATGAATATATAAATATATTCCTGAAGTTGGATATATTGAATTTAGTATACTATATATTTTTAATTTTTTTTCTAGGATCTGCGGTTGACCCATTAACATTTCTTAGTATTTTTAGTATATTTTCGTCCTGTTTATAATTAGAATGTATTTGTTTGCGATATAAAAGATTAATATGTTTCGGGCTAATTGAAGAAATACTATATTCTATTTAATTTATGTTATATGTAGAAGCCATGTATATTACAAAATTGAAACCAACCTTTATTAAACTGAATTATGAATACTCTTTTAAAATATTTACAGTAGATAGTTTAAAATATCTTCATGGTAAAATTTATGATGAGCTTTCTTCTATAGTACATCGACTTCACAATCTTTAAATTCGCAGGGTGGTCACATTATTTTACTGTTGAAATTACTACATGTAACCGTAAGTTCTATGCTAAGTGTTTCTTCTCTTGCACTTCTCGCTTGTGGAACTCTTTTCCGGCTTATTACCTTCCAGTCAACAAGAATCTTCTATATCTGTCTATATTTCTGAGATGATGTATTATGTACACTATTTACATTATTCGGACTATTGTCCTCATCTTTGTCGCCATATTTATTACAACGTTTCGGCCTTTCAGTATCTGTCTATATTTCTGAGAATAGGTATTAAGTACACTATTTACATTATTCGGACTATTGTCCTCATCTTTGTCGCCATATTTATTACAACGTTTCGGCCTTTCAGTATCTGTCTATATCTCTGAGATGAGGTATTATGTACACTATTTACATTATTCGGACTATTGTCCTCATCTTTGTCGCCATATTTATTACAACGTTTAGGCCTTTCAGTATCTGTCTATATTTCTGAGATGAGGTATTATGTACATTATTTATATTATTCGGACTATTGTCCTCATCTTCGTCGCCATATTTATTACAACGTTTCGGCCTTTCAGTATCTGTCTATATTTCTGAGATGAGGTATTATGTACACTATTTACATTATTCGGATTATTGTCCTCATCTTTGTCGCCATATTTATCACAACGTTTCGGTCGTTGTACGCTCCGGCCTTCTTCAGTACCTGTGTATATTTCTGAGATGAGGTATTATGTACACTATTTACATTTTTCGGACTATTGTCCTCATCTTTGTCGCCATATTTATCACAACGTTTCGGCAGTTGTACGCTCCAGCCTTCTTCAGTACCTGTCTATATTTCTGAGATGAGGTATTATGTACACTATTTACATTATTCGGACTATTGACCTCATCTTTGTCGTTTGTATTGAACTGACTCTCTTTGGGTCTCGTCAAATAACCAACGCATTTATCCACTGTGCCATGTGTCCTTGAGGACATCTGTGTATGAATTTCTGGATATTATAAACCTGTCATCAGCAATCGTTTTTTTTACCAGTGTTCATATTGTAATTTTTGCTGTTATCATCATATGTTTTTTACTAGAGCTCATATTGCAATATTTTTTTGTTATTATCGCATTTCTCTGGCACACCTTATTACTGGTTCCCATATTGTATTCATTTCTATGCATGGTCGGCTCATGAGATTTTTGTGGCCTAGCATATGTGCTGATTCCTTAAGTTTACGAATTTTCCAATGATGTTCTTTGTCTATGATCTCAACCTGATCCCACAAAGGCCGGTGATCTCCCCTTTCTCTCCATATATGGTCAGCCACGCCTGATTTTTCCACTTCCCCTCGTGTTCAGGCAGTGGAGAACTTGGAGAGTGGAATTAACAGGAGATAACTGACAACTGACATCCATTAAACATGGCACTTGAAACTAGAACAGTCTACTCTAGTGAGCGAAATAAAGGGTTCAGTTAGACATTCCAGCCACCTGAAGAAGGCCGGAGCGTAAAACGGCCGAAACGTTGTAATAAATATGGCGACAAAGAATCTTCAAAAATGTTAATGTTAAATTCAATCGTCATCTGTCCTTATAATAATATTTTCTCGGTTTCTTTCACTCTCAGGAACCTCTTGTGTCTCAGTGGCTTTATTGCCTTGCTTGGGATGAAATGATCTTTTAAAAAGTAGATGTTATTTATTTATCATATGTTCCATTCGCCTTGCTGTTTTTATTGTCCATATTAAAAGTGACAGACATTTTGTAAGGATTCATTCCAGTGACTGAACTATCAAAATGACAAATGATTCTCCTTAAAGAAGGAGGAAATTCGTCTGAAATTGTCATTTGGAAGAAGTGTATAATAAATATTATCAGAACTTTCGACTTTTTTAAGTCATCATCAGGTCAGGCAGAGACAATAGGTGAATTCCATAGAACTAGTGTGTGTTGTGACTTAGTCGAAGAGTGTTATGACGTAAGCGAGGTGTGACGCATTATATATATAAAACGTATTGTTTATATATATATATATATATATATATATATATATATATATATATATATATGAAGAAATATGATGTGCTATATTTATGGGATAAAGTGCTCAATAAAATAAAAATTAAAATAAAATAAATATATAAGATAAAAAATAAAAACAAAAAATTAAAAAAATAAAACAAGCAAAATAATTTAACCTAAATAAATAAATAATCAAATAGACGACTTCCAATGAAATAACCGCCAAAATAGACTACCCACAATGCACCACTGACCCGTATATATAAATAGCCGCACTCGTGGCCTGACGATTGCAACTAGTGTTGACTTCTATGTTCACTTTTATATTAATATATATATATATATATATATATATATATATATATATATATATATATATATATATATATATATATATATAGGTAACCACACTCGTCTCGGAAAACCTTCGCCAATGATCAAATCAATATCGAAGGAAAAAAAGGTTTAAAAAAAAGAAAGAGCTATGAACATGAACGTCTGTCGAAAATAATCGTACAACATACAGGTCCAAAGCCCAAAGAAAAAAAAAACCCGAAACGAGTAATCAACTAACTAAAAAAGTGCTCAATAAAAAAGTAGAGCGGACCTAGTCAGACCTAGAGAGCCAGACAAACCTACTAAGGTTTCACCTAAGCGGATAGTCAGGGAAAGCCTTCCCTGACGATCCGCTTAGGTGAAATCTTGGTAGGTTTGCCTGGCTCTCTAGGTTTGACTATATATATATATATATATATATATATATATATATATATATAAGGTCATCCCATAAGTTCTGTCCGAATTTTGAATAAAGAAATCAAGTGACCAAATGTTACATTTAATTACAGATTCAATCAACAATGTATTTTCCCTGATTATCTATGACTTCCTTCCATCTATTAACAAGCTTACTAATTCCATTACTGTAAAATTCTTTTGGCTTTGATTCGAAGAACTCACAAATGTCAGTTTTAACCTCTTCCTGTGTTACAAAAGCTGTTTCTGCAAGCTACGAAACAAATGGTAGTCTGAAGGACCAAGGTCGGGAGAATAAGGTGGCTGAGGAATTTTCTCCCAACGAAGTTCTTCGATCTTTTGTGACGTGATTCTTGCTGTGTATGGTCGCGCATTGTCCTGATGAAACATAACCCGTTTTCGATTCACTAGAGCGGGTCTTTTTTCCTCAAAGCTTGGTTCAAACGCTCTAATTGCTGACAGTATATTTGAGCATTAATTGTTGCATTAGGTGGTAAGAATTCAACGTGGATTATTCCTTGGCAATCACACCAGATTGAAAGAAGAACCTTTTGCCCATGAAGTTCCCTTCTCGGCTGTGGCTGGGGTCCTTCCCCTTTACCAAGCCACTGTCTACGACGCTTAACATTTCGATAAAAGATATATATATATATATATATATATATATATATATATATATATATATATATATGTATATATGTTCCTCTCCATTCTGTATATATATATATATATATATATATATGTTCCTCTCCATTCTGTATAATTCATGCACTTTGCATTCGTCAGGTGACTAGCAATCAATGCGCGGTATTATACACACACGCACACACACACACACACACACACATAGTATAGGTGATAGCTCTCTCTCTCTCTCTCTCTCTATATATATATATATATATATATATATATATATATATATATATATATTGTTGTGGATTCCGGGATGAAATCCGGTACCAATAATAAAAAACGCCAAGAATGAATATAGGAAAATAAATGTATTAACGTAATAATACAAACTGGTAATACCGGTTAGTAGTTCCAGGAATGCGGGTTAGTAGACAAATATATATATAGTCTTTGGTATAGACGTATCGCTGTATGACTTCTTACTTTGTTTACGTGCTCGCCAACTGTGACTCTTGCCGCTACGTACGCTCGTTAGCACGCCTCGTTATTCTCCTGTTCTATTTTTCGGGTATTCACTAGCAGCAGTATACATATACCTTGGGAGAGTCCATTTTTGAAAAAAGAGGAGGACCCCTCAACACACACACACACACACATATATATATATATATATATATATATATATATATATATATATATATATATTTTAGAAATGGACATAGCCCGAAAATTTATTTAAAGACATTTATATTATGTTTAACGTTCTTATACATGTATCTATAAAAAGAACGTTATATATATATATATATAGTTTAGGTAATAAATCGTTTAGTATATACTCCTCGTAATATGAAATATTAAAACTGATCCACAAAAAGTTCTCAATGTATTTATTATAACAGAGCATATAAATAGTATGTATGTATGTATAGCTGGCCATTCGTATTCAAGGATACCCGTCTACTAGAGCAGCTAGCCAATCCCTATTGCTGACACACGCTCAGGCACATTTGTGTTTGCTCAACGCCCACGGTTCCAATCTGTGGTTTATACTGCAACTATGCTGAGCAGAGCTTAGTTACACTTTCTGGGAATGTGCATGTCATCTAGCGTGATCAACAATTTGAACAAGGCCACAAGGTCAAGCTATCGACGGGCCCAATCGTTCCGCCAACCAATTTCATTCACAAGGTTTGGGTCGACCTGTGGTATGATTTTCAGGCACTTTACAAGGGTGCTGCACACTGGAATCCGATAACATCCTGACAAATCGACCATGGTGAGATTTGAATTCGGGTACCATGGCCAGAATGCGAACAGTCTAACCACTCATCCACGAGTCCCATATATAAATAGTATACTATAATACTATATATATGTGTGTCGGACGTAAAAATTTCAGGTTGCGTATATTTGTAAAAGGACAATATGAATAAAGACAAAAGAAAAAATTACCTTAGCTCACTCGTTTCGTCCTCTGAGCGTTTGCCTTGATAAAGTGCCTTAATTATCACATAACTGCTTACGTAGCATATATATATATATATATATATATATATATATATATATATATATATGGGGGAAGTAATTATGTGTGTGTGTGTGTGACTAACGTAAGTTTTCACACACACACACACACACATATATATATATATATGTAATTATGTGTGTGTGTGTGACTAAGGTATGTTTTCACACACAAACACAGACACATATATATATATATGTAATTATGTGTGTGTGTGTGACTAAGGTACATCCCCCCACACACATATATATATATGTGTGTGTGTGTAATTATGTGTGTGTGACTAAGGTATGTTTTCACACACACACAAACAGACACACACACACACACACACATATATATATATGTAATTATGTGTGTGACTAAGGTAGGTTTTCACACACGCATATATATATATATATATATATATATATATATATATATATATATATATATATAATTATGTGTGTGTGACTAAGGTAAGTTTTCACACACACACACAACACACGATTATGAACAAGCTACTGAAGAATCTAGCATCGACCAGGATGAAAAAGTGAACCAGAGAAATGTGAGGGGCTTTCTGATGCCCCTCATGTTAAGCCTACCACGTTTTCCGCTTCGTGATGGTTTTAGGAGTGGTAAGTAGACGAAGGAGACGCCAAGACATCCAACGTCTTTCAACAAGGTCTTCCGTTGAAACTTGCTGGGTACACACAGGCGCTGGAAACAGTTGTAAGGTCCTGGATAGACCTTGTATGCGATAGAAAGCCTTGACGACCAAATATTGGATGGTACCAAATCTGGACGACCCCATGATACCAAAAATGTGGTCACCTAACTCGCCAGACCTAAACCCCCGTCACTATTACACGTTGATTAACAGGGCACTAATCAATGTCCCTACAATATGACTGATTCCATGAAAGACGCCATTACCCGAGTATTTTGCAAAATCAAATGTGATGTCTGCATGCAAATGTTTCCAGTCTTGCATTCAAACCATTATTGCGAGTCTCTCTCTCTCTCTCTCTCTCTCTCTATATATATATATATATATATATATATATATATATAGAGAGAGAGAGAGAGAGAGAGATATTAGTTTGTAACCCTGGGTTTCACGCTTTTGCAAACATCTGTGATGATCGCAAAAGCATGAAACCCAGGGTTACAAACCAATAGCCATACAACTGAATATACGTTTGTATCGAGCTCTTTAGTTAGTTGTTTACTCGTATCGGGTTTTTTTCTTTGGGCCTTGAACCTGTATCTGTGCGATTGTTTTCGACAGACTTTCATGTTCCTGGCGCTTTCTTTTTTAAAACCCTTTTTTCCCTTGGAGATTGATTTGGCTATTGTTAAATTAAGAATTCGAAGGTTTTTCGACACGAGTATAGTTGCCTAAATATATAGAGGCACGGTGGAGTAATGGATAACGGCTTGGGTTGAGGAATCGGAGAGCCGAGTTCGAATTCCAGTAGAATCCATTACATTCACTTACGTGCTAACACCCTTGGGAAAGGTGTGAATCCTCTTCTACTCCCTCCAACTATGGGTAAATAGCAGGATAGACTGGGTTCTATAGCCTTGGATGGCAACTGGTCTAGGAGAAGGACAACTCTGAATTCAAAACCTGCGGAGGGTCGTTTGGGGACCTTGTGGCATTCGTTGCACCAGGTCACTGTATTCGTCCCTCCAAAAAGTGTGGATGGCCCTTCACCACTATAATCAAATCTTGTGCGGGTGAACTGATCTGTCTGGCCCTCATACGTCGAGTTCGACGGGAGAGTCCATTATATATATATATATATATATATAGTTAATGGTTAGAGTTGAATTAGACTAGGAAACAGTAGTATTAAAAAGTGTTCAATACACGTGTGAAAAAAAGAATATAAAATAAAAATAATATGTAGAGAGTTTAACGTTAAAAAGTAGATCAGTTACAATGTTTATCAATTGACCTCCCAACGTTTTATTAAGAAAAACTAAGGAACGCTATATTTTAAGAAACCCACGATGTTGTGTTTGATAGAAAGGCGTGAAGAAGAAGATGAAGAAGAAGAAGAAGAAGAAGAAGAAGAAGAAGAAGGAGAAAAGCAAGGGTATTATAAATGTATCGGTGGATGTTTATTGAAATCTTTTTTTTATCCAGCCTCACATCGACTTAAGGGGAATTTTTTAGTATGTATACAAAGACTCCTGACTTCGGTTTTCTGGTTTGAGCGAGAAAACCGAAGTCATGAGTCTTTGTATAAATACTAAAAAAATTAACCATTTCAAATTTTCACCATTGCTCAGTCGGGAAGACATAGTTTGCTCGGAGACAAAACGATTTTATCCTGTTCTCTATCAAGCTGAATAACTCGAAGGATTTTTCAGTGATTCTTGCGACAAATGGCGTCAAGATGGCGGAACCTCTTATCTGAAAACGTAGAAAAAATAAACTCAATAGTTTAGTATTCTTTTTACATATTAAACATTTTGTGAGATGTACAATTATCGCATACTATTACACTATTTGAACAATTTTGCTGTTACAATCTTAAATTCGGAATGCCACAAAAAATCAAACAACGTAAAAATAAAAAAAAATCCAGTATTGCTTTCATTTTTTTCTTCATATCTCTAAAGGATAAATAAAAGGGAAACATTTCCGGTTGATAAACTTTTCCTATTTTCTTATCTTCCTATCTTATCATATCTACGCTTATATGTTTTGAAGAGTCATATGTATTTCGCATTCTTTGCGCTGCTGTTACAATGTAATAAACTGATTCTCGTTTCATGACAGGTGTTACAAACAGAGCTCAGTTTTCTTTATATATATAAATATATATATATATATATATATATATATATATATATATATATATATATATATATATAATAACTGATTTAAAATATGTTTTTCGCTACACATTAATAACCATGTTTCAAAAATGGAAGCTAAGAATTTCAAATTTCATTATAAAATTAAATTAAAAGCATAAGTTCCGTTTCATCTTCAAGCGAATATTGGGATAACTTATTTTTAAATTTACTGAGTTTTAAACGCACATATAAATTCATGATTTACTGTTTCCAAACATACAGAGAAATCCAGTTATTCAGACAAGGAGCGGTAGCGTGTTCATTTTTATTAACTATTGTTGTATCAATTATGAGTTCCGTTCGAAAAAGAGGTTAAGTTTAGGGAGGGTGAGGGTGTATTTTTGAAGTAAAAATATTTTAACATTGTAGTTAAATAAAACGTATTCTAAGACAAACACATCTAAAATGAATCTTTAAGTATATAAGTAAGAAAAAAAATGCCGAAAACTTTTTGCCGTTAATAAAAAAACAAAAAAAAACAGACACAATACATTTAGCGGATGCCAGCATTCGTTGAAAAATACATAGTTATTACTGTGTAGCGAAAAAACCATATTTTAAATCAGTTAATTTATAATATTTATGCTCTGTAAATTTACATTGATCACTGTTTTGTAAAAATAAAAATAAAAAATATCAATAAGAACACCGGATTATATATCTTACTGTCCTTTCTTATATATATATATATATATATATATATATATATATATATATATATATATCTCTTTATATATATATATATATATATATATATATATATATATATATATATATATATATATATATATATATATATCTTATATATATATATATATATATATATATATATATATATATATATATATATATATATATATATATATATATCTTTAGTTAGTTGTTTACCCGTGTCGGGGTTTTTTCTTTGGGCCTTGAACCTGTATCTGTGCGATTATTTTCAACAGACATTCATGTTCCTGGCTCTTTCTTTTTTAAAACCTGTTTTTCCCTTCCAGATTGATTTAACTATTGGTAAATCAAGAATTCGAAGGTTTTTCGACATGAGTATAGTTGCCTATATATATATATATATATATATATATATATATATATATATATATATATATATATATATATATATATATATATATAGCCTTCTGGGTGTTGCTTAGATTCGAGGTGTATGTATTATGTACGTAACACTCAATAATCCTAAAAAACACCTAAGACGTATCATCTATTATAAAACGTTTACGACATCTAACTCATTTTACACTATTTACATTGAGTATTGTCCTCTTCTTTATTGTCATATTCCCGACGTTTTCTTTGTTATTGGGTATAATTAAGTTAGATCTGTCTATATCTGAGAGAGCTATTGTAACTATTTACACTATTTACAGTGTTCAAACTGATGTCCTCATCTTTATTGTCCTATTCTCGACGTTTCGGCCGTTGTACGCTCCGGCCGTCGTCAGGAGATATACGTTGGAATTTCGAATCGAACGCTTTATTTCGACCATCAGGGTAGATTGTTCTCGTTCCAAGTACCTACTCCATCTCTCCTTGAATTTGGAACGCTACAAATTATACTGACGTTGTTTCAAAATAGTCGAATTCACTTGATACACGATTAACCAATGGAAACCAAACCCCTTACAAAAATAAAAAATATCGGAATTGCTTTCTTTCTTTCTTTTCTCCATATCTCTAAAAGAATAAATAAATGGGAAACATGTTAGGTTGGAAACATTTGTTCTATATCATATCATATATACGTTTGTAAATTCTGAACAGCCCTATGCATTTCACATTCTTTGAGCTGCTGTTGCAATATAATAAACTGATTCTCGTTGCATGACAGATGTTCCAAACAGACCTCAGTTTTCTTAATATATATACCGGCATAACCTTTCCGAAGGTGACTGATCTGTAGATAAGAATTAACAGTTCAATCACCTAACCAAAATGGCCGCCCAGCCGTTTCCATAGTATTAGGTTGGTGCAAAAATAATGTCGTTTTTTGACGTTCAACTTCATGTGAGAAAACGACATTATTTTTGCACCAACCTAATAATTAATGTTGCAAAGGACCATACTTATAAACACGCGCAAACCACAAGACAGCTTATTCCTAAATGTTTGCTTGAGGATGAAACGGGACTCGATACCTTAATTCAACTTAATTTTAATAATTATATTGAGGGTTTCGGCTCTCGTTTTTGAAACATGAGAACTCTTATGTAGCGAAGGAATCATTTTTTTTTAAAATATTATAATATAAGCTCTACTTCTGTATGGAGCACTGTCTTTTTGAAAATAAAAACAAAAATACTAAAGAACTCTGGATTATTTACCTAACGTGTTCTTTCCTATTTTCCTGCATACCTGCACATAAATATATATATATATATATATATATATATATATATATATATATATATATATATATATATATATATATATATATATTTATGTGCTTTCTGGGTGTGCGTAGATTTGAGGTGTATGTATTATGTTTTCAAAACTACCTAAATGATGTTTAAGTTCTTCTTTGGGCCCCCAAGCGATTCAAAGAAACATCTTAATCTCAAGTGGAAATGAAAACAAGGAAAGGATTATTGTCTGCAAAAGAATAATAGCAAAACGAAAACGAAAAACAAGAAACAGATAGTCCGAGGCTCATAATTGAGAACGGTTTAAAAAACAAAAAGAAACAAAAAAAAAAGAAGAAAAAATGTAAAAAGAAAAAGATAATTTCCGCTTTGTGCTGCCTTCCACAGCACTTATGGCCGCCAATAGAAATAGATGCTGTTAAAACGGGAGAAATATTTGACAATTCATCGGAGCTTTTATAGAAAGTCGTACCATGAATAACTGACACTGCTCAAGTGGAAATGGCAAAAAAAATAAAAATAAAATAAAAAAACAAAAGAAATATTCTACACACAAATAAATACTAACACTTATACGAGTATATATGTATATGTCTTTCACACACACACATATAAACTCTCTCTATCTCTATCTCTCACTCTCTTTATACGTCAAAACAAGAATGAACTAACCACTGAGTGATTCTATCCTAATTATAAACAGGATGAAAAAGCAATTAAAAACATAATTCATCGGTACATAACACTCAATAATCCCAACAAACACCGAAGACGTATCATCTATTGTAAAAAGTTTGCAACATCTAAATTAATTTACGCTATTAACATTGGCTATTGTCCTCATCGTTATTGTCATATCCCAGACGTTTGCTTTGTTATTGGGGATAATTAAGACCTGTCTATATTTCTGAGATGATCTATTTAAACTATTTACACTATTTACATTGTCCAAACTGTTGTCCTCATCTTTATTGTCATATCCCCGACGTTTGCTTTGTTATTGGGGATAATTAAGACCTGTCTATATTTCTGAGATGATCTATTTAAACTATTTACACTATTTACATTGTCCAAACTGTTGTCCTCATCTTTATTGTCATATCCCCGACGTTTTATTTGTTATTGGGGATAATTAAGACCTGACTATATTTCTGAGATGATCTATTAAACTATTTACACAATTTACATTGTCCAAACTGTTGTCCTCATCTTTATTGTCATATCCCCGACGTTTTATTTGTTATTGGGGATAATTAAGACCTGACTATATTTCTGAGATGATCTATTAAACTATTTACACTATTTACATTGTCCAAACTGTTGTCCTCATCTTTATTGTCATATCCCCGACGTTTTATTTGTTATTGGGGATAATTAAGACCTGACTATATTTCTGAGATGATCTATTAAACTATTTACACTATTTACATTGTCCAAACTGTTGTCCTCATCTTTATTGTCATATCCCCGACGTTTTATTTGTTATTGGGGATAATTAAGACCTGACTATATTTCTGAGATGATCTATTAAACTATTTACACTATTTACATTGTCCAAACTGTTGTCCTCATCTTTATTGTCATATCCCCGACGTTTTATTTGTTATTGGGGATAATTAAGACCTGTCTATATTTCTGAGATGATCTATTTAAACTATTTACACTATTTACATTGTCCAAACTGTTGTCCTCATCTTTATTGTCATATCCCCGACGTTTGCTTTGTTATTGGAGATAATTAAGACCTGTCTATATTTCTGAGATGATCTATTTAAACTATTTACACTATTTACATCGTCCAAACTGTTGTCCTCATCTTTATTGTCATATCCCCGACGTTTTATTTGTTATTGGGGATAATTAAGTGAGACCTGTTTATATTTCTGAGATGAGGTATTTTAATTATTCACATTATTTACATTGTTCAGGCTGTTATCAAACGAAACGCCGGAATTATGAAAATAAAGATGAGGACAACAGTCCAAACAATGTAAATAGTGTAAATAGTTAAAATAGCTTATGTCAGAAATATAGACAGATCCTGAAGAAGGTCGGAGTGTACAACGGCCAAAACGTTGTGAATATGGCAGCAAAGATGCGGACAATAGTCCAAACAATAAAAATAGTGTAAATAGTTAAAATAGCTCATCTCAGAAATATAGGCAGGTCTAACTTAATTATAACCAATAACACCGGGACTCATAAATCGTCCATATGCTAAAATAATTTTGTCTATGAATTCTCATGCTCTTTGGAAGATTGCATCTCCAACACAAATAATGAAAAAACAACATTAAATACTTACAATGGTTACACATGCAGCGCACTCGCATGCCTGACACTTGTCGAAACAATGTGCAATCCGTGCGCACATCGACCAACACATTATGAACGATCAAAATGTAATTGCCAACATATGACATATATTGTTGACATCACCAAAATACACAATAGCACTAAAAAACTCAACAAGATGTTATTATATAAAATATACAAACGACATTAATTAAAATAACAATAGCCATAGGATATGTTATCTTGAGGTGCATATGATATATTAATATGCGTGCAAATATATATATATATATATATATATATATATATATATATATAGGGTCACCCAAAAAAAACTGTAATTTTGGAAGTGCGTATTGCCAGACATGAGCAAGTGGCAACACTGCGAGACAGTGACCTTGAGCAAGTAAACATTTCTCCATTTTAGTAACGAGAATGAAATTCACAGTATCCAAGCTGAGATGTTGTAGCAGTCAATGAGGAATCTCAACAGCAGATTTCAAGAATGCATTCGTACGCCATCTACAGACGTAATTTTTTTTAAAATGAAAATTCCATCATTGTTTCTTAAATCGCATGTTTTAAGGTTTCAATTACTATGAATTAAATATTTTTCTTCCATCATTCTTGGTTTTATTGGATTGTTAAAAACGTCCCGTTTTTTAGTCACCCTATATGTGTGTGTGTGTGTGTGTGTGTGTGTGTGTGTGTGTGTGTGTGTGTGTGTGTGTGTGTATCTAAATAAATATAATATATTTTATTTTGCAACAAGTAATTTATAAACAGAAGTAAAAATTTTGTTAGGTTTTCAAATTATTTTCAATTTGACAACATTTATAAATATTATTCAGGCTTAATGTGTAAGTCAAGGTAAACTATGAAGGATGCCAATTGTTGTAATGTAATTGATAATAAATGAAAATGTGTAAATATTGTTGTTACTGATTTATTTTATGTAAATATTATTTATTATTTGAATTTGATAGATCATTATATGTTTATTTGTTTTGCATAATGTAAGGGTTTGAATTTAAACATTTTATTTCAATTTTTTTAATTTTTATTGTCATGAAAATTTTATGATCATATCCCTTTCCTTGCCTTGGTTGCTGTAGAGCAGGGGTCTGCAACCTTTTGCAACGCGAATGCAGAATATTTCCTTATTAGGAAAAGGCTCAGTATTATCATTACCATTATTATATTATATATCAGGGGTCGGCAACCTTTTGCTAATTATGTACCGACTTAGGGTTTTAAAATCATTCAGTGTGCCAACAGCATACGTATTTTTATATAAATCAAGGCCAATATACCTGTTCTACAATATATTTTATATAATAATATATACAATAATATTTAAAGCACATTAATAGATATAAACTCTTTTTAAAAGTAATTTTTAAGTTTTTATTATTAATAAACGACTGAGCAGTTTTGAAACAGATAAATATCTTCTTTGCGTTGTAGTAGTTAATGGTACGGACACCTTGATATAATTTGCAGCTGCGTGCCGTTGGTAATTGTCTTGCGTGCCACGTGTGGCACGGATGCCATAAGTAGCCGACCCCTGCTTTAATGTACACATTAACCGCACTAATCGAAGGATTATTTAAAAATTACTGTTTTTTACGTTTTGGGTACGAATCTAAAGCAAGCCGATATAGATTCATAGAAGGACCTTGCCGGGCTGCAACACTCTCTATAGTCTAAAGAAGGGGTCGGCAACTTTTTTCTAACTATGTGCCGACTTAGGGTTTTAAAATCATTCAGTGTGCCAAGAGCATACGTATTTTTATACAAGTCAAGGTTAATATACCTGTTCTACAATATATTTTATATAGTAATATATAGTAGATATACTTTAGTATATATTAAAATTGAAACTGCTAAATATCTTCTTTGTGTTGTAGCAGTTATTGGTTTGGACTTCGTCATTTACGTCTGGGTGCCATTGGAAATTGCTTGGTGTGCCACCTGAAGCACGCGTCTTGTAGGTTGCGACCTCTTTTATATATATTCATTTACACGTCCCCACAAATATTTCCATTAGAGAGAGTTGCCCAAAAGTCACGCCATAAGTGAAATGTCAGCACGAATGCAAAATGTTTCCTTATTAGGAAAAGGCTAATATTATCATTAAGATTATTATATTATATATCAGTAGTCGGCAACGTTTTGCTAACTATGTGCCGACTTAGGGTTTTAAAATCATTCAGTGTGCCAACATCATGCGTATTTTTATACAAGTCAAGGTCAATATACCTGTTCTACAATATACATTATACGAGGGTCATTCAATAAATAAGGTGTATTTTTCGGTATAAGGACTTCTAATACAGATAGAAGCTTACTCTTTTTTATTTTTTTTGTTTTACTTCTTTTTCACATGGATTTAATTTCTTTTGCAGATTAAAAAAAATGACCCTCGTATAGTAAATTTGAAACAGCAGGATTTGTTCTCTGCGTTGTAGTAGTTATTGGTTCGGACTTCGTGATGTCATTTCCGGTTGCGTGCCATTGGAAATTGCTTGGCGTGCCACACGTAGCACGCACGGCGTAGGTTTCCGACCCCTGCTGTAGAGTATTTTGATGTTATCCACTAATGTCTGTCTTATGTTGATAGTAATATTTTGGTCAGTCATGATGTGCTGGTCGACATGTGCACGGATTGCACCGAGTTTCGACAGGTGACAAGTAAATCTGCGAGAGAGTGTGGTGCATGCTTGCCTGATGTAAGTATCTAATGCTGTCTTTTTTTATTATTGTTGTTACGGTGGAGTAATGGATTGAGGAAATTACAGAGCTGAGTTCGAATTCCAGTCGAGTCCATTACATTCACTTACGGGCTAATACCTTTCGGAAAGATATGAATCCTCTTCTTCTCCACCCCCAGGTATGGGTATATACTACTCCGGGGAAAAAATCTGCCTCGTCAGTCATCTATCGAAAGATACATGATCGCCTAAGCGTGTATCACGCATGGAACATAACTGACTGGCTGACTTTCCAGTCGAATACATTGCATTCACTTATGTGCTAATACCTTTGGGAAAGGCATGAATCCTCTTTTTCTCCACCTCTAGCTATATATAGCAGGATAGACCGGGTCCTATAGCCTTGGATGGAAACTGGTCTACTGTAGAAAGAAATGGCAACCTATTACGGGAAAAAATCTACCTCGTCAGTTATGTATCGAAAGATACATGATAGCCTAAGCGTGTATCACGCATGGCATTTAAAAGAAAAAATTGTTGGACATGCAATCTCCCAAAGGTCATGAGAATTCATAGACAACATTGTTCAAAACTCAAACCCTTAGAAGCTAATTTTATACAAAATAAACAGCCTACATTAAATAAAATATCATTTACTGGTGGAGTTTTGGGGTACCTCCTATGTACTAGTGAGACAACCAAAATGAGCTGACTCATTTTATAGTTCACCAAGATAGGATTAACCAATCAGAGAGCTCAAAATATTCAATCCGACGTGTATAAAAGCAGCCATTTTGTTTTTTCTCCGAATATATTCACTGCCAACCTCTGATATCGAAGACTGAAGAATTATTGAACAGATTACGTACTGCACTGGATTCTATATTCATAGACTACGGTGAACATGGTCAACATTCACCACAGGAGAAGGTATCTGAACGTGCTTATGATATAATTAATATGCACATATATTAGCATTAAAATTTAACAAATAAATTAATTGATAAAATAAATAAATAAATTGCATAATTTTTTGTCCTGCTCCGTTCCCAGTAGCAGTTGCACATGACGTCACGTTAGACCGTTCCAAACGCCCTGCGTCCCAATAAATACCAAGATGCGGACAAAGGAGGTAAATCCATATCTTCTCCTCCACCGCAGCTAGGTATTTACCAAATCTCTCCAGAAAGCCGGATATGGCACATGGTCGGTTTGTACATGGGGCGATTCCGAGCCCGTAGTCTAAGGCAAAAATTCCCCTTAGACCACGCAAACATGGAATCGGGTTTGTCTACCTCCCCAGACGAAACTCTGTCCTTCGACATAGCCCCGTCTGGGCTCCTCTCCACCCAAAAGCAGAGAGTTCGACGTCTTTTCGCTTGGTCAAGTTTAAGCTAGAAAGCAAGGTGGTATTAACCCGACCTCCCCATGAGCATGGACGTGGCACACGTTAGATTTTTATGTGGGACGATCAGGGTCCCTAGGCTCGTGCATAAATTCCCCGTAGACCCCTTATATATGGGGTCGGCTAGCTGTCTACCTCCTCAGACGAGACTCTGTACTTCGGCATAGCCTCGAGTACTTCTCTGCCTGAAGACAGAGAGTTCGACAAGCTTGTCGCGAGGCAGGCAGGGAACTGCTCCACCACAGCTATGGGGGCGTCATATCAGGGCTGATTGCGTTCTCTAGATGTGGTTGACAATAAGTCTAGGAGAAGGACACTTCTGAACGCAACAATCCCTTTCCCGTAGACGAAACGGTGCAAGCCTCTCGCTACTTTATCGCTATTTACATGGAAAGTGTCCAGACGAACTACATTCCTTTGTTCCACCAGTCGTCAGTCCTGGGTTTGACGATAAACTACATCCGACAGCAATGGAGATTGGATTTTTGAAGAGCGTGAAACGACCGCTTATTTGCTGCTGTTTCCATATCCACACTGACCCGGGGTGGTAGCACCTGTTAGGGTCCCAGCTATGGGCAAATAGTGAACGCCGAAACGAAAACAAAACATTATTAAAATATAAAAATACATTTTTATATTTAAAAAAAATAACAGAGAATACATATTTATAGTAAAATGAAAAGAGTACATTTTATAGCAAAGTAACCAAAAATAAATTTTATCTGTGGTTAAAGGTATATAACTGCGTTCCAAATATATTTAGTTGAAGCCATACAATTGTGTTAAGATTTAGATTTTGGCATTAAATAACCCATAGAGGTGTTGATACGTTGCTAAACACAACAACCAACATGAAAGAACTCTTTTATGACATTAATCCATATAATATCCCACAATTTCTTAAATCAAACTGTATTCCTAAATATAACTACAACATAAAACACACCTATCACCGCCTCTAGTAATTATGTCCACACAAACATGTATATGCATAAAAGCTGAGTATCATCTACCATGTATTCAATTGCGAAAGCAGAATAATATATATATCATATTTATTACTACAAAGTTCCCAATAAAATTAAATGACCTATAAGGAGTTGATATGCCGTTAAACAAACAAATCAATCACCAGCTGGTGATTTGATTTGTTTTACTAAGAATCGCCAAGCCACATACACTTGGACGATTCATCCTCATTTCTTTTGTATTCCATCAGTAAGGAGGAAGTTCATTTCGGACAGCTTCTTCCGAAGAACCTATACTTATTGGAACACTCCCGAGAGGATGCTTGCTCGAGCACAACAATCTTACTATGTCCAAGTTTAGGGTTAACCGTACTCTTTCCTCCATATCATCATAAACTGCAATTCTTACCTCATCCTCTTACATTAATACAGCAACCTCTTTCAGTATCTGTTATGGTAATTTACCCACGCACACATGGACTCTTCCAGCTATAAATAGGAGCAGGTACTGCCTTTTGGAGAAGGAACTTTCCAGCAGTCAGCTCTGACAGGCGAACCGAACATTCTTGCTGTAACACTCTCGTTTGTATATATGTTTGTATTACTGTTTTATGTTAATATATTTGTTTAACTCTATTTCTCTCTTGTGTCTTTATTTCTGGCGCTAACAAGGCCACAATAGATAGATAGATAGATAGATAGATAGATAGATAGATAGATAGATAGATAGATAGATAACGAACTGGATGAGATAGATAGATAGATAGATAGATAGATAGATAGATAGATAGATAGATAGATAACGGACTGGATGAGATAGATAGATAGATAGATAGATAGATAGATAGATAGATAGATAGATAGATAGATAGATAGATAGTGTTGTGGTGATTTACACATGCATTACACTCCCAGCTATAAATAGGAACAGGTACTGCCTTTTGTAGAGGGAAGTTTCCAGCAGTCAGCTCTGACAGTCGTACCGAACATTCTTGCTGTAACACTCTCGTTTGTATATATTTGTATTATTGTTTTCTGTTAATTTATTTAAATCAATTCCTCTCTTGTGTCTTTATTTCTGGCCCTAACAAGACCACAACAGTACCCCTCTACCTTGAGTGGCTCATTTGTCATGTATTAACCGGAAAATTAGCAACACCAAAACAACCACCTGAAACTGTATAAAGATGGTTATAAATAGGATGCAGATAATTCTGCTATGTGTCTCTTCAGAACATGGGCAACCATGGCTCTCCACTATATCCTGTCCTTTGTAGCTCTAATTCTTGTTCTAACAACCATTTTCACAAACCCATTCGGTAGATTTGCCTTCAGTCTCTCCCGTGAGTGTCAAATTTTCTAAGCCTCCTTTCCTCATAATGTGCCCAATAATTATGAACTGTGTTTTCCTGTTGCTACGCATAAGTGCCCGTTTGTTTCCATTTCCAAACTTCCTCGTTGCTCACATGTTCAGCCCATGGCATCCTCAGCATCCTTCTGTAGAACCACATTTTTGTTGCCTCAAGTCTCTTCTCCTTATATGATGAGATGACTGTAGAATGTGATCTGTAATGTCTGGTGTCCTTTCTTACCATGTGTATCTGCAATTAAAAATCGACATTGCACATAGAGACATAGAGCAAAAACTGAAAATATGACAAGAAAAAAAGGAGAGAGATAAAAAGGATGAGATAAAGAACAAATAGGAAGCGTTTAACAATCTAACTTCTTTTTTACAAGGTTGTTGCAACATAGGAAAGGTTACTAAATGAGGAATAACCAAAAACGCAGGTTGGAAATGAAATGGTAATCTTTATAACATCAACAAAATACAATACTCGCTAGCGGCGTGAAGTAGGTAAACCACTGCTAGTGGTGGACTTCTTAGACAGCATATTACACCCACTTAAAATAGTGTCCAACGTATTTATGAGTATTGGGATATACCCATTAATTTTCATAGGTACGGTATATAACACTATCTCAGTTCAGAATCTATCTATCTATCAATCTATCTATCTAGTAAGCAAACCATCTATCTATCTATATATATATATATATATATATATATATATATATATATATATATATATATATATATATATATCTGTTGTAACCTAGAAAATGTTACTGAATGAGGAATAACCAAAACGAAGGTTGGAAAAGAAATGGTAATCTTTATAACATCAACAAAATAAAATACTCGCGAGCGGGGTGAAGTAGGTAAACCACTGCTAGTGTTGAACTACTTAAACAGTATATTACCCCCACTTACAATAGTGTCCAATGTATTTATGAGGGTTTGGGACATACCCATTAGTGTTCATAGGTACGGTATATAACACTGTCTCAGTTCAGGATCTATCTATCTATCTATCTATCTGTCTGTCTGTTTTAACCTACTAAAGGTTACTGAATGAGGAATGACCAAAACGGAGGTTGGAAATGAAATGGTAATCTTTATAATATCAACAAAATGCAATACTCGCCAGCGCCATGAAGTAGGTTAACCACTTCTAATGGTGGACTACTTAGAGAGCATATTTTCCCCACTTGCAATAGTATCCAACGTATTTATGAGTGAGTGACGGATTGTATGTAAGAAAAATCATTGTATCATCCACAGGGACTCGGAGACGGTTTCGGACCCTATCGAGACGGGAAAGTGAGGAATTGGCAGCTCACACCCAAATATGAGAGCAGTACTCCATTTTAGGCCTGACCCGGCTCTTGGAAAAGTAGAGGATAGCACGAGGGTTCGCCAAATTACTGGAGCGGTACAGAAAAAATGTCTAATGTTTCCTGCATCTTTAGCGATGGATTGTATGTACGAGTTCCATTTGAGGTCTAGGATGGGTTTAGAATCGAATAGTGGCACAAGGCAATGGGTCTCCTCGGGGATATCCATTCATCGTGACTGGCGGTAGTTCCGTGCTCGATCGGCGATGATGGAATGTAACTTGTTCACTTTTATTAAGGAGTCATCAAAGAATGAGAAAAAGAAAAAAAGAAATTCTGTTATTTTCACTATTGTGTTGTCTGATTTTCATTGGTTAGTGTTATATAGGAATAAAGCGTTGCTGCCGACACTTGAGTTTGAACCTAGATCGCCCGTGACCAAACACGGGCGATCCCATTATTGAATTAAGTAGACCACGTGACCAATGCGAACCTGTCAGAACCAAAGATGACCAGGAACCGAAGGAAGAACTACGCTCTGCTACTGAATCGAGATATCCACTGCTAACCTGAACTACGTTTCCCTACTGTCTTCGAAATATTCACTGCCAACCTCTGGATTTTATACTCAAATACTACCGTCATCATGAACAACATGTGTGTGTGTGTGTGTCTAGATAAAAACAGTTGAGTGATAACCCGTCAATATTTTCCCTAATACTTATTTCGTCTTTAATCAATTTGAGATATTGACAATGAAATTGCGTTTTTTTTTTCTTTTTCTTTTTCTTTTTTGCTTTTGTTTTGTTTTTTATTTTTTGCTTTTGTTTTGTTTTTTGTTTTTTACTTTTCTTTTGTTTTTTGTTTTTTACATTCATTTTTTCTTTTTTGTTATTTTGCTTTTGTTTTGTTTTTTTGTTTTTTGCTTTTTTTTTTATTTTATTTTATTTTTTGTTTTTTGCTTTTCTTTTTCTTTTTTTTTTTTGCTTTGTTTTTTTGTTTTTTCTGCAACCTGATGCCATTTTTCCCCTCCGCAAAATGGTTTTCTATTTTCTTTGGAATTTCCTCGCAAAGCGAACAGAATCTTTGGAGGGGAAAGCACATTAATATTTTGAAAAAAAAAAACGCCCACCTTCTCTAATTAATCAATGTCTGGTGATTTTCACTTCTATATTGGCATTAATTATTTTAATTTCTTATTTTTTTCGCTTTTATTTATTTTTTGCGAAGTTTAAATTACGGTGTATTTTATAACATTCATTGTTTCTAATACAGAATTACTGTCTTAAATGCTTGTAATTGCCGGGGAATTTTTAATCTGTTATTATTTTTTTTATATATTGTTTTTCTTTTTATTATATTTTATTGTTGGTCAGCATGAACAAGTTGTCTCGAGTGATTTTGAAATTACTTGAAAGCATAATTTAAACAAAAAAATCATTGGGAAAAATTAAATTGAAACGAAAGATTTAAATTCTTTAAGAAAATAAAAAAGCTAAAAAGCATCACGCCATTTTTTTTTTCAGATGGAAAGAAAAACAATATGGCGATGATGAGAAAAGAGGATGGCGGGAAATGCAAATAGAAGCATCTGAAGGACAATGACGATGATGATCATGGAGTAAAGAGAAAAGGGTTTATTTTTTCTTCAGAATGAAATGAGGATAGGAATTTGGTTAGATTGGCAGAAGAAGGATTTCGAAAGAAAAATATTTGGATCCGGTCGTAACAGGAGTAATATTCTAATGAGTTTCATGACGGAATATAAAATTACTGACGATATCGAAGGCTTTGATGCGGAATGAGAACGAGGCTCTGAACAAGATGGCCGATGTAAAGAAGAGGACAATGAATGAAACGAAAGAGAATAAGATAAAATGTATTGAATAATCACCGCGAAGGAGAAAAGCAATTAAACTAAAGAAAATGCTGGGATTGAGGAATCGGAGAGCCGAGTTCGAATTCCAGTCGAATCCATTGCATTTATACATATGATAATACCCCAGCTATAGGTAAATATCAGGACAGACAGGGTTCTATAGCTTTGGATGGCAACTGGTCTACCGCAGAAAGAAAGGGCAACCTAGAAAATAGGCAACAATAGAAAATAAAGGGTTCAGTTCGAAATTCCAACGACCTGAAGAAGACCGGAGCGTACAAAGGCTGAAACGTCTTGAATATGGCAACTAAGATGAGGACAACAGTGCAAACAATGTAAATAGTGTAAACTGAGATAGATATGAAGAGGTTTAAATATTCAGTTTGAGATAGATATGAAGAGGATGTCATAGATAGATAGATAGATAGATAGATAGATAGATAGATATGAACAGAGTGAGATAGATAGATAGATAGATAGATAGATAGATAGATAGATAGATAGATGCATTTGAACTTGATTGAGAAAGATAAAAAACAATAGACTAAGCTATTTAGATAGATAGATGTTAACAGACTGAGATAGATAGATAGATAGATAGATAGATAGATAGATAGATAGATAGATATTGATATGAATAGATTGAGATAGATGGACAGATTAAGATAAATATGAAGAGGCTGACATACATAGATAGATAGATAGATAGATAGATAGATAGATAGATAGATAGATAGATAGATAGATAGATAGATTCGTCTATGTAGTCAAGTCTATGTTGATAGGACAAAAGTTGTGTTCAAGAGAGTCTAATTAATTCTTAAAGATTTTTATGGGATTTCGAAATCGGCAACTGAAATTGTTATCACATTGACGGCTATTTTAGCCGTAACTGTAAATCGTTGTAAACGTCTTTCAAAACACAGTCATTGTCTTTTTTCAGGCTATACAAATAATATTTAGAACTTTGAAGGCACGAATTTAAATGTGGACATTACAATGAAATTATATTGTTGCTTTTTTTAAATCTTCTTTGAAATCTTTTGGAAAAAGTTGTTGGTATCAGTAGAAAAAAAGCCTATTATATTGTGCTATTTAAATGTTTATTTATAACAGTTGTTTTCAAAAGTATTTAAATTTGATTCATCTGTAAAGTGAATCGGATATTTCAGTGGCTTCATATGTAGTTTTCCTTCCGGCAAACGATAGAATGGCTCTGATGAAGACAGATATATAGATAAATTGATACATAGATAGATATGAAGGGAGTGAATTAGATAGATAGATAGATAGATAGATAGATAGATAGATAGATAGATAGATAGATAGATAGATAGATAGATCGAGATTAATATGAACAGACTGAATGATAGATAGATAGATAAATAGATAGATAGATAGATAGATAGATAGATAGATAGATAGATAGATATTAATATGAACAGACTGAATTAGAGATAGACAGATAGATAGATAGATTGAAATGAAGAGAAAAATAATGCAATCATCCCAAGTTTTTCGATTATCCGAATATAGCCCATTCTAATATTCCATCTCAGACAAACGTTTCGGGAATCGAGAAGACCATGCTCTACTGACAAATCCTTAGTTCCAATCCTTGTCACAACGGAAGATTTTTGGGGTTTTGGTGTTTTTTTTATTGATTGATTTTCTACGGATTATCAACCCCTTTGCAGGTTATTTAAAACTAGAAACTATTTTTAGATTTTAATAATATATTTTGGCGATAATAATGGTTTACAAGTCTTGCCAATTTTTTTCTTTTAATTTCTTCTGCTTAATCAGTAGATTCATTGATTGATTCGTTTATTACGGATTATCACCCCTTTGCAGGTTATTTAAAGCCAGAAACTATTTTTAGATTTTAATAATATATTTTGGCGATAATAATGGTTTACAAGTCTTACTAATTTCTTCTTTTAATTCCTTCTGATTAATCAGTAGATTCATTGATTGATTCGTTTTCTACGGATTATCACCCCTTTGCAGGTTATTTAAAGCCATAAACTATTTTTAGATTTTAATAATATATTTTGGCGATAATAATGGTTTACAAGTCTTACTAATTTCTTCTTTTAATTTCTTCTGATTAATCAGTAGATTCATTGATTGATTCGTTTATTACGGATTATCACCCCTTTGCAGGTTATTTAAAGCCAGAAACTATTTTTAGATTTTAATAATATATTTTGGTGATAATAATGGTTTACAAGTCTTACTAATTTCTTCTTTTAATTTCTTCTGATTAATCAGTAGATTCATTGATTGATTCGTTTATTACGGATTATCACCCCTTTGCAGGTTATTTAAAGCCAGAAACTATTTTTAGATTTTAATAATATATTTTGGTGATAATAATGGTTTACAAGTCTTACTAATTTCTTCATTTAATTTCTTCTGATTAATCAGTAGATTCATTGATTGATTCGTTTATTACGGATTATCACCCCTTTGCAGGTTATTTAAAGCCAGAAACTATTTTTAGATTTTAATAATATATTTTGGTGATAATAATGGTTTACAAGTCTTACTAATTTCTTCTTTTAATTTCTTCTGCTTAATCAGTAGATTCATTGATTGATTCGTTTATTACGGATTATCACCCCTTTGCAGGTTATTTAAAGCCAGAAACTATTTTTAGATTTTAATAATATATTTTGGTGATAATAATGGTTTACAAGTCTTACTAATTTCTTCTTTTAATTTCTTCTGATTAATCAGTAGATTCATTGATTGATTCGTTTATTACGGATTATCACCCCTTTGCAGGTTATTTAAAGCCAGAAACTATTTTTAGATTTTAATAATATATTTTGGCGATAATAATGGTTTACAAGTCTTACTAATTTCTTCTTTTAATTTCTTCTGATTAATCAGTAGATTCATTGATTGATTCGTTTATTACGGATTATCACCCCTTTGCAGGTTATTTAAAGCCAGAAACTATTTTTAGATTTTAATAATATATTTTGGCGATAATAATGGTTTACAAGTCTTACTAATTTCTTCTTTTAATTTCTTCTGATTAATCAGTAGATTCATTGATTGATTCGTTTATTACGGATTATCACCCCTTTGCAGGTTATTTAAAGCCAGAAACTATTTTTAGATTTTAATAATATATTTTGGTAATAATAATGGTTTACAAGTCTTGCCAATTTCTTCTTTTAATTTCTTCCGCTTAATCAGTAGATTCATTGATTGATTCGTTTATTACGGATTATCACCCCTTTGCAGGTTATTTAAAGCCAGAAACTATTTTTAGATTTTAATAATATATTTTGGTGATAATAATGGTTTACAAGTCTTGCCAATTTCTTCTTTTAATTTCTTCCGCTTAATCAGTAGATTCATTGATTGATTCGTTTTCTACGGATTATCAACCCTTTGCAGGTTATTTAAAGCCAGAAACTATTTTTAGATTTTAATAATATATTTTGGTGATAATAATGGTTTACAAGTCTTACTAATTTCTTCTTTTAATTTCTTCAGTAGATTCATTGATTGATTCGTTTTCTACGGATTATCACCCCTTTGCAGGTTATTTAAAGCCAGAAACTATTTTTAGATTTTAATAATATATTTTGGTGATAATAATGGTTTACAAGTCTTGCCAATTTCTTCTTTTAATTTCTTCCGCTTAATCAGTAGATTCATTGATTGATTCGTTTTCTACGGATTATCAACCCTTTGCAGGTTATTTAAAGCCAGAAACTATTTTTAGATTTTAATAATATATTTTGGTGATAATAATGGTTTACAAGTCTTGCCAATTTCTTCTTTTAATTTCTACCGCTTAATCAGTAGATTCATTGATTGATTCGTTTTCTACGGATTATCAACCCTTTGCAGGTTATTTAAAGCCAGAAACTATTTTTAGATTTTAATAATATATTTTGGCGATAATAATGGTTTACAAGTCTTGCCAATTTTTTTCTTTTAATCTCTTCTGCTTAATCAGTAGATTCATTGATTGATTCGTTTTCTACGGATTATCAACCCCTTTGCAGGTTATTTAAAGCCAGAAACTATTTTTAGATTTTAATAATATATTTTGGTGATAATAATGGTTTACAAGTCTTACTAATTTCTTCTTTTAATTTCTTCAGTAGATTCATTGATTGATTCGTTTTCTACGGATTATCACCCCTTTGCAGGTTATTTAAAGCCAGAAACTATTTTTAGATTTTAATAATATATTTTGGCGATAATAATGGTTTACAAGTCTTGCCAATTTTTTTCTTTTAATTTCTTCTGCTTAATCAGTAGATTCATTGATTGATTCATTTTCTACGGATTATCAACCCTTTTCAGGTTATTTAAAGCCAGAAACTATTTTTAGATTTTAATAATTTATTTTGGCGATAATAATGGTTTACAAGTCTTACTAATTTCTTCTTTTAATTTCTTCTGATTAATCAGTAGATTCATTGATTGATTCGTTTATTACGGATTATCACCCCTTTGCAGGTTATTTAAAGCCAGAAACTATTTTTAAGTTGTTAGATTGATTTTTTTTTCTTAGATAATAATGGTTTGGTGATACACGTCTTACTAATTAACCCATAGATGGGGGGAGAAGAGGTGGATACAGGCCTCATAGATGCCGTGATAGACAAACAAAATATTATAATGTGGATGTAAAGTGTGGGATCAATTCTTTATTTCAATCAGTATATTCACTGATCCCTCACTTCGTGCCCACGGTAGTCTGCATGCATTTATATTCTCGAGAATGTATATAAATCTAAAAGATATACCAGTGTATCTAATCAGTATTTGATTGATTCGTTTTCTACGGCTTGCCAACTTATTTGTCTATTATAAAGATTACTTGCATTATGTACATCACTCGGAACGTTATCCTCATCTTCATTGCCATATTCCCAACGTTTCGGTCGTTGTACGCTCCAGACTTCTTCAGGTGATTGGAATTTTGGAATTTGAACACTTTATTTCGTCCACCGGGGTAGATTGTTCTAGTTCCATGTGCCATGCCTCTTCCGGGTGTCTCAGTTATTTCCCTTTTTACTCAAATCTCCAAGTTTTTTTGGTTCGTCACTGCTGTAACCTGGTATTGAACTCACAACTCTTTGGGTCTAGTCACTGAATCTAAGAAGGCCGGAGCGTACAACGGCCGAAACGTTGTGAATATGACAATGAAGATGAGGATAACTGTCCGAATAACGTAAATTATGCAAGTAATCATAATACCTCATCTCAGAGATATAGAGGCCGAAACGTTGTGAATCTGGCAATGAAGATGAGGATAACAAATAATGTAAAGAGCAAGAAGAAGAAGAAAAAAGTAAATGAAGAAGAAGTGGGAGAAGAAGAGAAAGAAGAAGAAGAAAGAAGTAAATGAAGAAGAAGAGGGGGATGAAGAGAAAGAAGAAGAAGAAAAGGAGGAGCAAAAACATGATGAAGAAGACGAGGAGGATCAGGACCAAGATGAAGAAGAAGAAAGAAGTAAATGAAGAAGAAGAGGAAGAAGGAGAGCAAGAAGGAGAAGAAAGAAGTAAATGAAGAAGAAGAGGAAGAAGGAGAGCAAGAAGGAGAAGAAGAAGAAGAAGAAGAAGAAGAAGAAGAAGAAGAAAGAAGTAAATGAAGAAGAAGAGCAACAAGAAGTGTAAGAAGAAGAGAAGCAGAAACAAAATGAAGTTGAGGAAGACGAGGAGAAGTAGGAGTAAGAAGAAGAGCAAGAAGAAAAAGAACAAGAAGAATTATCAAATCGTGAATGCCAACTTTAACGCTATTGATAACTAGCTAACGTTATCGATCTTTTTAGTGAACATGATTACGAGTTCCCACTTTTGTGGCCTTTTGTCAAACACTGTTAAATTTTCTTTAATATCTACTTGTACGCTTATTCTTGAAAAAGTCGCTTCTTGCGGTCGCTGCCGTTCATACCGGCAGTGGAGAATTGGCAATGAGCCAATGAAAAACCATTTGTGCACACATGCAATTAAGTAAATTCAATAAATTCAATCTGATTTTGAAATTTGATCACGAACCACTTGCACGAGCCATAAAGTTACCACCCCCAAAAAAGTGGGCATTTTAAGATAATAATGACGACAGTAAGATCACCCAAGATAATGAGAAACCTGCAATTATTGTATTTTAAGATGAGAGTCGCCTTCTTTAGTTAAGACGAGGCTTTTCTGAATTGAGCCATTGCCTTTCTGTTTATGAGTTTGCAAAATGTCGCACTTTATAATACGGACATAACGGGAGTGAGAAAATAATTTCAATAAAAAAGAAAGCCACGTCTAACTTTCCGAACTCTTCCCATATATTTCGTTTTATTCAATCTTTTAGGTTGCCCTTTCGATAGAGCTTAGAAAATGGCGACTGCATAATCTACAGAGGAGCAGGGCTCTTCTAAAATTCAGTGGGTACTTGAAGACATTATATCGTCCTTGTTGATTCCAGTAAAGCGGATCTATACCTTTTTATTCACTCTAGCGTAAACTGGACGGATGTCTAACCTCATGACACCAGCCAAAGCCATAACTTCCTTTGACTCTAGTTTAAACCGGACTTTTGTATACCTTTTCAACTCTAGTGCAAATCAGACCGAAATCAAGCTTACTTTACGTAACGTAAACTTACTTTAACTTACTTTAACGTAAACTTACTTTAACTTACTTTAACGTAAACTGGAAGTATTAATAGCAATTTATTCAGGTGTAAAATGGACTTATGCCTACCTTTCTGAGTCTTGTGTAAAGTTGACAGGTCTAAATTATTTATTCATTGTCAATATCCCAAATTGATTAAAGACGAAATAAGTATTAGGGAAAATATTGAAGGGTTATCACTCAACTGTTTTTATCTAGACACACACACACACACACATGTTGTTCATGATGACGGTAGTCTTTGAGTAAAGGATCCAGAGGTTGGCAGTGAATATTTCGAAGACAGTAGGGAAGCGTAGTTCAGGTTAGCATTGGATATCTCGATTCAGTAGCAGAGCGTAGTTCTTCCTTCTGTTCTGGTCATCTTTGGTTCTGACAGGTCGGCATTGGACATTCGGAGAGAGTAACCAAATTGGCCGCCTTTATACAAGACGGATTGAATATTTTACGCCTCTTGATAGGTTAATCTTCTTTTCAGGAACTATAAAGTGAGTCAAGTCATTTGGATTTGCTCACTAGTACACAATGTACATCATCAATTATTTATTCTGCAGTAAACCGAACCTATGTCGATCTTTTTGATTCTAGTTTAAACCGGACCGATATCTACTTCTTTGGACTCTAAAGTAAACCGAACCGATGTCTGTTTTTTGGATTCTCGTATAAACCGGGCCGATATCTATTTTATTTAACTTTAGCGTAAGTCGAACTGATGTCTACTTTGTTGATTCTAATGTAAAGCGGATCGATGCTTATTTTTTGGGGCATTAGCGTAAACGGAGCTGATGTCTAACTTTTCGATTCTAGTAGAAAACGAACTGACGATTGCTATTTCGAATCTAATATAAAGCGGACTATCTACTTGATTTTACTGCAGCGTAAACCGAACCGATGACTACCTTTTCGATTCCAGAGTAAAACGAAGGGATGTCTACCTTCTCGATTCTAGCGTAAACCGAACCTATGTCGATCTTTTCGATTCTAGTATAAACTGGACCGATGTCTACTTCTTTGGACTCTAAAATAAACCGAAGCGGTGTCTATTTTGTGGATTCTCGTATAAACCGGGCCGATATCTACTTTATTGAACTTTAGCGTAAGTCGAACTCATGTAAAGCAGATCGATGTTTATTTCTTTGGGAAACAGTCGATATCTACCTTTTCGATTCAAGCAGAAAAGGAACTGATGTTTCCAATTTCGAATCTCATATAATGCGGACTGATGTCTACTTTATTTTACTGCAGCGTAAGCCGAACCGATGTCTACCTTTTCGATTCTAGTGTAAAACGAACCTATATATGCCTTTCCGATTATAATGTAAAACGAACCGATATCTACCTTTTCGATTCTAGCGTAAAGGGAACCGATATCTGCCTTTTCGATTCTAGTGTAAAACGTACTGATATCTGCCTTTTCGATTCTAGTGTAAAACGTACCGATATCTGCCTTTTCGATTCTAGTGTAAAACGTACCGATATCTGCCTTTTCGATTCTAGCATAAAACGAACCGATGTCTACCTTTCCGATTCTAACATAAAGGCAACCGATGTCTACCTTTTCGATTCTAGTATAAAACGAACCGATATCTGCCTTTCAATTCTAGCGTAAAGGAAACCGATATCTACCTTTCGGAATCTAGTGTAAAATGAACCGATGTCTACCTTTTTCGATTCTAGTGTAAAACGAACCGATATCTACCTTTTTCGATTCTAGTGTAAAACGACCCAATGTCTACCTTTTTCCATTCTAGTGTAAAACGACCCGATACCTGCCTTTTCGATTCTAGCGTAAAACGAACCGATATCTACCTTTTTCGATTCTAGTGTAAAACGAAACGATGTCTACCATTTTCCATTCTAGTGTAAAACGACCCGATAATGCCTTTTCGATTCTAGCGTAAAACGAACCGATATCTACCTTTTTTTATTCTAGTATAAAACGAACCGATATCTACCTTTTTCGATTCTAGTGTAAAACGAACCGATGTCTACCTTTTTCGATTCTAGTGTAAAACGACCCGATATCTGCCTTTTAGATTCTAGTGTAAAACGAACCGATGTCTACCTTTTCGATTCTAGTGTAAAGGCAACCGATGTCTACCTTTTCGATTCTACCGTAAAGTGAAACCGATGTTTGTCTTTTCAATTCTAGCGTAAAATGAACCGATCCCTACATTTTCGATTCTTGTGTAAAACTAACAGATATCTGCTTTTTTTATTCTAGCGTAAAACGATCCGATGTCTAGCTTTTCGATTCTAGCCTAAAACGAACCGATATCTACCTTTTCGATTCTAGCGTAAAGGGAACCGATGTCTACCTATTCGATTCTAGTGTAAAACGAACCGATGTCTGTCTTTTTGATTCTATTGTAAAACGAACCAATGTATACTTTTTTATTCTAGCGTAAAACGAACCGATATCAACCTTTTCGATTCTAGTGTAAAACAACCCGATATCTACCTTTTCGATTATAGTGTAAAATGAACCGATGTCTACCTTTTCGATTCTAGTGTAAAACAACCCGATATCTGACTTTTCGATTCTAGTGTAAAACGAACCGATATCTACCTTTTCGATTCTAGTGTAAAACGAACCGATATATACCTTTTCGATTATAGTGTAAAACGAACCGATGTCTACCTTTTCGTATCTAGCGTAAAAGGAACTGATGTCTACGTTTTCGATTCGAGTGTAAAACAAACCGATGTCTGACTTTTCTATTCTAGTGTAAAACGAACCGATATCTGCCTTTTCGATTCCAGTATAAAACGAACCGATATCTGCATTTTCAAATCTAGCGTAATGGGAACCGATGTCTACCTTTTTGATTCTAGTGTAAAACGAACCGATATCTACCTTTCCGATTTCAGTGTAAAACGAACCTATGTCTACCTTTTCGATTCTAGTGTAAAACGAACCGATATCTGCCTTTTTTATTCTAGCGTAAAGAGAACCGATGACTACCTTTTCCATTCTAGCGTAAAACGAACCGATATATTCCTTTTCGATTCTAGCTAATGGGAACCGATGTCTACCTTTTCGATTCTAGTGTAAAACGAACCTATGTATACCTTTCGATTCTAGTGTAAAAAGAACCAATGTCTACCTTTTCGATTCTCGCTTAAAACGTACCAATATCTACCTTTTCGATTCTAGTGTAAAACGACCCGATATCTGCCCTTTCAATTCTATCATAAAGGGAACCGAATTCTACCTTTTCGATTCTAGTGTAAAACGAACCAATGTCTACTTTTTCAATTCTAGCGTAAAACGAACCGATATATACCTTCACCATTCTAGCGTAAATCGAAATGATGTCTACCTTTTCAATTCTTGCGCAAAACGAACCGATGTCTACCTTTTCGATTCTAGCGTAAACAGAAATATATGCTTTTTCAAATCTATTCAAAATCCTAAAAAGAATATTTCGATCTAAACAAAGTAAAGTTCACAGTAGTGATATGTAATATGATCCCTGCTCGTTGGAAGTGAATCCTGGGAAATTTCTTCACATATGAAGAGTGATGAGGCTAAGTAACTGTGGAAGCTAAGATTACCATGGACGGAACATTTGATCAATAAACAAAAAACAAAACAAAAGGCAGCAGACACCTATCTGAAGAATAACCAACAATGATCCATACATACGTTATTAAGACAGAACAAAGACGCTTAAAGCATCACAGCTCAACAGTTCAGATCGCTTGTTAGTTTTCACCCACCCTCCATCGTAATGGCGATAAAGTGACGTCATTTTATATACGTTTAAGGATTCCCTTTCAACCAACAGTTTTTCTTTTCAAAGGTGGAAGTTAGCGCAGTTAGGCAAACTCAGGACATAATTTTAAAAAATAGTAAATGAGGAGAAATTGGAACACGAGTAAAACAAATTTTAATTACAAATAATTGACGACTAAAACAGATATTATAAAGATTCCTATATATATATATATATATATATATATATATATATGTCAGCGAATCGGTAGCGAATTATGCATCGAAAAACAATTCATATTTATCTGTATCTCACTCATTTAAACCGTTATTTAACTCCTCTCTTTAAAACTTCTCTCTGTTAAATTTTAATCCCCACCATCACCTTTAGGCCTTCCTGTTCTTCTTTCTTCTGTTACCCCTCTCTAGAGCTTTCATACATTTCTCTCTCACACTTGTTTCCCACACCCACACATACACTCTCACTGAAAATTTGTTTTTTATACCCGGAGTTATATTTTCCGATTTCTTTTTGAATTTGTAGGTCAGATGAATTGGATCGTGCTTACGATTCCAATGTAATAAATTATAACCATGGAATATTAGTGTTTGAGCCTATTTTATTATATTCTTACTCTGTCCTGGACATTGAGTTCTACCTGGATTCTATCCTCTTGGAAATTTATTTATATACATATATATATATGTGTGTGTGTTTGTGTGTGTATATATTTTTATATACATATATATGTATATTGACCACTAATATTATATATATATATATATATATATATATATATATATATATATATATATATATATATATATATATATATACATGTTACAAACATTGGGAGAAGATTCGGGTTCTTCACACCAATACAAGGATAAATGTCCATATAAGCATATTTACGGTAGATGGCGCAGTGTTGACATGGAGACTAGATTACATTTGTCAATCGTGTATATTTGTGGCTAGTCTGTTTAACATTTGTTCCCTGAAAAGTGTTATAGAAGGATATTCATATCGTGAGCGGGCAGGTATGATTTTTACATATGGCTTCGCGAATGGTAATGGGCGCGAGGCTGCACGGCTGTATCAGATTGTATTTCCAGACAGAAGTCATCTGACCTTGCTGGTGTTTATTGTTGCTGAAGCCTGACCTTCCGCTGACATCCTTTGTCTCAGGGGCCGGCAACCATTCAGATTGAGCGGACGAGACAGCTATTTTTATTATCTCGAAGGAGAGCCATGATACCGAATGTACTATAATAAAAACAAAGTCCATATAAACATATGTCCGCAAATCCTTCGTTTTTTTAATCATTAAGTTTAAAGTTTACGGTAGATGCTGTTATATGTACACTCCGAGACAGAATCCAAAAATACATTTACAAAAATTCGGGGCGGCTTCGTGATATTAAAACAAAATAAAATATCTATATAAACATATTTCCAAAAGGCCACCGTTGTACCTCAACATAGTAACTTATGACAAATGCTCAAAATGTCCTGCTTTTTTCTACACGCGTATTCACCCGTCGGATCATTGACTGGCGGAGGTTTTCAACTATTCACACACGGAGTCGAATGTTTTCAACCCCACACCATTGTTTACGTGTGAGGAACCCACTCCATAGTTTTTTTTATACCCACTATATATATATATATATATATATATATATATATATATATATATATATATATATATATATATATATGAAGTGTGCTATATTTATGGGATAAAGTGCTCAATATCTGAGATAGAGCGTGTGTAAATATAAAAGTGTTCACTTTTATATATATATATATATATATATATATATATATATATATATATATATATATATATATAGTGTGTCCATAAAGTTCGTGTGCACTTTAAAAAATTTATGACTTTATTTGTATTTGCAATAGAAATAATCTGTAAACAATGTTATAAAGTTTAATGTACCTAGTTTTACGTATAGCTAAAATAACTAATGTGATTTCAGGCATTACTGTAAATCAGTTGGCAAATGTTTTCCGTGAACTGCAAAATCGTATTACCCTTTGTATTGTTAATGATAGATCATATGTGGAAACTTACATAAAATTTAATAAAACCTTAAAAAATATAGATTTAGTTCTTTCAAATACTTTTTACAAGTTATTTCTATCGCAAATCCAAATAAAGTTATAATTTTTTTAAAGTGCACACGGACTTTATGGACACCCTGTATATATATATATATATATATATATATATATATATATATATATATATATATATATATATATATATATATATATATAAAAGTTTGCGAGCATGTATTTTTCTAATCTCATTGGTCCGCTATTATCCAATCGTTTTTGTTGGTTCTTTACTCGCCTTTAGGTTTGTCACGATCTTTTCACGCACGCAAAGTCCCGCGCTTTTTCCTTCCCGCCAAATTCCAATTGCTTTTCAATTCAATCCTGATTTCTTTGCTAGCTGACCTAATGACATCAAATCTAAATCGTTTATTTAATAGACACTCTTCGATCTCCGGCAGACGTGAGAAAATCATTAACACTCCTTGGTGCCTTTGCTTCCTAATTTTATGGGACCTCCACGGCCTTTGCCAACCTTATTCAAACTCAGAATTCAATAAGATAGATAGATAGATAGATAGATAGATAGATATATAGATAGATAGATAATGAAATGAATGAGATAGATAGATAGATAGATAGATAGATAGATAGATAGATAGATAGATAGATAGATAGATAGATAATGAACTGAATGAGATAGATAGATAGATAGATAGATAGATAGATAGATAGATAGATAGATAGATAGATAGATAGATAGATAATGAACTGAATGAGATAGATAGATAGATAGATAGATAGATAGATAGATAGATAATTAACTGAATGAGATAGATAGATAGATAGATAGATAGATAATGAACTGAATGAGATAGATAGATAGATAGATAGATAGATAGATAGATAGATAGATAGATAGATAGATAGATAGATAGATAGATAGATAATGAACTGAATGAGATAGATAGATAGATAGATAGATAATGAACTGAATGAGATAGATAGATAGATAGATAGATAATGACTGAATGAAATAGATAGATAGATAGATAGATAGATAGATAGATAGATAGATAGATAGATAGATAGATGTACGTATAGAGTGAGGTGGTTAATTTTGCTTTTTTGACTAGCATCAACACTTTAGGGTGTTTGTCAATTTCTCTCACACACACATACATGCGTTTCGTTCTCAGATGGACTTTATCAAAATGAATGAAAGGATTTTATCTTGGAACAGGCATTTGTAAACAAAAATATGTTATTTGTTTTTCCAAGTGTTTAAATTTAGGAGACGCTATCAATCTGTTTATTCATATCTATCTAGCTAGCTATCTGAATCTGTTCCTTATCTATGTCAGATTTTTTATTATCTATCTATCTATCCATCTATGTCCATTTTTTCATTATCGACATATTCATATCTATCTGCCTGAGACTATCTATCTATCTATCTATCTATCTATGTCTGTTCATCTAAAGCTGTTGACCTATTTATCTACCTTTCTTTTCATTCATATTTATCTCAGTCTATCCATATCTATCTATCTATCTATCTATCTATCTATCTAAAACTGTTAACCTATTTTTCTATCTTTCTTTTCATTCATATCTGTCTATCTATCTGTGTCTGTTCATTTATCTAGCTATCCATTTATGTCTTTGTCTATATCTATCTATCTGTCAATATCTATCTATATATCTATCTCAACTTGTTCATTATCTGTCTATCTATCTCTGCATATTAATTATCTATCAGCCTGCCCACTATGTATGTATGTATGTATGTATGTATCTATCTATCTATCTATCTATCTATCCCAGTCTGTTCATATCTATCTATATATCTATCTATCTATCTACGGACGATAATGGGTATGTCCCCATTCACATAAATACAATAGTAAATATTGTATGTTGATCTGCAGTTGGAGATTCGTCTCCAGCTGTGCTGATCAAATTCTCTCCCTCGGGGATCCCCTTGACTACTTCTCTACGCGCCGCTGGCGAATCTTATATGTGTTGTTCTTGTCCTAAGTATTATCGTTCATTACCAACCTTTGTGTGATTATTCTATTCGGTAACCTTCTCTAGGTTACAACACTATCTCAACCATAGGTTTGGCTTTATTGATGTTTATTCTAATGGAATTTCTTCGAAGTATTCCATGTATATGTTTGCCATTGCTGGTGATAATGGCGAGTCCATATATGTCGGATCCCATTCCGAAGTGTTTTGTTTGTGAACAGAATGTTAGCATCTCCACAAGCTTATCTAATGGTCCGCTCTCCTGGGGATGAGTTCGAGGCCAGTTTGTCCCTGAGTACCGAGAGTGCCTCCTCGGTGGGTACCTTGGTGAACAAACTCACCACGTCCAGGCTCACCATCTAGTTGGATTAAATGGGAGCATTTTTTATTATTTTCACGAAGTGAGCGGAGTTCCGGACATACGATGGTAACTTTCCTATTAATGGATCGGTTACATCATCTAGGAAACAACTCAGAGGATGTCACAGCTAACAAGTAGCCTGAGCGGAATACCGTGGATTTGGGGGAGACCGTCTATGTGTGCTAACCAATTTGTAAAGTTGTGACAACTGCATGCATATCTTAGGTGCGAAGTGGTCCTTGTTCTTGATTAGAATCTGTAACTGTTTGCGTTCCATTTTAATTGTATAATCTTTCTTTACTTTGCTGTAGCTACCATTCGCAATGAGGTCAACCAGTTTTTATGTATATGCCGTTTTGCCTGTCACTACAGTTGCATTGCCTTTGTCAGCCGGTAGTACCAATGTTTTCATTTCTCTGTGGGGTTCTGATTGCCAGCCTCTCCAATTTCGTTATGTTTGATTTACGCGGCTTAGATTTCTCCAGTATTTGTCTCACTTTCTAACTTAGTCCATCCGTCTGAGCCTGTGGGAAGTTCAAGGTTCTCTCCTCGATTCGAGAAATAATCTCCAAGTATGGTATCCGCCTATGGCGAAGTTGAGACCCTTGTTTAGTCCTGACTCCTCAGGGGCACTCAGCTGGTGTTGACTGATGTTGACTACCGCCTTCACTGGACGACCATCAAAAGTGGTTCAACCCTTCGCAGACTTCGAAGTGGGCGGAGTTCCGGACATATGAAGGTGATTTTTCTATTAATCGATCAATGAAATCAACAATGTAGCGTCTTGGAGTGTGGCACACAGAGCAGCTAACAATCGGCATAAGCGGAATACCGTCTTTGTGAATTTGGGGGAGGTTGTGCATGTGATGTAGCTTGGTTTAACGCATCGACAACTGTCTGTATGTCTTTGGTGGCAAGTGGTTCCTGTTCTTGATTAAGATCTGCGACAGTTTTCGTTCTTTTTTTTTCATCGTTGGATCTTTCTTTACTTTACTGCAGCTACCATTACTAATGAGGTCTTCCAGCTTCCCTGTATATTCCGATCTGTCCATCACTACAATCGCGTTGCCTTTGTCAGTTGGTAATATGGCGGTATTTTCAGTCCTCTGTACGGTTCTGATTGCCAGCCTCTCAAGTTTCGTGATGTTTGATTTGGACGGCTTTCATTCTCCAGTATCAGTCTCACTTTCCGTCTTAGCTCATCTGCCCGACCCTGAGGGATGTTCAAGACTATTTCTTCGACTCGAGCAATGGTGGCCAAATATGTCATCCGCTTGATTGTTGTGACGAAGTTGACACTCTTTTTTAGTACTGACTCCTCGGAGGCACTCAGCTGGTATTGACTCATGTTGTTTACTGCCTTCATTGGACGACCATCAAAAGTGGACCGACACCTCGCAGGCATCTTTTGCGAATAAGCTCCTCCACAGAGGAGAACATGACTAAGGACTGCCATCTCGTACAGCTATGGGAAGAAACAAGCCGCCTCTTCAAGGTAAGACTGAAAGAACGTCGTAAAGAAGAAAAAGGGAGATTACCACCCCCTGTGGGATGAGGATGAAATAATAGACAGAGAACATCACTAGAAAATACGAAAACTTAAAGAGTCAGCACATACGCTTGTCTGCAAAAAATCTGCTAAGCCGGCCAAGCATAGAAATGAATACAATATACCAGTAATACGAAGAGCTAGAGAGAAGCAATCACACCAACAAAACTGCAATATGAGCTCTGGTAAAAAAAAAATGTTTACCGAGCCATTAAGTTTATAATTTCCACAAATTCACACACTGATGTCCTCAAGGACACATGGCCTAGAAATTAAAAGCGCTGGTTGTGTCCAGTGTCAAGACCCACAGTATTCAATATTATTTTTTTCAATGTGAGTTCAATACCTTGCTACAGCAGTGGTGAACAAAATGTGATACAGTTGAGTGAAAGGGAGATGAAAAGAGATATCCGGAAGAGGCATGGCACGTGGAACTAGAGCAATCCCCCCGGTGGACGAAATAAAGGTTCAGTTCGAAATTCCAGTCACCTGAAGAAGGCCGAAACATCGTGAATATGGCAATACATATGAGGCTACAGTCCGAATAATGTAAATAATCTATATATCTGTTCAGATCTATCTAATTGGGTTCACCTCTCTATGTCAGATTTTTCATTATCTATCTACCTATCTATCTATCTACATATATATATATATATATATATATATATATATATATATATATATATATATATATATATATATATATATATATATTTGTGTATTTAGGCAGCTATTCTTCTTTCATGCACATTTCATTGAATACGACAGACAAAGTGCTTTTCTTTAGTTTTTTATACAATTTCTCATGCGATCTGATAATTCTTTTTTTCTTTTCGGATGATAAATTATATAAAAACTGACCGAATGTTCTTTTTATCCGAGCGCTTACGGCTATACATTTAGCCATATTCAAGGATTAAATATTTTAACTGTTATATAAGAAATAGTTTGTTGTATCGATGTTCTATAAAATGTTTTCATTTTTCAAAACACGGTCAAGATATTGTGTCCATGTCCATAGTTAATATTATTAAGTGTTGGTTTGTTTGTTTTTATTAATAAGGCTTCCATTATTTTTAGCCTTTTTTTGCATGTAGATATGATGCTATTATATTTGTTTGTCAACAAGTATGTTACCTTGTCCATTGTATTCAATGAATATACATATATATATATATATATATATATATATATACCAAGAAATAGATAGTTGTGTGTACACAGTGAATATATTTTGTCCATGTTCATAGTTAATATTATTAAGTGTTGGGTTTTTTGTTTTTATTAATAAGGTTTTTTCATTATTTTTAGGCTTTTTTTGCATGGAGATGGTGATATTATATTTGTGTTGTCAACAAGTATGTTACGAATAGTGTCCGATAGGTCTCCATGAATATTTAAATGAGATCTAATAATTAAAAAAAAACAACACTTAATATTCAAAATATTGAATCCTTGAAAATGGCTAAATGTATAGCCGAAAGCGCTCGGATATAAAGAACATTCGGACAGTTTTTATATAATTTATCATCCGAAGAAAATTATTAGATATGTGCATATATATATATAAATGATTATCATTCATCGAGTCTGAAAACTCGACAGAATGCAGAAAGCACTGGACGGTCGTTTCGTCCTATATTTGAGACTCATCAGCAGTGCACGTCCACTACCGAGAATTGACACCTTGACAGTTAGGTTGTCAAGCAAACGCCATACCAACTGTTCAACGAGCCTCGCTGACGAAGATGGAGCAAATCAGACTAAATATAGCGCCGCTCGCTCACAAATTCCGTGGTGGAACTCAACTGAAATTCTCTCTAACCATAGGACGGTGCCCCCGGAGCCACGACTACTATCACCAAGCCGCTCACTCGAGAGCATTAGAAGCCGGTTCAAGCAATGATATACAAATGATAGAAATTATTAGGAGGATTTGATAATTATAATTAAGTAATTCATCGAGTTTGAGACCTCAACCGAATGCAGAAAGCAGTTGACGGCCGATATTTGGGACACATCAAATTCCGGTCTGAGTCTGATTTGCTACCTCTTCGTCACCGAGGCCCGTTGGAACAGTTGGTATGACGTTTGCTCGATAACCTAACTGTCTATCTATCTATCTTCAAATCTTCCCTTCCTATCAACTATTCTTTCCTCCATAGCTCACATTCACAATTAGAATTTTAAGAGTTTTGAGTGGCACTCAGGCCTCTTATTTCTCTCTCTCTCTCTCTCTCTCTCTCTCTATTTCTTTCTTTCTCACTTTCTTTCTTACTTTCTTTGTTTCAATCTAGCTCAGTCTTTTCATATCTATCTAGCTTGCTAGCTAGCTTAGTCCTTTCATATCTAGCTATTCATCTATCTTAGTATTTTAATATCTAACTAGCTAGCTATCTTAGTCTTTTATATCTATCTATCTAGCTAGCTAGCTAGCTTAGCCTTTTCGTGTCCATTTACATATATATATATATATATATATATGTGTGTGTGTGTGTGTGTGTGTGTGTGTGTGTGTGTGTGTGTGTGTGTGTGTGTGTGTGTGTGTGTGTGTGTGCAGTTACACGACCGGGGCAATTTTGCTCTTACAACAGGTAAATATATATATATATATATATATATATATATATATATATATATATATATATATATATATATATATATATATATATATAATTATTTTCTTTTAAAAATGTGATTCCATCGCGACATAGAAAATTTACATGTTTCAAAACTGAAACTAAATTTATAAATTTAATGAGAAAATTTAAACTTAAAATCCATACTCTCGTTCCATTGTCAAGCGATACTAGAAATAACTTTCTCAGAAATTTCCATAATTTATAAGCACAGACAATTTTAATATTATGAGCTGTTAAGATTACAGAAAATTCAATCTATTTTAATTTAGGGGTGGCTGGGTTTTAATTTCCCTAGACACCTTATGTATCCAATATATATATATATATATATATATATATATATATATATATAATTGTCAATCTGTCTGCTTTCCTTATATTCGTAATTTTCACTTCCGCTCCTCTATCATTCGTATCACACACTACATTCTTCATTGACGTTTTAGCAATGATCCTCTGCCTTGAGTAACTCTCAAGCCTTGTACTTGGTGAACTTTAGTATTGAACAGACTTATCCATTTCTCTTGACTAAGTTTCTTTCTATTCGTATTTATCTCCTCCTCCTCCTCCTCTCCCTTTCTTTCTATATTTTTATCGTATCTGTCTTTCTTTCTTCTTTATTGTTCTCCTTTCTTCATTTATATTACAGGATCCCAGCTGCTTTGAAATGGTGCCACAAACATCTTCGTCTATTCCCGTTCTTTTTCTCTTTAACATCAATCACGTTTTTTTAAACGCCACGCAGATGGCGTGCAGGGTGACAATCAGGGGTCAAGATGCTTTCCACTGCAATTTAATGAAACACTTCCTACTCCGCCTCTCAATAAAAAGCAAGAGACCATGACAAGCAATGAAGAAGAAGACGACGAGGACGACGAGGACGAAGAAGAAGAAGAAGAAGAAGAAGAAGAAGAAGAAGAAGAAGAAGAAGAAGAAGAAGAAGAAGCTGAAAATGAAAGTAAAAGTGTTCAGTCGGACGCTAAAATGGCGGGAAAAGTTGACTAAGAAACGGCTTTTGGAGATTGAATGGCTAACAGAAAAGGGAGGTAATAAAAAGGTACAGTTATGGGTTTGCTTTCGTTGAGGGGTGAACGAGAGATAGTGGTAGTGAAATATAAAGAGGGGGTGGTTAAGGTAAGGGGGAGGGATAAGAAGGAAAGGATAAGAAGCTAAGGTATGTTAAATGGTATGTTAAATGGTATGTTGAAATAATAAAGAAAGAAATTAAGGATCTCTACCCTCCGGGAAACTTAAAATCGCTCACCGCCTTTGGCAAGGCAAAGAATTAAACTCTCTGCAATTCGTATCTAAGCTTTTAATGATTCGTGTTCGTCCGATTTCTTTCTTTCTTACTTTCTTTCCTTTTTTCCTTTCTTTCTTTTTCCTTTCTTTCTTTTTCCTTTCTTTCTTTCTGTCGAGATTGCATTTGTTTTTTTAATTTTCTTTTTTCTTCCTAGTTTTCTTTTTTTATATCTTTTTCTTTCGTTCATTCTTTCCTCCTCTTTTCATCGATCCATTTTTCGATGTTCAGTTTTGGCCTCCTTTGTGATATTTTTTCTTTCTTTCTCTCTTTTCTTTCTTTCTTTCTTTCTTTCTTCCTTCCTTCCATTCTTTCTTTCTGTCGATTTAGCAGTAATTCTTTCTTTTCTACCCTCATTCTTTTTCTTTCATTTCGCATTCTTTCTTTCTTTATTCTTTCTTATTTTTCTTTCTTTCTTTCTTTCTGTTGATTTTGCAGTAATTCTTTCTTTTCTACCCTCATTTCTTTTCTTTCATTTCGCATTCTTTCTTTCTTTCTTTCTTTTTTCTTTCTTTCTTTCTTTCTTTCTTTCTTTCTTTCTGTTCATTTTGCAGTAATTCTTTCGTTTCTACCTTGATTCTTTTTTCTTTCATTTCGCTTTCTTTCTTTCTTTCTTTCTTTCTTTCTTTCTTTCCCTCTCATTTGTTTTCTCACCTTTAATATCTCTTTCTTTCCATATTTTTTATTATTTTTTTATTTATAATCTAACGTTCGTTTGTTCCTTTGTCTTTCTTTTTTCTTTCTTTCTGTTTTTCTTTCTTTCTGCTTTTCTTATTTTCATTTTTTCTCTTCCTTCTAATTTCTTTCTTTCTCTTTCAATTTCTCAGAAAATTTCATTTTCTTTCTCTGATTCTTTTTGTCTCATTCCTTTTTCTTCTTTTTTCTTTTTCTTTCTTTTGCTTCATTTCTATGTTTCTTTCTTTCTTTCTTTCTTTTTCTTCCTTTCTTTTTCTTTCTTTCTTTTTCTTTCTTTCTTTTTTCTTTCTTCCGTTTTCTTTGTTTTCGTAATATTTAATTTATTTTAATAATTTTTCTTTCTTTTCCTTTCTTCTCTTTTTCTCTTTCTATAATTTCATTTCTTTTTCTTTCACTTTCACTTTCTCTTTCTCTTACCTTCGTTTCTTCTTTCTTTCTTTCTTTCTTATTTCTTCCTTCCTTTCTTTCTTCCTTTCTTTTCTTTTTCTTTCAAATCGTTCTAGCAAGGCCCTATCACACTAAGTGAATGGCCCGTGTAATTATTCCACCTAATGACCACAGCTGCTTCCCTAAACAGTGACGTCATCGATCAGCCTTTGCTTCTTATACGAGTAACAGTCAGAGCTCGGACGACCGAGCCACAATGTCTGTTGCTGATCCGTTTAAAGATATATATATATATATATATATATATATATATATATATATATATATATATATATATATATATATATATATATATATATTGTGGTCATAAATGACAGTTAATATTAAAAGATATATTTAGCTATATTTAAATAATTAAATACTCAAACATCTACTTTGTGGAACAGATTCTCACGTAGGTGTTTGTCTACAATCTTAACCTCTTCAATCTTCAATGAAGATATAATTAATGCAATACGTTCCAAATTCATTAATATTCTATTTCTTCCTTATTCATCACATATATATATACACACACACATATATATATATATATATATATATATATATATATATATATATATATATATATAAGAATTCAAATACATATACTAAAGCCGACAGAATTCGCCTCATCATAATTGTTGCGAAAATATCTGATGAAGATGAAATAAACGGAGGACCTACTTAAATACGTGTATCCACTAAAAATGGCGTTTAAGCAATAAAATAAAAATAAGAATTAATAATGTATGTATATATATATATATATATATATATATATATATATATATATATATATGTAAGAATTCAAAAATATATATTAAAAACGAGAGAATGATTATATAAAGAATAAATAGGAACATGTTTTTGATTTAAAATCTTTTGCCTCGTCATATTTGTTTTGAAAATATCTGAAGATGTAATAAAAGCAACACGTTCTAAATTCATTAATATTCCATTTCTTCCTTATTTATCAAATATATATATATATATATATATATATATAAATAACTTTGTGCAAATTAACTGAAACAAAACGAATAATTCTGTTATTATTTAATCTTTGTTCGTCTTTTTCCATTGAAACATGACCCAGTGCACATGTTAGTACTTTGTATGTCCATTCCACGAAGTTGTTCCTTACAGATTGAGCACAGATTCTCGATTGGATTTACATCAGGAGAATTTCCAGGTTAGTCTATTGTACTTTTATTTGTTCACTGGTAAGGCTTGTCATACCTTTTTAGGCCTGATCTTGTAAATGTGGAGGATATCACGAGGTGTCAGGTACTAATAGAGACGAAGAGAGAACCGACCATTTTTAATGCTTTCTTTAGCTTTTCGAAGGCATCTTTCACCTTTTTAGGCCTGATATTGTAAATATGGAGGATATCAGGAGGTGTCAGGTACTTACTATAGCCTTACAGGGAACTGACCATTTTTTAAACTTTCTTTAGCTTTTCGAAGGCATCATTCACCTTTTTAGGTCTGAACTTGTAAAGGTGGAGGTTATCACGTAGTGTCAGTTACTAATAGAGACGTATAGGGAACCGACCATTTTTAATGCTTTCTTTAGCTTTTCGAAGGCATCTTTCACTATTTAAGGACTGATCTCGTAAATGTGGAGGATATGTCCTGGTGTCAGGTACTTACTAGAGCCGTACAGGGAAACGGTTATTTTTAATGCTTTCGTTAACTTTTCGCAGCCATCTTTCCCAATTTTAGGACTGATCTTGTAAAAGTAGTGTACAGCTCATGGAGTCAGGTTCTTACAGGAATGATACAGGTTAACGACCACTTTTAATGCTTTCGTTAACTTTTCGAAGGTATCTTTCGCTATTTTTGGTTTGATCTTGTAAAGTTAGAGGATAGCACGAGGATTCAGGTACTTCCTGAACCTTCCATTTTTCCAACTGCATTAGCGATTGATCGTATGTACGAGTTTCACTTCAGGAATTGTTTGAATTTAGGTCCCAATAAGCGCTTTCGTTAGGGAGCCTCCCCGGGGGAACTCCCGTTTATCACGATCGGTGCAAGTTTTGTGCCTCCTCGTCACTAATTAGTTTTACGAGCCTTTAACTGTGACATATCACTTTCACCCCAGGTGAGCTGTTTGAATTCGGTCAAAACAGAGATCAGCTGCCAAGTTCTGTTATTTCAGATTTAGAGAAGCGCACCCATGTATCGTTGTGCCATCAACATAGATATTTACAACTGATAGGAATATACTCTGATGCAGATCATTTGTGCAAATTAGAAAGAGGGTTGGACAGAAAAATGTACACTTGAGCCTCAGAGGACAGGCCGTTACCAACTACCTTCAGGATCCTATCCGTTAGAAAGCATTCTATAATTGATAAGACTCTTCTAATGATTGCATAGCTAAAGAGCTTTATGCGACACCTTGTCAAAGCCTTTGAGATATCTAATGCGATCGTCTTTGATACGTATTTGTTGTTTAGTGTATAAATGAATCTGTGATTAATGGTAGTTAGGATATCAGCAGTGGACTGAGCCGATCGACAGTCGTACTCTTCGTCGCTCAAGAGTTTGTCACTGTTGAAGCGATGAACAAACTTCTTGCTGATTATGGCTTAAAATGTTTGCTAATGACGCAAAAGAGACTGATGGGTCTATACTGTGACAAGGATGAGCGCTCATCCGCATTCTAGAGAACAGTGCATACACTTAACACCTCTTACAGAGCGGGACAGTATTTCTTCTTCAAGCAGGGGTTAAATAATTTCGCTCTACTTTGCTAGCTGTCTACGGCCGAGTTTGCGACCTCGCGAGCCAAGGCAATGCGCTGTACTTTTTGCCTTGGTGATAATAAGACTACTCTAGGGAGCCTCTGCTCGTATATAACATGGAAGCTAAGACCGATGAATTCTAACCTGTTGGATATGCCACTGAATATAAGTACTAAAAGATCTGATAACAAAACTTTAAAAAAAAATGATAAAAAAATAATAAAATAAATAAAATAATAGCTATAATTGTCCAAAAGAGTAGCCCTAAACAAATATGAGTGGATAGGGCTGTTTTTTTCCCTAATTCCTTTAATCATCCAGTAGCCTATATATATGTTGCGATGGATAAATTGTCGTCTAAATGACGCAAAGATATTTTCATCTTTGCGTCATTTAGACGACAATCTCATTTTAAGAGACATACAGGGTGCGATGGATAAATTGTCGTCTAAATGACGCCAAAATGAAAATAACACTGACATCTCATTTTAAGATATACAGGGTTCGATGGATAAATATGTCGTTAAATGGCGCCAAAATGAAAATAACACTGACATCTCGTTTTAACACATATACGGGGTGCGATGGATAAATTGTCGTCTAAATGCCGCTAAAATGAAATTAACACTGACATCTCATTTTAACAGATATACAGGTTGCGATGGATAAATTGTCGTCTAAATGACGCAAAAATGAAAATAACACTGACATCTCATTTTAAGATATACAGGGTTCGATGGATAAATATGTCGTTAAATGGCGCCAAAATGAAAATAACACTGACATCTCGTTTTAACACATATACGGGGTGCGATGGATAAATTGTCGTCTAAATGACGCTAAAATGAAATTAACACTGACATCTCATTTTAACAGAGTTACAGGGTGCGATATATAAATTATCGTAAAAATGACGCAAACGTGAAAATAACACTGGCATCCCATTTTAAACGATATATATGTATCAAAATTATACAAAAATATCTTGAAATACTAAAGAATAGATTTATACAATAAAATCGCCATTGGCTTCAACTATAGCCCCCGGACGATTTCAGATTCTCCTGCATCTCTTCTGGACGGTCTCCTTGTATAAGTTGGTGAATGCTGCCATAATCCTTGCCTTCAGTGCATCTCAGGTGTTACAAGGAGTTTTGTCGGTCTCTCGTTCGACTGCACCCCACCCATAATAATCAAGAGGGTGCAGTCTGGAGAATTAGATGGCCAGATGTAAGGGGTGATGTGGTTGCAAAAATTGTCTGACAGCGATGATTGGGTTCTCCTGTCTGTGTGGCATGGTGCAGAGTCTTGTTGCCAGACAAATGGTCTTCCAGCAGCCACCCTCTTGTCCCAGGGCAGCACTACCGCCTCAAGACACTTGCTGTAGGCCTCCGTATTGAGTCTGAGGCCCTCACCACCAAATTCGGTAGTTCTTTTCTTATCGGAACGATCAGAGTGAGTTTTCCGAGCTGCTGTACCTTCGTAATCACCATTAGCTCTTTCTGAATCCTCTTCACTGTCCACAAATTGACACCCAAACACTCTGAAATGTTCGGGTTGTAGCTTCCAACGCGACATAGCATGCCATTTTCAAATTTCGAGTGCATTGAATTGTATCATGGTAACCATTTTCTCACAGACGGCGGCCCAACTGACCCTACTATATTGCGCAGCTGACAAAATCGAAAACAAGCAACGCGCATGCGCAAAATTAAAAATGTGAAATGGCGACAATTTACCAATCGCTCCCTGTTTAAAACAGACAAATTTACAAATGACACCTTTGTTCAAAGATCGTTTGAGTCGGGATGCTGGCAGTCATTTTGCTGTATGTTCATACTGTCCATATCTACTTTTATGAAGTGGGATTTCCTTCGCATTTTATCATCCCACCGCTAGTTGTTTACCTTGTATACCGGGAGCTTTCCTATGTTTACTGCTTGGGCATTTATTTTTTTCTATGTCTTTTACATATCACTACGTCTACAAATGTATCGTTGTTTTTGTTTTTTTTTACTACAGACAATTCCATGCAGATGTCTGTGCCCACGACCATTAATGATTGGTCATCGTTTATTGCGCTGTCCAGGGAGGGGACTAATTCCAGTACACACGTTTAGCAGTAAATGAGTGGATGTCGAATGCCTCTACAGTTTCAGAAAATAATTATATTAAGATAACACTGAAATACATTCTAGTATAAAAAGAAATGGTAAGTTCAATCTAAGGGAAACAATAATTGAAACAAAGCAAGTTCAGTCGGCCAATGATGACAATTCCAGAACAACGTAACTATAAACAAATTTTTTTTTCTATCCTCTGCCAGCCGCTATGATGGAGAAAGCATTACCTCGAACTGTCGCCAGTGAGACATGCTGCAAGAGCCACTCCGTTTCGCGAGGTTCGTTCCTTAATCGAGACGCAATCGCGCCAATCCTCCGAAGAAACACCATCGAACGAGGGCCAATAACCCCTGAAGTCTCCACTGCCACAAGAGTAAAAAAAAAATCTATCAGCAAGAGAAGAATATTTAGCTATTTTTTTTTTTATCTCTGCGTCTCGGGCGACGAATCCCGGCTCAACCGCGGACCTGATCTAATTACCGGCCGAGAATGTATCCGCACAGGTCGCAACCCAAATCAACGACTTACCCATTTTAAAAGGGAAGATGGTAAAATGTAATGTCCCATTCGTCTAACACTCATTTTCAAAACCTGTTCAAACTTCGTTGGTCCATGTTCCCTTGCTATGAGCAGCCTAGCCAGTATTCACACTGACTCCCCAGATTTCAAAGAATAACTGATATGACATCAAGATATGATGCTGCTATCTAATATTATTTTTGCATACATAGATGCCATGAATGTTGGCACCTTTGTGTATATGGAGAAATGGAGAAGGAACGAAAGACAAACAGATGGATGCCCAAATTTTCCTTTTGCCTTAATTCAAACAATTTAATACTCGCCACAACATTCTTTTATTGGATACAAAATCAATGTTTTAAAATATGAACCAGTATATAGCATATAGTACTTTTTGGCATCCGTAACTGTTTCAAGTCACCTGAGGTCCAACCATCGTGATTTCATCATTGTATGGTGTTGCATAAGATGATAAACTACGTCCGTGTCCTGGGTAAGACGATAAACTACGTTCGACAGCAAGGCCTCTGATCAGGAGGTTTTCAGGAGCATGGGACCACCTCTTAATTGCTGGTGTTCCCAGGTCCACATTGACCCGTGGTGGTAGCAATTGTTAGGGTCCCTGCTGGGGTCAAAACAAAATGAAAGTGCAAAAATAGGTTTTGATACCAGCAATACTTTGTAAAAAATTTATACGAGCAATAAATTTTTGAAGAAAAATTATTACCACCAATACATTATTACCAGCAATACATTTTTGAAAAAAAAATATTACCAGCAATACATTTAGAAAAAAAGTATTACCAACTCTACATTTTTGACAAAAAAATATTACCAGCCGGTCAAGAGGGTGGCGGCTGGAAGATCCTATTTCTAGCAACAGGACTCTGCACCATATCGCGCAAGCAGAAGAACACAATGGCAGGCATAAAACTTCTGCGACTACATCACCACTCACCTAAGAGCACACACTGCAAACCACGTGATTATTATGTGTGGGCGCAGTTGAGGGAGAGACCAACGAAATTCCTTGTAACACAAAAGATGAACTGAAGGCAAGGACTGTGGCAGCGTCCACCAATTTAATCAAAGAGGCCGCCCAGAAGAGTTGCAGGAGATCCCGAAGTCGTTTGGATGCCGTGATTGAATCAATGGCGATTTTATTAAATAAATTTACTTTTTAGTATTTCAAAGTATGTTTTGTGTAATTTTGCTAAATATCTGTTAAAATGAGATACCAGTGTTATTTTCATTTTTGCGTAATTTAGACGACAATTTTGCTCCCTATAGGTTGAAGATTACTATTAAACAAATGACAGACCCCATAAAAACATACATTTCACACGTTGAACCGAGCAAGCATGTAAAACTTACAAAAGAAACATTAATACTGTCAACATCATAATTACCGATAACAATACGTGTCAAGTCCAAAAGCAAGAACACCAGCGAAGTTCAGCCATTTTGTTGTCTCTTGTAATAAACAGCAAAGCTACATCGGCCAAACGAAGGCGTCATTAAATCACAAACTGCATAAGCGATACGAAATTACTTAAACACTCATACAACACTACATTCTTCATAAGAAGAATCCTTATAGAAAACACTGTCATTCTAAGAACAGTTAATTGTAAGAGACGTCTAGTGATAATTGAAACACATTATATCAATTGGTTTAAGCCAAGTGTCATTTTTTCTCTATTTGAAAGCGGGAAAAACGTCTTGGCGATCTTTTAAAGGCACACTTAACATTAACGGGCTACTACTACTTCCATCTAAAACGGCTTATAATTAATATGACTTCTACTCAATACAACCTAGAATATATCATCTTGAGTATGAGAATAAACAAGCAAGAGCACTGATTAGGAAGATTTTGAGGAGCGTAGAACTGTTCTCTTAATTGCTGTTGTTCCCAGGTCTACCGTCACAAGAAAATAAATTATCGGCATTAAATGACCTATAACGGGTTGATATACCGTTAAGCAAATTAATCAATCAATATTTAAGAATTGGGCTATATTGTTTTAACCTATCCAGGAGAATGTAAGGTCAGATTTTTATGTACGTTATTGCACAACCCCAGCTTTACTGTGGACCGGACTTCATTTCCCTGGAATGTGTGCGATTTTCATATACTTTAATGTGTCTGAAGCATGCGTGACACACACACACACACACACACACACACACACACACACACACACACACATACACATATATATATATATATATATATACATATATATATACGTAATAATTCGTAGGTATATAATCCAAGTGAACCCTATTAATACAATATAAAATATTAAATATTAAAACGGATTCACAGAGAGAGCTCAATGTTTTAATCAAATAGAGGAACATATTTTATAAAATAGGAATTAAGATTACATTAGTTTAATAATCATTTTCACTTTTGCAAATTGAAATAAAATTTACAAGGATTTTATTCCAATAATTTATTATCCAATAACTGGTTTGAAAATCCTTGTAAATCTTATTTCAATTTACAAGGTGAAAATGACCATTATCCTAATGTAATCTTAATTCCTATTGTAATATATATATATATATATAGTGTTTATTTAGGCTGCATTTTTCATTAATACATGTTTCATTAAATAATATAGACAAGTTTTGTCTATTTATTTTAAGCAAAATCTTTTCATAACGTGTGATAAGCTTAATAACATTATCATTGAAAGTCGAAAGAAAATCCCCATGTTGATGCATGTTTGATTCTAAATTAAATTAATATGACTTTGCTTAAAATAAATAAAGAAAACTTGTCTATATTATTTAATGAAACATATATTATTAATGAATATATATATATATATATGAATAGTGAAAAATATAATAACAATGAACTAATTTAACATGACGAATGAATTAGCCGAATAAGAAATTATATATAAGAAATATTCTTAAGAGAAAAAACAGGAGTTCGAATCCACAGTTCTTAGGATTTACTTTTTAAAAAGGGTGTTGCTGCAAAATCCGACACTTGACAAAAAGAAAACGAAATAGGCAATAAAAACAGAAGTTGTATATGCAGAGACCCGACAGTTTATTTAGCAACAGTTAGAGTTACATACTACATTATTTTTCAATGTAATCCCCGCTGGCGGCGACGATCATCTCAAGGCGGACGCGAAATGAGTCCCACGCTTTGGCGCCCATGTCCTTGTCCATAGCAGCGAACGTCTCCACGATGACAGCCTTCAGAGAGTCGACCGTGTTGTGGGCGTGCTTGTTGGTCGTGGCCTCGATCACGCCCCAGAAGAAATAGTCAAGGGGGTTGCAGTCAGGTGAGGAGGGCGGCCACAAGTCCGGCGACCAGTGGTGAGGTACATTGTTGAGCAGCCACGCCTGGGTCGTCTTGGCCTTGTGTGCAGGAGCGGAGTCCCGCTGGAAGACGTAGGGGGTGTCCGGCGGCGATCTCGTCCATCCAGGGCTTCACCACGCTCATCACCACCTCCTGGTAGATCTCAGCGGTGACTCTCAGGCCCTTTTGAAAGAAGAACGGAGGCATGACGTTCCCCTCGCTGGAGATGACGCCTAGGACCATGAAAGGAGGAGGGAAACTTCGTATGCTTCACGATGGGAACCTCCTCGATGTCTTTGCAGATCCACATGTCGTTCTGCCTGTTGCGCGTCTGGTCCTGGACGAAATTCTTTTCATCAGAGAAGAACCTCAGCATCCCAGCGGATCCGTGCTTGAGCTCGTTCAGCAAAGCCACCGCCTTGATCTTCCTCGACTCCTTGGAGGCATTCGTAATGAGCATGCGGTTAGACATGCGGGAGGAGGAGTAACCAATGTCCTTCTCGATCTTTTGGCAGATCATCGACTTGTGACAGCCCATGTCAGCAGCTATCTTGGCGTAGCTCTGCATTCCATCATTGTCGACTGTCTCCTTGACGGCGGCACGAACTCGTCGGCCCTAACGGCCGAAGAACGAACGTTGTGGGCATTTCGTTTGGTAGTAAACTCGTCCTTGTTCTCACACGCGATCCACTTCCTCCAAATGTCCATGACCATGGTCCTCTTGAACCCAAACAAGGCCATCACTTCCGCAGGCTTCCATCCTGGAAAAGGCTAGAGAGAAAAATGTTAGTTAGTTGTCAAACTGTCGGGTATCTGCATATACAACTTTTGTTTTTATTGCCTATTTCGTTTTCTTTTTGTCAAGTGTCGGATTTTGCTGCAAAACCCTGTACAAACGTAGAGCAAAATATATTATTAAAGATATTAATAAGATATCTGGAATATTCAGGCCAGTAAATGGAAATAAATATACTGTTTAAAAAAAAGCTCAAATATAGTTGGTATTTACCTGCCTCCCCACAAGGAAGGATGTGGCACAAGGCCGAGTTTAATGTGGGACAATCCGAGTCGGTAGGTTAAGGCAGTGGAGAACTTGACGAGGGGAATTAACAGGAGATAACTTATAACTGACATCCATTAGACATGGCACATGGAACTAGAACAGTCTACCCCAGCGAGCGAAATAAAGGGTTCAGTTCGATATTCCAACCACCTGAAGACGGCCGGGGCGTACAACGGCCGAAACGTTGTGATAAATATGGCAAAGATGAGGACGATAGTCCGAACAATGTAAACAGTGTTGATTTTTCTTGTGTTATTTTTTCTGGTTATAAAGTATATATAAATTGTCCAAATGTTCTGTATGCCCAAGCGCTTTCGGCTATTCTTTATTTTATTCTATTTTTTATATATGTTATCTAGAGTTATAGGAGTGTTTTTATTTTCCGGTCACGGTCAGCACATTGTGGCCGTGTTCATAGTTGATGTTATAGTGTTGGTTTTTCTTTTTATTAAATGTGGATTTGGCTTTTATTTTTGCATTTCCACAAGTATCTTGCGGATAAAGTTTAGTTGCTCTGAGACCTGAGGTCTATGTTCAGAGAAATGTAATGTGAGTCTTCTTGATAGGCATGTAGTGGTATATCCAATATAATTATTGATGGATTTGGTTTGATCAAGAACAAACTTCCTTAAGAGCTGTTATATTTGTCGTCTGTAATTTGGAACTTGCAGGTGAGTTATTGTTGACGATGAGATTATCTGTTTTAATTTTTTATAGTAGATAATGTAATTTTCTTGATTTTGTCGATTGGAGATATATATATATATACTCGACTCTCCCGTCGAATTCGATGTATGAGGGCAAGCAGATCAGTTCCTACGAAACTGACAGCCCGACACCAGCACATGAGATTTGATTATAGTAGTGAAGGTTTTGTGCAGAACCATCCACACTTTTTGAAGGGCCGAATACAGAGACCTGGTGCACTACGTGCCACAGACCCTCCGCAGGTTTTGAATTCAGAGTTGTCCTTCTCCTAGACCAGTTGCCATAGAACCCAGTCTGTCCTGCTATTTACCCATAGCTGGAGGGAGAAGAAGAGGATTCACACCTTTCCTAAGGGTATTATCATGTAAGTAAATGTAATAGATTCGACTGGAATTCGAACTCAGCTCTCCGATTCCTCAGTCCAAGCCGCTATCCAATACTCATATATATATTTTAAGACATTTTTATATTTATACATTCTTTTTTTAGATATAAATATTTAAGTAAATGTTCTATTTATAATAAACAGTATTAAACAACATTTACCGGCCTGAATATTTGTATCTATAAAAAGAATGTTTAAACATAAAAATGTCTTTAAAATAATTGTCGGACTTTGCCCATTTCATAATGTTTGGATACGCCATGAGTAGATATGAATGTACGTGAGAGAATCATGGAAGATTGTAGTTTAAAGTCAGTAAAATCGACCTTGCTAACCGGACGCTCCCCTGTGGTCCAATCCGTTAAAGGCACGTCAGGCTATATGATGGTCCCGTATAGGATACAGGTTCGATTCCTGTCGGAGGTCAAATATTTTCTATGAAAATTTCTCGGGCATTCAGGCAGGTAAATGTTGTTTAATACTGTTTATTATAAAACAGAGCATTTACTTAAATATTTGTATCTATAAAAAGAATGTATAAACATAAAAATGTCTTACTTTCTCCATTTCATAATACATACATATATATATATATATATATATATATATATATATATATATATATATATATATATATATATATATAATGAAAATAGATCTAAGAACACACAGGGGTCATTAAAACATTATGGTCTATAAGATAGTTGTTGATTAGGGTTTGTTTTACATTATTAATTTCTTTGAGGAAATCCTCTAGACTACTCTTCCTAACTATCTTATAGACCAACAAATAAGACTATTTCTCCCTAAAGTAAGTAATAATGAAAGTGAACACAGTCAAAAATCACATACACATTTATTACAAAAACCAAATGCATAAGAATTACAAACAAAAGGAATGCTCACTAAGACATATTATAAAGAAATACACGACCTCAATCGACCCAAATAAAAAAATCAAATTAATTATCTATTATAAAAAATTTAAGACAGCTAACCTCATCCTCAAAAATAACAACACGCCTGATAAGTCAAAATTGCAAAGAACGAACATTATTTACGAGTTCAAATGCCCCTTAGGGAACTGCGTTCCTAACGAAACCGGACTCATAAATAATTACATCGGTTACACAACCACTTGCTTATCCAGACGTCTTACGTTACACCTATCCGATCACAGCTCCATTAGAACCCATTTAAACACACACAAAAATTTACCAGACTCCATTAGAAATATACTAGTAGAAAACACAAATATATTAATTGCTTCCTCCTGTAAAAAAAGGTTAAAAATAATGGAGGCTTTAATAATAAAAAAGAAAAAGCCTACCCTTAACAATATTAACTACGAACAAAGCCACAACGTGCTAACTGTATTCGGAAATTAAAACACCACTACTACACACTAAGACATATACATAATGCACACACCCAATTAAGCTGAAAAATCAAACCATCCTTGATAATGGCTAAAGGTATAGCCGAAAGCGGTCGGAAAAATAAAACATTTGGACAGTTCTTACACACCCTTTGTCCAGCAAAGAAAGCATTTGTTCGTAAAACAAGAAAAATTAAATAAAAAACTTAACCGTAGTACCTTGTCTGTCGTTTTTAATGAAACTTGCATATATATATATATATATATATATATATATATATTCCCATGGGTGCATTTATCAATAGGTACAGTTCTTACTTCATGGGGCCAGACACGTTGGACTTTCGGGTCGTGTCTCTCTTATATTACATGGAACCCCGTCCATGACTCTCTTCCTATCCTTCTCTAATCATTTTTCTTTCTCTTTCGCCACTACTACACCGCCCAGACCTAATCACCCGGACCTACGTTTCCCGACCACTCTCCGATCATCAACAGAGTTTTCTTATGACCTTTAATGACCCTGCAACTGTCTTCTAACGTTTCACTGGTTTTGTCTTCGTGTCGCTCTCAAGAATTTATCACTCGTCCGATTTTTGCTGTTCGTTGTCTTTATAGATTTTTTTGGCGTAACTTTGTCCTTTTTCCTTATTTCCCGAATGTTTTTCATGTTTCTTTTATATCTTATCCCTTTCATTGGATGGAGTTGCGGTGGGGTCTGCCGCACTCCAGCCACGAATTATTTAGAGGCAAGAGAAGTAAAACAAGAAGAAAAAACGATAAGAAAAGGCTCTATTCGCCCACTTTCATTCTATTCTTGTTTTTATAACGACTAATACAATTATTATTCCCTTCGTGTTTTCCTTTAATTTCTTTTTCCTTCTTCGTGTTTTCTTCTCGTTTTCCAACTTGACCGCCATGCCTCCATTTTGTTTCAACCCTCTTGTACCTCGTTTCATTTCTTCCTTAAGATTTTACTTTTTTCATTTACTTTTGGCTATACCTCTAACCCTCATCCAATATTGATTTTCTTGCGTTGTTTTTCTTCTACTTCTTCTTCTTCTTCTTCTTCTTCTTCTTCTTCTTCTTCTTCTTCTTCTTCTTTCTTTCTTTCTTTCTTTCTTTCATCTTCATCATTTTTCTTCTTCTTCTTTTTCTTCTTTTTTACTTCATTCTCGTTATCTCGTCCTCCCACCATTCTTCATCTCCTTATTCTTCTTCTTCTCAACTTTTACACGATATTCTTTTCCTTCTTTCTCGTTATCTCGGCTTCACTACCCTTTTCTGCGTCTTCTTCTTCTTCTTCTTCTTCTTCTTCTTCTTCTTCTTCTTCTTCTTCTTCTTCTTCTTCTTCTTCTTCTTGCCAACTTTTAATTCTTTCCCATTATCTCGGCTTCAACAGCCTTTCTTTTTCATCATTTTCATAACTTTTTCTTCTTCTTCTTCTGACTATCCATGTTCATTTCTTCCTTTCTTTCTATTTTCCTTCGTTTCCTTCATTTTTTTCTTTCTTTCTTTCTTTTTCACTTGGCTTCCTTAGCTTTACTATTTAGCACTTTTTCAGCTGGTGATTTCTTTCATTATTTTCTTTATCCTTTTTTTCGTTTTCTCTTCGTTCTCTATCTCAAGCTTCCTATTTCTATCTTCTTACTTTTTCTTCTTTCTTTTCTTTTTTTTTCTCTTCATATAAATTTCTTTACTTTTTCTTCCCGTTTTTCCACTCTGCCTTCTTATTCTTTTTTTTGTGTTTTATTTCTTCTTCTTCTTTCTTTCTTTCTTTCTTTCTTTCTTTTCTTGTTTTCTTCTTTGCTACTTCTTTCTCATTCTTCTTATATTCCTTATTCTCTCTTCCCTATCTTTCCCTTGTCCTTCTTCATCCTTCCTTTTCTTTCTGTCCAACGTTTTCTCTTCACTCTTCTTCCTTTAGTCTTCCTCTTTTCGTCTTTTTCTTCATATCCTTCATGCTCTTTCCTTCTTTCTTCTTCCCTCATACACGTCCTTATTTTTTTTCGTCGCCTCGCCGTTCTCTTCTGTCCCTCTTCCTTATTCTTCTCATTTGATTTTATTCTCCACACTCTTCTCTTCTCTAATTCTTTTCGTCCTTCTTTGTTTCTTTCTTTCTTTATTTCTTTCTTTCCTTCTTTCTTCTTCTTCGCCTCCTCCACCTTCTTCTTCTTCATCTTCTTATTTTTCTTCTGCTCCTCCTCCTCCTTCTTCTTCTTCCCCTCATCCTAGTCCTCCTCCTCCTCCTCCTTCTTCTTTTTCTTCTCTTTCTACTTCGCCTTTTCTTCTCCTCCTTCTCCTTATTCTACTTCTTCTGCTCCTCTTCGTTCTCACCTCTCCTCCTCCTCCTCCTTTTTATTGTCTTCTGCTCCTCCTCCTTCTTCTTCTTCATCTTCTCCTCCTCCTCCTCCTTTTTCTCCCCCTCATACTCCTTCTTCTTCTTCTTCTTCTTCTCTTCCTCCTCCTTCTTCTTTTCCTTCTTTTTATTTTTTTCTGCTCCTCCTCCTCCTCCTCCTCCTCCTCCTTCTTCTTCTTCTTCTTCTCCTCCTCCTCTTTCTTCTTCTCCCCTTCTCCTCCTACTTCTTCTTCTCCTTCTCGTCCTCCTCCTACTACTACTTCTCCTCCTACTACTTCTTTTTCTCCTCCTCCTCCTTATTTTTCTTCATCTGCTCTTCCTCGTCCTCGTCCTCCTCCTCCTTCGTCTTCTTCTTCTAAAAGCAATCGTCTTTTCCATTTGACTATACATCTTTCCTCCATTACTCCGACTTTCCTTTGGTAGAGAAGAGGATAGCACCACCCATTCTAATCTTTCTTTTGGCCTCATATTACCAATCGTCTTCCTCCTCCGTCAGCGTAGTCGTTCGTCTGGTCTACATTCTGACACCCCCGCCGCTCTTACATCTTCCTATTCCTGTGTCTGGGTGTGTAAATTGGCTAATTGCACCAATGGAATCATTCAAACAGATATAAAGAATTTTTATACCAGCTCATCAAAATTCCAATCCTCACGGATAATTGCCTCCATGATCTTTTTCCCACCAATACCACTATTGGCACTTTCAAAGACATCTCGTAGCTTTCCCGTTTGGCTTGCTTTTTGAATTTACGAAAAAAGAAATTTACTTTTCCATATTCCCTCTCTAGCTTTATCCTTGTTTGAAATTTACAAACTTCCGTTTGCCTTTTTCGTCTCCTTGACTTTGCTGGCATAGATAGATATGTATAGACTGTGATAGATAGATAGATAGATAGATAGATAGATAGATAGATAGATAGATAGATAGATACTGAGATAGATAGATAGATAGATAGATAGATAGATAGATAGATAGATAGATAGATAGATAGAGACTGAGATAGATAGATAGATAGATAGATAGATAGATAGATAGATAGATAGATAGATAGATAGATATGTATAGACTGAGATAGATAGATAGATAGATAGATAGATAGATATGTATAGACTGAGATAGATAGATAGATAGATAGATAGATAGATAGATAGAGACTGAGATAGATAGATAGATAGATAGATAGATAGATAGATATGTATAGACTGAGATAGATAGATAGATAGATATATAGATAGATAGATACATAGATAGATAGATAGATAGATAGATATGTATAGACTGACATAGATAGATAGATAGATATGTATAGACTGAGATAGATAGATAGATAGATAGATAGATAGATAGATAGATAGATATGTATAGACTGAGATAGATAGATAGATAGATAGATAGATAGATAGATAGATAGTAATGAAGTGACATAGATTGATAGACAGATTTTTTTTAACAATTTCTCCCTAAGCAAGGCAGCAATACCACTAAAATACGAGGAGTTACTGAGTGCTAGAAATTATTAGAAAAAAAAACACCATTAATGTTTGCATAAAACTCAATTTTAAACATGAATATCTATTGATCCAGTCGTAATCAATGAATCATAGATAGCATTAAATGTCTAAAAAAGGTATAAAGGAAACGGATTAATTAAACGGTTGATTGGCCTCTATTTTATATATATATATATATATATATATATATATATATATATATATGTATATATATATATATATATATATATATATATATATATATATATTGTCATCCACAGACAGACTGTTTCGCTGTATCACAACCCATCAGTGTGACTAGACGTCCGGTTGCCTCTGGCTAGACTCGAAAACCGGCTGAATTCGCGTCAGTCGGAAATTTTACCCTGAAGCTGTTGGCGCCCGGCAGAGAAGAAGGTGGATTTAAGCGTATTTATTTTTAGATAAACACACAGTGACTGAGAGAACTCGATTCGATTTACCAAAGAGTCTTGCATTATTAGCCGTAATAGTCACTGTTTACAAACCCACACATCCTCCCCAGGGAGCTCAACCGAAATAAATTTTTCAGGAGCATATATATTGTCATCCACAAACAGACTGTTTCGCTGTATCACAGCTCATCAGTGTGGCTAGACGTCCTGTTGCCTCTGGCTAGACTCGAAAATAACAGAAAATGCTTAATTATAGATGGGGGGGGGTGACTTAGGGTGTACATACAAAGGGTTAGTGTTAGGGTTTCTGTAGGGTGTGTAATTGTTGTTTATTAAGTCTAGAGTTACGTCGAGGAAGTTTACCCTTTTTAATTTAGTGTTTACTATAGTTTTTAGATCTAATTTTCCGAATTCACTGTAAATTATCTTTCTAATCTTATCTGTTTTAAAATTTGTGGAGCTCCTCACTACCATGAGCCCGTCATCCCTGTATAACCCGATGTCCTTAATGTCTAATTCACGGTGCGCGGTTAGATTGTACACTATAAATAGACCGATAAGGTCCGAAAATTCTGCATAGTCCAGAGATCCCATGGTGATGTCAAAATTGTCAGTAGTGTTTTTAATCCACTCGTCCCCATTATGGATGAGGACAGATTTCTTGGCACTAAGGATTATGTTTGTTTCTTCCTTAGTTAAGTCAGAATATACTGTAGCAAACTCCAGGGCAGTCGTGAAGAGGTCTTTCGTATATTAACTGGTAATAATCCACAATATCGAACTGAATTAGGGTGCAATCAGGCTTATTGTCGATGTTGGTAAACCAGTTGATGACTTCTTTGGTATTCATCCAGAGTGTTAATCCGAGTCGTTGTTTTAATTTGGCTGGTGATCCTTTCTAGGATTTTTTTTGCTGATCTTTCCTATGTCGGGTCTAGTTGGGTTAATCATTCTCGTAGTGGGGTTTTCCTCAAAATCTTGTTTATGGTCCTTAAGTTGGAAAACTGGCTGAAAAGGAATGCTACGTCACGTAGCATTCCTTTTCAGCCAGTTTTCCAACTCTATCACTTATTTTTAATTTCTCAGTAATTATTTTACTTGTTCTATTGTTACTGTCAACCATATTTGTATTGTTATTATGGGCTTTTTTATAAGTCTTAGTTAAATTTTTTTAAATTAATTTGTTGTAGTCGTCGGCCATCACCTTGTAGAAGTTCTGTTGAATCTTTAAACTGTTGTTTTTTGTTTGTCTTTATCTGCGCTTTATTACATCTCAATACATTGGTTTAAGATTTTGTTTCACACAAAAGAAAATGTTTTAAAGATTCAACATAGACTTTTCTCTCGTTGTAACTACTATAATCTCGCCCACATAGATCGATAGATAGATAGATATATAGATAGATAGATAGATAGATAGATAGAAGGAAAGAAAGAAAGAAATAAGGAATAGATAGATAGATAGATAGATAGATAGATAGATAGATAGATAGATAGATAGATAGATAGAAAGAAAGAAAGAAAGAAGGAATAGATAGATAGATAGATAGATAGATAGATAGATAGATAGATAGATAGATAGATAGATAGATAGATAGATAGATATAAAGAAAGAAAGAAAGAAAGGATAGATAGATAGAAAGAAAGAAAGAAAGAAGCAAGAGATAGATAGATAGATAGATAGATAGATAGATAGATAGATAGATAGATAGATAGAAAGAAGGAATAGATAGATAGATAGATAGATAGATAGAAAGAAAGAAAGAAAGAAAGAATAGATAGATAGATAGATAGATAGATAGATAGATAGATAGAAAGAAAGAAAGAAAGAATAGATAGATAGATAGATAGATAGATAGATAGATAGATATAAAGAAAGAAACAAAAAAAGAAAGAAAGAATAGATAGATAGATAGATAGATAGATAGATAGAAAGAAAGAAAGAAAGAAAGAAAGAAGCAATAGATAGATAGATAGATAGATAGAAAGAAAGAAAGAAAGAAAGAAAGAAGCAATAGATAGATAGATAGATAGATAGATAGATAGATAGATAGATAGATAAAAAAAGAAAGAAAGAAAGAAAGAATAGATAGATAGATAGATAGATAGATAGATAGATAGATAGATAGATAGATAGATAGATAACTCACATAGATAGAGAGAGAGAGAGAGGCATTTTGGGATAATAGATAGCGTTTATACGCGAAACATTTTCCCCAAACACAAGTTTTGTGGCGAGAAGAAACTGTTAGCATAGAACTTACCGTTACATCTAAGAAATCCAGCTGTAAAACGATGAGACCTAGCTGCCAATCTAGTACTGCGTTTAAATTCGTAAAGTCGTGGTACCTATTCAGAAAGTACATCAAAACAATTGTTATAAAAGAAAAGTCACAGGAAAGTGACTGAAGACGTGATGCCTGGTCAGGACCAATAACATTGCAGATTCTTCTTTGAATTTTGCCAAGAATCTCCTAAATATTAGCTTCAGACCATCAATATTCGATGCATGGATGAAGAATAGACTTATACATGTGTAGGACAGATTCTGGCGAGAGAAATTGTCTAGCACGACACAGTGAACCAGCATTTCTAGCTTTTACGGCATCTGTATATTCAATAAACTGCTATTATGTCATGAAACCCTCAATTACTATGATGAGGAAGCACGGTGGAGTAATGGCTTGGATTGAGGAATCGGAGAGCCGAGTTCGAATTCCAGTCAAATCCATTACATTCACTTATGTGCTAATACCCTTGGGAAAGGTGTGAATCCTCTTCTTCTCCCTCCATCTATGAGTAAATAGCAGGACAGACTGGGTTCTATAGCCTTGGATGGCAACTGGTCTAGGAGAAGGACAACTCTGAATTCAAAACCTCGTTTGGGGACCTTGTGGCATCCGTTGCACCAGGTCCCTGTATTCGTCCCTCCAAAAAGTGTGGATGGCCCTGCACAAAGCCTTCACCACTATAATCAAATCCTGTGTGGCTGTCGGGCTTTCAGTTTCTGGGAACTGATCTGTTTGACCCTCATACGTCGAGTTCGACGGGAGAGCAAAGACTATGATGAAATTGAGCAGACGACAGGCATACTATTTATAGCTATCCAAATGCCCGCCTGAGTTAAATGCCAGTCTTTACACTTAGTGTATCAGCAGTTGGACGCGATGGTGTTATAGTGGTCATAGAATACCGAATTTATGTTATTATTTTATTATTCTATATAAAATTCTGTGTTCATATACGAAATATGTTCCCGAAAGACAAGTTTTGTGGCAGCTATGGAGGCACGGTAAATGGTGTACAGTAATTGTTAGGAGTGCTGTCCCACGTGTTTACAGCTCGGTGGTAAAGTTTTCCATATAATATATTGATCGTAATATAGAATTGATCCCCCACTTTTTATCCACATTACAATTTCTTGTTTGTTTATCAAATTTTGTTTAGATATAAATTTAACTCTTCTCCCCGGCTATGGGTTAATAAGTAAGACTTGTATCACTAAAACATTATCTCCAAAACAAATCTTAGAATCTAAAAATATTTTCTTTCATTAAATAATTAGCAAAGGATTGATAAACCGTAAAATCCCATATAAGTCGAATACCTCATTGACTCGACTCGTTAAGGCTCATCTCTGACATCGACTGATTAATATCCGTCACTGATTCAACGGTATTGATCCGAGGTTGAAATTGGTAAAGAAACAAATTAGACACTAGTTTGGAGAAATTATCAAAGATTTACTTACATTTACAAGATATGAAAATGTCTCTGGTAAGTCGTATAATGTAGCTTTCGAATGCACAGTGTACGACTTGTGAACTTAGCGCGTGAAAAAGGAGTTTTACTTGACCCGGCTGACTGCGTGCTGGATTTCGGTTTTGGTTTGTCGCATTTATAGTGATGTCCATTCTATTACTGTGCTCACGTGAGTTTTTCACAGCCTGATGGTCGGACGGGCAATCAGTCGTGTTCTCTTGTTAGCGTATGGGCGTGTATGTGTAATCTCTCTATTTGTTCTCTGGTCTCTCTCTCCCTCTCTCTCTATCTCTCTCTCTCACACTTCTGTCCGGTTAAACTTATAGTCTATATTTAGCACGGATGTAGTTGTAGATATCTGCGGCAAGTGAGAGTCGCGTCGATAACAGCCAGCACTCTGGTTGATTTGTGTTTTTTTTTTTTTATTTTGTGTAGAGTGCGGTGTGTGTGTAACTTAGCTAGACAAAAATTGATGTGCAGTTATAGATATATGTTTTCTAATAATTGTATAAAGTTGGCTATAATTTGTTATCTCTGACTACGTGTGAATTGTGTTTTTTCTGCTTCAGAATATTGCCCATTACTGACACAACTGATTAAGACGCGTCATTGACTCGAGTGATTAACTCCTATCACTGACTCAACTGGTTAAAACCCATCGTTGAGTCGATTGATTAATACCCATTACAGACTGATTAAGTCCCATCACTGACTCAGTTAATCAAGCCCTGTCACTGACTCCACTGAGTGAGCCCAATCAATGACTCGATTGATTAAGACCCATCGCTGATTTGACTGATTAAGACAGATCACTGACTCGACTAATTACAACACTAACAGACTCGACTGATTAAGACCCATCACTGACTCAACTGATTAAGACCCATCACTGACTCAACTGATTATGACCTATCATGGACTCGACTGATTAAGACCCATCCCTGACTCGACTGATTAAGAACCGTCATTGAATCAACTGATTAAAAATCGTGACTGTGTTGACTGATTAGGACCTATCACTGACATGACTGATTAAGACCCATCACCCATTACTGAATCGACTGATTAAGACCTATCACTGACTCAACTGATTAAGACCCATCGTTGAGTCGACTGCTTAAGACACATCACTGACTCGATAATTAAGACACTAGCAAACTCAACTGATTAAGACCCATCACTTACTCGACTGATTAAGACCCATCACTAATTCGACTGATTAAAAACCGTGACTGTCTCGACCGATTAAGAGCCCTCACTGACTCGACTGTTTAATACACATCACTGACTCGCTGTTTTGACTGATTAAGACCCGACACTGATTCGACTGATTAAGATCCGAGACTGACACGACTGATTAGATCCGACACTGATTCGACTGATTAAGATCCGACACTGACTCGACTGATTAAGATCCGACACTGATTCGACGGATTAAGATCCGACACTGACTCGACTGATTAAGACCCGTCGCTGACTCGACTGATTAAGACTCGTCGCTGACTCGACTGATTAAGACTCGTCGCTGACTCGACTGATTAAGATCCGACACTGACTCGACTGATTAAGACCCTTCGCTGACTCGACTGATTAAGACCCGACACTGACTCGACTGATTAAGACCCTTCGCTGACTCGACTGATTAAGATCCGACACTGACTCGACTGATTGTAGACGTGATTGATTTATTCAATTATTGTCTTTCTAAATATCTCGGTGATTTCTAGAACCACTTTTTAATATTAAACAAAGTCTGTCAGATCCGTTCAGGGTGGTGACAGAATGAAATAATCACAAGGTGGAACACTTAGTTTCTGTTGATGGTAAGAGGATAATATTAACTGTTTCACTGGCATTCATTGACCGAGTAGCCATTACTGCTTTCGGTTGAAATTTGTAAATACTTTCTCTAAAAATAAAGTTTTTACTAAAATAGGTTTCTCAAGATCAGTAGTTGCTATCACTATTTCCAGTATTGATTAGGGGGGGTTGAAACTGTGTCGAATGTCCACATCTTGATTATGTCATTATTTTCTCTTCGAGTTACATGTGCTATCCATTTTAGTTGTTGCTGCTCTTGGTAGTCCTTCTTTTTAACCATGGATTTTAGAAAGTGATTATATACAGATAACAGTCTAGATATTTCTGAAGGGTTTTGGTGCCATGCATGACATCCATATATGGAAGTCTTGAGCTGATGAGGCGATTTAAGAACATGGCTTGAATTTTCAGGTTGAAAGGTGAAACTTTGGTAGTCCTCAAGTAGCATGGTTTCTGTTATTCGGTACAGTTCTGTAACTACTATCACTATTTCTAGTATTCCTTACTCACCTTTTATTATTGATTGGGGTGGTCCTTACTCACCTTTTATTATTGATTGGGATGGTCCTTACTCACCTTTTATTATTGATTGGGATGGTCCTTACTCACCTTTTATTATTGATTGGGATGGTCCTTACTCACCTTTTATTATTGATTGGGGTGGTCCTTACTCACCTTTTATTATTGATTGGGATGGTCCTTACTCACCTTTTATTATTGATTGGGGTGGTCCTTACTCACCTTTTATTATTGATTGGGATGGTCCTTACTCACCTTTTATTATTGATTGGGATGGTCCTTACTCACCTTTTATTATTGATTGGGATGGTCCTTACTCACCTTTTATTATTGATTGGGGTGGTCCTTACTCACCTTTTATTATTGATTGGGATGGTCCTTACTCACCTTTTATTATTGATTGGGGTGGTCCTTACTCACCTTTTATTATTGATTGGGGTGGTCCTTACTCACCTTTTTTTTTTTTGAAACTGTGTCGAATGTCCACATATTGATTATGTCATTCTTTTCTCTTCGAGTTACATGTGCCATCCATTTTAGTTGTTGCTGCTCTTGGTAGTCCTCAGCTGATGTGGCTTCTGTTATTTGGTACAGTTGTTTGTTCGAGGTTATGTAGCGCACAATGTTCAATGAAGAATGATCACTAATTAGTTTATTTACCTGATCAGGTGATAAATTTAGTCGTAAAAAGGTCAAAAATACAATTAAAAATTTTATCCACACGAAATTGTCTACAAACAATTCACGACATAGCTGTGCTAACAGTGACATACCTTATGACCAAGATAGTTGCATATTTGTACACACCTGTGGCAGTGATCAGATTAGAAGTCAGGTTTTAAAATATGTCCCCCACTTGGGAAACTGGAGCAGTACAATCTTCCTACTTACTATTTGACCCTATGATAGACTAAGTTTACTCCATATCTATTTGCGCTAACATGCGGTTAAGTAGCCTGGTTTAACGGCACATCAACTCCTTATGGGTCATTTAATTTCGAGATTTAATTTTCTTGGGAGATTTGAAGTAATTTAAATATTATATATTTTATTCTACTTTCACAATTGTATACATGGTAGATGATACTCAGCTTTTCTTTCTTTGTTCGTGGCGCTAGTACACAATGTTCAATGAAGAATGATAACTAATTAGTTTATATAGAAGATGAGATAATAATTTTCGTCGTAAAAAGATTTTTGAACATCATAAACATAAAAATGTCAAAAATACAATAAAAATTTTTATCCACACGACATTGTCTACAAACAAATCACTACATAACAATGACATGCTTTATGGCCAAGACAGTTGTATATTTCTACACCTGTGGCAAAGGTCAGATCAGAATGTCCTATCCGTTTTAGGTGTTGCGGCTGTTGAAAGTCCTCAAGTGATGTGGTTTCTGTTATGTGATATAGTTAAAAATGGTTGAGAATGAGTCACCTCAAAAATTAAAACGAAAGTAATAAATTTTGTCAAAACGATTTTTTTAAATTATATTTTTCAAATGGTTCGAGGTTGACACGAGGCTAAATTTCTAGCGCTCTAAATCTGCTAGATTAATCTGTTACCTAACGCGCCGCTGTGATTATCACTGTGCAAATAAAATCTTTCCTGCGGACAGCAAATTACAACTGGCGTTAAGACAATTATGTCATACAAATCTCAACAAACCGAAAACTAAAAACAAAATGAAATAAAAATAAAAATAAACTAAAAAATAAAAAAATAAATCCACGAATCAGAAAGTATTTTCCGATATTAGCCGAGGATTAACGGACAAAATCCGGCAGGAAAAGTCCGGATGAAAACGTACACGCCTTCGACCTCCGCCCGTCATTAGCAAAATGGTGTGGTTCGTCTGTCCCTTGCGTTCGATCAGGGCGATGTAATGTATCGGAAAAACCCCGGCTCGATTTGATTGCTGGTGATTTAGAAAATGGACAACCATCCGTTCGACGCTGAGATACGAATAACGACAGTGAAAGAAATTACTTTTGTTCTTTATGACTAACTACACCGCCAATTATGTTCGCAAAAGACGTTGTGGGGGTAGAGGCCGGTCGGAGGTTAAAAGTCCGCCAAACCCGGTTTTCTGTTATAGACTGAGTGGATTATCGTCGCTTGTTACATGTCTGCGTCACGAGGAGGCGCTGAAGCGTGTAAGGGAAAATCTTTCCCGTCAGCACGTCAACCGGAAAGGAGTTTTATCGTAATTCTACCGTTTCTTTCTTTGGAACGGTCGCAAGCATCGTTACAGGAACGATAACGAAAGTTTCTTATCTGATATTTAGTATGCTACGGTTAGTCTGGCACAAGGCCACGAGGCTGGGCGCGAATTCTAATATTAATGAACTGGAATCAATTGACTTATTAGAAACGGCAGATTCCAGACCGATAATACTGAAGTTATGTTTAAAATAGATATTTTGGCAAATCTGGATAAACCTGCCCGTAATAAGAGGTAGTGTCAATAGGACGGTTTTTCCCCATGACACCGTTGTTAAGAATAATCAAGAGTGGTCTCCCCTTGTTTTGTAACAATGAGAGAGCTATTTCTGTTTATTGAGACTATAAAAGGACACTATACGCGAACCTTGAATTCTCAGTTTAATAAAGCTTTTTAAAGCTTTTCACCTGCGTACTTTCGTCGTTACAACCGTCTTGTAACTACCTTCAGTCTTCGGCAATGTTTTAAAAATGTATTTCTTCATTATGTTGTTTATTTACAAGAATAATTTTATATTTAAAACAGTCTAAAAACTAATACAATTAAAACTAATGCAATGCAATATTTATCATTTACCAATATATAAAGTGATATAATGGAATAACCTATCACCTCCATGAGTGACTATACTATAGGTTGTAACTTCCTAAAAGTATCTGTAAGTCAACGCACTACAGAGGCTAGCTGGGATCTGTTGAGTATAACTAAGACTTACGCGAGAACTACTAACCTTCCAATAGTAGCACTCACTACTAGATTGATTGTGGCAAACTTGTGCATAACTGTTACCTTTATTCTTATTGTACTGTTTTTTTACGATAAACCTTTACTTATTTTATCCACCTTGTTTTTCAAGTATATATATATATATATATATATATATATATATATATATATATATATATATATATATATATATATAAGCTTTTCACCCCAGGCAAAGCTGGAAGCCACAAGCACGCAAGGGGTTACAGAGGATTTGGAGCGAGAGCAAATAGGAGTGTTAGAGGAAAGGATGTGGAGAAGGATAGAGGATAGATCAAGGTAAGGGGTTACAGAAGATTTGGAGCGAGAGCAGATAGGAGTGTTAGAGGAAAGGATGTGGAGAAGGATAGTGGATAGATCAAGGCAACTGGAGATGTCGATTGATGTTACACTTGAATAGTTGGAGATCATAGTCCTCAGGGAAACAGGAATGTGGAAGGTAGTTCCATACGTGTGAGGTGCGAGATATGAAGCTATTGGAGTAGAAGAGACGTCTACATTTAAACAGTTTCAACAGTGAAAGGGTGGGAACGGGATGCCAGCCTCGTAGGACGCTTGAATTCATGGAGCCTGGGAACCAGCGATAGCATCTCATCGGAGCAATTACCATGGAAGTATTTATAAAAGGGACAGAGAGAGGCGACGGTGCGTCTGTGAGAGAGAGACTGCAGACGAGAAGCCAGATCAGCACAGAATATAACATAAAGAAAAATATTAAAACATTTTTATTTATAAACATTTTCTAAATTAGTAAAATATGTGAACCAATTATAAGGAATTCCTTATTATTTACCATTTAATAAAATTCGATTCTGTGATAATAAAATAAGGACATCCCATCTCCCCTTTCGCTTGTAACCATTCACCACAATAAATTTATTATCAGCATGAAAACTGAATGAGTCAAATAAAACTTCATAAGAAATTTTGTAAGAATTATTTATTTTTTTAGATAATAACCGTTTATTGATACAAGTTATACTAATTAACCCACAGTCGGTGGAGAAGAGGTAGATTCATACGTAGTGAAAATTTGATAAAACAATCATGAAATTATAATGTGAATATAAAGTGGAGGACCAATTCTGTTTTGCAATCAATCAATCAATATATATATATAGATAGATATATGTGTATATATAAAGTGGCCTGATGATTGCGTCTAGCATGAAACAACCTATCGCCTCTAAGTATTGACTTCAATGTTCACTTTTATATTTACACACGCTCTATCCCTGATATTGAGCACTTCATCCCATAAATATAGCACATCATAAGATTTTATATATATATATATATATATATATATATATATATATATATATATATATATATATATATATATATATATATATATATATATATATATATTAGTTTCTATGCATTTTCAAGAGATCGAAATGGTAATAATTAGTTGGTGGAATATGGCGCGTGAAGTATAATAGACCAACCGAGTGTCAACATTTTTCCTCTGCTATTTATGCGTTATGCGATAACAACATTTTTCAGGATACTTTGCGACCAAACGTTTATGGACAGGTTTCAGCTGTTAGACGTAGAAATGTGCATTTAGTGTTTTCTTGATTTCTCCATCGCACCCTGTATATCTGTTAAAATGAGATGTCCGTGTTATTTTCATTTTGGCGTCATTTAGACGACAATTTATCCATCGCACCCCGTATATCTGTTAAAATCAGGTCAGTGTTATTTTCATCTTTGGGTCATTTAGACGACAATTTCTTCATCGCACCCTGTATATCTGTTAAAATGAGATGACAGTGTTATTTTTATTTTGGCGTCATTCAGACGACAATTTATCCATCGCACCCCGTATATCTGTTAAAATGAGATGTCAGTGTTATTTTCATCTTTGCGTCATTTAGTCGACAATTTATCCATCGCATCCAGTATATCTGTTAAAATGAGACGCCAGTGCTATTTTCATTCTTTGCGTCATTTAGACGACAATTTATCCATCGCACCCTGTATATCTTAAAATGAGACGCCAGTGCTATTTTCATTCTTTGCGTCATTTAGACGACAATTTATCCATCGCACCCTGTATATCTTTTAAAATGAGAAGCCAGTGCTATTTTCATTCTTTGCGTCATTTAGACGACAATTTATCCATCGCACCCTGTATATCTTTTAAAATGAGACGCCAGTGCTATTTTCATTATTTGCGTCATTTAGACGACAATTTATCCATCGCACCCTGTATATCTTTTAAAATGAGATGCCAGTGCTATTTTCATTCTTTGCGTCATTTAGACGACAATTTATCCATCGCACCCTGTATATCTTTTAAAATGAGATGCCAGTGCTATTTTCATTCTTTGCGGCATTTAGACGACAATTTATCCATCGCACCCTATATATAGGTTACTGGATGATTAAAGGAATTGGGGAACGAAGGAAACCAGCCCTGTCCACTAATTTCTGTTTAGGGCTACTCTTTTGGACAATTTATAGTTATTAGTTTATATTTTTTATTATTTTTGTTGTCGTTTTTGTTAAGTTCCGTTATCAGATTTTATCTGTTTTTTTTTTTTTTTGTATCCATATTTAGTGCATATTCAGCAGCTCAGAATTCGTTGGTCTTTAGCTTCCATGGGATATACGAGTTATATACAGTGCCACGCAAAAGTTTACAACACATTATAAAAAATGTGTCTTTAGGTATTTCTAATACAGATTAATCAAACATTTCGTGCTAATAATACATAAGCCTTTAGTATAACAATCAGATTTTTAAAAATAATCAATAAATATATCCCACGAAGAAAAATCAGTACTTAATAACGCAATAGTTTGCAATACATTTATTAAATCATCTTTTAATATTTCGTAGCGTAACCGTTTTTGCTAATTGCATCATGTAGGCATTTAGTGTAGTCCCCTACTAATTTCTTGCATGTTTCTTGGCTAATATTTTTCTAATTCTCCACGACAAAATTCCTTTACTTCATGCAGGTTTTTCGGGTTCCTTCTTTGAATTCTCAGTTTCAGCTCTCTCCAAAAATATTCAATATCTGAAAGAGAAATGAAAAAGATTATTGAAAGTCGATTCACATTACGTTAGGTTGACTTGCGCTAGAGATGCGATCTCAAAAACCTTTGCGTACCTGGTATTTACTTGATCCCCTCCACTGAGTCAGGTTGTGACACAAGGTTGGTTTTTAACGTCGGAACCCGAGTGTTTTCACTCGGGCCGTTGGTCTTTGCTTGTCCAAGCTGGTCAGATCTTGTCTTGGCTGGTATTAGATTGTCCAAGCTGGGCGGAACTGGTCAAAGCTGGTCATAGCTAGTGGTAGCCATGATACCACCAGCGCAGGGACGAATCCCTGTGCCAGGCATGTATCAAGTGACGCTCTCAGCCAAAAGGCCGTGGATTTACTTGACCTCCCACACGGTCAGGTTGTGACACAAGGTCGGGGTTTAACGTGGGACGGGAGGGGGAGTGGACCCGAGTTTTCACCCGGGCCGCAGTGCTTTGGCTTTAGCTGGTCTTAGCTTGTCCAAGCTGGTCATAGCTGGTCATGGCTGGTCTTAGCTGGTCATAGCTTGTCCAAGCTGGTCATAGCTAGTTAGACGTAGCCGCGATACTACCAGCGCAGGGACGAATCCCTGCGACCGGCCTGTATCAGTGATCGCTCCCGGCCCAAAGGCGATCATTCAGCGTGTAATCTGCGAACAGATACTACACTTTGATCTTAGCCAAAAGGCCGTGGATTTACTTGACCTCCCACACGGTCAGGTTGTGACACAAGGTCGGGGTTTAACGTGGGACGGGAGGGGGAGTGGACCCGAGCTTTCACCCGGGCCGCAGTGCTTTAGCTGGTCTTAGCTGGTCTTAGCTGGTCTTAGCTAGTCATAGCTGGTCATGGCTGGTCTTAGCTCGTCCAAGCTGGTCAGAGCTGGTCATAGCTAGTCAGACGTCGCCCCGATACTACCAGCGCAGGGACGAATCCCTGCGACCGGCCTGTATCAGTGATCGCTCCCGGCCCAAAGGCGATCATTCAGCGAGTAATCTGCGAACAGATACTATACGGGATTTACTTGACCTCCCACAGGGCCAGGTTGTGACACAAGGTCGGAGTTTAACGTGGGAAGGGAGGGGGAATGGACCCGAGTTTTCACCCGGGTCGCAGTGCTTTGGCTTTAGCAGGTCATAGCTGGTCTTGGCTGGTCTTGGCTGGTCTTAGCTGGTCATAGCTTGCCCAAGCTGGTCATAGCTAGTCAGACGTAGCCCCGATACTACCAGCGCAGGGACGAATCCCTGCGACCGGCCTGTATCAGTGATCGCTCCCGGCCCAAAGGCGATCATTCAGCGAGTAATCTGCGAACAGATACTACACTTTGATCTTAGCCAAAAGGCCGGGGATTTACTTGACCTCCCACACGGTCAGGTTGTGACACAAGGTCGGGGTTTAACGTGGGACGGGAGGGGGAATGGACCCGAGTTTTCACCCGGGCCGCAGTGCTTTGGCTTTAGCTGGTCATAGCTTGTCCAAGCTGGTCTTTAGCTTTGGCTTTAGCTAATCTAGCTATGATACTACCAGCGCAGGGACGAATCCCTGCGACCGGCCTGTATCGGTGACCGCTCCCAGCCTAAAGGCGATCATTCAGCGAGTAATCTGAGAACAGATACTACACTTTGATCTTAGCCAAAAGGCCGTGGATTTACTTGACCTCCCACACGGTCAGGTTGTGACACAAGGTCGGGGTTTAACGTGGGACGGGAGGGGGAGTGGACCCGAGCTTTCACCCGGGCCGCAGTGCTTTAGCTGGTCTTAGCTTGTCCAAGCTGGTCAGAGCTGGTCTTAGCTAGTCTTAGCTGGTCATGGCTGGTCTTAGCTTGTCATAGCTAGTCAGACGTAGCCCCGATACTACCAGCGCAGGGACGAATCCCTGCGACCGGCCTGTATCAGTGATCGCTCCCGGCCTAAAGGCGATCATTCAGCGAGTAATCTGCGAACAGATACTACACTTTGATCTTAGCCAAAAGGCCGAGAAGCGATGACGCTCTCAGCCAGAAGGCCGTGGATTTACTTGACCTCCCACACGGTCAGGTTGTGACACAAGGTCGGGGTTTAACGTGGGACGGGAGGGGGAGTGGACCCGAGTTTTCACCCGGGCCGCAGTGCTTTGGCTTTAGCTGGTCATAGCTTGTCCAAGCTGGTCTTTAGCTTTGGCTTTAGCTAGTCTAGCTATGATACTACCAGCGCAGGGACGAATCCCTGCGACCGGCCTGTATCGGTGATCGCTCCCAGCCTAAAGGCGATCATTCAGCGAGTAATCTGCGAACAGATACTACACTTTGATCTTAGCCAAAAGGCCGAGAAGCGATGACGCTCTCAGCCAGAAGGCCGACCAAGCGAGCGATCTGCGAACAGATGCTACACTTTGATCCAGGCGTCCAGGCCGAGCAGCGTCCTAAACTTGTGTGTACTAGTTTGCTGTTAGTTTGGAGACAATAGGCTATATATACAGTACAGCTGAAAAGTTTGAAGCCACCCTAGAATTAGCATAGGATGAACTTGACAGTACAGTGAAAAAATGCTAAAAGCTCTTAGGGTCATTGAAAAAGAAATCATTATCAAACTTATACTTTGAGAAACCTTTGCAACTAATGCCAACAATCTGTGCTTCAGTAATCAAGGCAAAAGGATGGTGTATAGTGCCACGCAAAAGTTTACAACACATTAAAAAATGTTTCTTTAGGTATTTCTAACACAGATTAATGAAATTGTAACTGCTAATAATACATCTGTTTAAGCCTTTAGTCAAACAATCAGATTTAAATAATCAATAAAAAATATCCCATGAAGAACAACCAATATTTAATAACGCAAAAGTTTACAATACATTTATTAAATCATCTATTAATATTTCGTAACGTAACCATTATTGCCAATTACAGCATGTAGTGGTTTAGAGTAGTCCCCTACTAATTTCGTGAATGTTTCTTGGCTAATATTTTTCCATTCTTCAAGACAAAATTCCTTTACTTCATGCAGGTTTTTCGGGTTCCTTTGAATTCTCAATTTCAGCTCTCTCCATAAATTTTCAATCGGACTGAGATCTGGAGATTGATTTAGCCATTTTAGAACGTCTATTTTATTTGAACTTAAACATTTGTAAGATTTTCAGTATGTTTAGGATCGTCGAATGTGCACTCTGACGTAAATTTTTATCCAAAATATCCCTATATCCTCCATTTATCCTCCCTTCTATTATTTCAATGTTCCCTACACCCTTGGGCACTAAAGCAAGCCCAGATCATGATTGATCCGACTCCAAATTTTACTGTATGGATAGTTTTCTTCGGCAAATATCCAGTACCCTTCTTTCTCCAGACCTTTGCTACAGCATTTCTGCTAAAATGTTCAATTTTCGTTTCATCTGACCAAAGTACATTTTCTCAAAATGCTGCAAGGTTTAATACAATGCACGTTTGCAAAATACAGTCTAGCAAGAACCTATTTTCTCTTACAAAGTGTTTTTTCCCTTGGAGTCCTCGAAAAGATGTCATATCGATAAAGTGGACGACTATCTCTCACGTACATTCATATCTGCTCATTTGGATACGTTTTGAACAGACATGAATGTACGTGAGAGATTCATGGACGATTGAAGTTTAAAGGCTGTAAATTCGACCATGCTAATCGAACGATTCTCTGTGGCTCGATCGGTTAAGGCACGTCAGGCTATATGACAGTTCCGTATAGGATACAGGTTCGAACCCTGTCGGAGGACGAATATTTGCTATGAAAATCTCTCGGACATTCAGCCGGTAAATGTTGTTTAATACTGTTTATTATAAAACAGAGCATTTACTTAAATATTTGTATCTATAAAAAGCCTGTATAAACATAAAAATGTCTTTATATCTATCTATCTATATATAT
>OZ038509.1:42748170-42758170 GCA_964036315.1 Acanthosepion esculentum | reverse complement strand
TTGTCATGGTTGTCATTGTTCTTGCGAGATAAGCTTGTTAACCATAGCACCGCGTCGAGGTAGACATGATTTGCTTAAGCGAAGCTTAGATGTGGCACAAGGCTAAAAGTGTGTAGTACTCAGTGAGGGTCGAACTCACAATTGATCTAGCGAGCCAAGCTTGCTAACCATTACCTCACGTCGGAGTGCTCGAATGTTTGTTTTTTTTCTAAGAGTAACTTAGATATGGCACAAGGCCGAAATTGTGTAGCGGCCGGTAAGGATCGAACTCACTTCTCAGTTGTAATTGATGTAGTGAGACGAGTTTGTTAACCATTGCACAATGTCGAGGTGCTCATGAAGATGTAATATAATGATATGGTAGTGGATTGCTTCTAGAAATGCAGCGAAAAATCAAGGGATTGCAAAACGAATGAAGACTGAATACTTCTTTGATATCTGTTATTCAAACCATCGTTAGTTTGCTTCTTTTTCCTGCTTGTAACTTATTCATTTTACCGTCTTTTATCTCTGTCTTTACTCTACACGTCTTTTCCCTTTGCATCTTTATTCTCAGCCGCCCGCTTCATTTCTTAAAACTATCCTGTTTTCTCTCCAACCAATTACTCGTTAAAAAATATATATATATATCCTATTTATTTTTAGCCAGAGTTCCACGCGCATCCTCTACGTTCTTCGATCCTTTTTCCGTCTCCAACCGCCAAACCGGACGTATAAGAAACAAGAACTACAAGACGTATTGAAAAAGCCCACGTGACATAACGTGGGTGACCACTATAAGAGGCCCTGATAATGGCGGTTAGAATTATTTGAAGACGCTGGACACGGTCGATAACTGGCAGGGCAGGTAAGCCGTACGTAATATCGGGAGGCTAACAGCTTATACGCCAAAGCAAAGTTCGCGTGATATTTGCGCCATAATATCCAAAGAAAGGAATCAACTTAAGGAAAACGGTTACTGAAAATAGCAGAATAAAAAAGAATGGAAGAATTTCAAATATACGTCTTTAAGATAGCATTTAATGAATTGGTCCTGGACAGTTTAAGAAAACTTTATTCAAACCATTACCGGAAGCCTGACTCACATTGTCCTGGATACGACGATAACCTACATCCGCGTCCTGGGTAAGACGATAAACTACGTCTGACAGAAAGGCCTCTGATTGCTGGTGTTCCCAGGTCCTCCCTGACTCCGGGTGGTAGCACCTGTTAGGTTTCTAGCTATAGGCAAATAGTTAACACCCAAACTGGGGTCAAAACACTATGAAAGTATAAAAATAGGTTCTAATACCGGCAATACCTTTTCGGAAAAAATATTACCAACAATACATTATTGCCATCAATACATTTTTGAAAAAAAAATATTACCTGCTATACATTTTTTTAAAACAATATTACCAGCAATAGATTTTTGAAGAAAAAAATATTACCAGAAAAACATTTTTGGTAAAAAAATATTACCAGCAATAAAAAAAAAATTGTCGGCATTAAATAACTCATTGAGGTTGATATGCCGTAAACAAAACAAATCAGACCAAACCTGACTCATATCTACGAGGCCTGTGTGGAAAGTATCAAGCCATTTTGAATACCTCCGCTACTAGTTACAGGATGCTAAGCCTAGGGCCAGAATGGTCAGCGATTGGCCGGAGTGCTTCGTGGGCGGGATATTCTGACAATGATGGATTGACTTTGCCTGGGTTTAGCATATAAGTCCAAAAGGCGCAAATTCAACAGTGGACCGAAATAATTTGTAATCGTCGATACGCTTCCCACACACAGGTTAGAGACCAGTTAAGACCACCCGCAGAGGGAGGCTGAGTCAACCTACGATATGCGTTCCCGGGACGTGATTTCTCCCGCTGCTTCATAGAACCCTAGCTGCCAACACTCTGTGATAATAAAACGAATAAACAAAAGAAATCATCCTTTTTCTTTTAATATGTAGTGGTGTGATGACCCAGAGGCGACACAGAGCGCAACATTACGCACTTTGTATAATTTATATAGCGTGTAAGGAGAATAAGTCATGGTTAAGGATTTTGGAAAAAAAATCTTCACCTGACATCCACATGCGTTTTTGGAAAACGGTGAGTTGACGATAACAAGCCTCGCGGAATTGACATCAGACAGGACATCGTACAAAGGAAAAAGATAAAAGATGTGGCAGATTTGGGCCTTTTCATCCGGCAGTGAATTAATAAATCGGGAATTGGCTCCTTGCTACATATGGGCGTTAGTTTGTTAGTATGGTTGGCGCATATATATATATATATATATATATATATATATATATATATATATATATATATATATATATATACTCTTAATGTGTGTTATATTTATGGGATAAAGTGGTCAATATCAGAGATAAAGCGTGTGTAAATATAAAAGTGAACATTGAAGTCAACAGTTAGAGGCGAGGCGACATGCTGTTTCATGCTAGTCGCAATATTGCGTCTAGCATGAAACAGCCTGTCGCCTCTAAGTGTTGACTTCAATGTTCACTTTGATATATATATATATATATATATATATATATATATATATATATGTATATTATAATTTTTTCATATAGACAAAAACAATTTGCCCACTACAAAGCTGCAACTTCGTTTCAGTGCATTTCAATTGCACTTCAACTGGTGAGAACCAAAATTATTGCTTTATTATCGGTATTGAGACCTCTTTTGAATTAATGCTGCGAACGTTAGAATTTATATATTATTTTCGTTCTCATTACATTCGGATATATATATATATATATATATATATATATATATATATATATATATATATATATATATATATATTAGGATATTACATCAAAAACATGTAAAAAACGCTGCACAAATGCAATCAGGCTTCGATGCGTATTAACATATCTCATCAGGCGCCTGAATATTGCTCTACTTTTATATTGAGCCCCCTTTTGAATTGAATATTACGAACGTCGGAATTGGACTCTATTCATTCTCATTTTACATGTATATATATATATATATATATATATATATATATATATATATATATGTATGTATATATTCATATCCATGTAAAATGAGAATGAATAGAGTCCAATACACACACGCACACACACACATATATATATAAATATAAAAGTGAACATAGAAGTCAACACTTAGAGGCGACAGTCTGTTTCATGTCAGATGCAATCATCGGGCCAATGTATCACAGCTCATCAGTGTGGTAGACATCCGATTGCCAGAAAACCAGAATCGAAACCCAACCAATTTGACATCAGTCGGAGAATTTTCACCTGAGCTAACATCCCTCGGCAGAGAGGAAGGTGACTCAGGGTGCTCAATTCATAGAAGAGCTTCTATCATCACTAGCAGTCACTGTTTACAAATTCGCGTTTTCTCTCTAAAGTGCTCGACCGAAATTTATTTTTTCAGGTGCGTATATATACATACATATACGTATATATATATATAGGAAGCATATTTTTGTTCAAGCATGTTTGGTCAATTAATTTAGACGTATGATGTCTATTTATTCCAGTTTTCATCCTTTCAAGTTCACGAATTAATTTTGTTGGTCGTAGAAAATTGATTAAGAAAAATTCCAAATTAGATGAGCTATTGGGAAAATTAAATAAAATAAAAATGAATATAATCTGTCCTCAAATAACTCTAAGCATACCAAACTACTATACAGTAATTAAATGCATTCAATCTCTAAGCAGGAAGAAAAAATTGTAAAAAAAAAATCATAGACACTAATATATCCTCAACTGATTCAAGTAAAAAAAATAAAATTAATTATATACTATACTAAATTTAATACAACCAACCTAGTCATCCATACCAACTCTTTTCCGTCAACTAGCATCTTACAAAAGACCAGTATCATATATTAATTTAAATGCCCTTTGGGAGATTGCATCTCTGATATAAATGTTAATATGTTGGTTTTATAACAACGACGATGACGAGAAGTTTTACGATTCACTTAAACGATCATACTTCAGTCTCAAAACATTTAAAGGAACACTCAAGTCCACATTCACAGTTTAGACAGATATTAGCCGAAAATATATCAGTGATTTATCAAGATAATAATAAGCAAAATGTTAAAATTCTTTGTATCAGAGAATTAAAGCCAAAATTAAATCAAGTGCTTGTATAGCAACAAAGTTTGTTTGTAGGAGCGAAGTGTTATATAAAAATTCTAAATTAAAATACTACAATTAAAAATCTTGTAAAAATTTTTTAATTCTTTTAAAAAATCACATCAGTTACCTCTCTTGCATAGAGGTAAAAATCATTGTAGTTTACGGTGTTAACGCGTAACACATCCATATATATGCAATCCCTGAAGATGGCCTCAGATGAGATTGAAAGTACTTGGGAGAATAAAAATTATTTGAAAGAAAATTTTGAAATTTTTCTTTACCAATTTTTTAGGGCCACCAAGAAATTAATCCGTGGACTTGAAAGGATTAAAACTGGAATAAATAAACATAATACGCCTAAATTTAAATACTAGTACCCGTCTTCTTTAAATACTAGTATCTTATATAATAACGTTTGAAATAGCATATATATATACAGGGTGTCCATAAAGTTCGTGTGCACTTTAAGAAATTTATAACTTTATTTGTATTTACGATAGAAATAACATGCAAAAAGGACCAGAAAGAAGTAAATCTATCTTTTTTTAAGGTTTTATTGAAATTTTATTTAAGTTTCCACATGTCTTCCATCATTAGCAATACAAAGGATAATACGATTTTGCAGTTCACGGAATACATTTGCCAACTGATTTACAGTAATGCCTGAAATGACATTAGTTATTTTAGCTATGCTTAAAACAAGGTCCATTAAACTTTATAACATTTTTTACAGATTATTTCTGTCGCAATTACAAATAAAGTTATAAATTTTTTAAAGTGCACACGAACTTTATGGACACCCTGCATATATATATATATATATATGTTTATCATTCTTTTTATAGATACAAGTATTTAAGTAAATGCTCTGCTTATAATAAACAGTATTAAATAACATTTGCCGGCCTGAAATTTCTCGGACATTCAGGCCGGCAAATGTTATTTATTACTGTTTATTATAAACAGAGCATTTACTTAAATACTTGTATCTATAAAAAGAATGTTAAACGTCAAAAAATGTCTTTATATATATATATATATATATATATATATATATATATATATATATATATATATATATATATATATATATATATGGGTGTGCGTTAATTTTCTTTTCTGAATTGGATAGTTGCATTGTTTCCTCTGATAATTTTTTTTTTTTCTCTGTCAATTGCATCACTTTCCTTTCTGTTTCATTTTTCTTTCCATAATGACTAATCTTTACTCTCGGCCAGCCTCCTCTCACTTGCATGTGGCTGCACTCGGAACAAGGAATATTAAAGATAAAAGCCCGCCACACAAATGTTAACGGGAAACTATTTAATACCTTTAAGGTCACGTGATAATGCTTAACAGACGTTCCCGCAAAAGAGCGGTGCGTCAAAAGGACGTGTTTCTCTCTCTCTCTCTCTCTCCCTCTCTGCTCTCTCCATCCCTCCCTCTCTCTCTCCCTCTCCCTCTCTCCCTCCCACTCTCTCTCCCTCCCTCTCTCCCTCCCTCTCTCCCCCTCCCTCTCTCTCTCTGGAAGCCGCTGTTAATGTGTACTCCATCGGTAATTTTCTATTATTTTAGAAATTTATTTTAAGAATTTTAATAAAACTCAAACATACGACGATTTGTGGATTCCCCACTTATTTTTCTTGAGAATGGCAACAAAACAATTACAACCTATATTTGTAATTAAACAATCTAATATTTTTAAGACATTTTTTATGTTTATACATTCTTTTTATAGATACAATTATTTCAGTAAATGCTCTGTTTTATAATAAACAGTATTAAACAACATTTACCGTCCTGAATGTCCGAGAAATTGTCATAGAAAATATGTGTCCTCCAACAGGAATCGAACCTGTATCCTAGACGGAACCGTCATATAGCCTGGCGTGCATTAACCGTTTCGGCCACAGAGGAGCGTTCGGTTAGCAAGGTCGATTTTACTGTCTTTTAAACTTTAATCTTCCATGAATCTCTTAAGTACATTCATATCTGCTCATGGCGTATCAAATGTAAACAAATGACGTCACACATTATGAAATGGACAAAGTCCGACAATTATTTTAAGAGATTTTTATGTTTATACATTCTTTTTATATATACAAATATTTAAGTAAATGCTCAGTTTTATAATAAACAACATTTACCGGCCTGAATGTCCGAGAAATATTCATAGAAAACGAATATGAAAGAACTCTTTCATAATATTAATCCATATAATATCCTAGAATTTCTTAAAGAAATCAAATTGTATTCCAAAATATACTAAAAATACCGGCAATACATTTTTATATAAAAAAAAGTACTAACAATACATATTTATAGTAAAATGGCGAAAAATACATTTTACAGCAAAATTACCGGCGATACCTGGACCTCGGAACACAAACAATTAAGAGGTGGTTCCACACTCCTGAAAACCTCCTGATCAGAGGTGTTGCTGTTGGGTGTAGTTTATCGTCTTACTCAGGATTGCGGACGGTTTTGGGGGTTAACTATTTTTGGTACCCAAACAGGTGCTACCGCCCGGTTCAGGGTGGATCTGGGAACACCAGCAATTAAAAGGTGGTTCCACGCTCCTCAAAACCTCCTGAACAGAGGCCTTCCTGCCGGATGTAGTTTATCGTTTTAAGTACATCCTCAGTCCTGGGTAGCAACTTTTAGGTATAATACATTTTTATAGTAAAAATACCAGCAATACGTTTTTATATTTAAAAAAAGAACTAACAATACATATTTATAGTAAAATGGCGAAAAATACATTTTACAGCAAAATTACCGGTAGTACATTTTTTTTTCTGTATTCTTTCAAAATATATTTAGTTCAAGCCATAAAATTGTGTTCAAATTTAGATTACTCATTAAATACCCATAGAGGTGTTGATATGTCGCTAAAAAAATCAACTAAACAACCAATATAAAAGAAATATTTTATGACATTAATCCATATAATGTCCCACAATTTCTTAAATCAAACTCGATTTCAAACTATAACTTCAACAAAACTACAACATAAAACAGAAACATCACCGCCTCTTGTAATTATGTCCAGACAAACATCTATATGCACAAAAGCTGAGTATCATCTACCATGTATTCAAATGTGAAAGCAGAATAAGATTTTTTTTATTTTTATTACTTCAAAGCTCCTAAGAAAATTAAATTTCGTCTTTAAATGACCCACGAGGAGTTGATATGCCGTTAAACAAACAAACAAACCAACGTTATCCCCCACAAAGCCACGAAAACGTTTTAGAATTCTATCAATAACGAAAAGTGAGGCTCGGGCAAGACAAGTATAGATGTTGCATCAATATACCGTTTTTGGTCTGATCTGACTCTTGCAAAGATAACACATTTCAGAAGGGGTCAGACGCCTTTTGGAACGGTAAAAGGAGCCGCTCTCCTTCTCCTAAACTGGTTGCCACCCAAGGTTTTGAGAGCCCTGTCTGATTGCTATTTAACCCATAGCTGCTGGAGATTTATTGAACATTTTCCCGGGGGTATTTGTGCGAAAAGTGAATGTGACGAACTCGACCAGAATTCGAACTTGGATTGCCACGTTCTCTTTTTCGAGTTGCTAATCATTGCACTACCTGCACAACCCATATGAAAAAAGGAAAGAGCGGAAGTGAAAGAAATAAAATCACTCAGTGGTTGTAAATCGGCGAAATTAATTAACTCATGAAAAATGTGTCAAACAATAATGAGATGAGGATGTAATAAATGTATTTTGAGAGTCTGTTTATTCCTCTTCTACGTTACAAAGAATAGAACCTCGAACAAAACAAAACGGACGATTAGCCTTATTGCACTGGAGACCACACAACAACCTCGACAATAACACTATGCACGTCGGCCATGTTTGAAAGTAAAGAAATAAAAATGAAAAAAAATACCATGAAAAGGGATTATAAAATAATGTTTATAATAACAATGGCGGAATAGCTAACAAAAAGGCGGGAAAATGGCCAATATGTTGGCAGAAAGTTGATTGCAGACGATAGAGAAGACAGAGTGGTCGACCACCGGGACATTTTTAGTGATTACTTTTGATTTTCTTTCATTGATGCCAATGCTTTGACTTGTTAACAAAGAAATCGGATTTAAAGAAAAAAAAATATTAGACAATAATGTACACGCTTCGAAGAACTCATAGTGTCGCCGTTACAGTGGTTAAATGGGATTTTTTTTATACAACACACCCTGCTGGTTGCAATTATGGAAGATTTAGTACATGGAGCCACGTGGTGTACCTCTTTCTGAAGTACACCATTCAAAGGAATGGTATTTGGTGTGCATTCGGGCGTAATAGTTCGGTTGGCTGTGAAAATGTGTGTAATTTGGGGTTCAGTATTGCATAGGCGGGTAGTTTAACGGTTAGCAACGCAGAAAGGAGAAAAAGCCATAAAATAAAAGTGGCCAGTAGAGTTCGAATTCACTTTCCAACAAATACAGTTGGGAGACGAGTGAAACCATCTCTTCTACCTGCCTCCAGCTATGGGTTAAAGAGGAGCATTCTCTTGCCTTGAGGTTGCAACCAGTCTTGGAGAGTCTAAATTCTGAATTCACCGTCAGATTATCGTGGCCTAGACACACGGCGCAAATCGATTATATCAGCGGACTCCAACCACCGGACCGCGAGCCGGTACCGGACCGTGAACTATTTAGTACCGGGGTGCAGACTATTTGGTACCGGGCCTCGGACAATTTGGTACCGGCTGTGCTTCATTTTATACCGAGACGCGGGTCATTTGGTACCGGGCCGCGAGCCATTTCGTAATGGGCTGTGGACCATTTGCTACCGGGCCGCTAATAATTTGGTACCAGACCGCGCACCATTTTGTATCGGGCCGTGGATCATTTGGTACCGGGCTGTGGACCATTTGGTACCGAGCCGCGGACCATTTGGTACCGAGACGCGGACCACTTGGTACTGGGCCGCGGACCATTTGGTACCGAGACGCGGACCATTTGGTACCGGGAGGCAAAGAAGGAAACGTTTCTTTTTTGTTTTTCTTTTCATTGACTATCGCAGTCTTGCTTACTGTGTTTTGTTAAAGGAGTAACTAACACCGATTACCCCCGCTCCACCTGGTCTCTGGAAAAATTGTCTTGCATGATACCAGTCCGTGTCGAAAAAAAAGTTGGGTACCACTGCGTTACAGGAGCTATGACATGACAATTGCATTAGAATATTTTTTTCTCTACGTTCGTGGCTGATTCAAAAGTGTCCGTAGATCACTGGAAGATAGAATTCGTCTTAAAACAATCTAAAGTTGGGAAAATAAACGTAATGAATAAAAAGGGAAGACAAAAATAAGAGATTAAAATTAATATATACCAGAAACTAGACTTCTCAGAAAAAGAAAGATTATAAACAAATAAAATTGATCCATTCATTCATTTGTATTTTATGGCTTATCAACCTTTTTGCAGGTTATTTAAAGTCCGAAAATATTTCTTAGAATGGAAGAATTGTTTTAAGAGAATAATGATTCACTGATCGAATTTACCTATAGCTGGAAGAAAGGAGAGACGGATCAGTAAATTTCCCAAGGATACACTTCTGAGCCGTTATCTATTACACCACTTGCACATCCAAGCTTACAGCATCTGAAGCGATCGCCCGTCTAGGTACTGATACGGGTCAATGTTGCTTAACTTCGGTAGTCGTACGAGGACCTGTTTTAAAGAGATATGGCGGTAAGCCTCAAAGAAACAGTAGAAAAATGAAGAATGAAGAAGAGAAAATAGACACTCGGTGAGAATCCCAAAACACAACGAATGATCTACAAATAAAATTATGAACGACGCGTTTCGCCGATTTATGCTAGTACCGGCTTCTTCAGGGTAGAATGA
>OZ038509.1:42720670-42745670 GCA_964036315.1 Acanthosepion esculentum | reverse complement strand
AAAGATAGATAGATAGATAGATAGAGATTAATATGAACAGACTGAATTAGAGATAGATAAATAGATAGATAGATAGATAGATAGATAGATAGATAGATAGATAGATAGAGATTAATATGAACAGACTGAATTAGAGATAGATAGATAGATAAATAGATAGATAGATCGAGATTAATATGAACAGACTGAATTAGAGATAGATAGATAGATAGATAGATAGATAGATAGATAGATAGAGATTAATATGAACAGACTGAATTAGAGATAGATAGATAGATAGATAGATAGATAGAGATTAATATGAACAGACTGAATTAGAGATAGATAGATAGATAGATAGATAGATAGATAGATAGATAGATAGATAGAGATTAATATGAACAGACTGAATTAGAGATAGATAGATAGATAAATAGATAGATAGATCGAGATTAATATGAACAGACTGAATTAGAGATAGATAGATAGATAGATAGATAGATAGAGATTAATATGAACAGACTGAATTAGAGATAGATAGATAGATAGATAGATAGATAGATAGATAGAGATTAATATGAACAGACTGAATTAGAGATAGATAGATAGATAGATAAATAGATAGATAGATAGAGATTAATATGAACAGACTGAATTAGAGATATATAGATAGATAGATAGATAGATAGATAGATAGATAGATAGATAGATAGATAGAGATTAATATGAACAGACTGAATTAGAGATAGATAGATAGATAGATAGATAGAGATTAATATGAACAGACTGAATTAGAGATAGATAAATAGATAGATAGATAGATAGATAGATAGATAGATAGATAGATAGATAGAGATTAATATGAACAGACTGAATTAGAGATAGATATATAGATAAATAGATAGATAGATCGAGATTAATATGAACAGACTGAATTAGAGATAGATAGATAGATAGATAGATAGATAGATAGATAGATAGATAGATAGATAGATAGATAGATAGATAGAGATAATATGAACAGACTGAATTAGAGATAGATAGATAGATAGATAGATAGAGATTAATATGAACAGACTGAATTAGAGATAGATAGATAGATAGATAGATAGATAGATAGATAGAGATTAATATGAACAGACTGAATTAGAGATAGATAGATAGATAGATAGATAGATAGATAGATAGAGATTAATATGAACAGACTGAATTAGAGATAGATAGATAGATAGATAGATAGAGATTAATATGAACAGACTGAATTAGAGATAGATAGATAGATAGATAGATAGATAGATAGATAGAGATTAATATGAACAGACTGAATTAGAGATAGATAGATAGATAAATAGATAGATAGATCGAGATTAATATGAACAGACTGAATTAGAGATAGATAGATAGATAGATAGATAGATAGATAGATAGATAGATAGAGATAATATGAACAGACTGAATTAGAGATAGATAGATAGATAGATAGATAGAGATTAATATGAACAGACTGAATTAGAGATAGATAGATAGATAGATAGATAGATAGATAGATAGATAGATAGATAGATAGATAGATAGAGATTAATATGAACAGACTGAATTAGAGATAGATAGATAGATAGATAGATAGAGATTAATATGAACAGACTGAATTAGAGATAGATAGATAGATAGATAGATAGATAGATAGATAGAGATTAATATGAACAGACTGAATTAGAGATAGATAGATAGATAGATAGATAGATAGATAGATAGAGATTAATATGAACAGACTGAATTAGAGATAGATAGATAGATAGATAGATAGATAGAGATTAATATGAACAGACTGAATTAGAGATAGATAGATAGATAGATAGATAGATAGATAGATAGATAGATAGATAGATAGATAGATATTTTACTTTAACTATTCCTAGTCATCATTCTGTTTTCGTTAACCCTTTCCCTTTTTGCTTGTTCTCTCATCAGTTTTGTCAATTCCTTCAGCGAAGCTAGTCGGAAATTCTGACTGCTTATTGCGTGTGTCTTCGCCCAAGGAATGTCACGCCATTTTGCCCTGTTGAGCATTTACGGAAAACAAAACTGGACGTTAATAAGGTAATGCTGAAAACATCAAAAGTTAAAAAATAAAGAAAAAAATTACAGTAAACATCAAAGAGAAAAGCCGAATGTCTATCGATTGATTAGCATTTTTATCACTGCTTTTCTTGGCTTCTTTTCTTTCTTTCTTTCTTTTTTTCTTTCTTTTTACTTTTTCTTTTTTTTACAATCACATTTTGTTTTAAATTCATTCTTCGTTTTCCTGATCTTCCCTGACCTTGTTATTTTTTCTCTTTTTCAGTTTACATTTTCTTTCCCATTTTGTTCTTCAGATTTTTCTTTCTTTCTTCATTCTTTCCTTTTCCTTTCCGTCTATATTTTCCTTGTTCCTTTTCTTTTTTTTTTTTGATTCTTCTTCTCTCTTCCGTCATATTTTTTGCCTTCTCTTTTTCGACTGATCCTTGCCGAAAACCTCATCGTATTCTTCCTTTTTTTTTCTGCTTCTTTTTCTCTTTCTAGTTTTCTTTCCTCTTCTCGCTGTTTTTCTTATTCTCTTTTTCGCTTTTCCCCTCGTCCTTTTCCCTTTCTTATTTCAATTTCTACTCTTTTTTTCCCTCTTTTTGCTTCCTTTTTTCCTCCCTTCTTCTATCTTTTTCTCTTCCTATTTTCCTCTTTCTTTTCTCTTTCTTTTTCCCCTCTCTTCCTCTTTCCTTTTCTCTTCCTGTTTTCCTCTTTCCTTTTCTATTCCTATTTTCCTCTTTTACTCTTTCTTTTTCTCTTTCTATTTTTCTCTCTTACTCTTTCCTTTCTTCTTTCCTCTATTTCCTTTCCTCTTCTTATTTTCCTCTTTCTATGCTTTCCTCTCTCTCCCTCTTTCTTTTTCTCCTTTTATTTTTCCTCTCTTCCTCTTTCTATTTCTCTTCCCTCCCTCTTTCTTCATCTATTTTCCTCACTTTCCTTTTCTTTTTCTGCTTACTCAACACCTCCTTCAGTTTCATTCTCCACTTCCTCTTTTTCTTCATCTTGTACGACCCAGCACCCTTTCATCTCTTTTTTTTTTATTGCTTCATATTCCTATTCTCCTTCTATTCTAATTCTTTTTCATTCTCGGTCTCCTTCCCTTTCTTTTCTATATAATATCTTCTTCATTTTTATTGTCTAAGATCTCATCTGAAACATATCCATTTTTTCGTGGGGTTTTTTTTTCAGTTTTTCTTCATCTTGTTTTTTTCTTCTTTTTTATCTTCAGTTTTCTTTTCTTTTTTCCATTTTGTTTCGTTTTTTTAGTATTTTTCTTTCAATTCCTTTTTTGTTTGTCTTTTTTACCTTTTTACCTCTTCTTCTTCTTCTTCTTCTTCTTCTTCTTCTTCTTCTTCTTCTTCTTCTTCTTCTTCTTCTTCTTTCTCCGCCTCCTCCTCCTCTTCTTCTTTCTGTTAATCTCTCTGCCCTTCTCTTCCTTTACTATTTCTGCATAAACGTTTTCTTTTATTCCAACTCTTATTTCTTTCTGTCTTTCTTTCAGCATTTTACATGGATGCCGGCCATATAACGTTCAAACACGGTTCCCGTATGATCATCGAAGTTAAGCAACGTCGAACCTACACAATACCTAGATGGGTGACTTCTTCTTCTTCTTCTTCTTCTTCTTCTTCTTCTTCTTCTTCTTCCCCTCGCTTGTGCATCAATCCTTTCACGTCAATTCCGTATTTTTGCTTTTTATAAGTGATCCCTTGTCGGGGAGCATCCTAACGGTTTACTTTCATCTCACTTTCTTCCTTCCTCTCCTCCCACTCTATACCCTACTCTCTCATTTTTTACCCCCTCTCTCTCTCTCTCTCTCTATCTCTCTCTCTCTTACTAACTTATCCCCCCCCCCGCCAACGTTTTCCGTTCGACATTGTCTTAGTTCTTTCGTCTGGCGTGTTGTCTTTCACTTCTCATTTTTGGCTATTATCCGAACATCCTGTAGCTAAACCGGAAGTTGGCATGCCATGATTATTCAATCTTTATTCTTGATGATGATGAAGTAACGGGCTTCCGAAAATAAAGAACTGCTTTCCAAAATTCGATGACCAAAAAACTTATCTTCTTTGCCTTTTTATTTACTTGTTTAATTATTTATTTTTATCTTTCATTTTTCTTTTCTTTTTCTTTTTCTTTTTTTTTTTTTTTTGTCCTTTCTTGTCCACAGTCTTGCTGCGGAAAAGCGTAAACGCTTCACTTCCGGTTACTGTCACTGACACACAATCGGTGTAGTGGCATGTTCCTTTTGAAAAAATCATTCGTCTGGCCTCTTCCTTGATTGTCGAAATCACTGTCAATATTCAGTGCATGGAGTTATTAAAAGAGATTTACAAAATACTTGTTTACTTTCATAGATAGATACGAACAGACCGAGATAGATAGATAGATAGATAGATAGATAGATAGATAGATAGATAGATAGATAGATAGATAGATAGATAGATAGATATTAACAGGCTCAGCTAGATAGATATGAACAGACTAACATAGATAGATACATACATACATACATACATCCATACATACATATGAACAGACTGAGATAAATAGATATGAATAGACTAAGATAGATAGATAGATAGATAGATAGATAGATAGATAGATAGATAGATAGATATGAACAGACTCAGCTAGATAGATATGAATAGACTAACATAGATAGATAGATAGATAGATAGATAGATACATACATACATACATACATACATACATACATACATATGAACAGACTGACATAGATAGATATGAACAGACTAAGATAGATAGATACATACATACATACATCCATACATACATATGAACAGACTGAGATAGATAGATATGAACAGACTAACATAGATAGATACATACATACATACATCCATACATACATATGAACAGACTGAGATAGATAGATATGAATAGACTAAGATAGATAGATAGATAGATAGATAGATAGATATGAACAGACTGCGAAAGATAGATATGAACAGACTAAGATAGATAGATAGATAGATAGATACATAGATAGATAGATAGATAGATAGATAGATATGAACAGACTCAGCTAGATAGATATGAATAGACTAACATAGATAGATAGATAGATAGATAGATAGATAGATAGATAGATAGATACATACATACATACATACATACATACATACATATGAACAGACTGACATAGATAGATATGAATAGACTAAGATAGATAGATAGATAGATAGATAGATAGATAGATAGATAGATAGATAGATATGAACAGACTAAGATAGATAGATAAACGCTTCGTTTATTTATTAAACTGTATATTTACTTATTTTTGTCTACTTGCCTGAATATTCGACAAATCCTGTCTTAAGATCCTCGACCACAACAAAAATAACATTATCCACAACAATAAACTAACCAAAAATAGATACATAATTCCATCTACCAACTGCATAATTTCCACCATGCAAATTTCCCATCAAAACAACATCTAAATAGTCACAATCATTTCCAAAACCATCATGGACATGCGCAGAACTAAGAAAAAACACGCATAACAATAATAATTTAGAAGCAGATATATATAAAAAAAATGCCTACACTGTTCCTGGGCTAACATACAGAAATCTAAAAAGACGTATCTACGAACACAAAAGGGACTTTATACATAACAATTTATCAAACCCACTATTCAGACACAGAAATAAATTCGACTACAATTTTGATCTGAAAGAATGCCACACTTATCAAAAGAGAAAATAATTCATCGTCCTGGGTATGACGATGAACTACATCCGCGTCCTGGGTATGACGATAAACTACGTCCACCAGCAGGGCCTCTGATAATACGTTTTTGAAAAAATCTTGTCCGATATGTTTTTTGAAAAAATGTTGCAAGATATGTTTTTTGAAAAATTACCAACTATACGTTTTTGAAAAATTGTATTACCAGCTATACATTTTTGATGAAAAAAAAATATTACCAAAAATAGATTTTTGACAAAACAAAAGTATTACCAGGAAAAGTTGTCGGCATTAAATGACCCATTGAGGTTGATATGCCGTAAAACAAACCAAACCAAAACCAAAGAAAATAATTCACACGGGATTCTTGAGAGTGCTGCTATCGAATCTTATCAAAATATAAATCTAGGCCCCGGTTTTTTTTTCCAATCTCACCTTTCCTGAAAGAATTACTACTTTCCCAAGCCAAACAGAAATATGTTGAAAATTCAAAAGAAAACAGTCCCTCATCTCATGTTTTTGAAAATGTACCACACATTCAATCGTTTCATGACAACAATCTAATCACAATTTAAACAATAATCATTTAATTAAAAAATTCTTGACTATGACTCGCTTAATTTTTGCTAAACTTTGAATTATCAAACTTCGTGTCTTCCACATGTTTTGATCGACCTTTCAATGACATGATGAACCTTCATGTAGGTCCTCAAATTTATAAGCCCTGATACATCAATGACATCTCCTCGCTTTTGTGGATATAAACAACAAAATAAATCCTACATTGCTTTGACAAAATCCCTCAGAGGATGAAACGCGTCAGCAAATTATAGTTTTTCCTTTTGTGTCTTTTTATTCATTTTGTTCCGCTACAGTTACACTCTATCCGAACATAATCTAAACACACACACACACGCAAACATACACACACACACACACACACACACACACACACACACACATATATATATATATATATATATATATATATATATATATATATATATATATATATATAATTCTCAGAATCTGTAGAAAAAGACAATATGTATAAAGGAAAAAAGATAATATAAAAACTGCGTAATTTGTGTATGGTTAAAACTACACAGTTTTCCTGTTGTCTTTTTTTCTTTATATATATATATATATATATATATATATATATAGCCTATATATATAGCCTATATATATAGCCTATATATATATATATGTATGTAGCCTATATATATATATATATATATATATATCTATATATATATATAGCCTATATATATATATATATATATATATATACATATATATATATATGTATATATATAGCCTACATATATATATATATATATATAGTCGAACCTAATGAGCCAGACAAACCTACCATGGTTTCACTTAGGCAGATCGTCAGGGTCAGCTGGCTGTGACGATCTGCCTAAGTGAAACCTTGGTAGGTTTGTCTGGCTCATTAGGTTTGACTAGGTTTGCTCTACGTTTGTATCGAGCTCTTCAGTTAGTTGTTTACTCGTATCGTTTTTTTTTCTTTGGGCCTTGAACCTGTATCTGTGCGATTATTTTCGACAGACTTTCATGTTCCTGGCTCTTTCTTTTTTTAAATATTTTTCCCTTCGAGATTGATTTAACTATTGGTAAATCAAGAATTCGAAGGTTTTTCGAGACGAGTATAGTTACCGATATATATATATATATATATATATATATATATATATATATATATATATATATATATATATACTAGCAGGATTCACCCGTTCGCAAAGTAAGATATATTCACTACTTGAAATCTTTGAAACAAACATTTTTGAACATTTCATTCATAAATTGGCTTGTTAGGAAAGTTTTACAAATAGATGCCAACTTGATGAAGGCCAAGTAAAATGCAAATTTCGAACACTTTTCTGCACTATATAAGACAACATTCCTAAAAAATATATTTTTGTATGAAAATCAAAACAATCCTTGAATAAAAGAACAGTACTGAAGGTCAGTTAATTAATGAAATATACTTTTTTTAAATCAATATTCAAACTAATTAAATCTGAAGAATGGTATTGCCTAGAAGCAGATAATATATAATACAGATATTGAGCATAAAATTCCTCTCTTGAGGAGTATACACATTCGGATACTTACCTGCCCCAGTGCACCGTCCCTGTGTATCACGGCCACGACTAGCTTGGAGCGGCTATGACCAGTTTGGACCATCTATGACAAGCCAAAAGCAGTTATGACTAGCTTAGACCAGCTATGACCAGCTTGGACGAGCTATGACCAGCTTAGACCAACATAGACCAACGGCCCGAGTGAAAACATCAAATCGTCTTTAAAAAACAGCGATCTATTTTGAGTTCTTCAGTAGTTTATTGGTGCTTATCGCATCTACTCCTCCCAAGCTGTTGTGAAGGCCAAACCAAGAGTCTTCCACAAGAGCTAGCTTAAATACCGCCAAATAGGGTGGCTCTTAAGCTAGCTTAAATCTTTAACCTAGCTACAATTTTGGATGGAAAAGGAAAATAAGTGTTACTCCCTTTGAAGCATAAAATCAACGATAATGGTTAGTATAATATATTAATATATATTTTTAACCGCGCATAATCTGGCAACCCAGAATCTGTGCTCAACGAAAATCGTTCACTGCGCCTAACATTTTTAAGTCTTTTGAATGAACTATGAATCATTGAAATCGGACCAGTTGGGGCGGAGGAGTTGCTTGGACACACACGCGCAAAAATACACACACATACACTGTACTTTATATATATATATGTATATATATTCCAGCACGTTTGATTAAATAATTTAAACGAATTATGTCTATTTATCTTAGTTTTAATGTTTTCAAGTCTACGAATCAATTTTTGGCAGCTGTAGAAATTTGATTAGTAATACCAAAATTTTCTTTCAAATAATTTTTAAATATGCTTCTTATATATATATATATATATATATATATATATATATATATATATATATATATATATATATATATATATATATATATATATATCCTGCTTTGTGTTTTGTATTTTGATATATCCATTTTGCGGTAAGGTAAATATTTTATTAGCCTTATATATTTATATATATATATATATATATATATATATATATATATTAATAAATATACTTACCGGTAGCACGACACGGAGTTTCATACACAACGTCATCTTCAGGTGCTGAAAGATCATGAACTATTCTAAGCATTATATATATATATATATATATATATATATATATATATATATATATATATATATATTTAGTTTACGAAAAACTAGGTAATCCGTTTGGGTAGAACCAAGGAGGATAAAATCCAGTATCATAATTATAGACCCCTTCGATAAAGGTTGCTGGAGATTCATCATGCACACTAAAATCTACAATGAAAAATTAGTATCCCTTTTAAATGGTTATAACAATTTTGAAAGCCACTATGCCACAGGGGCTTACTGAGTGTAAAAGAATAAAAGAAAGACATTACTAATGAGCGAGAACAATAAAAGAACAGGAATTAAGAAGACAGAAGATAACGATTGACATTGCATTTCAGTTTTTGAGGATCAAAGGCAAGAAAGCCACTAGGATGCAAGTGGTTACTGAGTTTTAGAGAATATGAGAAAAACTACTATTAATGAGAGAGGACAATAAAAGAAGAAATATTAAAAAGACAGAAGATAATGATTGACACTGAATTTAAATTATTGAAGATCAAAGGCAATAAAGCCACTCTGATGTAAGGGGTTACTGAATGTTAGAGAATATGTGAAAAACTACTATTAATGAGGGAGGACAATAAAAGAAGTGGAATTAAGAAGACAGAAGATAACGATTGACATTGCATTTCAATTTTTGAAGATCAAAAGCAATAAAGCCACTGGGTTGCAAGGGGGTTACTAAGTGTTAGAGAATATCAGAAAACATCTATTAATGAGAGAGGACAATAAAAGAACTGGTATTAAGACGACAGAAGATAATGATTGACATTGCATTTAAATTTTTGAAGATCAAAGGCAATAAAGCCACTCGGATGTTAGTGGTTACTGGGTGTTAGAGAATATGAGAAAAAACTACTATTAATGAGAGAGGACAATAAAAGAACTGGAATTAAGAAGACAGAAGATAACGATTCGACATTGCATTTAAATGTTTGTAGACCAAATATTGATTGGAAAGCAAGAATCTGGAAGAGCGAGAAATGTGAGAAAAGAAACTATCAGCATAGAACTTACGGTTCCATCTTGCGAAATCAACTGCATATCGATGAGACCTCATTGCGAGTCTATTATTCTTAAGGTCTAGTTACCCTAGCGAAGAGCACATCTGAATAGTTGCCATGAAAGTATTTCTAGAAAAGACGCAGAGAGGCTACTTTATGGCGGTGAGAATGTGACTGAAGCCGAGACGCCAGATCATGACCAATAATATTGCTGATTCTTCTTTGGATTTTATCAAGAATCTCTAAATATTCAACAGGAGCCTGTAAATTGATGAGATCTCGACGCCAGTCTAATACTGCGCTTAAATTCAAAAACTCTAGGTACCAAAGCGAAGAGCTCATCTGAACAATTACCATGAAAGTATTTATAGAAAAGACACAGAAGGACAACCTTACGGCGCTGGATGCGGAAGTAACTGAAGCCGAAACGCCAGATCATGACCAATAATATTGCTGATTCTTCCCTGCATTTTATCAACGATCTCTAGATATATAATAGGAGAACCGGAACATTGAAGCATTGATTAGATTTTCTGTATGAGTAATGTAGTATTTTAATCTCTACATTCATTTTTTTGTGGCTAATTAACCTCTTGTAGGTTATTTAAAGCCGGAAAGTATTTCAATCCATAAGTGAGTTCAATATTCAAGGCAAGGACGAATGATATACTTATAGATATGTAGGATAGATTGAGGCGAGAAAAATGTCCAACACAACATGGTGGACCGATCGAGGCAGTAAAGACAACTAAGACACTAGAGGTTACTGGTTGTGGAAAAATTCGAAAATGGAAACTGTACTAAGGAGCAAGTAGAAAAAAATCAGGAGGGCAGTAAAAATCGATTGACATTGCATTTAAATTTGGAAAGCATGGAGCCTTAAGAGTGTTCCAGAAGCCAGAGAAGAAACTGTCAACATTGAACTTACGGTGACATCTATCGAAATCAACTCTACATAGATGAGACGTTGTTACCAGTCTATTAATGAGCTTAAATTCATAAAGTCTTGGTATCCAAGTGAAGAGATCAGCCGAACATTTGCCAAGAAATTATTCATAGAATAGACACAGAGAGGAAACTATACAGTACCGGGAAAGAGACTGGAGCCGAGATTAGAATTTATATGTTATTTTCGTTCTCATTGCATCGGAAATATATATATATATATATATATATATATATATATATATATATATGTCAGCGAATCGGTAGCGAATTATGCATCGAAAAACAATTCATATTTATCTGTATCTCACTCATTTAATCCGTTATTTAACTCCTCTCTTTAAAAACTTCTTTCTGTTTTGTTATTTTATACCCGGAGTTATATTTTCCGATTTCTTTTTGAATTTGTAGGTCAGATGAATTGGATCGTGATTACGATTCCAATGTAATAAATTATAAGCATGGAATATTAGTGTTTGAGCCATTTTTATTATATTATGTCCGGGAGAAGTTTTAAAAAAATAAAACGGATTACGTAATTTAAGGCATACGCAGCAATAATATTTCTTCTGAAACGACAATTTGGGAACCTTAGATAGGAACTAACGAAGAAAGAAAAAGAAAAAGAGAAAGAAAGGAAAGAAGGACGAATGAACAAAATAGATAGACAGATAGATATGAGCTCCGGTCGAACACAAAGGAGGAAAATGCTAAAAAGTAGTCAGATATATATAATTAGAAAGAAAGAAAGAAAGAAAGAAAGAAAGAAAGAAAGAAAGAAAGAACGGAAAGAAAGAAAGAAAGAAAGAAAGAAAGAAAGAAAGAAAGAAAGAAAGAAAGACGGGAAAGAAAGAAAGAAAGACGGGAAAGAAAGAAAGAAAGAAAGAAAGAAAGAAAGAAAGAAAGAAAGAAAGAAAGAAAGAAAGAAGGGAAAGAAAGAAAGAAAGAAAGAAAGAAAGAAAGAAAGAAGGGAAAGAAAGAAAGATAGAAATATAGAAAGATAGAAGGGAAAGAAAGAAAGAAAGAAAGAAAGAAAGAAAGAAGGGAAAGAAAGAAAGATAGAAATATAGAAAGATAGAAGGGAAAGAAAGAAAGAAAGAAAGAAGGGAAAGAAAGAAAGAAAGAAAGAAGGGGAAGAAAGAAAGAAAGAAAGAAAGAAAGAAAGAAAGAAAGAAAGAAAGAAAGATAGATAGAAAGATAGAAAGATAGAAGGGAAAGAAAGAAAGAAAGAAAGAAAGAAAGAAAGAAAGAAAGAAAGAAAGAAAGAAGGGAAAGAAATTAAGAAAGAAAGAAAGAAAGAAAGAAGGGAAAGAAAGATAGAAAGAAAGAAAGAAAGAAAGAAAGAAGGGAAAGAAAGAAAGAAGGGAAAGAAAGAAAGAAAAAAAGAAAGATAGAAAGAGAGAAAGAAAGAAAGAAAGAAAGAAAGAAAGAAGGGAAAGAAAGAAAGAAGGGAAAGAAAGAAAGAAAGAAAGAAAGAAGGGAAAGAAAGAAAGAAAGAAAGAAAGAAGGGAAAGAAAGAAAGAAAGAAAGAAGGGAAAGAAAGAAAGAAAGAAAGAAAGAAAGATAGAAAGAAAGAAAGAAAGATAGGAAGATAGAAGGGAAAGAAAGAAAGAAAGAAAGAAAGAAAGAAAGAAGGGAAAGAAAGAAAGAAAGAAAGAAAGAAAGAAAGAAAGAGAGGAAGAAAGAAGGGAAAGAAAGATAGAAAGATAGAAAGATAGAAGGGAAAGAAAGAAAGAAAGAAAGAAAGAAAGAAAGAAAGAAAGAAAGAAAGAAAGAAGGGAAAGAAATTAAGAAAGAAAGAAAGAAAGAAGGGAAAGAAAGATAGAAAGAAAGAAAGAAAGAAAGAAAGGAAAGAAAGAAAGAAAGAAGGGAAAGAAAGATAAAAAGAAAGAAGGGAAAGAAAGAAAGAAGGGAAAGAAAGAAAGAAAGCAAGAAAGAAAGAAAGAAATATAGAAAGAGAGAAAGTGTTTACTGTGGACCCCGCATCATATGACAGCCAAGCTCCCTGGTATTTCATTCATATGTCCACCATTTTCCCATGACCAAAATGTCTTTTATTCAATGAACTTCTTGTTTTTGTTTTTTCTTCCTTCTTTCATTCAACAAAGTTTTTCTTTTTTCGTTTTTTTTTTCTTAAATGTTTTTCATTTACTTTTATGGTGGTTAATGACGTTCTTTTTATATTTATTTAATATTTTAATACTTTGTACTTATCTTGACACAATATTAACATTTATTTTTTCCCGGCACATCTAACTAGACTTAAATAGATAAAAATAGGCTGACATAGATAGATAGATAGATAGATAGATAGATAGATAGATAGATAGATAGATAGATAGATAGATAATGTATAGACTGAGATAGATAGATAGATAGATAGATAGATAGATAGATAGATAGATAGATAGATAGATAGATAGATAGATAGATAGATACAGACACCGAGACATAAATAAATAAAGAGATTGTTCTGTACAGACTGTTATCTGAACACTCATATATATATATATATATATATATATATATATATATATATATATATATATATTTATATATATATATATATATATATATATATATATATATATATATATATATATATATATATGTATGTATGTAGATAGATATATAGATAGAGAGATAAAGAGTGATCTGAACAGTCAGTCATAAATATATATATATATAGATAGATAGATAGATAGATAGATAGATAGATTGATAGATAGATAGATAGATAGATAGATAGATAGGTACAGACACCGAGACATAGATAAATAAAGAGATTGTTCTGTACAGACTGTTATCTGAACAGTCATTAATATATATATATATATATATATATATATATATATATATATATATACATATATATATATATATATACATATATATATGTATATATATACATATATATATGTATATATATACATATATATATATATATATATATATATATATATATATATATATATATATATATATATATATATATATATATATATAGATGTGAACAGCGAGCCATATACAGATATATAAATAGATTAATAAGAACTGACTGCTATAGAAAATTATATATTTATCATTTTATTTTTTCTTTCTTCGGTTCTTTTGATTTTTTTTCCCTCACAAACCAAAACCATTTAGCGCCATTCTCTCTGATTATCGTTGCTTGCACACAGACATCCAGCAATAAATAAGGCCCAACGTTTTATATACATATATTTATTCCATTACATCTGAATTCGGTACTGGTGTAAATAAGTAAAAAATGGTTCTGTATGTGTGTGCATGTCTGTGGGGTCTCTCACTCTGTCTGTCTGTCTGTCTGTCTGTCTGTCTCTCTCTCTCTCTCTCTCACACTCTCTCTCTCTCTCTCCATATATATATATATATATATATATATATATATATATATATATGGGGAAGGGTAGGAATACTTTCAACCCGACCTCCCTATTTCCCCAATTTTGTCGAAATAAGAAAAAAATTCTTTCTTTCTAGGTCTTCTTTTTTCTGAGCAAAACGTTTAAACACCAACGACCCCCTCGTAAAAAAAAAAATATATAGAGAGAGAGAGAGAGGGGGAGAGAGAGAGATGTGCGTATAGATAGATACGTAGATATCTTTGCCTTCCATTTCTCTCTCTCTCTCTCTCTCTCTCTCTATATATATATATATATATATATATATATATATCTTTCCTCCACTCTACGTAATTCTTTCTCACTATCGCACGTTCTCGACCACTCTCTCTCTCTCTCTCTCTTTATTCCTTCTCTTTTTCATTTACTTTCTCACCCTGAATACACCTTCTCTCTCTTTCTCTTCTTCTCTCTCTTTCTCTTCTTCTCTCTCTTTCTCTTCTTCTCTCTCTTTCTCTTCTTCTCTCTCTTTCTCTTCTTCTCTCTCTTTCTCTTCTTCTCTCTCACTCTGTCATATTTTCTTTGCTTTCTTCCATGTTTATATTATTTCTTATTGCTTTTTCCTCAAAGCGCCCCGATTCCAAGCAAAATCCATGACCCCATTTTCCCGCCCCCAAATTGCTCGTTATTCTCATTAGTTTATGACCCTCGCATGAAGTCGTGGACAACGTAAGTCTTGCTTGTGTCTACGCTGAAATCTTTACTGACAAAAAAACTCTTTATTTATTTTTTAGTTTGATATTGTTGGGTCTTTAGCGTTTACTTTGGGATTTTTGTCATAAAATGGCCGTCGTTTGTTAAAATGCCGGAATGCAGACAAGAAGCAAGAGAAGATGGATCAGATGGAAATCTGAATACTATATTTAGCCTTTGGGAGAAATGTGAAAAAAATGAGGGATGGAAAGCTGAAGAAAGAAAGAAAGAAAGAAAGAAAGAAAGATACAGTTAAAACGAAAGAAAGAAATAATGAAAGTAACAAAAAATTGCTCAAAAGAAAGAAACATAGATAAACCAGAAGAATGAAATACTGAAAAAAAAAAGACAGGATGAGTTAAAAAGAAAGAAAGAAAGAAAGATAAAAAGAAGGAAAGGTTAAAACGAAGGAAAGAAAGAAAGAAAGGTTAAAACGAAAGAAAAAAGAAAGAAAGATAAAGAAAGAAATAAAGAAGGAAGGAAAGAAGGAAAGATACAGTTAAAACGAAAGAAAGAAATACTGAAATAAAGAAAAAAGAAATTGCTCAAAATAAAAAAATATAGTTAAAATAGAATAAAGAAATACTGAAAGAAAAAAGCGTTAACCCTCAACAAAGAAAGAAAGAAGGAAAGAAAAACCGTTCAAAAGAAAGAAAGAATGAAAAAAGAATAAAACATAGAAAGAAAAGTTAAAACCGGAGAAGTAAATACTAAAAGAAATAATGAAAAACGAAATAAAAATTATACAAGAGAAAGAAAGTAAGATAGAAAGATACACTTAAACCAGGATAAAGAAAGAAAGAAAGATACAATTAAACCAGGACAAAGAAAGAAAGAAAGAAAGAAAAATATAGTTAAACCAGGATAAAGAAAGAAAGAAAGAAAGAAAGAAAGAAAGAAAGAAAAATACAGTTAAACCAGGAGAAAGAAAGAAAGAAAAATACAGTTAAACCAGGATAAAGAACGAAAGAAAGAAAGAAAGAAAGAAAGAAAGAAAAATACAGTTAAACCAGGAGAAAAAAAGAAAGAAAGAAAGAAAAATACAGTTAAACCAGGAGAAAGAAAGAAAGAAAGAAAGAAAGAAAGAAAGAAAAATACAGTTAAACCAGGAGAAAAAAAGAAAGAAAGAAAGAAAAATACAGTTAAACCAGGAGAAAGAAAGAAAGAAAGAAAGAAAGAAAAATACAGTTAAACCAGGAGAAAAAAAGAAAGAAAGAAAGAAAAATACAGTTAAACCAGGAGAAAGAAAGAAAGAAAAATACAGTTAAACCAGGATAAAGAAAGAAAGAAAGAAAGAAAGAAAGAAAAATACAGTTAAACCAGGAGAAAAAAAGAAAGAAAGAAAGAAAGAAAGAAAGAAAAATACAGTTAAACCAGGATAAAGAAAGAAAGAAAGAAAGAAAAATACAGTTAAACCAGGAGAAAAAAAGAAAGAAAGAAAGAAAAATACAGTTAAACCAGGAGAAAGAAAGAAAGAAAGAAAGAAAAATACAGTTAAACCAGGAGAAAAAAAAAAGAAAGAAAGAAAAATACAGTTAAACCAGGAGAAAGAAAGAAAGAAAGAAAGAAGAAAAAAAGAAAAATACAGTTAAACCAGGATAAAGAAAGAAAGAAAGAAAGAAAGAAAGAAAAATACAGTTAAACCAGGAGAAAGAAAGAAAGAAAGAAAGAAAGAAAGAAAGAAAGAAAGAAAAAAAATAAAGAAAGAAAAATACAGTTAAACTAGGATAAAGAAAGAAAGAAAGAAAGAAAGAAAGAAAGAAAGAAAGAATTAGTTAAAATAAAAAACAGAAAGAAAGTAATGATTATCATGAAAAAAGTTTAAGGAAAAATTAAAGTAATAACGATAAACAGAAGAATAAAATAGGTAAAACGGAAGAAAGAGACAATGAAACCAAAAAGAAAAAGTATTCAAAGAAAAAAGAAAGAAAGAAAGAAAGCAGTGTTAAAAGAAAATAATGGTTAAAACAAACGAAAGTTAAAAAGAAAGAAAGAAAATGCGAAAGAAAAAATTGCAAAAGTGCGAAAGAAAGAAAATAATAAAGAAAGAAAGTGAACAGTATTTTAAAAAAAATGCACAACAGAAGAGAGAAAGGACAACATGAGTTGAAAACACGCATGCGCGAATAGCATACAAGAAAAAGAGAAAGGAAAATTAGAGAAGAAATGTCAATGTTTATATCTTATTATACATTGGTTAAATATACAAGAGCAGACAACTCTGATCTTAAAAACGAAATCTCTTTTTAACCATTTTAACTACAAATTTCTAAAAGCTCATTTCGGGTCCAATACCAATCATTGTGAAAAGGGCTGAAAATTGAACCCCTTCTGTGTTTGCCAGCTCCGTAATATTTGATTTGGTTCAACTGGTAGGGGAAAATACGCTGTTTTTACACGAGAGAGACGAATTTCCCAAAAGGGCATAAAATATTTCACTAAAGATAATTACCGACTTTCAAAAGGGTGTTTCATTAAGACGGATGAAATTCAGCAGTAAATGAATCAGTGTTATTGGTGAACATTTATTTATTTCTCTATTGGATCAATATTATTTAAATAATGGCAATTAGGTGTGAAAAATAATATCCGCCAAATCTGAAAGAAAAAGAAATAAAATCATTAGACGCTTAAACTTAATTCACATTTAAAAATTGATCAAAGTTATTGGAAGACCCTTTATAAGTGAGCTGGTCTAAGAAGTCAGTATTTCCTAAACTTGACGCTATCGCAAGGGAACTGTGGTCCTGCCAGGATTTATTATCGGTGGGCGTAATCTTAACAATTAACAAGATAACGCAGATGACATTGCGCTAATGGCCGACTCAAGAAGGAAACTACAGGACCTCCTAGACAGCGCGATAGAAGAAAGCTAGAGAAAAGGACTATCGTTAAAACTGCAAGAAGACAGACAGTAAGGCCACCAGCAAGAGAAAAAGACCGAGATGCGAGTTACAAATTGAAGATATAAACATCAGGACCTCCTAGACAGACTGGTAGAAGAAAGAGAGAAGAAAGGACTAACCATCAATTACAAGAAGACAGAAAGTATGGTCAACAGTAAGAGAAAAAGCCGAAGCACGAGTTAAGAATTGGAGATATAAAAATCAATCGCCACATCACGATAGAGACAACACATTTACTGCAACCGTAGGAGCAGGGGATAGTATAAAAATAAAATCTTCGCCACAAAAAAGAAAGAAAGAAATAGATAAAGGGAAAGAGAAATTATAGATAAGTAACGACAAAAAGAAAAAAAGAAGAAAAAACTCTAGTTAGGAGAATGCATCTTCTTCCCAAATTTATTCAAACTATACAGTGATACCGTCCTAATGGAATTGGAGACCCTACCAGTGTTTATTATCGGTGGTTGTAATCTTAACAATATATGATACGCAGATGACACTGTGTTGATGGCCGACTCGGAAAGAAAACTACGGGACAGGGTAATAGGAAAAAAAAGAGAGAGAAAAAAGGACTAATAATTGAATTGAAAGAAGACAGAAAGTATGGTCCTCAGCCAGAAAAAAAGACCGAGATGCGAGTTACGAATTGGAGATATAAACATTAAGCAGGTGCAGAAGTTCAAATATCTGGGAAGCGTTTTAAACGAGGATGGAAAATACGACACCGAAATCCGAAGAGGCATTGGTCTGGCGAAAGATGCATTCCAACATCTAAGCAACGAGCTGAGAAACGGAAAAACGTCGTTAGAAATAAAGAAAAGTCTGCTGTGATATCCATCCTCTTATATGGCAGTGAATGTAGGTCAATCTCACCACGGATGAGAAGAAAAAACTAGAGACAGCAGAGATGTGGTTCTACAGACGGATACTGAAAATTCCATGGATGGAGCGAGTAAGCAACAAGGATGTCTTAATTAAGACGGCAACAGAAAGAACACTTCTATTCAGAATCAAGAAAAAGACAGCTGAAATTCATCAGACCCATAATGAAGAAGGAGGGCTTGGAAAACTTAACCCTAACAGAGCGTAGTGAGTGCAAGAGAGATAGGGAATGGCACCGAGACACCGACGAGCTTATGTGAATTGATGGCGGAACGTGATGTAGGGGGTAGCAAAGGGAGAAAAACTGACAAGAGACAAGAAATTGTGGAAAGCCATGATCCTGATATATACCAGTGAATGTTGGACAATCACGGATGAGGAGAAGACTAGCGACACATTATTTTTTCTCTTGCACTTCTCATTTGTGGAAGTCGCTCCTGGCTTTTTACTTTCCTGCCAATTTTGATCTTCAAAAATTTAAATGCAATATCAATCGTCATCTTCTGCTTACTTGATTTCGCTTCTTTTATTTTTCTTTCTGCTTAATAATGCTTTGTTTTCATTTTCTTATTCTTAGTCTCAGTAACCACTTGTGTCTTAATGGCTTTATTGTCTTGCTTTGAGTGAAATGAATTTTAAAAAAAAACAAAAACAACGAGATCTTCTACTCGGATTTATTCAAGACCAGTTTAAAAGTAGTCCTATCGGGTGGCATTTAAGCTAACTCCAGCGAAGGGCTCTTGACTGGACCTTCGGCTTTTTCAGGAGTCTGAGTGTCCCTAAGTCTTTGCATATTCTCAGCATTAGAAGCTCTCCTGGCTGCCATTTGATCTGGGTTTTCATTTGAACGGGACTTTCTTTTCCTCGCTGCGGCCTTGGCTCTTTTGATTGCAATCTGGTCCTCTGTTGGCGGAAAATTCTTTTTGCGAGGCATACTGCTGTCGGATGCGATAGGCAACAATAAACTACAGAAGAACTCAAAATTGGTTGCTACATTTAATTATTGCATTAATATTTAAGGTTATCTTTTAAAAGTTAAACGATAATTCTTCTGCCGCCACTTAATTTAATGACAATTTGATGTGCGTAGGTCCTTCCTTTCCACAAAAACAATTATTTTATTTCATGTGTGACTTTCGCTGGATTTCGCAATTAATTTCAATTATTCCCAAATTTATTTCCAAGCTATACAAATTTTTATTGTACAAAAAATTCCTCGCAAAAGATCACGTAAAAAAAATCGCCGAAAACAATCGCATTGCTGAATACTTGGGAATCCAAAATATCTGTAACATGAGCTATTGAAAGATTTGTCTTTTTAATTAAAAAAAAAGTATAACACGGTGATACCCAGACATTTGCATTTATTATATAGAGAAAGAAGATGAGCTAGTGTGAGTTGTGTCACTTTAATTGAAAAAGTGTGACACAGTAACACACTGGCATTGGCATTTATTATATAGATGGACACAGTCTTAACAGCATAAGATACGCAGGCGGCACCGTTTTAATTTCAAAGAGAAAAAAAGATATGCAGAAACTCTACACAAAAAAGTAAAGGAAAGAAGGAAGAAACGACTAACGACCAATTGTAAGAAGTCCGAAGATATGATCGTTTGCAAGCGGAACAATCCAAGACGCAAGCTATTAACTGAAAACATCTTAATCAAGCAAGAACACAAATTTAACAATCTGCGAAATCAGAAAACGGACAATGTGACACTGAGATCCAAAGTCGCATGGGATAGCGAAAGATGCCTCCAAAAAGCTAAGCAAGGTATGAGGAAACAAGAAATGGTATAGCATTGAACGTTTGATAATTTAATCACACATGAAAGAGAATGGGAGGATAATAAGGGGGAAAAGCAATGCTCAGAGATACGAAGGATAGGAAGTTGTGGTGAGCCATAATCAACCTACTTAACAAGCATGTATAAATTTATGACAGAATAAACAATGGGAAGTATAGTAAAGGGAAAACATTGCTTAGAACTACGAAATATAGGAAGTTGTAGAGAGCCATGATCCACCAACTTAAGCTTGTGTAAATGGATGTCTGAACGCGCAATACGAGGGGTAGTAAAGGTAAAAAATTGCTTAGACTTAGGAATGATAAGGAAGTCGTGGAGAGCATGATCAGTCTACATAACAAGCTGGTGTAAATATATGGCAGAAGGCGAACGGGATGCATAGGGCTACAAAAGATAGGAAATTGTGGAGAGTCATGATCAATCTATTTAACAAGCTTGTGTAAATGGACAGCAGAACATGCAATGGGAATGAGAATAAAGGAAAAACATTGATTACAACTACGAAGGATAGGACGTTGTGGAGAGCCATGATCAAACTACTTAACAAGCTTGTGTAAATGTATGGAAGACCGGGAAATGAGATGGACAGCAAGGGGGAAAACATTGATTATAGAGGTACAAAGTATAAGTTGTGGAGAGCCATGAACCCCACCTGAAGAGGTAGATGAGATATATTATTTGCTGATGCTGCGTCCATCAAAAAATGCAATTAGTCAAGAAGCAAACATAAGGACTGTTTTTGAAGAGGAAAATGTCTAAAAGGGAACCAGCATTTTCCAATTCCATAGTAAATTCATCTTTTGTGCTTTCTTCTAGCGCAGTGGTTCTCAAGCGTTTTTTGCACCCCTTCCATCATTAGACTGAATGCTATTCGCCTCTTTTCCAAGATTGTCCGACTCAACAGGTATATTCCAAATAGTATGCATATATTATTGAAAAAATTAATTATTTTCCATATTACAGGGTACCCCACGAAAAAACAGGATATTTGATACAGTTTATTTGACGCGTTCAACAAAAAATCGAAAATTGCTTTTTTCACTGTAAATTATTCATTATATCATATCCAAGTAATTTATAAAAAAAAAATTAGAGCCGATTATACAATATTTCAAGCTCAATTTAGGTTTATAGTTCGTAACCATTCAATAGATGAGGTAACATAAACTATAGATTTGTTTGCGGAATATCATTACATTATTGTTACGTAATTATAGTGAAATCATTAGTCTTGTGTCGAAAGCATTTTAATTTTGGTTGAATATTAATATAAAATATTCCTTTTTTTAGGCTTTATTTTTTAAATGGAATAAGATCATTCTAAATCACATAATTATTGCCCATCAAAATGACTGGAAGAAAGCGATCTAAAAACAACAATGGAAAAGAGAGGTAACAACGCGTAAACGAAATAGCTCCAGTTTGTTCAACTCAGGAAACTTAGCATTGCAGCTCAAAGATTTAAAATGCCACCAATAACAAAGGAGAAAATGAAAAATACCTGACAACAAATCGAATATAGCATCAAAATTTATATTATTTTTATTTATTTGTTATGTAACTAAATACATAATTGTCAACAATGTTTCTGCTAAACTTGAACTTAATAAATATTATTATTTTTATTATTTAACTTAAGTATAAGGTAGTCCTACATTCACAATTCCTTACGGCTCACCATGAAAACCGTGTAAATAGTTACAATACCTCATCTCAGAGATATAGACAAATCCTAAAGAAGGTCGGAGAGTACAACCGAAACGTCGTGAATATAACAATAAAGGTGAGAACAACAGTCCGAACTATGTAAATAGTGTAAATAGTTACAATATCTTATCTAAGAAATATATACAAATCCTGAAGATGGCCGGAGCGTACAACGCCCGAAACATCGTTAATATGGCAATAAAGATGAGGACAACAGTCCGAACAATGTAAATAGTGTAAATAATTTGTTTTAATTCATAACTAATTATTAAATAAATAAACTGAAGTATACGTCAATAAAGAAAATTTTCAATAGAGTGCCAGGTTATTAAAATCAATTTTATTCCGATGAAGATTACACTCATAGGCTCCAAATTCTGTAATTTATATTAAAAACAATAAAAGTAAAAGATCCCTCCTGTGAAACCCTGAAATTCCTCCCTGTGAGCGGAGATTCCTCCCTGGTTAAGAACTTCTTTAGTAACGACTATGATTGTATAGCGCCGGATGAAGGAGATGGACACAGCCTCACCACGCCAGGTGGCGCAGCTGTGGATTTTGTAGCTAGTAGTTTTTTTACGCGGTGGAGATGTCAGATGTCAACCGGTTTTGAATACAAAATTGTCCTTCTCCTAGAGTGGTTTCCAATCACGATTAGAACTCCAGTTCTGTTATTAAATTGAGAAGAGAAGAGAAGAGAAGAGTTGAGTTCATGCCTTTTCCAAGGACATTTGAGCAAAAGTGAACGGAACAACCTAGGCTGGAATTTGAACTCGGCACCTCAATCCCGCGCCGAGGATCACTATACAATTATAACGGAGGGCGGGGATGGGAAGTAAGACATGCTTTCTGACCATCAAGTCCTAATTAACCTACATATCTATTACATAAGTCTCCAGTCTAAAGTACTTCCTATGCGTAACTACTGCACTACGGCAGGCGCCGTTGGTAGACATTTTGAAAACTTTACTGCAGTTCTATACAAAACGATCTATTTGGATTACAGAGACGCTTAGTGGGAATCTAAATCTACCTATTTTTTTCGGCGTAACCACAGAATTCCTTGTTTTTATTTTTATTTTTATTTTTTTTTTTTTTCAACTTTCGGAGCTGCCGATCGTAAATAATACTGTGAGTTCAGCGGAGAGTCGCAATGAATGAAATGTGTTGCCTGACCATCAGGTCGTAATTAACCTATATATATATATATATATATATATATATATATATATATATATATATATATATATATATATATATATATATACATGTTAAGTCTGCAGCCTAAAGTGCTTCCTCTGTGCAAGATTCCAGTGATGAAGATATGTTTCTTTCTCTGCCATTCAAAAGAATATTTACGCGAATATCACCAACTATTCTTTTTTTCTTGTCACCTCTGCCCCAGCGCTCTCTCTCTCTCTCTCTCTCTCTCTCTCTCTCTCTCTCTCTCTCTCTCTCTCTCTCTCTCTCTCTCTAGCACACCCTCTCTTTTTCTCTCACTATTCTCATTCCTTCGTACCTCCCTCTACTTGGATTGTACTTTCTGTCTCTTTCATACTCATTCACTCTCTCTATCTATCTATCTACGTCAGTCTGTTCAGATTTATCTATCCAGCTATCTCACTCTATCTCCGTTTATTCGTATCTATTCTCCAAAGAAAATTAATTTTTAACATTGGATGAAGGAGTTGACATGCCACTAAACAAATAAACTGACGATAATATCTAAACGTTATTTTCTCTGGGTAATCGTGATTTGAGTAGACGTTTTGTTCATTTATTAAACAGTATAGTTATTTTCGTCTCCCGGTTCCAAATATTCAAGGAATCTTATTAAAGAAAAATGCTCTCTCCAACAGGATTCGAACATGTGACCCTCTTAGCAGGAGAAACTGTCGTTAGATCCGACATGCTTTAGAACTACTCCGACATAAACGACCTCGCCGATCGAACAAAACAGAATAGTGCCTTATAAGCGCAAATCACTTCAAAGATTCGCAAATCGTTCGTTTTAAGGATAAAATCTGTCGGATTAATAAATTAAAAAAATCCGTTACTTTTTTAGAGATTGCTTTGTTTACGTTAGGTTACGAAACTGAGCAGATATGAATGTTCCTAAAAAAAAAACAAATTAAAGATTTCTGCTCATGTCTATGGTTATTACCTACTTCTTATTAGTAACAGAATACTCATCGGATTCACTCTCGTGTGGTCATGTGTGACGTCATGAGCTGTTGTGCGATTTTCGCTTTCAGCGTCTTATATGCACGTGTTTATCGTTGCTTGGAAATCATCCATGTAAACAAAAACAGACTATCATCAATTTCTTGTTCGTGTATTGCTTAATATATTGTGTAATTGTCATCTTCGATAATGGCTTATGTAAGCCGAAAGCTTAGATTGGATTAAAAAAAATATGTATCAATATTGTGATTTTCTTTCATTGTTTAATGATAATGTTATTAAGCTTATCAGACGATATGAAAAGAACTTACATAAAATAAATAGACAACACTTGTCTATATTATTTAATGAAACATGTATGAATGAAAAAATGCTGTCTAAATACACACAATATATATATATGTATAAATATATATATACACACACACACACACACACATATATATATATATGTATATA
>OZ038509.1:42695670-42718170 GCA_964036315.1 Acanthosepion esculentum | reverse complement strand
TAGATAGATAGATAGATAGATAGATAGATAGATAGATAGATATCATTTAAAGAAATTACAACTGACAAACAGACAGACAGATAGATAGATAGATAGATAGATAGATAGATAGATAGATAGATAGATAAATAGATATCATTTAAAGAAATTACAACTGACAGACAGACAGACAGACAGATAGATAGATAGATAGATAGATAGATAGATAGATAGATAGATATCATTTAAAGAAACTACGATAGATAGATAGATAGATAGATAGATAGATAGATAGATAGATAGATATCATTTAAAGAAATTACAACTGACAGACAGACAGACAGACAGATAGATAGATAGACAGATAGATAGATAGATAGATAGATAGATAGATAGACAGATAGATAGATAGATAGATAGATATCATTTAAAGAAACTACGATAGATAGATAGATAGATAGATAGATAGATAGATAGATAGATAGATAGATAGATAGATAGATAGAAAGAAAACACTCGTATTGAACATTCAGTTCACTTTCCTTTCCTCCATTTCTTTCTTTTTAATTCTCTCATTTTCTCACCCATATATATTTAGGTACGCGAGGTCGGTTACTCCGTGTCTTTTGTACACTCAGCCTCAACCCCCTTCTACACGCTTCTCGATACCGCGGACCAACAAATCTCTGTCCACTCTCGAGCTTCTCCTACTAACTCACCGACCCTAACCTTTCCGACCGGGTCCCGGGGCAAAGTCCTGACCAGTGTTAATTATTGGCTTCACGTGGCCGATGTTGGCTTCCGTCTGTCCTACCAATTGTGTTGTATGCAATTACACAAGTCAAGTGACGGAGGAACACATTTGAAAGATGCCTCGATTCAAAGGGCCAGGCCTTTCGCCGGTCGTGCGTATAAGTTTGAGACGATGTCTCATCGGGTTTTGCCAAATAATACTCAAGGAATGATGAGATGTGATGATTAGAAAAAGGATTTTTGGTGAGGGATGGAAGGAAAAGGAAAGGAAAGGAAGGGATAGAATGCGTTGAGGTCGAAAGAGTGAAGTGGACGGGGGTGGTCGGGAGAGATGGGATAAAAAGGAAGAATCACAATGAAGAAAGGAAGAATAATATAATAAAATGAAAGATAAAAAGTGCACGGAAATGAAAGGAAAAAGAACAAAATACGGGAGAAAGAAAGAAAGCGAAAGTGAATAAAGAGAAATCAAAATTTAAATGAAAATGAACGAAAAATGGGGAAATTTAAGAAATTAACACAGGTTCTTAACAAAGAAAGAAAGAAAATAAGAGAGAAAGAAGATGAAGAAGAAGAAGTAGAAGAAAAGATAAAACAGAAGGAAATAAGAAAGAAAGAAAGAAAGAAAGAACGAAAGAAAGAAAGAACGAAAGAAAGAAAGAGATAAAAAATTGAATGAAAAAAGAAACAAAGAAACAACGAATGAATGATAGTAAAGAAAGAAAGAAGTTTATTCATTCAAGAATGCGAAGATAGATACATAAACAGATATTAATACAAGGAAAGAAATAAAAAATGACAGAAAAGAAAGAAAGAAAGAAAGTAAAAAAGAAAGAAAGAAAGAAAGAAAGGTCAAAACGAAGGGAAGAAGGAAATGCTAATATTAGTGAATGAATGATTGGTAGACAGAGAAAGAAAGAAAGAAAGAAAGAAAGAAAGAAAGAAAGAAAGAAAGAAAGAAAGAAAACGAAAGTGAATAAAGAGAAATTAAAATTTAAATGAAAATTAACGAAAGATGGGGAAATTTAACGAACTAACAAATGTTCTTAACAAAGAAAGAAAGAAAATAAGAGAGAAAGAAGAAGAAGAAGAGATAAAACAGAAGGAAATAAGAAAGAAAGAAAGAAAGAAAGAGAGAAAAAATTGAATGAAAAAAGAAACAAAGAAACAACGAATGAATGATAGTAAAAAAAGAAATAAGTTTATTCTTCCAAGATTGCGAAGATAGATACATAAACAGATATTAATACAAGGAAAGAAATAAAAAATGACAGAAAAGAAAGAAAGAAAGAAAGAAAGAAAGAAAGAAAGAAAGAACATGAAAGAGATTAAAGACGAATAAAAATTAAATGAAAATGATCGAAAGTTGGGGAAATTTAGGAAATTAACTATAATGTTCTTAACAAAGAAAGATAGAAAATAATAAATGAAAGATCATACGAAAGATAAAGAAGAAGAAGAAGAAGAAGAAGAAGAAGAAGAAGAAGAGATAAAACAGAAGGAAATAAGAAAGAAAGAAAGAAAGAAAGAAAGAGAACAAAAATTGAATGAAAATAGAAAGAAACAAACAAGGAAGGAAAGGAAAGGGAAAAAAAGAAGTTTATTCTTTCAAGAATGCGAAGATAGAAACATAAAGAGATATTAATACAATGAAAGAAATAAAAAAAATGAAAGAAAAGAAAGAAAGAAAAGTTAAAACGAAGGAAGAAAGGAAATGTTGAGAGGGTGTTGAAAGAAAGATTAAGACGACGATTGCATGAAAAAAGAAAGAAACTAACAATGAATGAATGAATGAATTGTAGAAAAGAAAGAAAGAAAGAAAGAAAGAAGATTATTCTTTCTGGAATGCGGAGATGGATACATAGACAAATATGAATACAAAGAAAGAAAAATTAATTAAAGAATGACATAAAGTTAGAAAGAACGTTAAAAAGAAGAAAGTGTGTGTTGAGAGGAAAGTTGAAAGAAAGAAAGAAAGAATAGATAGATAGATAGATAGATAGATAGATAGATAGATAGATAGATAGATAGATAGATTGGAGAAAATTGAGGAAGAACTATACAATATTGTCCGGATCCACCGTATATCAATCCAGTCTTTTCTTTGCCCATTTGTAACGATCCCAGTCACTATCTAAACACCGACCATGATAGACAACACCGTCTTACAGAGTGAAGTCTTGGCGGGATTCAAAACTCTGATAGGCTCATTGTAATGTCTGCACGTAAACCAAACACAGAACAATGTAATGATGGACAACGAAGAAGTCGATAATGCGAGAACTGATGACCCACACCTAGCATTCCCCGGGAAAAACAAGCTTGATAAATTAGACTGACCTGGGGCTGGCCAGCATTGTTTCTAAGTGCCTTGTCTGTCGGCAGGTTAGAAACAGACAGGCAGACGAACCTGAATTATTCATTATACGGCCGGTTACCGAAAATGCATGGAAGTTTTATCTCACGTTTGAACCTGAAAAAGTAACAGAATAAATTATGGTGAATTTTGCTCTATACATGAGAACTGATATCCGTCGCCGCTGACTGACTTTTATATCTAAGCCGCTGACTCCGCTTACTGCCGTAGATTAACGGCACGAGTAGAAAAAAAATAAAATAAAGTTGAAAGAAAATACTAGTCAAAATGAATAATAATGTTTGACATTGCTTCATTTAATAAAAATAGTTATAAAAAACAAGTAAAAATGAAGATGAAATTAATACTAGTCCAAATGAATAATAATGGTTGACATTGCTTCATTTAATAAAAATAATTATAAAAAAAGCAAGTAAAAATGAAGATGAAATTAATACTAGTCAAAATGAATAATAATGGTTGACAATGTTTCATTTAATAAAAATAGTTATAAAAAGCAAGTAAAAATGAAGATGAAATTAATACTAGTCTAAATGAATAACAATGGTTGACATTGCTTCATTTAATAAAAATAGTTATAAAAAGCAAGTAAAAATGAAGATGAAATTAATACTAGTCGAAATGAATAATAATGGTTGACATTGCTTCATTTAATAAAAATAGTTATAAAAAGCAAGTAAAAATGAAGATGAAATTAATACTAGTCAAAATGAATAATAATGGTTGACATTGCTTCATTTAATAAAAATAGTTATAAAAAAGCAAGCAAAAATGAAGATGAAATTAATACTAGTCAAAATGAATAATAATATTTGACATTGCTTCATTTAATAAAAATAGTTATAAAAAGCAAGTAAAAATGAAGATGAAATTAATACTAGTCAAAAGAATAATAATGGTTGACAATGTTTCATTTAATAAAAATAGTTATAAAAAAGCAAGCAAAAATGAAGATGAAATTAATACTAGTCAAAATTAATAATAATATTTGACATTGCTTCATTTAATAAAAATAGTTATAAAAAGCAAGTAAAAATGAAGATGAAATTAATACTAGTCAAAAGAATAATAATGGTTGACAATGTTTCATTTAATAAAAATAGTTATAAAAAGCAAGTAAAATTGAAGATGAAATTAATACTAGTCAAAATGAATAATAATGGTTGACATTGCTTCATTTAATAAAAATAGTTATAAAAAGCAAGTAAAAATGAAGATGAAATTAATACTAGTCAAAATGAATAATAATGTTTGACATTGCTTCATTTAATAAAAATAGTTATAAAAAGCAAGTAAAATGAAGATGAAATTAATACTAGTCAAAATGAATAATAATGTTTGACATTGCTTCATTTAATAAAAATAGTTATAAAAAGCAAGTAAAAGTGAAGATGAAAGTAATACTAGTCAAAATGAATAACAATGTGTTCATCATGTCGCGTGTTTTGGGCGTCTAACCTGGCGGAGTCTATCCTTCTCTAGTTTCTATATTTACAAAACTCAAATTAGACCACAAATGGAATATTGCTGTCATATTTTGACTTCTTCTTCTTTCGCCATTAAACCCTTAAGTAGTCTTTGGGGCGTCGACGAGCTGAACCGTCCATCATTCTCCTCAATCTGTCTTAGTTGTGTGCCAGAGTCCGAGTATAAACAGAATATATATATTGGGTATTTTAAATCTTTATAAATATTTCAATAGTTAAACAAAAAAATATTTTGTTAGATATAGTTAAAAAAAATTGTAAACTACAATCTAAAATATTACTACAGTTAGATTTACGTTAGAAATAATCAAACACAGTTGCAGTCCATATCACGTGACGTCCGCGTCTCGCGACGGACGCTACTTAATGTAAACAAACTTCTGAAAACAGCCATTTCTGATGAAAGATCGGGGCCGATCTGAAATATCAAATATATATATATATAAAAGAAATATAAATAAATACTTTCACAAAAAACATTCAATTATTTTTAATTTGCAACTTTTCAGTTGTTTTTTCTATATATATATATATATATATATATATATATATATATATATATATATATATATATATATTTGTGTATTTAGGCAGCAATCCTTCTTTCAAGCAATTTCATTAAAAACGACTGACAAGGTGCTTTGATTTAGTTTTTTATATAATTTCTCGTGCGATCTAATAAAGTTTTTCTTTAGAGAGGATAAATTATATAAAAATTGTCCGAATGTTCTTTTCCGAGCGCTTTCGGCTATACATTTAGCCATTATCAACTGTTAGAATTAGAAATAGTTTATGTGTATTTTTTATAAAGTGATTCATTTTTTTGTTTCAAAACACGGTCAAGATATTATGTCCATGTTCAAAGTTAATATTATTAAGTGTTGGTTTGTTTGTTTTTATAAGTATGGCTTCCATTATTTTTAGCCTTTTTTTGCAAGTGGATGATGCTATTATATTAGTGTTGTCGACAAGTATATTCCGAATAGTGTCCGGTAGGTCTCCATGAATATTTAAATGAGACCTAATTGAGCTATTGTCAGAAAGGTGTAGGGTTAATCTGCGTGTTAAACGATTTGTAGTGTGGCCTATATATATATATATATATATATATATATATATATATATATATATATATATATATATAGCTGCCTGACGATTGCACTAGCGTGGAGCAGACTGTCGCCTCTAAATGTTGACTTCTATGTTCACTTTTATATTTACACACGCTCTATCTCTGATATTGAGCACTTTATCCCACAAATATAGCACACTTTAAGACTATATTTCTTCATATATATATATATATATATATATATATATATATATATATATATATATATATATATATATATCAAAGGATGTTGGATGAGCGTAATCCTTACTTTCCCCTTTTCAGAGGCTTTTAAGTTGCTTACAATGGCTTTATTACATGATTTCCGTTTCACATGTTCAAGCGAAGGTATTCTCAGACTCCTTCTCTAGAACCACATTTATATCGCCTGAAGTTTCATCTTCATCTGTGCGTTAATGGTCCGGCATTCACTGCCATATAGGATAAATGATGTAACATAATGTTTCCTGTTTTATTTTTGGCTGCATGTGACATCTCGTGCTCTTTGCCTCATCGGGATACTGAAAATTTAAAAGTGTCTCGAGGCTACAGATATTTGTTGCGACAAAATGAAGCAGATAATACACTGGACTGAACAGGTGAATAACGACAAAGTCTTTTTTTTTTAGATAATTCCACGCCCATGCAAGGCGATAAAGCCACTAAAACTAAAGACATTACTGTGGATAAAATACAATACAGTGAAGGAATCTGAGAAAAGGCTACTGAGGAGAAAGGACAATAGAAAGAACGCGATTCAATGACACACAAGATGACGACTGATGATGCGTTTAAATTTTTGAAGAGTGTAGTTGACAGGAAAGCAAGAAGACATGTTAATTATTGGCTTCACGTGGCCGATGTTGGCTTCCGTCTGTCCTACCAATTGTGTTGTATGCAATTACACAAGTCAAGTGACGGAGGAACACATTTGAAAGATGCCTCGATTCAAAGGGCCAGGCCTTTCGCCGGTCGTGCGTATAAGTTTGAGACGATGTCTCATCGGGTTTTGCCAAATAATACTCAAGGAATGATGAGATGTGATGATTAGAAAAAGGATTTTTGGTGAGGGATGGAAGGAAAAGGAAAGGGAAGGGAGGGATAGAATGCGTTGAGGTCGAAAGAGAGAAGAGGTCGGGGGTGGCCGGGGGAGATGGGATAAAAAGGAAGAATCACAATGAAGAAAGGAAGAATAATATAATAAAATGAAAGATAAAAAGTGCACGGAAATGAAAGGAAAAAGAACAAAATACGGGAGAAAGAAAGAAACAAAGAAACAAAGAAAGAAAGAAAGAAAACGAAAGTGAATAAAGAGAAATCAAAATTTAAATGAAAATTAACGAAAGATGGGGAAATTTAAGGAACTAACAAATGTTCTTAACAAAGAAAGAAAGAAAATAAGATAGAAAGAAGAAGAAGAAAAAGAGATAAAACAGAAGTATATTAGAAAGAAAGAAAGAAAGAAACAAAGAAAGAACGAAAGAAATAAAGAAAGAAAGAAAGAGAGAGAGAGAGAGAAATTGAATGAAAAAAGAAACAAAGAAACAACGAATGAATGATAGTAAAGAAAGAAAGAAGTTTATTCATTCAAGAATGCGAAGATAGATACATAAACAGATATTAATACAAGGAAAGAAATAAAAAATGACAGAAAAGAAAGAAAGAAAGAAAGAAAGAAAGGTTAAAACGAAGGGAAGAAGGAAATGCTAAGATTAGTGAATGAATGATTGGTAGAAAGAAAGAAAGAAAGAAAGAAAGAAAGAAAGAAAGAAAGAAAGAAAGGTTAAAACGAAGGGAAGAAGGAAATGCTAAGATTAGTGAATGAATGATTGGTAGAAAGAAAGAAAGAAAGAAAGAAAGAAAGAAAGAAAGAAAGAAAGAAAGAAAGAAAGAAAGAAAGGTTAAAACGAAGGGGAGAAGGAAATGCTAAGATTAGTGAATGAATGATTGGTAGAAAGAAAGAAAGAAAGAAAGAAAGAAAGAAATAAATAAAGAAAGAAAGAAAGAAAGAAAGTAAGAAAGAAAGAAAGAAAGGTTAAAACGAAGGGGAGAAGGAAATGCTAAGATTAGTGAATGAATGATTGGTAGAAAGAAAGAAAGAAAGAAAGAAAGAAAGAAAGAAAGAAAGAAAGAAAGAAAGAAAGAAAGAAAGAAAGAAAGAAAGAAAGGTTAAAACGAAGGGGAGAAGGAAATGCTAAGATTAGTGAATGAATGATTGGTAGAAAGAAAGAAAGAAAGAAAGAAAGAAAGAAAGAAAGAAAGAAAGAAAGAAAGAAAGAAAGAAAGCGGAAAAGAATAAAGATTAATAACAAATTCAATGAAAAGGAACGAAAGATGGCGAAATTTAAAAATGAACAGGATTCAAGGACACAGAAGATGACGATTGGCGAGGCATTTACATTTTTGAAGAGTGTAGTTAACAGAAAAGCAAGACGCTGGAGAGAAGAAACTATTACAATAGAACTTATGACTCCATTTGGCAATATCAACTGTAAAAAGATGAGACCAAACTGCCAATCTAATACTACCGGGTCATTAAAAAGTAGCTCCCTATTTTATGTAAGAATGGCCAGCCAGGAGTCCTGACTTAACACCCTGCGACTTTTTCCTTTTGGGTTGGTTAAAGGAGCAAGTCTACTATACCAAACCAAGACTTTGGAAAAACTTGAAGGGCGAATGTAAAAAGTTATGTTTTCCATACCACAAGAGTTCCAGGTGAAATCAGTTGACGCGATTCCTGAACTGTTCGAGAAGCTGGTAGCGAAATTTAGTGCCCATATCGAATTTTATATAAAATCTCATGTTAAAAGCTTTCCTCTTATTTATTGTTAATAAATAAATTATAAATCTTTTAAAATAGGGGGGGGGTACTTTTCAATCACCCTGTACGATTAAATTCATGAAGTTGAACTACCAAAGAGGAAAGCTCATCAGAACAATTGCCATACAAACATTTGTAGAAAGAGACAACGGGAATCTACGTTACGGCGGTGGTAAAGTGATTTTTCCGCGATGCCAGGTCGCAACCAATAATATTGGAGATTCTCATTTGGATTTTGTCCAGAATCTCAAGATCCATAAAAGAAGCCCCGAACCAGGGGTGACAACAATATTCAATGCACGGAAGATTGTGCAGCAAATGCAGTACACTGAATCAACTTCATCAGAAGTAGATCTGGCACTTAACTAGATAAGATAATTCCAAATTTTAAGGGAAATGGAAACGAACAAAAAGTGACAGTTTAAATTTCTCGTACACGTGATGAGAAAAGAGGGCTTGGAGAATTTGATACTCACAGGACATACTGAATACATGAAGAAAACCGCGAATAAGCTACCTAACAAGCTTTTGCAAATAAGATTGACTGGGAGGGATGGTGGAACGATATATTTTTCTCAGTTCTAGAAAGGATGAGATATAGTGGAGAGATCAGATTGCCATGTCCGGCAGGGACACGGCACATCCAAGAAGGAGCGGAGGACTTTATACGTCAATTAATCCGTCAGCTGGAAGGTAAAAAGTTTGAAGATATTGTTGACATGACTTATGTGTGTAATAACATCTGCTGTCTTTAATAAAACTTGAATCAACATTTGCAGCCGAGATACACCCACTTGAAATATGAGAAGATATTTAATATTTTAGTACGATATTTGTGAAGCCGCAAGAGGGAAAACAGGCCTACGGAAAGAAAGAAAGAAAAGGGACATACGAAATAAATGAAGAAAAGTAAATTTTAATATAGAAAGAAAGAAAGAAAGAAAGAAAGAAAGAAAACAAACAAACGAAAAGAAAGAAAGAAAGAAACAGAGGGCCGATAGCAGATAAAAGAAAAGAGAAAACGTGCAAAAATGAAAAGAGAGGAAGAGATCAATAGAAAGGAAGGAAGGAAGGGGTGAATATAGATGTACGAAAAGAAAGAAAGAAAGAAAGAAAGAAAAAAGAGAGAGCCGATAGCCGATAAAAGGAAAGAGAAAACGTGCAAAAATGAAAAGAGAGGAAGAGATCAATAGAAAGAAAGAAAGAAAGGAACGAAGGAAGGAAGGAACGAACGAACGAATGAACGAACGAACGAAAGGGTGAATATAGATGTACGAAAAGTAAGAAAGGAAATGAATGAAAGAAAGAAAGAAAAAAAGAAAGAAAGAAATAAAAAAGGAATGAAGGAACGAAGGAACGAAAGAAGGAAGGAAGGAAGGAAAGAAGGAAGGAAGGAACGAACGAACGAACGAACGAACGAACGAATGAACGAATGAACGAACGAATGAACGAAAGGGTGAATATAGATGTACGAAAAGCAAGAAAGGAAATGGAAGAAAGAAAGAAACAAACAAACAAAGGAAGAAATCAAACTTAGGAAAAATGGAAAGGAGACAAATGTAAGAAAGAAAGAAAGAAAGAAAGAAAATAAGAATAAGAAATTAAAGAAAAGGAATTCGAGGAATAAATCAAAAGAAAGAAAGACAGAACGAAAGAAAGGGCCGAAAAGAAATAAATGAAAAAGAACACGTACACCGAAGGAAATCGAGAAATAAATCAACAGTAAAGAAAGAAAGAAAAAAGACCGGAAAGAAAGAAACAAGGAAATAAAATAGAAAGAAAGATAATAGAAAAAAGAAAGAAAGAAAGAAAGAAGAGCTGATTGTGGACTTAAAAAACATTGGAAACTAATAAGATAAAATGTATGAAAATTTGAAAAAAGTGAAAATGAAATGCCTCGTAAATTAACATAAAATTGAAAATATGAAATGCACCATGTTTTCACCCTGGAAACGGCGTCTGGTCCATCTGGATTTGGCGCCAAGGAAAATTCATTTTCTGTGCGACGAAACTGTTGTCGGAAGCGGGAAACCTGAACTCTCCTCCGACCACGGCGGGGCGGGGTAAGGGTCAAAGGCTGTTGAGAAATTGCGGAAAACAGGAAAGGGAAGAGTAAGACCTCGCGAGATAAGGACCTCTTTGCGCTGAAGTCTTATAAAGAGGTCAGAAGTTAGAGGGAGGTCAATTGCTGTCTATGAGTGAGGCCATTGTTCAAACTTTCGACAAAAACGTATGCATACACGGACGCGCGCACATGCGTGCACCAATTGAATGAGTCATCTTGTGTATATGAATGGATGCCAATACGCTAAATACAAAACTTTATACAATTGGAATGTCATGCGAAACACAATCATCATATATATATATATATATATATATATATATATATATATATATATATATATATTACACCTCACCGATAGTACGACTCGTAATCTTCAGGTGCTGAGTATAAACTGTCCGTTATGTAATTTAAATTTTCATAAAAATATCTGGTTACGGCTGTTGTATATTGGGGTTACAGATTTTAAATTTTTTTAAATATATTTTTCATTTGGAATAAACGGGATAAAACAGTTGAAACCTAACCTGAACAAAATAAACTATGAAATCTCCACAAATATCCTTAAATGCCTTTAATTAGTAACAGAAGCCATTGGTTCATACCAACGGCTTTCCATACTCAATACTCATCGGATTCACTCTCGCGTGGTCATTTGTGACGTCATGAGCTGTGGTGCGATTTTCGCTTTCAGCGTCTTATATGCACGTGTTTATCGTTACTTGGAAACCACGTAAAGAATAACAGACTATCATCAATTTCTTGTTCGTGTATTGCTTAATATATTGTGTAATTGTCATCTTTGATAATGGCTTATGTAAGCCGAAAGCTTAGATTGGATTAAAAAATATGTATCAATATTGTGATTTTCTTTCATTGTTTAATGATAATGTTATTAAGCTTATCAGACGATATGAAAAGAACTTACATAAAATATATAGACAACACTTATCTATATTATTTAATGAAACATGTATGAATATATATATATGTATATATATATATATATATATATATATATATATATATATATAGCAAAAATAAATTTATATATATCTATATATATATATAAAAAATAAATTTATATATATATATATATATATATATATATACATATATATATATATATATATATATATATATATATATAGCAAAAAATAATTTAGAGTTATGAATATTAATTTTTATTATATTAAGCATAAAGTGAGCTTACTGATTATTTTAAAAAATAATTTGCATTAAACATTAGTCTGGATCAGCGTAGTTCAGTAGATATTTATTTTATGCCTACATGCAACCATCAATGCATTTCTCTAGTTTAATAAACTAGCTTTATTTAAGTGTTTTAAGATAAATAATTTTTCAACAAGACATAAATTACATCTATCGCTTTTGACATTGTGAGATGTGGCTCTTGCTACAATATCCCACGTAATAATGGGTTTATTGCCACCATTCTTTAATTGCCAGATATGTTTTGAGAGAGCGGTGCTGGTTATGTATTTTATATTGACTAAAGTCATTCAATGATACTAGAAACGAAATTTCTAATGATTTTCGTCTGAACAAAAATAAAATTTGACATCGTTACCGGAATGTATGCTAAGTCGGTATACTATATTATCAATCATACATTGACCGTTTAAGGGACAGATCATATTTTTTTTCAGCAGTTATGTTTATTTTTACAAAAGATTACGTTTTCTTTGTTGGAAATATATTTGTTTAATATAATGAGGTTATGCTGGGATATAGATTTGTCTATGTTATTCACACAGCTATAACTGATCTTAACATTATTTTTGTTTAAAATCTTTTTTTAATACTGGTTCATGGTTAAAATGCTTATGGATTAAATTTAGGAAAATTCTTCCGATATTAGTTTGAACATTAAGATTAAAAGGTAAATTAAACCATGTGTGTGTGTCTATCTGCTTGTCTGTGTGTCTTTCTGTCTGTCTGTGTGTGTGTGTGTGTGTGTGTGTGTGTGTGTGTGTGTGTGTGTGTGTGTGTGTGTGAGAGAGAGAGAGAGAGAGAGATTTACATTGTCTTTGACGGAATGTATGCTATGTCGGTATACTATATTATCAATCATACATTGACCGTTTAAGGGACAGATCATATTGTTTTTCCTCAGTTATGTTTATTTTTACAAAAGATGACTTTATCTTTGTTGGAAATATATTTGTTTAATATAGTGAGGTTATGCTGGGATATAGATTTGTCTATGTTATTCACACAGCTATAACTGATCTTAACATTATTTTTGTTAAAAAATCTTTTTTTAATATTGGTTCATGGTTAAAATGCTTATGGATTAAATTTAGGAAAATTCTTCCGATATTATTTTGAACATAAGATTAAAAAGTGGATTAGACTATAAGATGTTAAGCTTCTGGTGTTTCTGTTTATTTTTCCCCCCTTTGTTTTTTCTCAATAATCTAAATTTACTTTATGCTTGCTGAGTTCTAAAGCTTTTATATATTTAATTTTATTATTATCATATATTTCCTTATTCTTTATATATGGTTATATAGTTCTTTGGATAATGGTTAATAATAAACATTATTCAAGTCCAAGGTCACATCGAAAAAGAGTAGAAATAACGAAGATATATTACACGGAATAATAATACAAGATGTGGAAGGTGTTAGTATCACTGTCAGTCTGATTTGGAGTGAACTACTATCGGCTCGATTCGATTCGTCCCTCTCTCTCTTGAGAGGCGTAGTATACATAGTGTTAGGAAGAGTTCATTCCGTAGTTATGGGGAAGGTCCCATAACAGTAGTGGTAATACTTAGATTGTGATCTTTGAAAAATTTTATGAGTACCTTTCTCAATCGGTCTATATTTCTTGGATTTGTTTTACGGAGGAAAACTATACCGTCATCTCTATAGAGTCCGGTGTCCTTAATGTCGGAAATAAATCTTATTTGCCCCAATAACAAGATTTCAACAATTTAGTGCCTCTGCTGGATCACACGGTTCAAGACCAATACTAAAGTCTGGGTAACAATTACAAAATCAGACAAGACGGGTAAGCATTACAAAATCGATGCGAATATGTACTATAAAGCTATTAACAAAGGTTATATGAAGGTTCCGTATAGGATACAGGTTCGATTCCTGTCGGAGGACGAATATGTTCTATGAAAATTTCTCGGACATTCAGTCCGGTATATGTTGTTTAATACTGTTTATTATAAAACAGAGCATTTATCTATAAAAAGAATGTATAAACATAAAGATGTCTTTAAATAATTGTCAGACTTTGTCCATTTCATAATATATATATATATATATATATATATATATTGGTAAAATTCAGGTAGTATCCAAGACGTAATATTAGTCAAAATCTCACTTTTTAAATTTAAAAAAACTTAAATCTTAGCGTTGCAACTGCACGTTCCATAAGTTTGTATTCGTCATATATATATATATATATATATATATATATATATATATATATATATATATATATATATATATATATAAAGACATTTTTATGCTTAACATTCTGTTAATGTCTTTAAATAATTGTCGGACTTTAATGTGTGATATATATATATATATATATATATATATATATATATATATATATATATATATATATATATATATGAAGTAATAAATAATCCTATTCACAGACGCCCGTTTTGTGATGACGAAACACAATCGTTATATATATATATATATATATATATATATATATATATATATATATATAGTTCTTTAAAACGACAGACAAGGCACTACGATTTGCCTTTTTATTTACTTTCTCCTGTGTTCGATCAAGTGTTTTATTTTTTGGACTGCGTGTGCGTAGAAACTGTCTAAATGTTCTATAATTCCGAGCGCTTTCGGCTATACTTCTACTCAATATCAAAGATGATTTTATTTTTACTTTTTAACTGTTTATATCGGGTTTGTATATATATATATATATATATATATAGTTATAGGATGTTTTATTTTCTGAACACAGTCAGCACTTTGTGGCCGTGTTCGTAGTTAATATTGAGTGTTGCCTTTTTATTTTTATTTTTCTGCCTATAACATAAAAAAGAGTAAAAGAAATTTTGTGTTATACATATATATATATAGAGAGAGATAGTCGAATTATAGCTTTTTCTCTCCCTCTCCTTTACTCACCCTCTCCTTCTCTCTCTCTCTCACTCTCTCTCTTTTGCTTTTTCCCTTTCTACCTTTCTATTTACCATGCATTCTATCTTTCCTTTTCCTTTTTCTTATATTTCCCTCTCTCTCTCTCATTCTTTCCTTTTCTCTCACTTTCTTTCTTATTCTCCATCTTTCCCACTGCTAACTTTTCTCACACTCATTTTCTCCCTCATGCTCATTTCTCTCTTTGTCTCTATCTATCTATCTATCTATCTATCTATATATATATATATATATATATATATATATATATATATATATATATATATATATATATCATTCAGCTTTTATCTATCTATCTATCTATCTGATTCAGCTTTTATCTATCTATCTATCTCATTCAGCTTCTATCTATCTATCTATCTATCTCATTCAGCTTCTATCTATCTATCTCATTCAGCTTCTATCTATCTATCTATCTCATTCAGCTTCTATCTATCTATCTATCTATCTCATTCAGCTTCTATCTATCTATCTATCTCATTCAGCTTCTATCTATCTATCTATCTATCTATCTCATTCAGCTTCTATCTATCTATCTATCTCATTCAGCTTCTATCTATCTATCTATCTATCTCATTCAGCTTCTATCTATCTCATTCAGCTTTTATCTATCTATCTATCTATCTATCTATCTATCTATCTATCTATCTATCTATCTCATTCAGCTTCTATCTATCTATCTATCTCATTCAGCTTCTATCTATCTATCTATCTCATTCAGCTTCTATCTATCTATCTATCTATCTCATTCAGCTTCTATCTATCTATCTCATTCAGCTTTTATCTATCTATCTCATTCAGCTTCTATCTATCTATCTATCTATCTATCTATCTATCTATCAATCTATCTATCTCATTCAGCTTCTATCTATCTATCTATCTATCTATCTATCTATCTATCTCCCAAGCTTTTTCTCTTTCCTTTCTCTCTCTTACGTTTTCTCTCTTCTTTTCTTTTTATCCCTCATTATCTCTCTTTCACTCTTTTTCCCATTCTCTGTCTCTTTTTTTTTAATTGTCTCTCAGTTGTACTCTTTTCTATCTATATTTCCTACGCTTTCTCTACTTTTCTCTATAATTCTCTCTTACTCTCTCTTTCTCTCTCTCTCTATCTCTCTCTCTCTCTATTTCATTTCCACTTTTCTTTCTACTCTCCTTACTTTATCTCTCTTTTTACTTTTCTCTCTCTTTCTCTTCACTTCTTCTCTCTCTTTCTCTTCACTTCTTCTCTCTCTTTCTTCCCCCCCTCTCTCTCTCTCTCTCTCTCTCTTTCTCTGGTGCCACACTTTCTTTTAATTTCTCTCTTTCTATTACTCACTCTTTCTTTCTTCCTTTCTCATTCACTCCCTTTCTTTCCGTATATGCTTTAATTTATCACTTTATCGCGTCAAGGGCGACAATCAAACAAAAAGAAAAAAACTTCTCCACTCAAACAGGAACAGTCGAAACGCACACGTTTTATATGACAACAGCACACAGAGAAATTACGCTTTTTAAGACTCGGCAGTTACGCACATATATGCACGCACTTACATACATAAACTTGTTTACACAAAATTAATTTATTATCATCCAATCTTTGCTAAGCCCGGTAACTCACTAACGACATATACTAATTAAAAAGCATTTATACACCCAATAAAACGTCTATAGACCTATCATAAAACAATAAAACGTCTCTTAACTATCGCCGTTACAGCTAAAATAAAATACAACCAAACAACCCGCTTTATCTACAAGAAAGTCGCTTCCGGTTTTTTTTATTTTATTTTTATTTTATTTTTTTCGAGGGGCCTGAAGCAAAAAGAAGCGAATGTATTATTCTAGAAGGCCTGTTCCTCGGGCGGAACCACCCCAATGGCCTAACAGGGGTAGGATCGGTGTCCATCCCTAATGTCTGGCCAAGAAAAAGAAAGCAAGAGACAATGAGAACTGGACGTTGCCCGGGACCCAGAGATAAAAAAAATAATAATAATAATAAAAAGTTAAATATTCTTCTTTTGCTGATAGATTTTTTTTTTTTTTTACTTCTGTGGCAGTGGAAACTTCTGGGGTTATTGGCCCTCGTTCGATGGCGGTCCTTCGGAGGATTGGCGCGATTGCGTCTCGATTAAGGGACGAGCCTCGCCAAACGGAGTGGCTCTTGCAGCGTGTCTCACTGGCGATGCTTCGATGTAATGCTTTCTCCATCATTGCGGCTGGCAGAGGATAGCATAAAAAATTGTTTATAGTTACTTTGTTCAAACTTTTTTTTCAGTAAATAAAAAATGTTTTTGAATGCTGGTTTTAAAAAAATCTCTCTAACTACCCACATATACATGTTAAGGTACCTACATAGGTAAACCCTCAACCCGTGTCAAATTTCACCCTCTTGAAGGAGTAGAGCAATACTGCTAATATATATATATATATATATACATATATATATATATATATATATATATATATATATATATATATATATATATATATATATATATATATATATATATATATATATTCATATATATATATAGACATTTTTTCTCTCCCGATGATGGCCATGTTGGTCGAAACTAGTCGAGGAATCTAAATGAAATAATAATAATAAAAGCATAAGAATATTAATCTACAACCCAGTATGTCTGAAGATTTTAATTAATTTTTCAAATAATTTTTATCGCTCAAAATATATATATATATATATATATATATATATATATATCGAGGAATCTAAATGAAATAATAATAATAAAAGCATAAGAATATTAATCTACAACCTAGTATGTCTGAAGATTTTAATTAATTTTTCTAATAATTTTTATCGTTCAAAATATATATTTTATATATATATATATATATATATATATATATATATATATATACATATATATATATATATAAAAAATATATATATATAAAAATATATATTTATATATATAAATATATATATATATATATATAGAAAAAAAATATATATATAGCAGTGGCTTTAATTTATACGCCAGTTGAAGAACGTACATCTACAAAATCACGCACATACAGACACTCATACACCCATTCATACAATCATTAGCACATACACAATCACGCGCATTCATATGGGCACGTCCAGACATTCACACGCAGATAAGGCACATCGACGTGGCGTAATGGTTAGCAAGTTTGTCTTTACGACGGAGTAGGGAGTTCGATCCTCACTGAGTGCTCCACAATTTCGTCCTTGTGCCACATCAAAGCAACGCGTAGAAAATCATTTGGGCACTTCGACAGGTTGTCTCGTTAGATTAGTTACAATTGAGTAGTGTGTACGATTCTTACTGAGCGCTGCACACTTTTGGCCTTGTGCCTCATCTACGCTACGCTTAGAAAATCATTTGGGCTCTTCGAAGTTGTGTAGTGGTTGCTAGATCGATTACAGCTGAGCAGTGAATTCAATCCTCACCGGGTGCTCCACACTTTCAGCCTTGTGCCACATCTAAGCTACGCTTAGATAATCATCTAGGCACTTCGACGTGTTATAAAATTTAGTGTCTTGCTAGATCACTATTGTAACTGAGCAGTGAGTTCAATCCTCACTGGGTGCTCCACACTTTCGGCCTTGTGCCACATCTAAGCTACGCTTAGAAAATCACCAATCACATGTTTATGTTCTTTGTCCCTCTATATCGTGTTTCTTCGAGGCGTTGGTGTTCATGGCTCTCCATAGCTTCCAGTCCTTTGTTGCTCCCATCAATACATACACTTCAGTCAGTGCCATACACGTCTGGGCGATGATGTCTCTTTCGATTCATGGCTGTCTAGGCAGAAGATTTTCTCGATGTAGTTTGTCGTATCTGTCTGCGGTAGACTAGTTGCCAACCAAGGCTATAGGACTCAGTCTGTCAACCCATATCTGGGGGAGTAGAGATGGATTCCCAGGGTTATTTGCGCGAAAGTGATTGTAATGAAGCCAACTGGAATTCGAACTCAGCTCTTCAATTTCTTATTCCGTGGCTTCATCCATTGCACCACCCGCACATCCACGTATTCTTGTATGACACATTTTTCTGTTTTTTAGTTTGGTTTGTTTTACGGCATATCAACCTCAACGGGTTATTTAATACCGACGAGATTTTTATGGCTGTTAATTTTATTTTAATGCATTGCTGGTAATAATTTTTCCCGAAATGTATTCCTAGTATTACAACCTATTTTTACACTTTCATGGTGTTTTGACCCCAGTTTGGGAGATAACTGTTTGCCCATAGCTGAGACCCTAACAGGTGCTACCACCCCAGGTCAGAATGGACCTGAGAACAACAGCAATTAGTGATTTTCCAAGCCATAATTCCGTTGTGATTGTTTCTTAGGATATCTCATTTGTCGCTGGCTCTGTCTATGGTATATTGATTTTCTAAGCGTAGCTTAGATATGGCACAGGCCCGAAAGTATGGGGCACCCAGTGAGGATCGAACTCACTAATCAGTCGTAATTGTTCTAGAGTGACAAACTTGCTAACCATTACATCGCCTCGAGGTGAACTTTTCTAAGCATAGTTAGATGTGGAACAAGACTGAAAGTATGGGGCACCCAGTGAGGATCGAACTCACTAATCAGTCGTAACTGTTTTAGCGAGACAAGCTTGCTAATCATTACACCGCCTCGAGGCGCCCTTTTTAGTGATTTTCCAAGCGTAGCTTAGATGTGACACAAGGCCGAAAGTATGGGGCACCCAGTGAGGATCGAACTCACTACTCAGCTGTAATTGATCTAGCGAGACAAGCTTGATAACCATTACACCACATTGAAGTGCCCAGGGAACAACAGCAATTAACAGGTGGTTCCACGCTCCTCAAAACCTCCTGGTCACAGGCCATGCTGCCGGGTGTAGTTTATCATCGTATCCAGGACGTCTGTTTTTGACACTTCTTTCATCTAATTGCACACACTAGTCGATTTGGTAGCTCGATTTTTCTTCTTTTTCTCTTGCCTTCTGCGAGTGTTAAATTCGTCATGCCTTTTGTCCTAAGTCTGTTTTCCAGAATCTTTCGACTGTTTTTTTTTTCTGATTGTCAGCCATGATTCCGTTGTAATTGTTTCTTAGGATATTTCATTTGTCTCTGGCTCTGGTATATACTAAACATTCGTACCTTGAATCACAACTCGCTTGCCACGAAGTCATTCTTCTTTTGTGACTGAAATTGTCGTGCCCTCATTGCTATATAGGAAGGTAGGCATCACATAACAGCTCAACACTCTTTTCTTCGTTTCTGTTTCTGTTTTAAAGCCGGTCTCAACCTTTTCATTCCATTAACGTAAACTTATGTCGTTAATAAACCAGAAGACAAAACAAGCATATATTCTATTTCAATTCTTAAATTAATTTCGGAGCGTTATTACCATCACTACATTATCCATTAATGTATGAAACAGGACACAGCAAAAGTAGGTATACAGTAAATATAGGCTTCCTTTATAGATAATCCTTATATATTTATATATAGAGGCGGCTCCGTCAACTGAGGAAAAATACACTGAGAGGTGCCCAGCTCTGAGGAATAGCTCCCCGGGGTCGCGCCTTCGCATTCAACCAGAGGGAGGGATCGATGCTCGCACAGAGGCCAGCGCAACCGACGGTTGCAGGGGCTCGGGAAATTTTTGTTCCTAGCCCGAGTGTACGCGCTCGGGCTACCTACATTAAACCGACCTTGTATCACAACCTGTTCTCGATGGGCGGGGGGGGGGGGTAAGTAAATACAAAAAAATATTAAATTAATTTATTATTAATATTTTTTTTTAATATTTTATATTAATTAATTCATATTAATATGTTATTTTATTTTATTAACATTTAAAATAAATATTATTATTTGTCATTAATATAATAAATTAATCTATATAATAAATTATAATCTTTATATAAGTTTCCTTTATACATATATAATACTTACTTTATGTATCCTCCATTTTTATTCAACTTTTACAATTAAAACAAACGGTAGAGTAAAAGGGACGCTAATTTACATTTTCTTGATCTCGTTTTCTGCTAGTTTTAGAGTTGCTTTTCTGTTTTTAGTATTTTAATATGGTTTGGTTTGTTTTACCACGTATCAACCTCAATGGGCTATTCAATGTCGACAAGATTTTTAGGATGTGTTCGTATGAATAGAATATGTATTCTTTGAAAGAAATCGTTTTGGAGAAATCAATTTAGAGATCAGGTTTCAATGACGTAATTTTAGAGCGTGTTTTTCTCAAGAGTCTTGTTGCATTCATGAATTCTTTTTAGATCTACAGTTTGTGGAGAAATTGATTTTATTGACATTCTCATTTTTTGGTCATGGCTTACCGTTTTAAGAAATACCGCCATTCACATTTGCTTTCTCGAAGACCTCATCCATGTTGTTTATATTGTAGTATTAGCAGGCTTCGCCCGCTCGCTGTCGATTCGCAAAGTAAGATATATTCACTACTTGATGTATTTGAAACAAAAGTTTTAAAGGAACATTTCATTGATAAATTGGCTTCGTTATAGTTAAGGAAAGTTTTACAAATAGATGCCAACTTGTTGAAGGCCGAGTAAAATACAAATTTCAAACACTTTTCTGCACTATATAAAACAGTATTCCTATTTTTAATATGAAAATCAAAACAATCCTTGAATAAAGGAACATTAATGAAGGAAAGTTAATTAATGAAATATACTTCTTTAAAATCAATATTCAAACTAATTAAACCTGAAGAATGATATTGCCTAGAAGCACATAATACAGTGTAACCCGGATATAAGAGAAACCCGGATATAAGAGTGATTTTCTCTGGTCCCAAATTAGAGCCTGTGTTAATGTATATATAATAGACCAAACCCGGATATAAGAGAAACCCGGATATAAGATACTTCTTCTCCGGCCCCGACAACTCTCTTATATCCGGGTTACACTGTATATAATACAGTTATTAAGCATCTATTGTATAAATTACTATAATGTAATTTGTGCGTATTATTTATCATCTCTCAGTGGCGTCTCTGTTCTGGGACAGAGTGCGCTCAGGGGCTTCTCTGTCGAAGGGCAGAGGGGCAACTGAGAAAATAATACTGAGAGGTGCCCACCCCTGAGGAACAGCTGCCCGAGGCCGCGTCCTCCCATTGCACAAGAGGGAGGGATCAAGTGCTCGCATCGAGGCCAGCGCAAACGACGGTTGCGGGGGCTGTGGGCAATTTTTGTCCCTGCCCGGGTGCACGCGCAAGGGTGCCCACTTTAAAAATACCTTGTGTCACATCGCATTCTCGTGGGGGGACGAGTAAACACCGTATAAATTACTATAAAGTTGAGCTGAGTCTTTTTTAAACCCAGAATTCGTTGGGTAATTGAGCTCCAATTTTGCATTTATTCAAATATATTACATAATATAGGTTTTGTTACTTAATTAGCTATTATGATTCTCTAACTCTTCAAATGTTGAATGTATAACTAAATCTAATTTCTAGTTTCCCATCTTTACACTATATTAATTTTATCTTATAAATTGTCCCCTGTTCTGTCACCCATGAAATAAAAATAATTGTTTGTATGGAAAATAAGGATCTACGTACATCAAATCATCTTGAAATAAAGTGGCATCAGAAGAATTATCGTTGAACTTTTAAAAGGTAAGCTTAAACATTAATTCAATACTTAAATGCAGCGATCAATTTTGAGTTTTTCTATAGTTTATTGATGCCTATCGCATCTATTCCTCCCTAGATATTGTGATGATG
>OZ038509.1:42688170-42690670 GCA_964036315.1 Acanthosepion esculentum | reverse complement strand
TCTCTCTCTCTCTCTCTCTCTCTCTCTCTCCTTAATTGTATTTTTCTCATATTCTCTAACACAGAGTTACCCCCCTTATGTCTTAGTGGCTTTATTGCCTTTAATCTTCAAATATGCAAATGCAATTTCAATCGTTATCTTCTTAATTCTTTTTTTGGGGGGTCTCGCTTCTTAATAATCTTCTTTTTCTTTTGCTTATATTCTTTCACACTCAGTTAACCATTGCGTCTTAGGGGCATTATTGCCTTCCTTGGAGTGAAATGTGTGGATATATTTTTTTTTTGTTTTTTTTAAGCAACTAACCTCTTAATGTTTGGATTTTTTTTTACTGCAAGTCTAGTATCATGTGGAGACGTGTTCGTTATTTTATTTTTTTTTTCATGTTGCTTAAGGTCGAAAACCCATAAGAATTGAGGAGAAATTGCCTAAAGAACTTTCGGGTCCCTTTTTCCTAGTTTTATTTGTATATATATATATATATATATATATATATATATATATATATATATATATATATATATATATATATATATATAATAGCGATAGTGAAGATAGTGCCAAGCCAGAAATGCTGCCAGTCAGTGGGATACTGGGAGAAAAGACTTTTAAGGAAAGCAGTCTTTGCAATAGAGTGTTCGATACTTAAAATTCTGGAAACCATTTATATAAGATAATTGAGGCCAAAAAATAAAGTCAACTACGAGTATAGAAACAAAGTTCTTAAAAGTTTGGAGCAGCAAAGTGTTATATAAAAATACCAAATTAAAATACTACAATTAAAAAAATCCTTCTTTTTAGATCTTTTAAAAAAATCACATTAGTTACCTCCCTTGCATAGAGGTAAAACTATATATATTTAAAGTGTTAATGCATAATACATCGATAGATGTGCAACTCCTAAAGATGGTCTCAGATAAGATTGAAAGTACTTGGGAAAATAAAAATTATTTGAAAGACGATTTGAGAATTTTTCTTGGATTGGTTTGGTTTGTTTTACGGCATACCAACCTCAATGGGTTATTTAATGCCGATCAGATTTTTAGAATGGATTCGTATGAATAGAATATGTATTCTTTGGTTTGAGTCATTTTCTTTTACGGCATATCAACCTCAATGGGTTATTTAATGCCGACAAGATTTTTAGAATAGGTTCGTATGAATAGAATATGTATTCTTTGCTTTGATTCATTTTCTTTGACGGCATATCAACCTCAATGGGTTATTTAATGACGACAAGATTTTTAGAATAGGTTCGTATGAATAGAATATGTATTCTTTGGTTTGATTCATTTTCTTTTACGGCATATCAACCTCAATGGGTTATTTAATGACGACAAGATTTTTAGAATAGGTTCGTATGAATAGAATATGTATTCTTTGGTTTGATTCATTTTCTTTTACGGCAACCTCAATGGGTTATTTAATGCCGACAATATTTTTAGAATAGGTTCGTATGAATAGAATATGTATCCTTTGGTTTGATTCATTTTCTTTTACGGCATATCAACCTCAATGGGTTATTTAATGCCGACAAGATTTTTAGAATAGGTTCGTATGAATAGAATATGTATTCTTTGCTTTGATTCATTTTCTTTGACGGCATATCAACCTCAATGGGTTATTTAATGACGACAAGATTTTTAGAATAGGTTCGTATGAATAGAATATGTATTCTTTGGTTTGATTCATTTTCTTTTACGGCATATCAACCTCAATGGGTTATTTAATGCCGATAAGATTTTTAGAATAGGTTCGTATGAATAGAATATGTATTCTTTGCTTTGATTCATTTTCTTTGACGGCATATCAACCTCAATGGGTTATTTAATGACGACAAGATTTTTAGAATAGATTCGTATGAATAGAATATGTATTCTTTGGTTTGATTCATTTTCTTTTACGGCATATCAACCCCAATGGGTTATTTAATGCCGACAAGATTTTTAGAATAGGTTCGTATGAATAGAATATGTATCCTTTGGTTTGATTCATTTTCTTTTACGGCATATCAACCTCAATGGGTTATTTAATGCCGACAAGATATTTAGAATAGATTCGTATGAATAGAATATGTATTCTTTGGTTTGATTCATTTTCTTTTACGGCATATCAACCTCAATGGGTTATTTAATGCCGACAAGATTTTTAGAATAGATTCGTATGAATAGAATATGTATTCTTTGGTTTGAGTCATTTTCTTTTGCGGCATATCAACTTCAATGGGTTATTTAATGCCGACAAGATTTTTAGAATAGGTTCGTATGAATAGATTTTTATTGATGGTAATAATTTTTAAAAAATGTATAGCTGCTAATATTTTTTTCCGAAAATCTATTGCTGGTAATGTTTTTTCCTTCAAAAATCTATTGCTGGTAATAATGTATTGCTGGTATTAAAACTTATTCTTACACTTTCATAGTGTTTTGACCCCAATTTGGGGTTTAGCTATTTGTCCATAGCTGGGACCCCCCAACAGGTGCTACCACCCCGGGCCAGCGTG
>OZ038509.1:42590670-42685670 GCA_964036315.1 Acanthosepion esculentum | reverse complement strand
AATCGCCATTTTTCGCTATTTACGCGGATTTTCACTATATGGGTGGACACAATTATCTAGTTAAATGACTGTTAAACAATCAACTTATTGTTAGTTACAACTGAGTGAAGTTTGTATTAGATTGTTTGAAAATTGAGGGAGGTTTTAGTTTAAAATTTGTGTTGAAATCGATTTGGGTTGAAAACGATTTCTCGTTTTTCGCGGTTTTTCGCTAAACACAGTGGCGTAAAAATAATAATGAGGTATCGTTGTGTTCGTCATGATACAAGTAACCTACATAACAAGTTTGAACGAAATCGGAGGAAGAAAGTTGAGTTTATCGATTTTTTATCGGCTTTATCAATTATTGATTTTTTTTTTAATTATCGATATCTCTTACATTGACAATGTACGTGCACAGTTTTTTGTCAAAATCGGTTGGATGGATAACTAGTGAAAAGATATGAAACAGACAGACACACAGACATCCTCTGTTTTATATATATAGATTCAACTCGTTCATATTTTACATAATGCCTTTTTGAAGAAAAATATTCACTAATTAAGGTTTTAATCCTTAATAAATTACTTTTATTCCCTTATAAAAAAAAAGTTATGTTTTTCTGGTGCTGAGTTGTCTCGGTCCTGAGTTGTCCCAGCGCTGATTCGGCGGGCTTCAGTCGGCGGGGTTCCGTTGACCCGGCGTTCACTCGGCGGTACTCAGCCGGCGGTGCCGAGTTGGCGGTGTTAAGTTGTGCCGGTGTTTAATCGTCGTTGCTGAATTGGCGGTGTTGAGTTGACCTGGCGATCAGTCGGCGGCGTTCAGTTGGAGATATTCAGTCGGCGGTGCCGAGTTGGCGGTGTTGAGTTGGCGGCACCGAGTTGGCGGTGTTGAGTTGGCGGTATTGAGTTGTCCCGACGCTCAGTCGGCGGTGTTGTATTGAGCCGACGCTCAGTCGGCGAGATTCAGTCGGCAGTTTTCAGTTGTCCGGCACCCCTATGAAAGCGATCAGGTTTGTGAATTTAGTGACATAGTAATTGTGATTTAAAGCCCTGGCAAGGTGTACATGAACTCGGTGAAAGCGGGGCGTGCAATAAGAAATAAGAAATATATAAGTTATCTTCCCTGGTCATGGACAGCGGAATAAGAACAATCCCTCCCATAGATTAAATAAAGGGTTCAGTTCGAAATTTCTTGGATCGAGAATCCTCTGATGAAAGCCGTATGCGATAAAGTCCGAAACGTTCTGAAAACAACAACAAAAATGAGGACAATAATTGTGAGTTCAATCACTAGGCCGGGTAGTGTTCACTTAGATTCAGTGGAAATAGGGCGAACAACAAGTGAGCAGTACTAAAAATAAGAACTAAACGAGATGACCCTGGAACGAGAAAAATCTACACCTGTAAATTACATACACAGTAAAGTTCGAAATTCCCTGTAGGTTACCCGGATCGAAGTACAACTGATGAAGGCCGGAAAGCAAAATGGTTGAAAGGTTGTGGTAATTCAAACAAATTTTAGTACACTTGTAAATAATATAACTAATTATAGTGATAATAGCAATATCACTAGACACCATTCTGTCATCCATCAGTATGGCTGATGCTAACCTCCAGGATAGTGACGCGTTTCGCTTTCTCGGGCCGATATTCTCAGCGAAAATGAAGTGGAAAAACGACATTAATTCCATTGCTAGGTCAGCTGCTAGAAAAGTTGGTTCACTGTGTCGTGCTAGACAATTTATCTCGCCAGAATCTATCATACATATCTACAAACCTACCATTGGTCCAGGCTTAGAATATTGCTGTCACATACGGTCCGGTGCCCCTGCTATTTACCTTGGGCTGCCTAATAAGATCCAAAGAAGAATCAGCAATATTATTGGTGCTAATCTGGCGTTTCGGCTTCAATTACATCCGCATCCAGCGCCGTAAGGTTGTCCTTCTGTGACTTTTCTATAAATACTATCATGGTATTTGTTCAGATGAGCTCTTCTCTTTGGTACCTAGAGTTTTTGAATTTAAGCGCAGTATTAGACTGGCATTGAGATCTCATCAATTTACAGGCTCCTGTTTAATATTTAGTGATTCTTAATAAAATCCAAAAAAGAATCAGCAATATTATCGGTCCTGTTCTGACGTCTCGGCTTCAGTTACTTCCGCATCCAGCGCCGTAAGGTTGTCCTTCTGTGACTTTTCTATAAATACTTTCATGGTAATTGTTCAGATGAGCTCTTCTCTTTGGTACCTAGAGTTTTTGAATTTAAATATTGAAAGCAAGGATGAATGGTAAACTTATAAATAGATAGATTCTTCTTTGCATTTTTTCAAGAATCTCTAAATATATAGCAGAAACACCAGACAAGATATGTCAGCAATATTCAAAGCAATGATGAATGGTAGACTTATAAATATGCAAGATAGATTCTTCTTTGGATTTTATCAAGAATCTCTAAATATATAGCAGAAGCACCAGACCAGATGTAGCAGCAATATTCAAAGCAAGGATGAATGGTAGACTTATAAATATGTAAGATAGATTCTTCTTTGCATTTTATAAAGAATCACTAAATATATAGCAGAAGCACCAGAGCGGATGTGGCGGCAATATTCAAAGCAAGGATGAATGATAAACTTATAAATATGTAAGATAGATTCTAACGAGAAAAATTGTTTAGCACGACACAAGAAACTAACTTTCTTAATTGCAGACTTAGCAGGTGATTCAGTATATAGCAATGCTTTGAGATACGAGGTTCATTTTTTCCAAGATCGAGCTCGTAACTCAAAAGAAACTTATCTCAAAACAAATTTTCATATTGAATGTAACGGGAGTATTTCCGATCTGTTCGAAACACCTAAAAATCACCCCCTTTTTTTTTACTAAAAATCATCCCTATTTTTGCATTTTCGGGTTTCTTACAAGCAAAAGTGATTGAATAAAAATGAAATATAGTTAACAAACAATAAAATAAAAATTGTAAAAAAATAAACTGTACTAAACCATGAAGTTCAGTCATAGGTCAGCTAGCGGAGGAGAAAGAGAGAAAGACAACAGCTAGCCGAGTAACCGCTAATCTAGCCTGGCAACGGCTAACCTAGTCGAAGATTCTAAAGATTAACTTTATCACTTAATTTTTAATTTTTTTTTAAACATTTACATTTTATGCATTACTATAACTTATTATTATTTATATATTTATTTATTATATATATAACTTATTATAATTTATTATTATTTTATTTTTTAAATTTTTTTATATTTTTCATTTATTGTAAGAATTAGAACGCTCATACTGTCTCGCCAAATTCATTACTCGTACGTCTTCCTCGTGCTTTATCCCAAGCGAAATCACGCGTTTCGGCTTTTCATCACTGCTCTTTGCAATTATTTTTTTTAGACATTAAAGGAATTTTCTAAATAACGGCAAAAAAAGATACAAAACAATAGAGATCCTTCAAGAACGAGGTGAACAGGTGTACTACGATTGGAAATACTCTCGAAGCCTGGCGCACACTGCACCAACTAGCGGATGCATAACTGAAACACGATCGTACCTCAAAAATTCAGGCCGTATTTCAAGGCACAAAATTGGTCGAAATCCGGCTCGTATTTTTTAAAAAAACACGTATATCGGTACGCTCGTATACCACTACATTACTTTACTATTAACATACCATGTCAGTTGAAAACGTTATTCCGCGAAGGTGCAATGAGTGATTCTCCTGTAGGTTAGCATCGGCCATACTGATGGAAAGTTTTATAAAATATGGTGGGGGGGGGCTCATATTCTCGTAGTAGGTTAAGCTAACAGTACTAAATATCATTAGGGCATGTTATCGTTGGAAAATGGTCTCGTCTACCATTAATCAAGAATTCATCACTCTCTTCAGTGGCTCTCCTGGAGGTTAGCATCGGCCATACTGATTGAAAGTTTAAAAAAGGGTTAAAACCTCGGAATCTCGTAGCAGGTTAAGCTAACAGTATTAAATATCATTAGGACATGTCATCATTGGAAAATGGTCTCGTCAACCATTAATCAAGAATTCATTACTCTCTTCAGTGTGTGTCTCGGACTTGTAAACTAGTTTACTAAATATCACTCGGGCATCTCGCTGCGGGAAATTAATTAACAAAGTAAGTAAGGCTTGTAGTGCATTACAACTGGAGTGGGTCTGATCTTTACTGGGTTACATGCCCTTGTAAATTCATTTAGTAAATATCACTCGGCCATCTCACCGCGGGAAAGACTTTTACGAACTACGCTCGCCAACCATTATTACTGGAAGGAATTCGGTCCGCGATGGAACAAAAAAAAAAAGACGTGTAACTTTATGATGAACGTGGGCACATACACTGAATCTGATTATAAAGAGGAAAACGTAAAAACATTAAAAACTATAGGGCATATATCCTTTACTGCATATTCTTCTTCTTCAGTCCCGGGTATGACGATAAACTACATCCGGCAGCAAGGCTTCTGAACGGAAGTTTGGAGGTTTTGAGGAGCGGGGGATCCACCTCTTAAATTTTATAGTAAAAATACATTTTATATAAAATATATAATATTACTAACAATAGTAAAATGACCAACAATACATTTTATAGCAAAATGAGCAACAATACATTTTATAGTAAAAAGACCAACATTACATTTTATAGTAAAATGACCAACAATACATTTTATAGTAAAATGGCCAATAATATATCTTATAGTTAAATGACCCACAATACATTGTATAGCAAAATGACCAACATTACATTTTATAGTAAAATGACCAACAATACATTTTATAGTAAAATGGCCAATAATATATCTTGTAGTTAAATGACCAACAATACATTTTATAGCAAAATGACCAACAATACATTTTATAGCAAAATGGCCAACGATATATTTTATAGCAAAATGACCAATAATACATTTTATCGTAAAATAATCAACAATACATTTTACAGTAAAATGACCAACATTACATTTTATAGCAAAATGACCAACAATACATTTTATAGTAAAATGACCAACAATACATTTTATAGTAAAATGACCAATAATATATTCTCATAGCAAAATGACCAACATTACATTTTATAGCAAAATGGCGAACGATACATTTTATCTGTAGTTGAAGGCATACAATTGCGCTCAAAATATATTTAGCTGAAGCCATGAAAATTGTGTTCATAATATTTAGATTTCAGTATAAAAAACCGTTGTGGTGTGCTCCCTCTCATGGGGCTATTGTGGACTCTTCCACTTACTATAAAGTTATTAGGAAAAGTAAGCCTCGCGGGGAAGAGTGATATAGACTGAACGCTGGTCAACCGACACACACTCCCAAGTCGTGTAACACTTTTTGTTGTATTTACTGTTCAATACACTATTTATCTGCAACCCCCTGTTTTGTTATTTCTTAACCATTTACTTGGTCACAACAAAAACCCATACAGGTTAATATGCCGCTAAATAAAATCAACCAACAAACAAACATGTATATGCACTAAAGCTGACCAACGATACATTTTGCTTGTAGTTGAAGACATAATTGCGTTCATAATATATTTAGTTGAAGCCATAAAATAGTGTTTGAAATATTTACAACCATATAGGGCTACAGATAATACATCACAGTTCAGAAGTCTTTTCTTTCTTTCTGTTGCTTCAAGTCTCTTCTTCCTCTGTGAAGAGATTGTCCAACATATAGGAGGACTGATATTCTTCAGTTGTGAGGAGAATGTCCAGCATTCACTGCCATATAGGAAGACTGATATTACATAACAGTTCAGCTCTCTTTTCTCTCTTTCTGTTGCTTCAAGTCTCTTCTTCATTTGTGAGGAGAATGTCCAGAATTCACTGCCTTATAGGAAGACTGATATTACATAACAGTTCAGCTCTCTTTTCTTTCTTTCTGTTGCTTCAAGTCTCTTCTTCATCTGTGAGGAGATTGTCCAGCATTCACTGCCATATAGGAGGACTGATATTACATAACAGTTCAGCTCTCTTTTCTTTCTTTCTGTTGCTTCAAGTCTCTTCTTCATCTGTGAGGAGATTGTCCAGCATTCACTGCCATATAGGAGGACTGATATTACATAACAGTTCAGCTCTCTTTTCTTTCTTTCTTTCTGTTGCTTCAAGTCTCTTCTTCATCTGTGAGGAGATTGTCCAGCATTCACTGCCATATAGGAGGACTGATATTACATAACAGTTCAGCTCTCTTTTCTTTCTTTCTGTTGCTTCAAGTCTCTTCTTCATCTGTGAGGAGATTGTCCAGCATTCACTGCCTTATAGGAAGACTGATATTACATATTTATATTTTGGCATTAAATAACCCATAGAGGTTGATATTGTGCTAAGAATTAACCAACTGATCTTATTCTTCTTTTTCTTCTTCCTTTCCTTCTTCTTCTATATAACTACTCTTTTCAGGAGGTTTGTGATCATAGCTCTCCATAATTTCCTGCCCTTTTTTAAATCTTAGGGAAGCACACTGGCGTAATGCATTGCGACTCGGATTGATGAATCGGTGATTCGAGTTCAATTACATACTGATCCTAGCTCATTACATTCAGTTACGTGCTAATACCCTTGGGAAAGGTAAGAATCCATCTCTTCTCCAAACCAACAAAGCTATGAGCAAATAGCAGGACAGACTGTGTAATATATCCTTGCGTGGCAACTGGTTACGGAGAAGGAAAACTCTGAATTCAAAACTTGTATGTAGCCCTGGCTAATCACATACTATGCAGCTAAGGAAAGGATCGTTTGCATTGACACGATAATGCCGGCTACGGTCGACTCATTTTCTTGCAATGTATAACTTGTGTTTTTTTCTTTTTTTGCCATCTCTCTCATAGCCTTCTCCGCCATCCATTTTACTCAAGCTCGCCATGTAGGTTATGTGTTGCGTTACTTTGTCTCTCTTACCTTCAGTCTGTCCTGTGAGTATCAAATTTTCCAAGCCCTCTTTCCTCATTACGTGTCCCAGAAACCTCAACTATCTCTTCCTGGTGCTAAGTATAAGTGTCGTTTTAGTTGACAGAACTTTGAGTTTCATTTTTGCTCACTTTTTCGATCTATGGTATTCTCAGCATCCTTCTGTAGAACCATATTTCTGTTGCTTGAAGTCTCTTCCTCATTTTTTGAAGAAACTGTCCCGAATTCACGGCCATATAGGAAAACTGATAATATATAAGATTTCAGTAATCTTTTCTTTCTTTCTGCTGTTTTAAGTCTCGTCTTTATTTGTTAGGAGAATGTCCAGCAGTCACAATCATATAGGAAAACTGATAACTGTTCAGTACTATTTTCTTTCTGTTGCTTTATGTCTCGTCTTCATTCCTGACGAGACTCTCCAGTATTCACAACCATATAGGAGGACTGATTGCTATATAACAGTTCAGTACTCTCTTAAAGGCCAACGAGCCGTTTGATTAATCCGACCCCTTTAAGTTTTTAGACGCTCAATGGTATCTAGGATTCATTGATTACTTCCGGTATGATATAAATTGCTTTTTTGCTCAATATTTTTTCATGTTGAGAATTTTACTTGTTTAGTATAACAGAGAAATGATAATATTCTCTTCAGAAGAAAAAATAGCAACAGAGGGAAAAAAATGGCGATGACAAATTCAAAACCAGTTTGAAGCGAGACGACCACTTTATACACAAAACGTATCTGAGTGCCTCACATGAAAGGCTTGAAAATTATGACTGCAATCTACGAAACATTGAATAAAATAACTGATTATTTAAACGGTTCATTTTGTTCGGGGACTATTTTTTTCTCAGTGCAGACAAACACTTTATTTGTATAGATTATTAAAACAACGAAAGAATGTAATCACTTAAGTTAATTCACCTCGCTTCCCAATACAGATGGGACAGGAAATATATAAATGAATACACATTGATAATTATTATTTGATTGCTAGCGCTTATTATAAATGGATTGGATTGGTTGGTTTTGCGACATATTAACCTTTATTGTATCATTTAATATTGATATCTGTTTTTATTATTCTCGAGTTTGTAGGCAAATATTGATCATGTTTCATACTTGAGTTAATAGGTTTACACTGATCGGATTTTATACGTGAGTCTATAGATAAAAACTGAACAGGATTGTACTAAATCAATTAAAATTGGTCGAGTTTATACTCATGCCTATTGGTGGATCTTATACTTGACATATGCTGCGTTTATATGTAAGAATTCGTTGTGTTTATACTGAATGTTATAGGTAAACATTGGTCATATTTCTCTATCACTGATATTGAGTACACGAACCAAGAAATATAGCATTCCTCTCGAATATTCAGTCCGGTGTGTGTATATATATATATATATATATATATATATATATATATATATATATATATATATTATTCGTACTATTGTCCTCATCTTTGTCGCCATATTTATTACGTTTCGGCCGTCATACGCTTCGGCCTTCTTCAGGTTGTTGGAATGTCGAACTGAACCCTTTATTTCGCTCACTGGGGTAGACTGTTCTAGTTCCACGTGCCATGTTTAATGGATGCCAGTTATCAGTTACCTCCTGTTAATTTCCCTCTGAAACTTCTCCACATGGCACAGTGGATAAAGGCGTTAACTAGATCCAGCATCAGGACCCAAAGAGTTCAATACCCGGTTAAGGCTGTGGAGAACTTTCAGAGGGAAAATAAAAGAATATATATATATATATATATATATATATATATATATATATATATATATATATATATATATATATATATATATGGGCGCGTAGCAGAGTGGTTAGAACGTTCGAATCTCACCATGGTTGATTTGTCAGTCAGGTGATCTCATGAAGTTATCGGTCTTGAGCGGTACGATCCCACCGTGCAGCACCTTTGGAAATATAACACGGCGATAAGCAAAGTTTGGATGACTCAGCTGGAAACGCAATCTAAAATAGCCGTGCAGCATCTCGTCCATTATATGTAAAAAAAAACACATTTGCCTGCTCACGATCTAAATATCCTGCCGAAGACTTGAAACTTTGAAGACAGACTAGCCACAATTGTACAAGAATGACAAATGTAACATAGTCTACATGGCAAAACTGTGCCATCTACCGTAAACTTACTTTAAAGTTAATAACTCAAAAACGAAGGATTTGAGGGGGGGTATATGAACTTCTGTCCTGTTCAGTTTAAGTAAAAAAACTTTGTAAAAATATGTTTATACTTATAATAATGCTCTAGTAATACACGTCATACTAATTAAGCCATAACTGGGTGGAGAAGAGGTGGGTCCATATCCTTTTCACGGGTATTTGCGCGTAAGTCAATATAACATACACAACAGGAATTGGAACACGACACTCTGATTAACAATTCCGGGTCCATTATCTATGACACCACCCGCAAATACAAGCTGGTGTTCCAAAGTGATTACCCATCTAGACATTGACCAGGTTCGATGTTGCTTAACTTCGGTGACTGTACGGAAGCCAGTGTTTCAAAATGATGTGGCCGTAAGCCATACCTTTATAACTGGCTTCATCAAATGAATAACACGATAGTTCCACGGTCGTCAAAACCTCCCGATCAGAGACCGGGTGGTATTTAGCGAGGGGGGGGGGCTACTCAATACCCACAAGTGAGAAGTTCTTCACCGAAAGCATTCTTTTTTTTTATTTCATTAGTATCTGTATATTCAGGTGTAAAATAAATGCCAACATGCGTATAGGTGAACACTGTTGCTTTGTTGGGGTTTGACAACAATATGTCGTCAATTGTTGAATCAATCCATCTTCTGAAGACAACTATTTATTTTCCAACTAATTTGTCTTCCCTTTCGCATTTCATTTCGGTTTCTTTCCAGGGTTATTTTTATTTTCCATTCATCGTTTTCTGTTGTTGCTGTTTTGTCTTTTTGTTTGTTTGGTTTTTTTGTCCCTTTGTTGTTTTGTTTTGTTCCTTCATGCATTTCTTTCTATTTTTTTTTTCCGTTCTTCAACAACGATTTTAATTGTCCTTTTTTTTTTCTTCATTTCTTTCCACTTCATCTAAATTTCCCTTTCAATTTTTTTAGACAACTCCTATCTCTTCCTCTCACACTTTGCATTTACCATTTTTCTCTTAACGTCATGTGGTGATGTTACTCAGGAACTAGCAAGGTGACCAGGCAACAGTCAACTAAAGTGGTCATCCTGAACGACCTTCAAAGTTATTCATTTGATGAAGCCATTTTATACCCTATAGAAATCCGTGCAAATATTTAACCTTTAAAATTTGATTTAAAGCAGACGGTAAATTCTAATACCGTAATTAATAACCGACTATTTCTCTTTCTTGTACCTCACCATTTCGCACGACATGATTTCTTTTTTTCAAAAATGTATTGTTGTTAATATTTTTCTTTCAAAAATGTATTACTGGTAATATTTTCTTTTTCAAAACAGGTGCTACCACCCCAGGTCAGGATAAACCTGGGTGCAACAGCAATTAAGAGATAGTTCCACGGTCGTCAAAACCACCCGATCAGAGACCGGGTGGTATTTAGCGAGGAGGAGGAGGAGGCTACTCAATACCCACAAATGAGAAGTTCTTCACCGAGAGCGTCTTTTTTTTTTTAAATTTCATTAGTATCTGTATATTCAGGTGTATCTATATGGTGATATTCTAAGCTTAGACAAAATGCTACATAAGATCCAAAGTATTGGGCACCCAGTGAGGAACAAACTCACTATCCTGTCGTAACTGATCTAGCGAGACAAGCTTGCTAACCGTTACATCACGTCGATATCGAAGGTGTATCTATATAGTGATTTTCTACGCGTTGCTTAGATGTGGCACAAGGACGAAAGTGTGTGGCACCCAGTGAGGATCGAACTCACTACTCATTCGTAATTAATTTTGCGCGTGAAGCTTGCTTGCCATTGCACCCCGTCAAAGTGCCGAAATGGTTTACTAATCATAGCTTAGATGTGGCACAAGGCCGAAAGTATGGGGCACCCAGCGAGGATCGAACTCATTATTCCATCGTAACCGATCTCGCGAGACATGTTTACTAACTATTGCACAAAGTCGAGGTACCCAGTAAATGATTTTCTAGATGTAGCTCAGCTGTGGTACAATGCTGAAAGTATGGGGCACCCAGTGAGGATCGAACTCACTATTCAGTCGTAATTGATCTCCCGAGACAAGCGTGCTAACCATTACACCGCGTCGAAGTGCCTCACGTATAATTATATAGCGATTTTTCTAAGTGTAGCTTAGATGTCGTACAAGGCCGAATGTGTGGGGCACCCAGTGAGGATCGAACTCACTACTCATTCGTAATTGATCTAGTGAGACAAGCTTACTAGCCATCACACCACGTTGAAACGTCCCAGGTTTGTCTATATCCGTCTGGAAATACATTTGCGTGTGTGTTTTGAATTTACTTTCTTGTCTAGTGTGTTTGTGTAAACGTAATTATACGTGTGTATCTTTCTTTTTTTTTTTTTTTAAGCGTATCACCCCAAGCAAGGCTGGAGGCCACTATCACGCATGGGGTTACAGAAGGGATGGAGGAGGAGCAGATAGGAGTGGTAAAGGAGAGGATGTGGAGAAAGAGAAAGACGGATGGTCAATCAAGGCAAGGGGGTTACAGAAGATTTGGAGCGAGAGCAGATAGGAATGAAAGATGAAAGGATGTGGAGAAGGGAAGTGGATAGATCAAGGCAACTGGAGATGACGATTGACGCTACACTTAAACCGTTGGAGATTGTATTTGTCAGGGAAACAGTAATAGGGAAGGGAGTTCCATAGGCGAGATGTGTGAGACATGAAGCTATTGGAGTAGAAGAGACGTCTACATCTAACAGTTTCCACGGTGTAGGGGTGGGAGCGGGATGCCAGCCTCGTAGGACGTTTAAATTCACGAGTCCTAGGGACAAGCGAAAGCAACTCCTCGGAGCAATTACCGTGAAAGTACCTGTAGAAAAGGCAAAGCGATGCAACATCGCGTCTGTGAGAGAGCGACTGCAGACGAGATGACAGATCAGGGCCAATCACATTGCATATCCGTCTCTGGATCTTATCAAGAACCCTGAGGCAATCAGCAGGGGCCCCAGACCATATATGGCAGCAATACTCCATGCAAGGACGAATGGTCGATTTATAGACTTGGAGGATCGATTGCGTGGGTATGTGTGTTTGTATAAGTGTATATTCTTGTATGAATGTCAAAAGCTTTCCTTATTTTTCTTGTAATAGACATTTGCCTGTTTTATTAAATATTTTTCCGCTAAAAAAGTGCGTTTTGTGTTGCACGCTTTCTTTGGCGAGCTATTTGCTGCTGAAACATATTTACTGAAGTGTTTCACTGAATGTGACCAATTATCTATCGTTTTTAAATCGCTACTGTGGCCACAATTTTTTTTTAAATCACCAAAAAAGAAAAAAAAGAAAATGGAAAATGATGACAAAAAGAGGTAATGAGAATAAAGGTCGTGTGTGATAGGAAAGTTGTAAAGAAAGAAAGGAGGCAAAAAAGAGAGAAAATTTGAGTAGAAAAGATAGAATGAAAGCAAAAGAGAGAGAGTGAAAAAGTTATAAAGAAAAGGGGAGAGAGAAAGAATGAAATGATAAAAAACAAAGAAAGTAAAAAAGTGAAAAAAATAATAATAATAATTTAAACGGAAGAAGAAGAAGAAGAAGAAGAAGAAGAAGAAGAAGAAGAAGAAGAAGAGGAAGAAGAAGAAGAAGAAGAAGAAGAAGAAGAAGAAGAAGAAGAAGAAGAAGAAGAAGAAGAAGAAAGTGACGAAGGACTAGAAGAAGAAGAAGAAGACGACGAGTTAAGAAAACAGACAAAATAAAAATGGAAAGAGAGAAAGTGGTTTCGGACAAGAAGCAAATATTAAAAAAGGTGGAAGCAAAATAAAAAAAAATAAAAAATAAAAATGTGATTAAGAAAGAAAGAAACAAACAAACAAACAAAAGGAAGATGCCAAAATTGAACTAAAGCTGCCTAGAAAGAAACAAACGGCGAAAAATCAAAGAAGAAAAGAAAGAAACAAATAAAGAAAGATGGCAAAATACAAAAAAGCGAGAATCATGTCAAAATAGAAAGAAAGAAAATGAAATAAAGTATCGAATTAGAAAGAAAGAAAGAAAGAAAGGCAGAAAGAAAGAAAGAAAGAAAGAAAGATGGTGAAATAGAAAAAAGAAATATGTCGAAATAAGAAGAAAGAAACAAATAAATAAAGATGGTAAAATAGAAAAAAGTGAGAAAGATATGAAATTAAAAAGAAAGAAAGAAAATGAAATAAAATATCGAATTAGAAAGAAAGAAAGAAAGAAAGAAAGATTGTGAAATAGAATAAAAGAAAGATGGAAAAACAGAAAAAAGAAAAATCTCAAAATAAAATTAAAGAAAGAAAAAATTGAAATAAATTGTCGAATTAGAAAGCAAGAAAGAAAGAAAGATGGTAAAATAGAAAAAAGAGAGAAAGATATCAAATTAAAAAGAAAGAAATAAAATGAAAAAAAATATCGAATTAGAAAGAAAGAAAGAAAGACAGAAAAAAAGAAAGAAAGATTGTGAAATAGAATAAAAGAAAGATGGAAAAACAGAAAAAAGAAAAATCTCAAAATAAAATTAAAGAAAGAAAAAATTGAAATAAATTGTCGAATTAGAAAGAAAGAAAGATGGTGAAATAGAAAAAAAAAGAATGATTTTGAAATAAAAAGAAAGGAACGAACGAACGAAGGAAGATTGGAAAATACAAAGAATAAAATAGTACATATTAGGAGAGAAAAATATAATCGTAAAAGTAGTTTGTAAAAGAAAAATGTGCGGGAAAAGGAAAGAAAAATTGGCGGGAAACAAGAAAGTAATATCAAGATTTGGAACAAAGATTAAAAAAAAAAATGGTCGTTTCGCATTTAACGGGTCTTTTCACTTTCTTTTGTTTGATAAATAGTTCCATTGTTAACAAGAAGTAACTGTCCGCCTGCGTATGAATAACATTAAAGAAACCGAAAGTAAAAGTATAAATATAACTAGGCCCGACACTTATACGCCAATTTTGCTATTGTATCATCGGGCGTAAACGCGGGGCGTTGTTTGTTCACAACCGTCATTCCCGCATTGAATTACGCTGATGTTTTTTTTTTTTTCTGTTTCGAAATCAACTCCTTTTAAAAGAGAGGCCATTATGTTTTTATCCTGTTGATGCGAAAACATTAAATATGGCGTAAGTGAAGAATTGAAACGCGAAGAATTTTATCAATACGTCTCTTGAACAAATTTTCCTTTTTATATCACGTATCTTTACTGGATGTGGGTGGTCATGACAATCCACAACTTCCTGTTACTCATAAGTAATTCTTACCACTTTTCAACCCTCTTTGTACATGTACTGTTATCCTCTCACACAAATTCTCCAAAAAGGTTACGCCCCTGATTCTCACCTCTCATATCTTACAAATTCTCCAAGCCTTCTTTCCTGACGATGTATCAGATATTTATGTTTCTCGTTCTGATTGTAAGTATACGCTTCATTGTAGTTCCTATTTTCTCTTAAATCTTCTTCGTTACTCATTATTTTTCTCTGTTATGCGTTCCTTCATGATGTGTGTAGTCATGGCTCTCCACAACTTTCTATCATTTGTAGCACTTAATAAGATTTGATTTTCACCACCTTCCTTAGTCGCTGTTTTACATCTTGCGAGTAACCCAATCGCAGTTTTTATCCATCCCTCTTGTCTTCAGTAATCCATGTGAGTGTCAAATTTTCCAAGTTCTCTTTCCACATTATGTACCTTAGAAATATATGCTGCTCTAAGTATCAGCGTTCTTTCGTTATACGTATAAGCTGCCTCATTCGCTGACAACAGTGCATTCCCTCTTCTTATATTTAATAGTTAGTCCTTTCTTCTTGCTTTCCTTTTACTAGTTTGTACCAGAGATCTTTCAGTTTTCCGGATATGCGGCCGGTGTTATGGGTAGCGGCTCAGAATGAGAAATCGAGGAGCGGTGTTCGAATTCCAATCAAGTTCGCTACATTCACTTACAGGTAAACGTCCTTGTGAGACATCTCTCTGCCTCCCGGCTATGGGTTAAACAATAAGATTTGTCTCTGGGAAAATCATTGTTATCTCCAAAAATAGTTAATGCAATATTCACTCGTAAAAATTATTCTTACATTAGAAAATATGTTTGGTTTTAAATAACCAACAAAGGGTTGATAACCTGTAAAATCATCCCCCATTTCCAGTATATTCACATACGAATGCATATATTGTGGGGTTTAGTGCGGCTGCCTTAAGTACATGGGTCAATTTCTTTCAGCTTCTAAATGTGTCGATTCTTAACTCTGAGCTAAGTCATAATTTCCGCATCAGTCTGACGCTGCATAATCTTACTATTTTGCTTTTTAAGTACTACACCCCGAACAAGGCGATAAAGCCACTAAGATTCAAGGGGAGGTTACTGAGTGCGAAAGAATTTAAGAAAAAAAACAATATTACAGTCAGAGAACAATAAAAGAACAGGAATTTTGAAGACAGCAGATGACGATTGACATTGCGTTTAAATGTTTGAAGATCGAAATAGACTGGAAAGCAAGAAGTCAAAATTTCCACAAGCGAGAAGTGCGAGAAAAGAAATTGTTGTTACAGTAGTTTCTTCTCTCGCAGTTTTCACTTAAAATCCATATCTCTTCAGGACGTAGGCATAATTTTCTTTCATCGTCATCATTACCATCAGTCGCACGGCCAAGTTTGGTCGTAGGGTGGCTGACCAGCTTCCTTCATGTGTCTCGGTTTCGTGCTGTTTTTGTCTCTGTCAATGATTTTCCGGTTCATTGGTTGACCTCCTCGGCGCATTTGTTTGTCTGCCTCGTCTTCTTTTGCTTAAGATAGAACCTTGGAGAAGAGGACAGGATATTTCAGTTCTTTCAGAAAAATCAACACTGCACCCAGTGTAAAAGCTGAGGATTTATGTCATAAGTACTGACGCCAACAATGAGATTCATAGCTTTTACCAATTTGTGAGCATTTAGTGTTAAAGATCGTTTGAAAAGATGTCTAGAAATTCCTAATTTCTGCAGGCTTTTTGCTTACAATTTGACTTCAATATTTGACTCTTTCAAGAATAAATCCAAATAAAGTTGATATCTTTTGTATTGGATATATTGAATGGAAAATATATTCAAATCAGGATCTTAATTATGGATCGTCACAAGCAAAATATACAGTTTTTAACTATATTCAATCTTTTACCATAATTAATAAAAACAAAAAATAGAAATATTATATATAACCCCATAACACTGCCGGGCGCAAATTATAAAACAAAATGTTTTAAATTTACATTGTTTATTGAAAATCGCACTAAAACTACAGCACTGTATAACATATTACATCATAAGACATCTAAATTGTTCAGTATAATTTCCTTTTGAAGTAAATGAAGATCTTATTTGATGGCACAATGATTTAACAATAATGTACTTGTACCTCACTTCTTTTCCAAAGACAATTTGTGAAGTTACAGTAGTTCATTTAACTGTACTTTCCACAGCTTAGTAATGTGTTAGCAAGTTCGGCAACTCCGATGTCGTCCCATTCATTAGAACCCTCTTGCAGTTCATTATTTGAAAAAAAAACAAAAACCTTCTGCAATCGCAAGTTCACAAACTCCATTTTTGTGAGGTGTTGAACAAATTTGACCAACGTGTCGCTTCAGAATTGATAAATGTAATTTTTTTTTCATTTCTTCTTTGGTGGCTCGCTACATTTGAGACAAAAAATATTTTCATCGGAAAATTTACTTATACACCCTTTTTCAAATCAATTGAAACAGAACGAATAATTCCGTTATTATTTACTTGTTTTAGTATTTTCCCAATGAAACAGGATCTAGTACACATGTTAGTACTCCGTATGTCCATTCCACAAAGTCGTTTCTTGCAGATTGATCACAGATTCTCGATTGGATTTAAATCAGGAGAGTTTCCTGGCCGATCTATAGTATTTCGATTTGCTCACTTGTAAGGCTTGCCAGTGTGTTCGTGCAGAGTTACAATTTTTCGTACGCTTCTTGGAGTAGCGTCCATTGTAGACTGTTATAACCTAGAAAAGGTTACTGAATGATGAATAAACAAAACAGACTGGAAATGAAATGGTAATCTTTGTAACATCAACACAATACTCGCTAGCAGCGTGAAGTAGGTAAACCACTGCTAGTGGTGAACCACTTAGACGGCATTTTTTACCCCGACTTATAATAGTCTACAACGTATTCATGAGGATTGGGACAAAACCCATTAGTGTTCATAGGTACCATATATAACAGTAAAGAAGAAGCAGAAGAGTTTCCTAGCCAGTCTATAGTACTTTGATTTGCTTACTTGTAAAGCTTGTCATTGTGTTCGTGCAGCGCTACAATTTCCTTACGCTTCGTTGTAGTAACGTCCATCGCGGACAATGGCCGTAGGACAACTAATCGACAGCTGAGACACTTGTGTCTGGGCGTGATAAAAATCTGATGCAATCATGGATGACGCAATATTTTCCAAGGTCAAAAAAAATTTCATTATACACCCCGAAATTAGATTCATATTACTGCACACCACTACAATGACCTAATGTGAGACAAAAATAGAAATCGATTACACCCTATCACAGCAGTGGGTCTAAAACTGACCGTATGGTGAAAGAAATGAAGCTGTTATATACCGTACCTATGAACACTAATGGGTATTTCCCAATCTTCATAAATACGTTGGACACTATTGTAAGAGGGGTTAATATGCTGTCTAAGTTGTCCACCACTAGCAGTGGTTTACCTAATTCATGCCGCTGGCGAGTATTGTATTTTATTGATGTTATAAAGATTACCATTTCATTTGCAACCTCCGTTATTGGTTATTCCTCATTCAGTAACCCTTCCTAGATTACAACAAATAGATAGATAGATAGATAGATAGATAGATAGATAGATAGATAGATAGATAGAAACTGAACTAAGATATATAGTGTTATATACCGTACCTATGAACACCAATGGGTATTTCCCAATCTTCATAAATACGTTGGACACTATTGTAAGAGGGGTTAATATGCTGTCTAAGTTGTCCACCACTAGCAGTGGTTTACCTACTTCACGCTGCTGGCGAGTATTGTATTTTGTTGATGTTATAAAGATTACCATTTCATTTCGAATCTCCGTTTTGGTTATTCCTCATTCAGTAACCCTTTCCAGAAACTAAACCGGTGTCTTCACTTAATTTGCACAAGGATGTACATTGTTATAATTTTGTGCTGTCATTTATAAAAAATTTTAAAATTAGTCTTGTCAGTTGACATAACTAATCAAGTATGAATAAATGTTTTATTACCTATACTTATATATATTTTCTGGAGGTCGAAAGTATTGTGTTGTAATTTTTTTTAAGGCAACATTCTGTATTTTGGTCGACTGTGGCTTTATTCTCTGGATCATTTTGGAGATATACAGTTGTTGGTTATGGATTGTGTTCCCCCTTTTAATTTCAAACCAACCAATGCATATATTTCAATTATAAATTTTAGAAGGCTGTGCTGTAAAGCTTTCACTGAACACCGGAATGAATTTCCAACGCTACAATTTTGAACCGAAACTTAATCTTTAAACTCGTTTCCTCAAAGATCGACAATGATTTGGATAGAAACATCTTGTGGCCCTATTTATCATGCCAGACTCAAACTTTCAAATTAGGTGCAATATCACGGCGGTTCGAAAATCGATCTGCCCTAATACCTAGGGTGGTTCTGTAGTCCATGCAAGCAACAGTCTGATATTTGATTTCAGTAGATAATATATTATGTTGATATTAAGCAGAGGTCTATATATTTCTATTTCATTCTCCGGTTCTCATGCGATCGCCTAACTTAAGCAACGTTGAGCCCGGTCATTACCTAGATGGGTGACCACTTACCAGGTGCTTTAAGTTTGGATGTGCGTATGATCATTTTTATCAAAAAAAAAAACCTTACAATCTAGAACTTTTTTTCTGGCTTCAAATAACCTGCAACGGGTTTGTTGTAACCTAGGGAAGAATAATCACACGAAGGTTGGTAATGAACGATAATACTTAGGACAAGAACAACACATATAAGATTCACCAGCGACGCGTACAAGTAGTCAACTGCTATAACTGAGTTAAGTTAATTCCACAATGAATCTCCAACTGAAGACCAACATACAGTATTTACTACTGTATTTATGTGAATGGGGACATACCCATTATAGTTCGTAGGTATGCTACAATAGGGTTGATAAGCAGTAAAAAACAAATCAATCGATCGATCGTTTTGCTTCTTCCTTGTTTATGTTAGTGCATTCACCGACATACTTCGAGGCCCGATTCTGCGCTAGGTGGCTTTGAGGTTACCTTCTAGGTCGACTCTTGGGGCTCCTACGTATTTTATCTTTCTGATGTGACATCGAATAAAAAAGCTTCTTTTGGTTCTCAGTATATCATAGGGTCACCACAGATCTTTTGAGGTCAAAGTGCTAAATGATGAAGAAATTCATTTCAGTTTTCAGTCCTGTGATATTTCCTGAAAAGAATCACATACTACATAATGTCTCCGAAATTCATGTTGCCTGCAATGGGCCTGGAAGTCGTCCCACTTTTTCCTGTTGATGCTCAATAGCGACATCAGGCCAAACCTTAAATTGAAGGCTTTTATCAGGACACTCTGCTCTCGACTATGGCTCATGAAACACAGATCAAGAATTTACCCCCAACATGTGACCTCCTACATTTACTATATAGAATGCCCTGGATTACTTCGTCTGGGACTTCGATTAACGGGAGACTAACCCCACAACACGAAAGACTCGTTGGAGGCTGCCTTCGTGGACGTAATGACCAAAAGTAACGAAAACAGTCGATCCGGGCAGGGGTAGGCAATCGCATTTGAGGCGGCATCGAGGTCGTCCTCGAGACCGAGGGAGAACATTTTAATAATATCGTTATATTTTTAGTTATAATATCTCACTGTGAAATTTTGTGCTCGATTAGAAAATTAATAATTGAATTTTACATACTCGAAAAAAAAAACGCTTATTAGTCAAATGTATAGTCTCCATTGTTTTTAATAACTGTCTACCATCGTTCTACCAGTTTGGTGATTCCCTATTCATAGAAACTTTGTTGGTTTGAAATTTGTGGGGTAGTTTTCTACTGACTGTACAGAATCAGATTTTGGGCCATTCAAATTGTTCTGTAAAGGCCGGAACATCTAAAAATCCTAAGGAGTTGAGTCAGGAGAAAACAGTGAGTGCTGGAGGGTTTCCCATTTGTACTCTTTAAGTTTCTGCAAGGTCAGTCTTGCAACATATGGTCTTTGCGTTATCGTGGTGGAAAATGGCACCTGTTCGATTTGTCAAAATCAGGCGTTTTTCTTGATCTCAAGTGTCTTCGAATGGCAAAGGGCAGTTGAGATACCGATTTTCAAGCTCTTAGCGATCGAAATATTCGGTTTATTCTCCAATATGGCAAGCAGAGCGTCTTCAACGACGTCGGAAGGTCGCCCAGAGTGTGCTTAAGGGTTTAGGTGAAAATCACCCGGGCGAAATTTGCCAAGCCACTTTTTCTGAAACCCAATTCTCTTCAAATAGCGAAAGGGAGTTGAGATATCGATTTTCAAACTTTTAACAGTCTCTTACGTCGAAATCTTCGACGTCGTAATATCGCACGGAGCGTGGTTGAGCGTTTAGGTTAAAGACCACCCTGGAGCACGATGCAAATAAACCTCATTTTTTTTTGTCGCAGTTCCGACGCTTGCTCCTTTCCGAAATTCATAGAGCATAATAATATGGCGAAAGTGCAACTTTTCATCCTCCATCTTTAAGGCGTTCATTTGTGGACAAAACGTCAACATTCAACAAAATCTGACTCGTAACCGAACGATGTAAGGTTTCAATCTATAAGGCACCAAAAATTGACACTTGATGTACGGGATGAATCAGTGTTCGACACATTAGAGTCGTCTGCTAATTTTTGTTTCTTAATCAAAAACATTCCCATTTCAACTGAACGTTATTTAATAATAATTAAAAAAAACAAGTTCTATACTAACTCCGCGTCTTAACTACTTCGAATACAATGGGAGATTACTGAGTCGTTTCCGAAATCAATTTTGGATGACTTCAGCGTATAATCAATTTAAAAGGTGTTTTAATTTTGATATGTACATTTTCTTTTAGCTTAATTTGTTTTTACGGCATATCAACCTCAATGGGTTATTTAATGCCGACAAGATTATTAGGATAGGTTCGTATGAATGGAATATATACTTTTGTTTTGTCACAGTTCCTAGAATTGCTTCTTTCCGAAATTAATCGAGCGGAAGTGGCAACTTTTCAGCCTCCATCTTTAAAGCATTCATTTCTGGACAAAACGTCAATATTAAACAAAGTCTGACTCTCAACTGAACGATGCAAGGTTTCAATCTCGAACACACTAGAAATCGGCAGCAAAACAAACGCCAGTATCAAAATTCGACCATTTTATATGAACAATAAAAATTAGGCACGAACTTTTTCAATGATCTGATAATAATGCATAACATGATTTCAATCAATAGTTCGCTCTAAATAAGGAATATTAGTTCTCGAGAATTGCTCAAGCGTTAGTGATGTCATATGTTTATATGTATAATGACTTTAATAAAAAAAAATAATAATAATAATAAATTAGATAAGAATAGATATAAAATATTACTTAACAACTCCATCTGTATCTGTCTATATTTCTGAGATGAGATATTATGTACACTATTTACATTATTTGGACTATTTTCCTCATCTTTGTCGCCATATTTATCACAACGTTCCGGCCGTTGTACGCTCCGGCCTTCTTCAGATGGTTGGAATGTCGAACTGAACCCTTTATTTCGCTCATTGGGTACACTGTTCTAGTTCCACGTGCCATGCTTAATGGATGTCAGTTATCAGTTATCTCCTGTTAATTCCCTCTCCAAGTTCTCCACTGCCTTAACCGGGTATTGAACTGACACTCTTTGGGTCCTGTCACTGGATCTAACCAACGCCTTTATCCACTGTGCCGTGTGTCCTTACAGATAGAAATTAACAGGAGATAACTGATAACTGACATCCATTAAATATGGCACATGGAACTAGAACAGTGTACCCCAGTGAGCGAAATAAAGGGTTCAGTTCGACATTCCAACCACCTGAAGAAGGCCGGAGCGTACAACGGCCTAAACGTTGTAATAAATATGGCGAAAAAGATGAGGACAATAGTCCGAATAATGTAAATAGTGTCTATAACATCTGCTATTCAAAATAATACATCTAATTTTAAAATTAAATTAATTACACTTGCATCCAAAACTATTTTGGATATGCTCAGAACCAAAAATGCAATAATAAAAATAACTGTTCCTTATAATATACTGGTGAAACTTGTAGAAATTTAAAAAAAAACGTATTCCTGATCATAAGAGAGATCTCTCTTTTATCCAATGAATTTATTCTTTGTATTTCCTGACTATCAGAAATATATTCATCCACAACTTCGATTCCATAAATATTGTACTTATTAACAGAGAAAATATCTTAGACAAAAATGTTCTTGAAAGTGCAGTTATCGATTCTTGTCAAAATTTACGCCCAGGGTTTTTGCAAATATCTCCTTTCTTAAAAGAAACATTCCTTTTTCAAGCCATCATATTAAATAAAAAGAAAATGGTTAACTCAAAACATTTAAAAAATAAATAAACAAAATAAATAAAAATTAGGATCGGGTTTCCGGTTCCTTCTAAATTCTACTTCAACTCTGTACTTCTTACGTCTCCGCCTAAACTCTGAAATTTCTACTGTTATTGGGTTCCGAGTTCCTTCTAAAGACTTTTCCATCTCTATCACTTCGGGTCGCCCTCTTGCTTGAGATGAAATGACTAAAAAAATGTTTAAAATCAGTAACAACATCAACTCACTTTCGTTTATTTAATAGGTCGAAAAATCACATCATTTAACGTCATTCATATTTTACCTCTCTTTACACAGTAAGTCTTTGCAATATTTTAAAGCGTTCCCAATAAAAAGGTCTCTATTAATTTCAACGAGTACAATTACATGCACACACACACACACACACACACACACACACATATATATATATATAATTATTTATTCGAAAATTATAACATAAATATGTTATAAAATCACTACAAAAATAGCCATTTTGTTTCAACACTTCAGGTCAGTCTACCATTCGTCCATGCTTTGAATATTACTATGACATATGGTCCGAGGTTCCTGCTGTATATTTACAGATACTTGATAAAATCCCAAAAAAAGAATCTGCAATATTATTGATCCTGACCTGGCATCTCGGCTTCAGTCAGTTTTCCAACGCCGTAATTTAGTTTCCGTGTGTTTTTCCTATGAATACTTTCATGCTAATTGTTCTGAACTTTACGCTACGTACCTAGACTTTATGAATTTAAACACAGTAAAAATAACCGAACGAATCAACCCAATATATATATATATATATATATATATATATATATATATATATATATATATATATATATATATATTACAAAGAGTTAATCATACCTTGAATCAATTAGCAATATTAATGCAATTATTGGCGAAATCCCTTCGCTAGTAGACATAATTATAAGCATTATACTAGTAATAATAATTAATTTAAGGTATGATTAACTCTTTGTAATATAAAATTATATGCTGCCTATTTTATATATATATATATATATATATATATATATATATATATATATATATATATATTGTCATCCACCGACAGACTGTTTCGCTGTTTCACAGCTCATCAGTGTGGCTAGACGTCCGGTTGCCTCTCTCTCTCTCTCTCTCTCTCTCTCTCTCTATATATATATATATATATATATATATATATATATATATATATATATATATATTCATACGTCTTTCATTAAATAATATAGATAAGTGTTGTCTATATATTTTATGTAAGTTTTTTTCATATCGTCTGATAAGCTTAATAACATTATCATTAAACAATGAAAGAAAATCACAATATTGATACATATTTTTTTTAATCCAATCTTTAATCCAATTTTTAATTGTCATCTTTGATAATGGTTTATAAGCCGAAAGCTTAGATTGGATTTAAAAATGGTGGGCATTAAGTCATTTTTCCTTACCACTGTTCAACCGGTTGCTGGGCATTAAGTCATTTTTCCTTACCACTGCTCAACCGGTGGCTGGGCATTAAGTCATTTTTCCTTACCACTGTTCATCCGGTGGCTGGGCATTAAGCCATTTTTCCTTACCGCTGTTCAACCGGTGGCTGGGTATTAAGTCATTTTTCCTTACCACTGTTCATCCGGTGGCTGGGCATTAAGCCATTTTTCCTTACCGCTGTTCAACCGGTGGCTGGGTATTAAGTCATTTTTCCTTACCACTGTTCAACCGGTGGCTGGGCATTAAGTCATTTTTCCTTACCACTGTTCAACCGGTGGCTGGGTATTAAGTCATTTTTCCTTACCACTGTTCAACCGGTGGCTGGGCATTAAGTCATTTTTCCTTACCACTGTTCAACCGGTGGCTGAGCATTAAGTCATTTTTTCTTACCACTGTTCATCCGGTGGCTGGGCATTAAGCCATTTTTCTTTACCACTGTTCAACCGGTAGGTGGGCATTATGTTATTTTTCTCTACCACTGTTCAACCGGTGGCTGGGCATTAAGCCATTTTTCTTTACCACTGTTTAACCGATGGCTGGGCATTAAGTTCTTTTTCTTTACCACTGTTCAACCTGTGGCTGGACATTACGTGATTTTTCTCTACCTCCGGTAAAGCGGTGTTCAGGGCTCAAAGCGTTAAGACTTCGTTGCTCTGTACATAATCTTCTCAGAGTCCGCCTCTAAAAATCATTTCTGTTGCCTTGAGTCTAACCCTAACCCTTCTCATCACCTGTGAGGAAATTCTCCATTATTCATTGCAATATAGGATACTGGCATTACATAACAGTTGAATACTATTTTCTATTTTTTCTGACAAACTTTTCCTGTCTCTTAATATTCTACTTAGCTTTTGGAAGACATCTTTCGCTATCGCAATCATAAAGACGTAAGGATAATAATTTACCTGATCATGAGGTTTAAGCCTAAAACATCCTGCCCGTCAAGTCTATAGGACAAGTTATTCAGTAGTGTCTGTTATGATATTCGAAAGTTCGAATTATCTTAAATTTTAACCATTTCACCCCAGAAAAGACAGTAAAGCCACTAAGATGCAACAGATTTACTTAGTGTTGGAGAAAATGAGATCAAGAAGACGTTATTAAGGAAAGGGGTCAATAAAAGTACAGAAGATGACGATTGGCATTGTATTTAAATTGTTGAAGATCATAGTTGACTGAAAAGCAAGAAGCCGGAACAGAGTTTCACAGGCGAGTAGTGCGATAGAAGAAACTGTTAGCATAGGACTTACGGTTAACTCTAACCATTTCAACTATAACAAGATGAGATCCTGTCGTCAATCTCGAACTGCGCTTAAATTCATAAAGTCTAGCTACCATCTGAACTATTACCCTGAAGGTATTTATAGAACAAAAAAGCACAGAGAAACTATGCTATGGCAATAGGAAAGTGACTGAAGGTGAGATGCTAGGTCAGGACAAATAACTTTACAGATGGATTTTATCAAGAAACTCTAAATATACAACAGGAGCAAAAGATGTCCCCAGACGTCACAGCAATATTTAAAGCAAGGGCGAATGGTAGATTCATAAATATTTAAGATTCTGGCGGAAAATTGTCTAGTACGACACAGTGAATCAACTTTCCTAGCAGCAAACGTAGCACTTGATTCAATATAATGTTTTTCACTTCATGTCAGCGGAAAACATTAGTCCGAAAAAGACAATGAGTCACTGTCCTGAAGGTTAGCATCAGCCATATGCTGATGGATGGTAAAACGGGTTCTTTCATATTATTAAAATAGAGCAATTTTGTTTTGGAGGCTTTAAAATTAATATTTGTCAAAAGATCTCAAATTCACATCTAAAAAACAGGAAAACATTTGTCAAAAGATCTCAAATTCAAGTCTAAGTGAACTACCTAAAAAGAGGGAAACATTTATCAAAAGGTCTCAAATTCAAGTTTAAATGAACTATCTAAAAACAGGGAAACATTTATCAAAAGATCTCAAATTTAAGTCTAAATTAACTATCTAAAAACAGGGAGACATTTGTCAAAAGGTCTCAAATTCAAGTCTAAATTAACTATCTAAAAACAGGGAAACATTTGTCAGAAGGTCTCAAATTCAAGTCTAAATGAACTATCTAAAAACAGGGAAACATTTATCAAAAGGTCTCAAATTCAAGTCTACGTGAACTAACTAAAAACGGAAAACAAATATCAGCTCAAATACTGCCACCTCAAATGGAAATCGTGTATAAATTGAACATAACTTTCTTAATTTACTCTCTTGTAATCTTGGACAAACCAAAGTCTCAAATGAAATCTCAAGTCAAGTAATTTGCAAATTACATCAAGCAAAATCAATGTCACAATACTCTCACTATTTTGGACAAAATCATGGGCTAAGTGTATCGCTCACCAAGTTTTCTCAGTACCATAGAGGAAAAATCATTGGAATGATTACCATGAAAATATTTATAGAAACGGTACAGAGAAGGATGTGACTAAAGAGGAGATGCCAGGTCAGGACTAACAATATTGCAGATTTTTCTTTATGTTTTATCAAGAATGTCTAAATACATAGCAGAAGCAACGAAGCAGATGCGACAGCAATATTCAATGCATGGATGAATGGTAGGCTTAGAAATGTGTAAGACAGATTCTGTCGGGGAAAAAAATTCTCGCACGACACAGAACTTAATGCAATTGATATATTGTGGATTTCAGAAGAGGGTTCTAACTCCCCCCCACACACACACAGACTCTTCTTAATATAATGGTGGGGTTGTACATGGTGATATCCGCCCAATTAAAATCGACAGAGCAGGAGCAAATTTGTGTACTTGTATGTGGATGGAACAAGGCCAATATTATTGTGGGATAAAGAAGCTTATAGATCTAGTAGACGCTCCCTTTTTATTAATCATATGACAGGTGTTAAGCAATAACTGTGAATGTGCCCCATTTTTGCGCTGAAGTGTTACGTAACGGGATGGATTAGGGACATAGATAGATAGATAGATAGATAGATAGATAGATAGATAGATAGATAGATAGATAGATAGAATTTAAATAAATAATGATAGGTAGATAAATGTCATTTAAGTAAATTACGATAGATAGATAAATATCATTTAAATAAATTTTGAAAAATATTTTTTAAAATTACGATAGATAGATAGATAGATAGATAGATAGAGAGATATGAACAGATTGAGATAGATGCATATGAATAAACTGAGATAGATAGATAGATAGATAGATAGATAGATAGATAGATAGATAGATAGATAGATATGAACAGATTGAGATAGATGCATATGAATAAACTGAGATAGATAGATAGATAGATAGATAGATAGATAGATAGATAGATAGATAGATAGATATGAACAGATTGAGATAGATGCATATGAATAAACTGAGATAGATAGATAGATAGATAGATAGATAGATAGATAGATAGATATGAACAGATTGAGATAGATGCATATGAATAAACTGAGATAGATAGATAGATAGATAGATAGATAGATAGATAGATATGAACAGATTGAGATAGATGCATATGAATAAACTGAGATAGATAGATAGATAGATAGATAGATAGATAGATAGATAGATAGATAGATAGATATGAACAGATTGAGATAGATGCATATGAATAAACTGAGATAGATAGATAGATAGATAGATAGATATGAACAGATTGAGATAGATGCATATGAATAAACTGAGATAGATAGATAGATAGATAGATAGATAGATAGATAGATAGATAGATATGAACAGATTGAGATAGATGCATATGAATAAACTGAGATAGATAGATAGATAGATAGATAGATAGATAGATAGATAGATAGATAATGAAATGACTGAGATAGATAGATAGATAATGAAATGACTGAGATAGATAGATAGATAGATAGATAGATAGATAGATAGATAGATAGATAGATAGATAGATAGATATGCATAGATAGATATGCATAGATTGAGTTAGATACATATGAATAAACCGAGATAGATAGATAGATAGATAGATAGATAGATAGATAGATAGATAGATAGATAGATAGATAGATATGAACAGACTGGGATAGATAGATAGATAGATAGATAGATAGATAGATAGATAGATAGATTTAAATAAATAATTATAGGTAGATAGATATCATTTAAGTAAATTACGATAGATAGATAAATCATTTCAATAAATTTTGATAAATATTTTTTTAATTTACGATAAATAGATCGATAAACATCCTTTTAAAAAACAAGATAGGTAGTTCGACAGATTGTGAAATGAATAACCCTAGAAAGAAAGAAAGAAAGAAAGAAAGAAAGGAAGGAAGGAAGGAAGGAAAAGAAAGAAAGAAAAAAGATAGATTTTTGTTTGGCCATCGTTTATATCCCATAATTTCTCTTTTCTATTTGTTTTTTTTTTCTTATTCGAGACTTTCCGGCTTCTGTATTAACGTCTTGCTCACGCCCGTGTGTGAATTTATTTTTTTATGAGTGCTACGTGTTACCCATTAAGCCATATTTTATATCAAGATCCCAGATATACCATATAAGAACTGTTCTGTCGACCCTCCCCCGAGACCCTATCCCCGCGACCCTTTACCCCTGTATTCCACCATTGCCTGACCCACTCTTTCTCTTTCACTACTGGGCCGTCTACCCCAAGCTAAGAAATTGCCATTCATCATCTCGTTTTCCCAGAGTTACTAACAAGACAAAATTGGTGGGTGGTGAGAGTCGGAGGGATGAGAGAGGAAGAAGATGCAAGGGGTCGATGTTTGAGTTGGGGGGGGCTCGGAGGAATATGCGTACACAGTGGGATGGCGGGGTCTGGAGGTGTCAAGGAATAGACTTCATGATACCTTTGTATGTATTTTCCATATGTTTTAAATCTTGCTTTGAAAACGGCCTTACCAGCTGCCTCGCTTGATATAAAGGCGAAGAAGAAACATGCAGAGACCTACCTTTCCCGACCCCCACTTATTTGTAGACACCCCCTCCAACAACCAGCTTTTTTTTTCCATGTACGGAAAAGACATCAAAAGTCCCGTAAAATTTTCCCCCCGACTTTCTACTCTCATTTTTATCAACATCCATTCCCAACTACATATGAAATTTACTTGTATTTCTCTTTCGCCATTACATATTTCTTTCGAATTTTCTTTCCTTCCCGGCATCCTCCATAGTTCTCGATTATTCTTTCAGTTCGAGTCTTTCTTCATCTGCTCTCAGAATGCCGTCTTCCTTTTTTTTCTTCCTTTTTTTCTTCCTTTTTTTTTCTGCCGTTTTTTTCTTCCTTTTTTTTCTTCCGTTTTTTTCTTCCATTTTTTCTTCCTTTTTTTCTTCTTTTTTTTCTTCCTTTTTTTCTTCCATTTTTTCTTCCTTTTTTTCTTCTTTTTTTTCTTCCTTTTTTTTTCTTCCGTTTTTTTTCTTCCTATTTTTTCTTCTTTTTATCTTTTTTTTTCTTCCTTTTTTCATCCTTTTTTTCTTCTTTTTTTTCTTCCTTTTTTCTTCTTTTTTTTCTTCCTTTTTTTTCTTCCATTTTTTCTTCCTTTTTTTCTTCCTTTTTTTCTTCCATTTTTTCTTCCTTTTTTTCTTCCTTTTTTCTTCCTTTTTTCTTCCTTTTTTTCTTCCATTTTTTCTTCCTTTTTTTCTTCCTTTTTTTCTTCCTTTTTTTCTTCTTTTTATCTTTTTTTTCTTCTTTTTTCTTCCTTTTTTTCTTCTTTTTTTTCTTCCTTTTTTTTTCTTCCTTTTTTTCTTCCTTTTTTTCTTTTTTTCTTCCTTTTTTTCTTCCATTTTTTCTTCCTTTTTTTCTTCCTTTTTTTCTTCCATTTTTCTTCCTTTTTTTCTTCCATTTTTTTTCTTCCGTTTTTTTCTTCCGTTTTTTTCTTCCTATTTTTTCTTCCTTTTTTTTTCTTCCATTTTTTTCTTCCTTTTTTTTCTTCCATTTTTTTTCTTCCATTTTCTTCTTCCTATTTTTTTCTTCCATTTTTTTCTTCCTTTTTTCTTCCTTTTTTTTCTTCCATTTTTTTCTTCCTTTTTTTTCTTCCTTTTTTCTTCCATTTTTTTCTTCCATTTTTTTTCTTCCATTTTTTTCTTCCTTTTTTTCTTTTTGCTTTTGCTTTCCTCCCTCTTTCATCCTTACTTCCATTTTCTGTCGCCTTCTGTCTATATATCAATCTTTCTCTCTCTCTCTCTCTCTCTCTCTCTTTCTAACTCTCTCTATATCAATTTCTTTCTCAGTCTTAATCTTTCTTCCTACTTCTCAATCATACTCTCATTTTCTCTTTATCTCTCTCTGTCTCTATTTATCAACCCCTCTCAATGATACGCTTTCTTTGTCTCTTTCTCAGTCATACTTTCATTTTCTCTTTATCTCTCTCTGTCTCTTTCTATCTATCTCTTTCTCAATGATACTATTTCTTTCTATCTGTCTCCTTCTCTCTGTCACTTTCTCTCACTCTCTCTCTCTCTCTTGCTACCATTCTCTTTATTACTCATACTGCCTCTATCAATCTCTTTCTCAATCATACTCTCTCTCTCTCTCTTCGTAACTCTCCTTCTACCAATTTCTTTCTCAATCTTAATCTTCCTTCCTCTTTCTCAATCATACTCTCATTTTCTCTTTATCTCTCTCTCCCCCCTCTCACTCTCTCTATCCTCTTTATCAATCAGATTCTCTCTTCCTTAGTCTATCAATTTCTTTCTCAGTCTTAATATTTCTATTTCTCAATTATACTCTCAGTTTCTATTTCCACCTCTCTCTCTCTTTCTCTCTCTCTCTCTCTCTCTCTCACTCTCTCTTACTGTATCAGTCTTCTTCATAATGATACTCTTTCTCTTTGTCTCTATCTCTCGGTTTTTTCTCTTTCTCACATTCTCTCTCTCTTTCTCTCTCTCCTCTCTCTCTCATCCCTCTCTCTCTCTCTCTCTCTCTCTGCCATTCTTTTCATCAATCCTACTCTCTGTTTCTTACTCTATCAATCTCTTTCTCAATCATACTCTCGCTTTCTATCTCACCCTCTCCCACTACCAATTTATTTCTCAGTCTTAATCTTTCTTCCTCTTCCTCAGTCATACTCCCAGTTTCTCTTTCTCTATCTCTCTCTATCTCTCTCTCTCTATCTCGATCTCTTTCTCAATAATACTCTTTCTTTCTCTTTGCCTCTTTCTTTCGGTTTCTTTCTCTTTCTATCTATCCCTCTCTCCTTCTCTTTATCAATCATACTCTCTTTTTCTTATTCCATCAATCTCTTTCTCAATCATACCCTCTCTCTCTAACTCTCCCACTACCAATTTCTTTCTCAGTCTTAATCTTTCACCCTCTTTCTCAATCATACTCTCTGATTCTCTCTCTCTCTCTCTCTCTCTCTCTCTCTCTATCAATCTCTTTCTCAATGATACCCTTTCTTTCTCTTTGTCTCTTTCTCTCGGTCTCTTTCTCTTTCTGTCTCTCTCGCTATCCTTCTCTTTATCAGTCATGCTCCCTCTTTCTTCCTTTATCAATCTCTTTCTCAATCATACTCTCTCTTTCTAACTCTCCCTCTCCCTCTATCAATATCTTTCTCAGCCTTAATCTTTCTTTCCCTTTGTTAACCATACTCTCTCTCTCTCTCAATCTCTTTATCAATGATACTCTTTCTTTCTATTTGTCTCTTTCTCTCTGCCTCTTTCTCTTTCTCTCACTCTTTCTCTCTCACTACCATTCTCTTTATCAATAATACTCTGTGTTTTTTACTCTATGTTGAAACTTGACTAATGCCTGGAATAATAACGCAAACACAAAATGTACTTAGAACAAAATGTATTGAAACAAGAAAGTGTACACAATATTTACATATAGTCTTTTGTATATTCCTGGGAAGACCGTTCCTGGAGAATGTGTTGACTGAGTCGCAGTCGGGCAGAGTCTCTGGTTGAATCTCTTGATTCGCCTCCATGTCTTCCCGGTACCAACCATATTTATATCGTCGGTACTCCACTATGCAAATTAGGTGGATCCTACCACAACATTCTATGAATCTCTTTCTCAATCATACTCTCTCTCTCTCTCTCTCTCCCTTTATCAATTTCTTTCTCAATTTTAATCTTTCTTTTTCTCAGTTATGGTCTCTGTTTCTCTTTCTCACTCTCTATCAATCTCATTCTCAATCATACTCTCTCTCTCTCTCTCTCACTCTCTCTCTCTCTCTCTCCCTTTATCAATTTCTTTCTCAATTTTAATCTTTCTTTTTCTCAGTTATGGTCTCTGTTTCTCTTTCTCACTCTCTATCAATCTCATTCTCAATCATACTCTCTCTCTCTCTCTCTCTCTCACTCTCTCTCTCTCTCTCTCCCTTTATCAATTTCTTTCTCAATTTTAATCTTTCTTTTTCTCAGTTATGGTCTCTGTTTCTCTTTCTCACTCTCTATCAATCTCATTCTCAATCATACTCTCTCTCTCTCTCACTCTCTCTCTCTCTCTCTCTCTCTCTCCCTTTATCAATTTCTTTCTCAATTTTAATCTTTCTTTTTCTCAGTTATGGTCTCTGTTTCTCTTTCTCACTCTCTATCAATCTCATTCTCAATCATACTCTCTCTCTCTCTCTCACTCTCTCTCTCTCTCTCTCTCTCTCTCTCTCTCCCTTTATCAATTTCTTTCTCAATTTTAATCTTTCTTTTTCTCAGTTATGGTCTCTGTTTCTCTTTCTCACTCTCTATCAATCTCATTCTCAATCATACTCTCTCTCTCTCTCTCTCACTCTCTCTCTCTCTCTCTCTCTCTCCCTTTATCAATTTCTTTCTCAATTTTAATCTTTCTTTTTCTCAGTTATGGTCTCTGTTTCTCTTTCTCACTCTCTATCAATCTCATTCTCAATCATACTCTCTCTCTCGCTCTCTCACTCTCTCTCTCTCTCCCTTTATCAATTTCTTTCTCAATTTTAATCTTTCTTTTTCTCAGTTATGGTCTCTGTTTCTCTTTCTCACTCTCTATCAATCTCATTCTCAATCATACTCTCTCTCTCTCTCTCTCTCTCTTTGTCTTTATCTATAAATCTCTTTCTCATTCATATACTCTCTTTCTTTCTGTCTTTCTCTCCTTCTCTCTGTCTGTCTCTCCATTAATCTCTTTCTCAGTCTTACTCTCTCTATTAATCACTTTCTCTGTCGTAATCTCTTTTTCTTTTTTTCACTTTATCAATCTCCTTCTCAGTCTATCACTCTATCAATCTCTTTTTCAATCATGCTCTCTCTTTCTCACTCTGTCAATCTCTTTCTCAGTCGTACTTTGCTTCTCTCTCTCTCTCTCTCCATCTCATTCTCAATCATAGTCTCTCTTTATCCCCCTTTCTCTCTTTAACAATCTCTTTCTCAGCTATACTCTCTTCATTTCTCTTACTTCACATTCTATTGATTCTTAATTCATTCTTTTATTCTCACTTATATATATATATGGGTGTGTGTGGAGAGAAAATATATATACAGATAATATATATATATATATATATATATATATATATATATATATATATATATATATATATATATAGATAGATATATATAGATATATATATATATATATATATTGGAATTTACTCCGTATATACAAATCCCACACTTGGATATATATATATATATATATATATATATATATATATATATATATATATATATATATAAGAAGAAGAAGAAGAAATATCCTTACCTTTTGATATCGAGCACTTTATGATAAAAACCTGCCTGCTTAAAATGCCTTTTCATAAATATAGCACAACTTAAAACTATACTTCTTCATATATATATATATATATATATATATATATATATATATATATATATATATATATATATATATTATTTTGATTTGTTGAAAGTAAATATATATATATATATTATAAATATCATCAATCTTATTGCCAATATTGTTATCTATTAAATGTATATATATATATAAATATATATTGCAAAATGTATATATATATAGATATATATATATTTTACACCAATGCATATATATATATATATATATATATATATAGATATATATATATATAGATATATATATATATATATATATATATATATATATATATATATATATATATATAGATATATATATATATATATATATATATATATATATATAGATAGATAGATAGATAGATAGATAGATAGATAGATAGATATACAAGTATAGGATTGGTATATACGGAATAAATTCCAATAACCAACAATTATTATTCTTAAAAGAGTGCTCAATACAGAGTACAGCAGATATAATTATTTCTTTAAAAATTATAACATAAATATGTTGTAAAATCACTACAAAAATAGCCATTTTGTTTCAACACCTCCGGTGTCTTATCAAGTGATGATGTTGAATGTAGAATAAATGGTTTTAAAAGTCTCAAATTAATTAACGATCCTTCGCTAGGGGTAAACGCTGTTACATAAGCTAGAATGACAAATCAAAATACAAGTATATGAGAATTCAAAAAATTTGACAACGAAGCAAGGTTATCATAGATATTAAAAGCTTTAAAGTTGGGGTTCTAGTAAAATAGAATATGTCCTAATTAGGACATATTCTATTTTACTAGAATTGGTGTTCTAGTAAAATAGATTGAACCATAAATGATTGAACCATATGATGTTTCTCTTCCTGTTGTTTTTTGTCCTTTGTGGTGTGTATGTGAGTGTTGCCGGGAATACACTATCTTTTAGGGCTGTTTCATAGTCTTTCTTAGCTTCGTAGAATATGATTTCATTAGTAGAATTGTCGGAAAGCCTGCGGTTAGTTGATTTAGATATCTGCTTGATTATAGATGGCGGGTGATTGGAAGATTTGCGTATATACAATGGTTTATCAATTGTTTTTCAGTATGGTTTCTATGCACCTTTTCTTAGATTGAAGGTGGCATCTGGAAAATCTACTTCGTTTAGGTTGGTTTTATGTCTATGTCGAATCCCGTATGTTTTGAAATCTTTATTATTGCTTTTCCAGTTTTGTCGGTTTTGTTTGTTATAGTTTATAAAGATTATGAGACCGCCGTCCCTGTAAAGTCATGTATTATTTCTATCTATTATTTTATTTCGTGGAGTAAATATATGAGTTCGCAGGTCTCGGCACCATCAAAGCTTCCCAATATAGTGTTAAAGATCCCGTGTTTCTTTCTCCATGCGCCTTCATTGTCGAAAGTAGTGATTTACGGGAGTGTTTAATGATTATGAGTTCGTTTGTGTTTCTTCCTATTTGTTCTTGAGCAAAGCTGATGGCCTTATCTAGCATGGTTTCTGCTATATAGAAGGGTAGAAGTATTTTATATCTAGTTGCATAAATTGGCAATTATATTTGTTTTTTGTTTTTTTTAGGTTGCTGAACCAGACAAGTCTATATTTGTTTTTGTGTTTTTCCACTGATTTACTCCTAACTTCTTCCTTAGCTCTGAATTATTTCTAGTATCGTTTTACATATTTAAACTAGTTCGCTTTTGGTTGGGTTTATGAGTCTGCATGTTCGGTTTGTTTTGAAATTTTCTTTGTGGTGTTTAATGTGAGAAATTCCTCATCAAACATCTAGAAGAATTATTGAATTATCTATAATACAAAATTCAATTCGAGTACATTATTTACATTATTCGGACTATTTTTCCTCATCTTTGTCGCCATATTTATTACAACATTTCGGCCATTGTACGCCCCGGCCTTCTTCAGATGGTTGGAATGTCGAACTGAACCCTTTATTTGCTCACTGGGGTAGACTGTTCTAGTTCCACGTGCCATGTTTAATGGATGTCAGTTATAAAGTTATCTCCTGTTAATTCCCCTCTCCAAGTTCTCCACTGCCTTAACCAGGTATTGAATACACACTGTTTGATTCCTGTCGCTGGATCTAACCAACGCCTTTATCCAGCATTTATGAATAACTGACATCCATTAAACATGGCACGTAGAACTAGAAGAGTCTACCCTAGTGAGCGAAATAAAGGGCTCAGTTCGACATTCCAACCACCTGAAGAAGGCCGGAACGTACAACGGCAGAAACGTTGTGATAAACATGGCGACAAAGATGAGGAGAATAGTCCGAATAATGTAAATAGTGTACATAATACCTCATCTCAGAAATATAGACAGATACTGAAAGGCCGGAACGTTGTAATAAATATGGCGACAAAGATGAGGACAATAGTCCGAATAATGTAAATAGTGTACATAATACCTCATCTCAGAAATATAGACAGATACTGAAAGGCCGAAACGTTGTAATAAATATGGCGACAAAGATGAGGACAATAGTCCGAATAATATAAATAGTGTACATAATATCTCATCTCGGAAATATAGACAGATACTGAAAGGCCGAAACGTTGTAATAAATATGGCGACAAAGAAGAGGACAATAGTCCGAATAATATAAATAGTGTACATAATACCTCATCTCAGAAATATAGACAGATACTGAAAGGCCGAAACGTTGTAATAAATATGGCGACAAAGATGAGGACAATAGTCCGAATAATATAAATAGTGTACATAATACCTCATCTCAGAAATATAGACAGATACTGAAAGGCCGAAACGTTGTAATAAATATGGCGACAAAGATGAGGACAATAGTCCGAATAATATAAATAGTGTACATAATACCTCATCTCAGAAATATAGACAGATACTGAAAGGCCGGAACATTGTAATAAATATGGCGACAAAGATGAGGACAATAGTCCGAATAATATAAATAGTGTACATAATACCTCATCTCAGAAATATAGACAGATACTGAAAGGCCGGAACATTGTAATAAATATGGCGACAAAGATGAGGACAATAGTCCGAATAATATAAATAGTGTACATAATACCTCATCTCAGAAATATAGACAGATACTGAAAGGCCGGAACATTGTAATAAATATGGCGACAAAGATGAGGACAATAGTCCGAATAATATAAATAGTGTACATAATACCTCATCTCAGAAATATAGACAGATACTGAAAGGCCGGAACATTGTAATAAATATGGCGACAAAGATGAGGACAATAGTCCGAATAATATAAATAGTGTACATAATACCTCATCTCAGAAATATAGACAGATACTGAAAGGCCGGAACATTGTAATAAATATGGCGACAAAGTTGAGGACAATAGTCCGAATAATATAAATAGTGTACATAATACCTCATCTCAGAAATATAGACAGATACTGAAAGGCCGGAACATTGTAATAAATATGGCGACAAAGATGAGGACAATAGTCCGAATAATATAAATAGTGTACATAATACCTCATCTCAGAAATATAGACAGATACTGAAAGGCCGGAACGTTGTAATAAATATGGCGACAAAGATGAGGACAATAGTCCGAATAATTTAAATAGTGTACATAATACCTCATCTCAGAAATATAGACAGATACTGAAAGGCCGGAACGTTGTAATAAATATGGCGACAAAGATGAGGACAATAGTCCGAATAATATAAATAGTGTACATAATACCTCATCTCAGAAATATAGACAGATACTGAAAGGCCGGAACATTGTAATAAATATGGCGACAAAGATGAGGACAATAGTCCGAATAATATAAATAGTGTACATAATACCTCATCTCAGAAATATAGACAGATACTGAAAGGCCGGAACATTGTAATAAATATGGCGACAAAGATGAGGACAATAGTCCGAATAATATAAATAGTGTACATAATACCTCATCTCAGAAATATAGACAGATACTGAAAGGCCGGAACGTTGTAATAAATATGGCGACAAAGATGAGGACAATAGTCCGAATAATTTAAATAGTGTACATAATACCTCATCTCAGAAATATAGACAGATACTGAAAGGCCGAAACGTTGTAATAAATATGGCGACAAAGATGAGGACAATAGTCCGATTAATATAAATAGTGTACATAATACCTCATCTCAGAAATATAGACAGATACTGAAAGGCTGGAACGTTGTAATAAATATGGCGACAAAGATGAGGACAATAGTCCGAATAATGTAAATAGTGTACATAATACCTCATCTCAGAAATATAGACAGATACTGAAAGGCCGGAACATTGTAATAAATATGGCGACAAAGATGAGGACAATAGTCCGAATAATATAAATAGTGTACATAATACCTCATCTCAGAAATATAGACAGATACTGAAAGGCCGAAACGTTGTAATAAATATGGCGTCAAAGATGAGGACAATAGTCCGAATAATATAAATAGTGTACATAATACCTCATCTCAGAAATATAGACAGATACTGAAAGGCCGGAACATTGTAATAAATATGGCGACAAAGATGAGGACAATAAAATAATATTAAAATAATAATAAATATAGAATATATCATCATGTATTAGGGAAAATGCAACACTGAAATCAGAAAGTGCATTGGCACAAAGAGTGGTGCTTTCCAAATGTGTTAAGAAACAGAAATGGTTCTTTAGAAACAAAGAAAAGAGTTATATATCAGTTATATGATATGGCAGTGAATACGGCAACAAGAATACCTACAAAATGTAGTGAAGGAAAGCGAGAACAAAGGACTAATCATCACTTGCAAGAAGACAGAATGCATGGTTGTTAGCAAAAGGAAGAGCTCGACATGAACATTACAAATTGGATTGCAACAATTTAAATATCTGAGAAGTGTTTAAACAGAGTGCCAGAAAATGCGACACTGAAATCTGAAAGTACATTCAGATGGCAAAAGGTACCTTCCAAAAGCTAAGCAGAGTATTAAGATTCAGAAAAATTTCGTTAGAAACAAAGAAACGAGTACTGAACTGTTTATGTAATATCAGTCCACTTATACGGCAGTGAATGCTGGACAATCTCCTCACAGATGAAGAAGAGACTTGAAACAACAGAAACAAAGGAAATAGTACTGAATTCTTATGTAATATCAGTCCTCTTATACGTTAGTGAATACTGGACAATCTCCTCACAGATAAAGAAGATACTTGAAACAACAGAAACAAAGGAAATAGTACTGACTTCTTATGTAATATCAGTCCTCTTATACGTTAGTGAATACTGGACAATCTTCTCACAGATGAAGAAGATACTTGAAACAACAGAAACAAAGGAAATAGTACTGACTTCTTATGTAATATCAGTCCTCTTATACGTTAGTGAATACTGGACAATCTCCTCACAGATAAAGAAGATACTTGAAACAACAGAAACAAAGGAAATAGTACTGAATTCTTATGTAATATCAGTCCTCTTATACGTTAGTGAATACTGGACAATCTCCTCACAGATAAAGAAGATACTTGAAACAACAGAAACAAAGGAAATAGTACTGAATTCTTATGTAATATCAGTCCTCTTATACGTTAGTGAATACTGGACAATCTCCTCACAGATAAAGAAGATACTTGAAACAACAGAAACAAAGGAAATAGTACTGAATTCTTATGTAATATCAGTCCTCTTATACGTTAGTGAATACTGGACAATCTCCTCACAGATAAAGAAGATACTTGAAACAACAGAAACAAAGGAAATAGTACTGAATTCTTATGTAATATCAGTCCTCTTATACGTTAGTGAATACTGGACAATCTTCTCACAGATGAAGAAGATACTTGAAACAACAGAAACAAAGGAAATAGTACTGAATTCTTATGTAATATCAGTCCTCTTATACGTTAGTGAATACTGGACAATCTCCTCACAGATAAAGAAGATACTTGAAACAACAGAAACAAAGGAAATAGTACTGAATTCTTATGTAATATCAGTCCTCTTATACGTTAGTGAATACTGGACAATCTTCTCACAGATGAAGAAGATACTTGAAACAACAGAAACAAAGGAAATAGTACTGAATTCTTATGTAATATCAGTCCTCTTATACGTTAGTGAATACTGGACAATCTTCTCACAGATGAAGAAGATACTTGAAACAACAGAAACAAAGGAAATAGTACTGAATTCTTATGTAATATCAGTCCTCTTATACGTTAGTGAATACTGGACAATCTTCTCACAGATGAAGAAGATACTTGAAACAACAGAAACAAAGGAAATAGTACTGAATTCTTATGTAATATCAGTCCTCTTATACGTTAGTGAATACTGGACAATCTCCTCACAGATAAAGAAGATACTTGAAACAACAGAAACAAAGGAAATAGTACTGAATTCTTATGTAATATCAGTCCTCTTATACGTTAGTGAATACTGGACAATCTCCTCACAGATAAAGAAGATACTTGAAACAACAGAAACAAAGGAAATAGTACTGAATTCTTATGTAATATCAGTCCTCTTATACGTTAGTGAATACTGGACAATCTTCTCACAGATGAAGAAGATACTTGAAACAACAGAAACAAAGGAAATAGTACTGAATTCTTATGTAATATCAGTCCTCTTATACGTTAGTGAATACTGGACAATCTCCTCACAGATAAAGAAGATACTTGAAACAACAGAAACAAAGGAAATAGTACTGAATTCTTATGTAATATCAGTCCTCTTATACGTTAGTGAATACTGGACAATCTTCTCACAGATGAAGAAGATACTTGAAACAACAGAAACAAAGGAAATAGTACTGAATTCTTATGTAATATCAGTCCTCTTATACGTTAGTGAATACTGGACAATCTCCTCACAGATAAAGAAGATACTTGAAACAACAGAAACAAAGGAAATAGTACTGAATTCTTATGTAATATCAGTCCTCTTATACGTTAGTGAATACTGGACAATCTTCTCACAGATGAAGAAGATACTTGAAACAACAGAAACAAAGGAAATAGTACTGAATTCTTATGTAATATCAGTCCTCTTATACGTTAGTGAATACTGGACAATCTCCTCACAGATAAAGAAGATACTTGAAACAACAGAAACAAAGGAAATAGTACTGAATTCTTATGTAATATCAGTCCTCTTATACGTTAGTGAATACTGGACAATCTCCTCACAGATAAAGAAGATACTTGAAACAACAGAAACAAAGGAAATAGTACTGAATTCTTATGTAATATCAGTCCTCTTATACGTTAGTGAATACTGGACAATCTCCTCACAGATAAAGAAGATACTTGAAACAACAGAAACAAAGGAAATAGTACTGAATTCTTATGTAATATCAGTCCTCTTATACGTTAGTGAATACTGGACAATCTCCTCACAGATAAAGAAGATACTTGAAACAACAGAAACAAAGGAAATAGTACTGAATTCTTATGTAATATCAGTCCTCTTATACGTTAGTGAATACTGGACAATCTCCTCACAGATAAAGAAGATACTTGAAACAACAGAAACAAAGGAAATAGTACTGAATTCTTATGTAATATCAGTCCTCTTATACGTTAGTGAATACTGGACAATCTCCTCACAGATAAAGAAGATACTTGAAACAACAGAAACAAAGGAAATAGTACTGAATTCTTATGTAATATCAGTCCTCTTATACGTTAGTGAATACTGGACAATCTTCTCACAGATGAAGAAGATACTTGAAACAACAGAAACAAAGGAAATAGTACTGAATTCTTATGTAATATCAGTCCTCTTATACGTTAGTGAATACTGGACAATCTCCTCACAGATAAAGAAGATACTTGAAACAACAGAAACAAAGGAAATAGTACTGAATTCTTATGTAATATCAGTCCTCTTATACGTTAGTGAATACTGGACAATCTTCTCACAGATGAAGAAGATACTTGAAACAACAGAAACAAAGGAAATAGTACTGAATTCTTATGTAATATCAGTCCTCTTATACGTTAGTGAATACTGGACAATCTTCTCACAGATGAAGAAGATACTTGAAACAACAGAAACAAAGGAAATAGTACTGAATTCTTATGTAATATCAGTCCTCTTATACGTTAGTGAATACTGGACAATCTCCTCACAGATAAAGAAGATACTTGAAACAACAGAAACAAAGGAAATAGTACTGAATTCTTATGTAATATCAGTCCTCTTATACGTTAGTGAATACTGGACAATCTCCTCACAGATAAAGAAGATACTTGAAACAACAGAAACAAAGGAAATAGTACTGAATTCTTATGTAATATCAGTCCTCTTATACGTTAGTGAATACTGGACAATCTTCTCACAGATGAAGAAGATACTTGAAACAACAGAAACAAAGGAAATAGTACTGAATTCTTATGTAATATCAGTCCTCTTATACGTTAGTGAATACTGGACAATCTCCTCACAGATAAAGAAGATACTTGAAACAACAGAAACAAAGGAAATAGTACTGAATTCTTATGTAATATCAGTCCTCTTATACGTTAGTGAATACTGGACAATCTCCTCACAGATAAAGAAGATACTTGAAACAACAGAAACAAAGGAAATAGTACTGACTTCTTATGTAATATCAGTCCTCTTATACGTTAGTGAATACTGGACAATCTTCTCACAGATGAAGAAGATACTTGAAACAACAGAAACAAAGGAAATAGTACTGAATTCTTATGTAATATCAGTCCTCTTATACGTTAGTGAATACTGGACAATCTCCTCACAGATAAAGAAGATACTTGAAACAACAGAAACAAAGGAAATAGTACTGAATTCTTATGTAATATCAGTCCTCTTATACGTTAGTGAATACTGGACAATCTCCTCACAGATAAAGAAGATACTTGAAACAACAGAAACAAAGGAAATAGTACTGAATTCTTATGTAATATCAGTCCTCTTATACGTTAGTGAATACTGGACAATCTTCTCACAGATGAAGAAGATACTTGAAACAACAGAAACAAAGGAAATAGTACTGAATTCTTATGTAATATCAGTCCTCTTATACGTTAGTGAATACTGGACAATCTCCTCACAGATAAAGAAGATACTTGAAACAACAGAAACAAAGGAAATAGTACTGAATTCTTATGTAATATCAGTCCTCTTATACGTTAGTGAATACTGGACAATCTCCTCACAGATAAAGAAGATACTTGAAACAACAGAAACAAAGGAAATAGTACTGAATTCTTATGTAATATCAGTCCTCTTATACGTTAGTGAATACTGGACAATCTTCTCACAGATGAAGAAGATACTTGAAACAACAGAAACAAAGGAAATAGTACTGAATTCTTATGTAATATCAGTCCTCTTATACGTTAGTGAATACTGGACAATCTCCTCACAGATAAAGAAGATACTTGAAACAACAGAAACAAAGGAAATAGTACTGAATTCTTATGTAATATCAGTCCTCTTATACGTTAGTGAATACTGGACAATCTCCTCACAGATAAAGAAGATACTTGAAACAACAGAAACAAAGGAAATAGTACTGAATTCTTATGTAATATCAGTCCTCTTATACGTTAGTGAATACTGGACAATCTTCTCACAGATGAAGAAGACACTTGAAAACACAGAAACAAAGAAAAGCGAGCTGAACTCTTATGTAATATCAGTTCCCTTATATGGAAGTGGACACTGGACAATCTCTTCATAAATGAAGAAGAGACTAGAAGCAATAGAAACAAAGAAAAGAGTACTGAACTGTTATGTGATATCAGTTCTCCTATATGGCAGTGAATGCTGGACAATCTTTTCGCAGAGAAGAAGATACTTGAAACAACAGAAAGAAAGAAAAGAGTACTGAATTGTTAAGCAATATCAGTCCTCCTATATGGCACTGAATACTGGACAATCTCTTCACAGATGAAGAAGAGACTTGAAGCAACAGAAACAAAGAAAGAATACTGAACTGTTATGCTTTATCAGTTCTCCTATATGGCAGTGAATACTGGACAATCTCCTCACACATGAAGAAGAGACTTGAAACAACAGGAACAAAGAAAAAGTACTGAACAGTTATGTAATATCAGTCCTCTTGTACAGCAGTGAGTACTGGACAATCTCCTCACAGATGAAGAAGAGACTTGAAGCAACAGAAACTAAGAAGGATGCTTAGAATACCATGGACCGAACATGTGAGAAACGACGAAGTTTGACAAAAAATAGAAACAAAAAGGACACATCAAATAATGATTTGAAATTTTCCGGGCACATAGTAATGAAAGAGGGCTTGGAATAATTGATACTCACAGGACAGACTGAAGGCCAGGGTGGCAGAGGAAGAAAACGCATAACCAACATAGTGAGCTTGAGTAAATGGAGGGACAAAGAAAGTTTAGGGATGATAAACAAAAATACCATAGTTATTAAGGGCAAAGAACAGGAAATTGTGGAGAGCCATGATTGATAACGTCCTGAAGCAGCACGGCACATAAATGAAAACATTATATTTTTGGGATATCAGTCAGTTATGTGCCATTTGTGATACACGTTTAGGCGATCATGTATCTTTCGATACATGACTGACGATGCAAATTTTTTCCCGCAGTAGGTTGCCATTTTTCCTGCAGTAGACCAATGACCATCCAAGGATATAGAACACGGTCTGTCCTGTTATTTACCCATAGCTAGGAATAGATGATTCATGCCTTTCCGAATGGTATTAGCACGTAAGTGAATGTAATGTATTCGACTGGAATTCGAACTCGGCTCTCCGATTTTTTTTCTCACCATAACATTCTTTCATTTTATTTCATTATTTTTAATTTTTCAAATGAACATATTTGCATTTTAACATATTTCCTATGTGCAAATTTCATTCATTTATTAAAGGATATATTCTTTATATTTTATCATTTTTTTTTCAAATTGACTGCAGCGTTCTTTATGCAATTCAGTTCGAACTTTGGGAAAGATATGAATTCATCTCCTGCCGCAGATATGGGTAAAGTCGAACTAGTATATGGGAAAATAATTATGATTCTCAAAAAAATATTAATGCATCATATACACCTTAAAAAACGGAAATTACTTTATAATCTAAAATATTTTTGGCTTTAAATAACCCACAAAGGGTTGATAAACCGTAAAAAAAAAAATCAATTAATCAAGGCCAGTAATTAGTGTTGACTTTTCACGTCATTATTACAATTTTTGCTGGCGGCCAAACGAAAGAAAATCAACTCAGATCGTCACATTTCTCCTCAGCATTCTTTATTAAAAATGAAGTGTCAAAAATATAGACAGCTATTTAATAATGTGTGGCTTCTATCTTGAATACTGTCAGCTGCGCAACGTGACATGAAGTCTACGAAGTCCTGGGGTTGTTTTGTAAGTATGTCTATCCAGTCACATTTTAGGCTTATCCATCTATAGGATTACCCAAAAAACAAGAATTTTTGAAGTGCGTATTGCCAGACATGAGCAAGTGGCAACACTGCGAGACAGTGACTTTGAGCAAGTAAACATTTCGCCATTTTAGTAACGAGAATGAAATTCACAGTATCCCAGCTGAGATATTGCAGCAGTCAATGAGGAATCTCAACAGCAGATTTCAAGAATGCATTCGTACAGGAGGACGCCATCTACAGGACATAATTTTTAAAAAATGAAAATTCCGTCATTGTTTCTTAAATGGCATGTTTTAAGGTTTCAATTACTATGAATTAATTTTTTTTCTTCCATCACTCTTGGTTTTATTGAATTGTTAAAAAGTTCCCGTTTTTTGGGGTCACCCTATATAAGGTGTGTTTGTGTCATATAGGACATGAATGAATGGAATAGTCCGTTTATGCAAATAAGCGGAGTTAAGGGGAGTAGAGGAGAGTCAACATTAAGTCTTAGCCGCGCGATAAGCTCTTAGTGCTTGCCGAACTATCTGCCTTCGGGCAGAGAGGAACCCAGATGAGGCTATTACGGGGTCTTCGGGGAAGTTTTGCCCTGGCCTACAGGCTCGGGAAAAACCCACGTGAAACCGGCCTTGTGCCGAATCCCGCTCTGTGGGGAGCCCGGGTAAATACCGAATTAGCATTAAGTCTTAGCCGTGAGCTAAGCTCTTAGTGGTTGGCGAACTATCGAACTTCAAGAGACTCTCCTCCCACCAGAAGCTTCCCCACCCCCGAATTCTTCTGGAGGATTTGGCAGAGGAGTAGAAGTGGGTTTTTCCCCCGTCGAGATGGATAGCTGTAGATGTAGTATCTGTTCCGTGCCAGAGGCCTTCTCTCCTCCCTTGCGTTACCCCCACCATTGCGTGACATCTGTTACGTAGCGTTGGTATGACCGGCTATAACTAGCTTAGACAAGCTTTGACCAGCTTAGACAAGCTATGACCAGTTAAGACCAGCTTAGACTCGCGACCCGAGTGTTTGCACTTCGGTCCTGACGTTAAAAACCGACCTTGTATCACAATCAAACTCAGTGTGTGTTATGGTGGGGGGGGGGGTCATATAAATCTCGAACTTTCTGCCTTCGGGCATAGAGGAACCCAGATGAGGCTATGCCGAAGGGCGGAGTCTCATCTGGGGAGGTAGACAAACCTGGCCCCATTATTATGGGGTCTATGCGGAAATTTTACCCGGGTCTATGGGCTCGGAAAAATCCACATAAAACCGGCCTTGTCACACATCCCACTCTGTGATGAACTCAGGTAAATACCGAGTTAACATTAGGTTAATTGCTAAGCGTACCTTCGTGTTGTAAACCTTCTATTTCTTTACTTATCTACGAGTTTGTCTTCCTTGTTTATTTTTCTGTTATCTCGATAAGACGAGATACAACAGTTTGTCAGGTTGACGGCAGACAAATTAGAGAGTACAGTAACATCCCTCTTATGTACTCAATGGGGTTTAAATCTTGGTGACGCAGGACCCAACTGATTTCTGGAAGTCAGCTGAGAGTACGTGAAGATCAGTTTCGTCTCACCTGGGTACGATGGGATACTGCTTTATCTTACTAAAAGAAACCATCCGGACTTGAAAACATGGCGAGCACTAAAGTCGTCTTAATTCTTCTGTTTTCTGTTTTCTTTTGTTGTTTTCTCTTATATTTTATAAAAGTTAATAGGGGGTCAGGTTTGATACGTAAAATAATTGAAAACTGATCATACGACATGATTTCCTAAATTATTAAGCAACGTCAGTACCTAGATGGGTGACCGTCTGGGAATACCAGGTGCTGTAAGCTTGGATGCGCGGATGGTGTAACGGCTCGGAATTGGAAAAACTGGCTGGTCAAATTCAATGCCTCGACGTTCCATCATCACCAAGTCCCTTGCCTTTAGCGCACATTGGTACAAAGCTCAATCCAGACCTCAAGTGGAACTCCATCGCTACAGATACTGGGAAATGGTCGCATCCCTGTAGGGATCCACCGGGAAAATTAATACTTAACATCAGGAAGAGACAATTGAAGTTTTCTAGGGCAAATAATAAGGAAAGAAGGCTTGGAAAATCTGATATTCACGGGGCAGATAAAGGACAAGAAGGACAGAGGAAAACAACGCATAACATAGTGAGCTTCAGTAAATGGATGGCGGAACAGGGCTTAGAAGAAATAACAGAAAGACAAAGTATATATTAACGCACCTTTTGTCATTATATTGTCTCCCAAGAGGCCGCTTCCCTGATCACTACAACTCTGGATCTTATAGTCATTTTAAGCAATGCTTAGATGTGGCACAAGGCCGTGAGTGTGGGGCACCCAGTGAGGATCGAACTCACTACTCAGTCGTAATTGATCTAGCAAGATAAGCTTTCTAACCATGACACTACGTCGAGGTGCCCAAACTCTGGAGCTTATATATGGAGAACATCATTGTAAAAAGAAACAAGAACAAAGACAACGTATATATTTACTTCGTTATGTTTACATTTTATTAACTATTCGGCCAATAAATCTCAAATATTTCAACGTACACTAATGCTAATTCGATCAATGAATGTTCAATATTTCCTTTATGGAAACTGTTAATCTCACCATTGCTGTAATGATGGAAAGTACTCAGACGAACTGACTTTTTTAGTTCCAACCCCCACGGCTAAGACCCACTATGCCACGCCCATTGTAGCGAAACACATTCATTCCCTTCGAATTCTACTGGTGAAATTTAGTTTCTTCTCGCAAACTTCTGTTTTGTGGAACTGACTCCCAAGAGGACACTTCACTGATCACTTCAACTCTGGGGCTTATATATGGAGAACATCATTGTAAAAGAAATTTTCTTGCCTAATTCTCAAGAACAAAGTCAACGTATAAAGTCGCTTTCTTATGTTTAGGTTTTATTAACTATTCGGTCAATGAACCTCAAATATTTCAACGTACACTAATGCTAATTCGATCAATGAATGTTCAATATTTCCTTTATGGAAACTGTTAATCCCACCATTGCTGTAATGATGGAAAGTACTCAGACGAACTGACTTTTTTAGTTCCAACCCCCACGGCTAAGACCCACTATGCCACGCCCATTGTAGCGAAACACATTCATTCCCTTCGAATTCTACTGGTGAAATTTAGTTTCTTCTCACAAACTTCTGTTTTGTGGAACTGACTCCCAAGAGGACACTTCACTGATCACTTCAACTCTGGGGCTTATATATGGAGAACATCATTGTAAAAGAAATTTTCTTGCCTAATTCTCAAGAACAAAGTCAACGTATAAAGTCGCTTTCTTATGTTTAGGTTTTATTAACTATTCGGTCAATGAACCTCAAATATTTCAACGTACACTAATGCTAATTCGATCAATGAATGTTCAATATTTCCTTTATGGAAACTGTTAATCCCACCATTGCTGTAATGATGGAAAGTACTCAGACGAACTGACTTTTTTAGTTCCAACCCCCACGGCTAAGACCCACTATGCCACGCCCATTGTAGCGAAACACATTCATTCCCTTCGAATTCTACTGGTGAAATTTAGTTTCTTCTCACAAACTTCTGTTTTGTGGAACTGACTCCCAAGAGGACACTTCACTGATCACTTCAACTCTGGAGCTTATATATGGAGAACATCATTGTAAAAGAAATTTTCTTGCCTAATTCTCAAGAACAAAGTCAACGTATAAAGTCGCTTTCTTATGTTTAGGTTTTATTAACTATTCGGTCAATGAACCTCAAATATTTCAACGTACACTAATGCTAATTCGATCAATGAATGTTCAATATTTCCTTTATGGAAACTGTTAATCTCACCATTACTGTAATGATGGAAAGTACTCAGACGAACTGACTTTTTTAGTTCCAACCCCCACGGCTAAGACCCACTATGCCACGCCCATTGTAGCGAAACACCTTCATTCCCTTCGAATTCTACTGGTGAAATTTAAGTTCTACACGAGCAGTTTCTTCTCGCAAACTTCTGTTTTGTGGAACTGACTCCCAAGAGGACACTTCACTGATCACTTCAACTCTGGGGCTTATATATGGAGAACATCATTGTAAAAGAAATGTTCTTGCCGAATTCTCAAGAACAAAGTCAACGTATAAAGTCGCTTTCTTATGTTTAGGTTTTATTTGCTATTCGGTCATTGAATCTCAAATATTTCAACCTACACTAATGCTAATTCGATCAATGAATGTCCAATATTTCCTGTTTGGAAACTTTTTATATCACCATTACAATAATGACGGAAAATGCTCCGACGAACTGAATTCTTTATTTCCAACACCCACGGGTAAGACCTACTATGCCACGCCCATTGTAGCGAATCACCCTCATTCCCTTCGCATTGTACTTGTGAGATGTAAGTTCCACTCGAGTAGATTCTTCCCACGAACCGCTGTTTCGTGGAACCGACTCCCAAAATGATGTTTTCTCAATCACTACGATTTTAACCTTCTTGACCTCACATATCACCATATAATGTGCCTCTTACTCTGTGTCTTTCTACCTCGAGTGGCTCTTGGAACGTGCGCAGGGTGAACATTGTTGTAAAAACATACCCCCCAAAATAAATATTATAACCTCCAAATCAAAACATACCCCCCAAATAAAAACAACAACAACATTTTTACACGTTCTTTGGCTTTTTGTTATAACCCCCTATTTCCAACTCTCTCCACATAGGTTTGATTATGTTATGGTTAGGCCTTTGGGTGGGCCAACCGTCGAGTGGTTCTTGAGCCTTGTACAGGGTGAACGTTATTGTAAAAAAAATTCAAAAGTATGTTTCAAGTGCTTGCATAACAAAGAAAATAATAGCTGGCCACTCGTATTCGAGGATAGCCGTCTACTAGGGCGGCTAGCCAATCCCTATTGCAGACGCTCGCTCAGGCACATTTGTGTTTGTTCAACACCCACAGAGCCCACCTGTGGTTTATACTGCAACTATGCTGAGCTGACTTTAGTTACAGTTTCTGGGAGAGAACAGTTTCTGCGAGAGAAACGTGCTATCTAGCGTGATTAGCAATTTGAACAAGGCCAGCACGCTCAAGCCCTCGACCACGATGACTTATGTCTTCGTGCTAGCACACCTATCGACGGCCCACAACAGTTCAGTCTAATCAATTTCACTCACAAGGTCTGGGTCAACCCGTGGTATGGTTTTCAGACACTTTCCAAAGCTGTCGCACGCTGGGATCGACTTTGCTTTCCTGACAAATCGGCCATGGTAAGATTCGAACCCGGGTCTCATGGTCAGAAAGCGAACGTTCTAACCACTCGCCCATAACAATGAAAATACATACATACATACATACATACATACATACATACATAGACCAAACATGATCTAACACACACAGCTAAAGAGTGAGAGAGAGTGTGATAGAGAGATAGTGAGAGAGAAGGAGAGACAGAGATAGCGCGGGATAGAGAGAAAGACAGAGCGATCGGAGAGTCATGCATATATATTCACGTGAAAAATTATTATAATCTTTTCACTCCTCCATTTTCAGTCTGCTTGACAAATCCTTAGGATTTGAAATGTGTCTATTTATAAATGTCGAATTCTTTGGAGGCCTACGGTTGCTTGTGAGCATAATTATGTACCCCTACTTAACAATTTGCCCGGTAGGTGGCTCACATACGCCCTCTTCTACGCGTACGTATACTGTTGATGCGTGCGCATCCAAACAACAAATATATGTGCTTGTGATATAAGGAAAGAAATAAGAAGAGAAAACGCTGCTAAATGACAAAAGGAAAGAACGAAAGAGAAGAGAGAATTCAACGAGAAAGAAGGAAAGAAAGAAAGAAAGAAATGAAAGTAAGAAATGATAAAAAAAAGAAAGAAACAAAGAGAAAAGGTAAGAAAGAAAGAACTGAAACTAAGAATTGATAAAAGAAAGAAAGAAACAGAGAACTGATAAAAGAAAGAAAAAAGAAAATTCATCAAATGAGTTGAAAGGAAGAAAGAAAGAAAGAAAGAAAGAAAGAAAACCTGAAACTCATATGAAATAAATTAATAACGTAAAAAAGACAAACTGAAAGAAAAACTGAAAATGAAATGAAAGAAGTGAAACTGAGAATTGATAAAAGACAAAAAGAAAGAAAGAAAGAACTGAAACTGAGAATTGATAAAAGACAAAAAGAAAGAAAGAACTGAAACTGAGAATTGATAAAAGACAAAAAGAAAGAAAGAAAGAACTGAAACTGAGAATTGATAAAAGACAAAAAGAAAGAAAGAAAGAACTGAAACTGAGAATTGATAAAAGAAAGAAAGAACTGAAACTGAGAATTGATAAAAGACAAAAAGAAAGAAAGAAAGAACTGAAAATGAGAATTGATAAAAGACAAAAAGAAAGAAAGAAAGAACTGAAACTGAGAATTGATAAAAGACAAAAAGAAAGAAAGAAAGAACTGAAACTGAGAATTGATAAAAGACAAAAAGAAAGAAAGAAAGAACTGAAACTGAGAATTGATAAAAGACAAAAAGAAAGAACTGAAACTGAGAATTGATAAAAGACAAAAAGAAAGAAAGAACTGAAACTGAGAATTGATAAAAGAAAGAAAGAACTGAAACTGAGAATTGATAAAAGACAAAAAGAAAGAAAGGAAGAACTGAAAATGAGAATTGATAAAAGACAAAAAGAAAGAAAGAAAGAACTGAAACTGAGAATTGATAAAAGACAAAAAGAAAGAAAGAAAGAACTGAAACTGAGAATTGATAAAAGACAAAAAGAAAGAACTGAAACTGAGAATTGATAAAAGACAAAAAGAAAGAAAGAACTGAAACTGAGAATTGATAAAAGAAAGAAAGAACTGAAACTGAGAATTGAGAAAAGACAAAAAGAAAGAAAGAAAGAACTGAAAATGAGAATTGATAAAAGACAAAAAGAAAGAAAGAAAGAACTGAAAATGAGAATTGATAAAAGACAAAAAGAAAGAAAGGAAGAACTGAAACTGAGAATTGATAAAAGACAAAAAGAAAGAAAGGAAGAACTGAAACTGAGAATTGATAAAAGACAAAAAGAAAGAAAGAAAGAACTGAAAATGGGAATTGATAAAAGACAAAAAGAAAGAAAGAAAGAACTGAAAATGAGAATTGATAAAAGACAAAAAGAAAGAAAGAAAGAACTGAAACTGAGAATTGATGAAAGAAAGAAAGAACTGAAACTGAGAATTGATAAAAGACAAAAAGAAAGAAAGAAAGAACTGAAACTGAGAATTGATAAAAGACAAAAAGAAAGAAAGAAAGAACTGAAACTGAGAATTGATAAAAGACAAAAAGAAAGAAAGGAAGAACTGAAACTGAGAATTGATAAAAGACAAAAAGAAAGAAAGGAAGAACTGAAACTGAGAATTGATAAAAGACAAAAAGAAAGAAAGAAAGAACTGAAACTGAGAATTGATAAAAGAAAGAAAGAACTGAAACTGAGAATTGATAAAAGACAAAAAGAAAGAAAGAAAGAACTGAAACTGAGAATTGATAAAAGACAAAAAGAAAGAAAGGAAGAACTGAAACTGAGAATTGATAAAAGACAAAAAGAAAGAAAGAAAGAACTGAAAATGAGAATTGATAAAAGACAAAAAGAAAGAAAGGAAGAACTGAAACTGAGAATTGATAGAAGACAAAAAGAAAGAAAGAAAGAACTGAAAATGAGAATTGATAAAAGACAAAAAGAAAGAAAGAAAGAACTGAAACTGAGAATTGATAAAAGAAAGAAAGAACTGAAACTGAGAATTGAGAAAAGACAAAAAGAAAGAAAGAAAGAACTGAAAATGAGAATTGATAAAAGACAAAAAGAAAGAAAGAAAGAACTGAAAATGAGAATTGATAAAAGACAAAAAGAAAGAAAGGAAGAACTGAAACTGAGAATTGATAAAAGACAAAAAGAAAGAAAGAAAGAACTGAAACTGAGAATTGATAAAAGACAAAAAGAAAGAAAGAAAGAACTGAAACTGAGAATTGATAAAAGACAAAAAGAAAGAAAGAACTGAAACTGAGAATTGATGAAAGAAAGAAAGAACTGAAACTGAGAATTGATAAAAGACAAAAAGAAAGAAAGAAAGAACTGAAAATGAGAATTGATAAAAGACAAAAAGAAAGAAAGAAAGAACTGAAAATGAGAATTGATAAAAGACAAAAAGAAAGAAAGAAAGAACTGAAAATGAGAATTGATAAAAGACAAAAAGAAAGAAAGGAAGAACTGAAACTGAGAATTGATAAAAGACAAAAAGAAAGAAAGAAAGAACTGAAAATGAGAATTGATAAAAGACAAAAAGAAAGAAAGAAAGAACTGAAAATGAGAATTGATAAAAGACAAAAAGAAAGAACTGAAACTGAGAATTGATAAAAGACAAAAAGAAAGAAAGAAAGAACTGAAACTGAGAATTGATAAAAGACAAAAAGAAAGAAAGAAAGAACTGAAAATGAGAATTGATAAAAGATAAAAAGAAAGAAATTACTGAAAATGAGAATTGATAAAAGACAAAAAGAAAGAAAGAAAGAACTGAAAATGAGAATTGATAAAAGACAAAAAGAAAGAAAGAAAGAACTAAAACTGAGAATTGATAAAAGACAACAAGAAAGAAATAAACAACTGGAACTGAGAATTGATAAAAGACAAAAAGAAAGAAAGAAAGAACTGAAACTGAGAATTGATAAAAGACAAAAAGAAAGAAAGGTAGAACTGAAACTGAGAATTGATAAAAGACAAAAAGAAAGAAAGAACTGAAACTGAGAATTGATAAAAGACAAAAAGAAAGAAAGAAAGAACTGAAACTGAGAATTGATAAAAGACAAAAAGAAAGAAAGAAAGAACTAAAACTGAGAATTGATAAAAGACAAAAAGAAAGAAAGAAAGAACTGAAAATGAGAATTGATAAAAGAAAGAAAGAAAGAAAGAAAGAACTGAAACTGGGAATTTGTAAAAGAAAGAAAGAAAGAACTGAAACTGTGAATTGATAAAAGAAAGAAAGAAAGAACTAAAACTGAGAATTCGTAAAAGAAATAGAGATAGATAGAAAGAGGTGAAACTGATATAAAATAAAGAAAGAAAAACTGAAAGAAATAAGGAAAGAAATAAGGAAAGAAAGCTCTAAAACTGATAAAACAAAGAAGGAAACAACTGAAAGAAAAGGAAATGAAAAGTGACAAATGAGTTCTTTTAAATAAGGATATGGATACGGGGTAGGAAATAAACAGATTAGACGTATAGGGTTTTAATCTGTCACTATACGAGATCGATCATACAATCGATAGAGCCGGCCACTGTAGACCAAATGAGGGAGGAAACTGCCGTCGTCCCGTACAGTGTTAGCGAAAAGCGAAGAAGACGTAGGATATGAGAAGCGAAGATCCACACTTACAATTATATCTCATCTCTCATTCAAGTCACAAGGCAGGTGGGACGGACCCGGCTCGACTTGAAAAAGCACTTTGTCCCTCGGATAAAACATCGCTATAAATTTTCGCTCCGCACACTGGATTTAGATGTATGGACTCAAGATGCCTACTTTGGCATGGTGTTTATCAATAGCCAACTAACCAACCAAATAACGGGTTACATAGGAAAGCAATCCCCCTGGAGTCCCATCTATCTTGCGAGCAAGCAGACCATTGGCTGGTTTTAAACAGCGCCCTCTGCCAGCTCCTCTTTCGGTTTCTGGAGTGTACGAGAAACAAGAGAATGGACCTGGGTTAAGGAATGACGATAAAAGTAGTGTTAGGGTCGTGGATAGTATTGCCAATAGTGGAAGATAGATATTTTTTCCAATTGCTGTATGTCAGAGACGAGTTCAGAGACGCATGCGCATTTACTGATCGTCGACCTTAACGAATTTCCTTTATTCATATTTCTTCGTTTCTCCTGCATTATCATTCATCTGATAGACACTGCTAGACTCTCAATTTCCTCTCGATAATCTCGTTCTCTTCCTTTGCCTCCATTTCTCATTATCCATCTCTGATTATCTTTTTTCTTTTCTTTGCCACTGGCTTTTCTTTCGTTTTTATTCATTTCCTTGATCGCCTCCATTTTGATATAATTGTCTTTAAAGATATTTTCTTCTTTATCTCTCTAGTATTTTCTTCTTTTCTTTTTCTTTTTAATTTTATCTCGTACCTTCTTTCTTTCTTTCTTTATCCCTATTTTTTACTTACCTCTACTCTCAGTTCATCTTTATCTTTTCTTTTTTTCTCTATTTTCTGCTTTTTTCTGTTTCCTCTTTTTCATACTGTATTTTTTTCTCTTCTCTCCTATTGTTAATTCATTTTTCTTTCTTTTCTCTCATCGTCTTCTATACCTTTTTCCCTTTTATTTCTCTCCTATTAATAATTTTTTTCTTTCTTTTCTCTTATCGTCTTCTATTCCTTTATCCCTTTCATTTCTCTCTTCTCTCCTATTGTTAATTCTTTTTTCTTTCTTTTCTCTTATCGTCTTCTATTCCTTTTTCCTTTTATTTCTCTCTTCTCTCCTATCGTTAATTCTTTCTTTCTTTCTTTCTTTTCTATTATCGTCTTCTATTCCTTTTTCCTTTTATTTCTCTGTTCTCTCCTATCGTTAATTCTTTTTTCTTTCTTTTCTCCTATCGTCTTCTATTCCTTTCTCCTTTTATTTCTCTCTTCTTTCATATGATTAATTCTTTCTTTCTTTCTTTTCTATTATCGTCTTCTATTCCTTTTTCCTTTTATTTCTCTCTTCTCTCCTATCGTTAATTCTTTTTTCTTTCTTTTCTCTTATTTTCTTCTATTCCTTTTTCCCTTTTATTTCTCTCTGCTTTCCTATTGTTAATTCTTTTTTCTTTCTTTTTTCTTATCGTCTTCGATAGCTTTTTCTCTTTTATTTCTCTTTTCTCTCCCATTAATAAATTTTTTCTTTCTTTTCTCTTATTGTCTTCTATTCCTTTTTCCTTTTATTTCTCTCTTCTCTCCTATTGTTAATTCTTTTTTCTTTCTTTTCTCTTATCGTCTTCTATTCCTTTTTCCCTTTTATTTCTCTCTTCTTTCCCAACGTTAATTCTTTTTTCTTTCTTTTCTCTTATCGTCTTCTATTCCTTTTTTCTTTTTATTTCTTTCTTCTCTCCTATTGTTAAATCTTTCTTTCTTTATTTTCTCTTATCGTCTTCTATTCCTTTTTTCCTATTATTTATCTGTTCTCTCCTATCGTTAATTCTTTTTCTTTCTTTTCTTATATCGTTTTCTATTCCTTTTTCCATTTTATTTTTCTCTGCTTTCCTATTGTTAATTATTTTTCCTTTCTTTTCTCTTATCGTCTTCTATTCCTTTTCCCTTTTATTTCGCTCTTCTCTCCTGTTGATAATTCTTTTTTCTTTCTTTTCTCTTATCGTCTTCTATTCCTTTTTCCCTTTTACTTCTCTCTTCTCTCCTATTGTGAATTCTTTTTTCTTTCTTTTCTCTAATCGTCTTCTATTCCTTTTTCCCTTTTACTTCTCTCTTCTCTCCTATTGTGAATTCTTTTTTCTTTCTTTTCTCTTATCGTCTTCTATTCCTTTTTCCCTTTTACTTCTCTCTTCTCTCCTATTGTGAATTCTTTTTTCTTTCTTTTCTCTTATCGTCTTCTATTCCTTTTTCCCTTTTACTTCTCTCTTCTCTCCTATTGTGAATTCTTTTTTCTTTCTTTTCTCTAATCGTCTTCTATTCCTTTTTCCCTTTTACTTCTCTCTTCTCTCCTATTGTGAATTCTTTTTTCTTTCTTTTCTCTTATCGTCTTCTATTCCTTTTTCCCTTTTACTTCTCTCTTCTCTCCTATTGTGAATTCTTTTTTCTTTCTTTTCTCTTATCGTCTTCTATTCCTTTTTCCCTTTTACTTCTCTCTTCTCTCCTATTGTGAATTCTTTTTTCTTTCTTTTCTCTTATCGTCTTCTATTCCTTTTTCCCTTTTACTTCTCTCTTCTCTCCTATTGTTAATTCTTTTTTCTTTCTTTTCTCTTATCGTCTTCTATTCCTTTTTCCCTTTTATTTCGCTCTTCTCTCCTGTTGATAATTCTTTTTTCTTTCTTTTCTCTTATCGTCTTCTATTCCTTTTTCCCTTTTACTTCTCTCTTCTCTCCTATTGTTAATTCTTTTTTCTTTCTTTTCTCTTATCGTCTTCTATTCCTTTTTCCCTTTTTTTTCGCTCTTCTCTCCTGTTGATAATTCTTTTTTCTTTCTTTTCTCTTATCGTCTTCTATTCCTTTTTCCCTTTTACTTCTCTCTTCTCTCCTATTGTGAATTCTTTTTTCTTTCTTTTCTCTTATCGTCTTCTATTCCTTTTTCCCTTTTACTTCTCTCTTCTCTCCTATTGTGAATTCTTTTTTCTTTCTTTTCTCTTATCGTCTTCTATTCCTTTTTCCCTTTTATTTCGCTCTTCTCTCCTGTTGATAATTCTTTTTTCTTTCTTTTCTCTTATCGTCTTCTATTCCTTTTTCCCTTTTATTTCGCTCTTCTCTCCTGTTGATAATTCTTTTTTCTTTCTTTTCTCTTATCTTCTTCTATTCCTTTTTCCCTTTTATTTCGCTCTTCTCTCCTGTTGATAATTCTTTTTTCTTTCTTTTCTCTAATCGTCTTCTATTCCTTTTTCCCTTTTATTTCGCTCTTCTCTCCTATTGTGAATTCTTTTTTCTTTCTTTTCTCTTATCGTCTTCTATTCCTTTTTCCCTTTTATTTCGCTCTTCTCTCCTGTTGATAATTCTTTTTTCTTTCTTTTTTCTTATCTTCTTCTATTCCTTTTTCCCTTTTATTTCGCTCTTCTCTCCTGTTGATAATTCTTTTTTCTTTCTTTTCTCTAATCGTCTTCTATTCCTTTTTCCCTTTTACTTCTCTCTTCTCTCCTATTGTGAATTCTTTTTTCTTTCTTTTCTCTTATCGTCTTCTATTCCTTTTTCCCTTTTATTTCGCTCTTCTCTCCTGTTGATAATTCTTTTTTCTTTCTTTTCTCTTATCTTCTTCTATTCCTTTTTCCCTTTTATTTCGCTCTTCTCTCCTGTTGATAATTCTTTTTTCTTTCTTTTTCTTATCTTCTTCTATTCGTTTTTCCCTTTTATTTCGCTCTTCTCTCCTGTTGATAATTCTTTTTTCTTTCTTTTCTCTAATCGTCTTCTATTCCTTTTTCCCTTTTATTTCGCTCTTCTCTCCTATTGTGAATTCTTTTTTCTTTCTTTTCTCTTATCGTCTTCTATTCCTTTTTCCCTTTTATTTCGCTCTTCTCTCCTGTTGATAATTCTTTTTTCTTTCTTTTCTCTTATCGTCTTCTATTCCTTTTTCCCTTTTATTTCGCTCTTCTCTCCTGTTGATAATTCTTTTTTCTTTCTTTTCTCTTATCGTCTCCTATTCCTTTTTCCCTTTTATTTCGCTCTTCTCTCCTGTTGATAATTCTTTTTTCTTTCTTTTCTCTAATCGTCTTCTATTCCTTTTTCCCTTTTACTTCTCTCTTCTCTCCTATTGTGAATTCTTTTTTCTTTCTTTTCTCTTATCGTCTTCTATTCCTTTTTCCCTTTTATTTCGCTCTTCTCTCCTGTTGATAATTCTTTTTTCTTTCTTTTCTCTTATCGTCTTCTATTCCTTTTTCCCTTTTACTTCTCTCTTCTCTCCTATTGTGAATTCTTTTTTCTTTCTTTTCTCTTATCGTCTTCTATTCCTTTTTTCCTTTTATTTCGCTCTTCTCTCCTGTTGATAATTCTTTTTTGTTTCTTTTCTCTTATCGTCTTCTATTCAATTTTCCCTTTTATTTCGCTCTTCTCTCCTGTTGATAATTCTTTTTTCTTTCTTTTCTCTAATCGTCTTCTATTCCTTTTTCCCTTTTACTTCTCTCTTCTCTCCTATTGTGAATTCTTTTTTCTTTCTTTTCTCTTATCGTCTTCTATTCCTTTTTCCCTTTTACTTCTCTCTTCTCTCCTATTGTGAATTCTTTTTTCTTTCTTTTCTCTAATCGTCTTCTATTCCTTTTTCCCTTTTATTTCGCTCTTCTCTCCTGTTGATAATTCTTTTTTCTTTCTTTTCTCTTATCGTCTTCTATTCCTTTTTCCGTTTTACTTCTCTCTTCTCTCCTATTGTGAATTCTTTTTTCTTTCTTTTCTCTTATCGTCTTCTATTCCTTTTTCCCTTTTATTTCGCTCTTCTCTCCTGTTGATAATTCTTTTTTCTTTCTTTTCTCTTATCGTCTTCTATTCCTTTTTCCCTTTTACTTCTCTCTTCTCTCCTATTGTGAATTCTTTTTTCTTTCTTTTCTCTTATCGTCTTCTATTCCTTTTTCCCTTTTATTTCGCTCTTCTCTCCTGTTGATAATTCTTTTTTGTTTCTTTTCTCTTATCGTCTTCTATTCAATTTTCCCTTTTATTTCGCTCTTCTCTCCTGTTGATAATTCTTTTTTCTTTCTTTTCTCTAATCGTCTTCTATTCCTTTTTCCCTTTTACTTCTCTCTTCTCTCCTATTGTGAATTCTTTTTTCTTTCTTTTCTCTTATCGTCTTCTATTCCTTTTTCCCTTTTACTTCTCTCTTCTCTCCTATTGTGAATTCTTTTTTCTTTCTTTTCTCTAATCGTCTTCTATTCCTTTTTCCCTTTTATTTCGCTCTTCTCTCCTGTTGATAATTCTTTTTTCTTTCTTTTCTCTTATCGTCTTCTATTCCTTTTTCCGTTTTACTTCTCTCTTCTCTCCTATTGTGAATTCTTTTTTCTTTCTTTTCTCTTATCGTCTTCTATTCCTTTTTCCCTTTTATTTCGCTCTTCTCTCCTGTTGATAATTCTTTTTTCTTTCTTTTCTCTTATCGTCTTCTATTCCTTTTTCCCTTTTACTTCTCTCTTCTCTCCTATTGTGAATTCTTTTTTCTTTCTTTTCTCTTATCGTCTTCTATTCCTTTTTCCCTTTTATTTCGCTCTTCTCTGCTGTTGATAATTCTTTTTTCTTTCTTTTCTCTTATCGTCTTCTATTCCTTTTTCCCTTTTACTTCTCTCTTCTCTCCTATTGTGAATTCTTTTTTCTTTCTTTTCTCTTATCGTCTTCTATTCCTTTTTCCCTTTTATTTCGCTCTTCTCTCCTGTTGATAATTCTTTTTTCTTTCTTTTCTCTTATCGTCTTCTATTCCTTTTTCCCTTTTACTTCTCTCTTCTCTCCTATTGTGAATTCTTTTTTCTTTCTTTTCTCTTATCGTCTTCTATTCCTTTTTCCCTTTTATTTCGCTCTTCTCTCCTGTTGATAATTCTTTTTTGTTTCTTTTCTCTTATCGTCTTCTATTCAATTTTCCCTTTTATTTCGCTCTTCTCTCCTGTTGATAATTCTTTTTTCTTTCTTTTCTCTAATCGTCTTCTATTCCTTTTTCCCTTTTACTTCTCTCTTCTCTCCTATTGTGAATTCTTTTTTCTTTCTTTTCTCTTATCGTCTTCTATTCCTTTTTCCCTTTTACTTCTCTCTTCTCTCCTATTGTGAATTCTTTTTTCTTTCTTTTCTCTAATCGTCTTCTATTCCTTTTTCCCTTTTATTTCGCTCTTCTCTCCTGTTGATAATTCTTTTTTCTTTCTTTTCTCTTATCGTCTTCTATTCCTTTTTCCGTTTTACTTCTCTCTTCTCTCCTATTGTGAATTCTTTTTTCTTTCTTTTCTCTTATCGTCTTCTATTCCTTTTTCCCTTTTATTTCGCTCTTCTCTCCTGTTGATAATTCTTTTTTCTTTCTTTTCTCTTATCGTCTTCTATTCCTTTTTCCCTTTTACTTCTCTCTTCTCTCCTATTGTGAATTCTTTTTTCTTTCTTTTCTCTTATCGTCTTCTATTCCTTTTTCCCTTTTATTTCGCTCTTCTCTGCTGTTGATAATTCTTTTTTCTTTCTTTTCTCTTATCGTCTTCTATTCCTTTTTCCCTTTTACTTCTCTCTTCTCTCCTATTGTGAATTCTTTTTTCTTTCTTTTCTCTTATCGTCTTCTATTCCTTTTTCCCTTTTATTTCGCTCTTCTCTCCTGTTGATAATTCTTTTTTCTTTCTTTTCTCTTATCGTCTTCTATTCCTTTTTCCCTTTTACTTCTCTCTTCTCTCCTATTGTGAATTCTTTTTTCTTTCTTTTCTCTTATCGTCTTCTATTCCTTTTTTCCTTTTATTTCGCTCTTCTCTCCTGTTGATAATTCTTTTTTGTTTCTTTTCTCTTATCGTCTTCTATTCAATTTTCCCTTTTATTTCGCTCTTCTCTCCTGTTGATAATTCTTTTTTCTTTCTTTTCTCTAATCGTCTTCTATTCCTTTTTCCCTTTTACTTCTCTCTTCTCTCCTATTGTGAATTCTTTTTTCTTTCTTTTCTCTTATCGTCTTCTATTCCTTTTTCCCTTTTACTTCTCTCTTCTCTCCTATTGTGAATTCTTTTTTCTTTCTTTTCTCTAATCGTCTTCTATTCCTTTTTCCCTTTTATTTCGCTCTTCTCTCCTGTTGATAATTCTTTTTTCTTTCTTTTCTCTTATCGTCTTCTATTCCTTTTTCCGTTTTACTTCTCTCTTCTCTCCTATTGTGAATTCTTTTTTCTTTCTTTTCTCTTATCGTCTTCTATTCCTTTTTCCCTTTTATTTCGCTCTTCTCTCCTGTTGATAATTCTTTTTTCTTTCTTTTCTCTTATCGTCTTCTATTCCTTTTTCCCTTTTACTTCTCTCTTCTCTCCTATTGTGAATTCTTTTTTCTTTCTTTTCTCTTATCGTCTTCTATTCCTTTTTCCCTTTTATTTCGCTCTTCTCTCCTGTTGATAATTCTTTTTTGTTTCTTTTCTCTTATCGTCTTCTATTCAATTTTCCCTTTTATTTCGCTCTTCTCTCCTGTTGATAATTCTTTTTTCTTTCTTTTCTCTAATCGTCTTCTATTCCTTTTTCCCTTTTACTTCTCTCTTCTCTCCTATTGTGAATTCTTTTTTCTTTCTTTTCTCTTATCGTCTTCTATTCCTTTTTCCCTTTTACTTCTCTCTTCTCTCCTATTGTGAATTCTTTTTTCTTTCTTTTCTCTAATCGTCTTCTATTCCTTTTTCCCTTTTATTTCGCTCTTCTCTCCTGTTGATAATTCTTTTTTCTTTCTTTTCTCTTATCGTCTTCTATTCCTTTTTCCGTTTTACTTCTCTCTTCTCTCCTATTGTGAATTCTTTTTTCTTTCTTTTCTCTTATCGTCTTCTATTCCTTTTTCCCTTTTATTTCGCTCTTCTCTCCTGTTGATAATTCTTTTTTCTTTCTTTTCTCTTATCGTCTTCTATTCCTTTTTCCCTTTTACTTCTCTCTTCTCTCCTATTGTGAATTCTTTTTTCTTTCTTTTCTCTTATCGTCTTCTATTCCTTTTTCCCTTTTATTTCGCTCTTCTCTGCTGTTGATAATTCTTTTTTCTTTCTTTTCTCTTATCGTCTTCTATTCCTTTTTCCCTTTTACTTCTCTCTTCTCTCCTATTGTGAATTCTTTTTTCTTTCTTTTCTCTTATCGTCTTCTATTCCTTTTTCCCTTTTATTTCGCTCTTCTCTCCTGTTGATAATTCTTTTTTCTTTCTTTTCTCTTATCGTCTTCTATTCCTTTTTCCCTTTTATTTCTCTCTTCTCTCCTATTGTTAATTCTTTTTTCTTTCTTTTCTCTTATCGTCTTCTATTCCTTTTTTCCTTTTATTTCTCTCTTCTCTCCTATTGTGAATTCTTTTTTTCTTTCTTTTCTCTTATCGTCTTCTATTCCTTTTTCCCTTTTATTTCGCTCTTCTCTCCTGTTGATAATTCTTTTTTCTTTCTTTTCTCTTATCGTCTTCTATTCCTTTTTCCCTTTTATTTCGCTCTTCTCTCCTGTTGATAATTCTTTTTTCTTTCTTTTCTCTTATCTTCTTCTATTCCTTTTTCCCTTTTATTTCTCTCTTCTCTCCTGTTGATAATTCTTTTTTCTTTCTTTTCTCTTATCGTCTTCTATTCCTTTTTCCCTTTTATTTCGCTCTTCTCTCCTGTTGATAATTCTTTTTTCTTTCTTTTCTCTTGTTACTTCCCCTCTTTGCTTCGTTCTTTACCACTTATTCTTTTTCCCTCCTTCACAATATTTTCGTTTATTTTTTTTACCTTTTTTCTTTTACTCTTCCTTCTTTTACTTTATTATTTTCTCTTTAGTTATCATGTTTCTGTAATATTTTTTCTTTTCTTTTTTCGTCTTCCCTTCCTTCTTTTATGCTATACTATTTCGTTCCTTGTTTCATCATTTGCTCTTTCTTGTTCTGTTATCGTCTTCTATTCCTTTTTTCCTTTTATTTTTATTTTCTCTTTCAAGTCTCTTTTCATTGTTTCACCTCTTTTGTCGTTTTTTTTCTGCCTCATTTCAACCCTTGTTATGTTATCTTCATTTTTCTTTCCTTCTTTTTTTTTCATATCTCTTTTTATTGAGTCATTTGCTCATTTCAACTCTTGTCGTGTGCTCTTCCTCTTTTTCCTCTTTTCTTTAACATCTCTCTTCATTGATTTCCTTTTTTCTTGCCATTTTCTTCTTTATTTCTACGTGATTCTAATTTTGTCGTCTCCTCTTCTTTTTCTTCTTTTCTTTGGCGTCACTTTTTATTGATTTCTTTCTTTTCCCACCTTTTACTTCTTTTTTCTTCCTCGTTTCAACTCTTGTCGTCTGCTCTTTCTCTATTTTCTTCTTTTCTTTGACGTCTCTCTTCATTGATTTCATTCTTTTCCCGTCTTTTTCTTCTTTATCTCTACGTCATTTTAACTCTTGTCGTCTCCTCTTCCTCTTTTTCTTCTTTTCTTTGATATCTCTTTTCATTGATTTCCTTCTTTTCCCGCCTTTTTCTTCTTTTTTTCTACCTCATTTCAACTCTTGTCGTCTGCTCTTTCTCTTTTTCCTCTTTTCTTTTCTTTATTGATTTCCTTTTTTCTTGCCTTTTTCTTCTTTATTTCTACGTGATTCTAATTTTGTCGTCTCCTCTTCCTCTTTTTCTTCTTTTCTTTGGCGTCACTTTTTATTGATTTTCTTCTTTTCCCACCATTTTCTTCTTTTTTTCTACCTCATTTCAACTCTTGTCGTCTACTCTTCCTCTTTTTCTTCTTTTCTTTTCTTTATTGATTTCCTTTTTTCTTGCCTTTTTCTTCTTTTTTTCTTCCTCATTTCAACTCGCGTCGTATTCTCTCCCTGTTTTTCCTTCTGTTTTCTCTCACATCTCCTTTCTTTGGACCTCTTCTTTAACCGGGTTTTTTCTTAATTTTCCTGCTTCATTCCACCTCTCGCTGTTTTCTCTTCCTTTTTTTTTCTTCCTTCTCTTATGTTTTCTCTTACGTCTCTTTGATTCTCTTCTTTCCTCGTCTTTTTCTTCTTCTTCTTTTCCACCTCCTTTTAACTCTCGTCGTCCTTTCTTCCTGTTCTTCTTCTTCTTTTCTTTCACGTCTCTTTTCATTTATTCCCTTCTTTTCCCCGTCTTTTTCTTTTCCGCCTCATTTCAACCCTTTGTTTCTCTTACTCTCATCTTCTTTCTTCTTGTCTATTTTCTCTTTCTCTTTGTTTCCATTTCACTTTCTTCCTTATTATTTTTTCATTATTTCCCTTCTTTTCATTTTTTTCTTTTTCTTTCTTTTTTCGATTTCTTGTCTTTTTCTCTTTCTTTTCTTTTCACAGTTTCTTCCATCTCTTTCTTCATCTTTCTTTATTTTATCGTATCTCTCCTTTGTCTCTTTTCCTTAATTCTCTTTCATACGCCATATTCCTTTCTCCATTTTCTCTTTCTCATTTTAGTTTCCTTCTCTATTACTCAACGCTATTTTATTTTTTTGTTTATCTAGATTTTTAGTCGCCATTCATTTTCTATAGATGCCTTTGGACCTGAATCCTTTTCACACTGATTTGTTTACCTTTTAACTTCATCGAGCCTTTCACTTTCACTTTCACTTTCTCCCAAGAGAGATTTCAACTTTCACTTTCAAGAAATTTCCCTTTAATTTGCCTGTCATTTTCATTATTTTTTCTCCTTACTTGAGCTTTCGATTTTCTTTTATTTTAATTCTTCTTTCTTCGCATATCTGTTAATTATTATCTTTATTTTAGTTTATTTTTTAAATCTTCCTGGCATCCTTAAATCTTTTAATTTGTCTTTTTTAACAAATAATTTTAACATTTTTAAAATTTTCTTTATTTTTAGACCTTTTTAATTTCTCTTTATATATATATATTTTTTGTGTTTTGCTTTTGTTTTGTTTTGTTTTATTTTGTTGTTTTTTTGTTTTTTTTTGCTTCCTGGTTGCTTTTCTTAAAAATAACTTTTTAATGCGAATTTTTTTTTTTGGGGGGGGGTAAAAAATGTCTTCTTTTTACGTCATAGCGCCGAATACTCAACTGTAAAGGAGCACCGTGTTGAAAGAGTGCACTGGAAATTGATTGGTTACTTGTCACGTGCTATATGTCACGTGTTCCGTTCCGGCAAGTTTTTTCTTTGGCGATCACGTGATTGATTCATTTTGTTATTTACTATTTATTTTTATTCAGCTCGTCATTTGTTTGTTTTGTTGTTGTTTTTTTTGTTTACTTTTATTGTTGTTTTTTCTTGTTATTTTTTTTAAATTATTCATTATTTCTTTTTTTTTTGTTTGTTTACAATTATAAAATTAAATCAATATCGGCCTGGTCCAGGACTGCAAGAGATAATAAGGTTATTGCGATGTACCAAAAAAAACTTAGGAACAACATTCGTTTCACTGTTTCACCCTGTTAATTCCCAGCCGAATGAGACGGGGTTCCGCTTATATAAGGTGAGCTAGATAATTGTGAACAGATTATAATATAAAGGGAAAAACAAAATTCAACAGAATGTGAGAATAGTGAAACGGATATCTTTACAAGTTAGAAGAACCGAGTTCAAATTCTAGCCAAGTCTGTTATGTCCACGTTTTTGGAAAAGTCTTAAATCTGATTCCTCTCCCCACAGTTCAGTAGCAGCGTAAACTGGGATCTCTCTTGATCAGTTTAAAAGAAGAAAACCGGAATCCAACACCGTGAAGAATGCAACAGGAAAGTACACCACTATCTTTCGCATGCAGACATGCCAATCAATGATAATACCTACCTCTTCATGGTTTGGCGTAAGCCAACTTATACTTTTTCGTAGCTAATTTGATGTAAGCCAACTTATACTTTTCCGTAGCTAATTTTGATGTCAGCTAACATATACTTTTCATGGCTAATTTGATGTAAGCCAAGTTAAACTTTTTCGTAGATAATTTGATGTAAACCAACTTATACTTTTTCTTAGCTAATTTGATGTAAGCCAACTTTTTCTTGGCTAATTTTGCGACGCGGTGTCGAAAATCATGTCCATTTTTACTGGTTAGCACAACATTTTCCTGTATAGAAAAAGAGAATTTTAAAAAGTATTATTTATAGAGAAATTTCCCATAATCTTAAAATTAATTTATCTTGATGAAGTTCATGAATATATAATGAAGCAATGGAATGTCTAGCCACACTGATTAGCTGCGATACAGCGAAACAGTCCTAACTGTGGGTGACGATGCCCTCAACATAATTCGATTGAGCTCTCGGAGAGGAAGGGGTGATTTTAACAACACTGGCTGCTGCTGCTATTGCAATGCTCTTCTACTCGAATCGAGCTCTCCTAGCTACGGACATCTGTCGCATGGTAAGAACGTTAAGATTTCCCGTCCGCTCCGCTGTGCGACGATAGCATGGGGGTAGAATCTCTGACTGATACCAAATCTGTCGGGTTTCGATCTCGGCTTGAAGCAATTAGATGTCTATCCATTCGAATTAGCTAAATTTGTATTTCTCTTTTATGTAATTTATATGCTCTGTTATAATAAATACATTGAGCTCTTTTTGTAGATTTAATATTTTATATTTATTAGGATCCACTTGTATTATATACCATGTATACCTGTATATATATATATATATATATATATATATATATATACGAGGTCTAACTAAAAATATCTTTATTCTTATAATAATTTCTAATTGTCTTCTTTCATATATATATATATATATATATATATATATATATATATAGGCCTGTTAATAAAATTTGAGTAATAAAAAGCCAACAAAATATCAATACTGGTAATAAGGTAGATTATTTATTATGTATTAGACTTACGTTATATATATATATATATATATATATATATATATATATATTATCAGCATTTCACTTCAAGCAAGAGGGATTGCCACTAGTACATGAATGAAAGTAAAAGAAAAGACTGGGTATAGCGAGGATTGAGGAAAGAATAAAAAGAAGGAGGATTAGTCATCAGATGATGTCAATTGATATTACATTTAAATTAAATCAGCGAATCAAGAGGAAGGGAGTTCCACTGTCGGGAAGTGCGAGAGAAAAAGCTGTTGGGGTAAAGAGGAGTAACATTTAACTGTTTCGACAGTAAAAGTAGGTCGCTTAAATTCATGCAGTCGGTGCACTAGTGAAAATAGCTCATCAGAGTAGTTACCATGAAAATATTTGTAGAAAAGACAAAGGGAAGCCACATCACGTCTGTGAAGAAGTGACTGGAGTCGAGATGCCAAGTCAGGACCGATCACATTCCATATCCGCCTTTGGAGTTTGTCGCGAACCTCGAGATGAATAGCGGGGCACCAGACCATATATGGCAACAGTATTCCATGCATGGTAGATTTGTAGATGTGAAGGATAGATTCAGGCAAGAAAAACCTTCTGGCGCGACAGAGAGAACCAACTTTCCTTGCAGTAGATGCAGCTATTGATTCAATGTAGTTGTTCCACCTCAGGTCAGTGGAAAACGTGAGACCGAGAAGGCGCAGTGAGACGCTCTTTTAAATATATATACCGGTAGCACGACTCAAAGTTTCATGGACAACTTAAACTTCAGGTGGTGAGTATAAACTGATCGTTACTTAATTTAAATTTTAAGAAAAATACCAAAAATCTCAATGTTGCCTCAGTTATATATTATACTCGGATTACAGTTTTTATTGTTTGTTTTTTTGTAAATATATTTGGCATTTAAGATAAACGGTATATATATATTTTAGAGTTCTGAATATTATTTTTTTAATATTAAACATAAAGAGAGATTACTGGTTCTTTAAAAAAAAAACAACAAAATAAACAATAATTTACATTATAAATCGATCTCGATCAACGTATTTAAGCAGATATTTATTTTTTGGCCGACATGTAACCATCAATTCATTTCTCTAGTTTAATAAGTTAGGATTAAACTTTTTATGATAACTAATTTTTCAACAAGACATAAATTACACCTATCGCTTTTCCCACTGTAAGAATTGGCTCTTGCTACAATATCCCACGTAATAATGGGTTTATTGCCACCATTCTTTAATTACCAGAAATGTTTTGAGAGAGTAGTGGTGTTTATGTATTTCATATTGCCTTAATTCATTCAATGATGGTAGAAAAGAAATTACCAAGGATTTTCAGTGAAACCAAAATAAAATTTTATATCCTTGCCGGAATGTATGCTAGCTTGGTATACAATATTATCAGTTATATACTGACCGTTTAAAGGGCGATCATATTATTTTTTTTTTGAAGTTCCATTTTTTTTTTAAAGTTGTCTATGTTGGACATATATCTGTTTAATACAATATTGTTATGCTGAAATATACATTTATCGAACTTACTAACGCAGCTACAGCTTATCTTATCATTATTTTTGTTAAAAATCTTTTTTAGTGTTGGTGAATGGTTAAAGTTGTTATGAATTAAATTTAGGAAAATTCTTCCGATATTCGTTCGAACATTACGATTAAAAGGTGTATTAAACCGTATGAAGTTACGCCTCTGTCCAAAATACTCTAAATTGACTTTATGGTTGCTTCATTCTACAGCCTTAATATATTTGATTATTACCAAATATTTTCTTATTTCTCGAATTGGTATCTAATCTAACTTGGACTGGTTTATCTAAGTTATCTAGAATTTTGTGATGGTAGTTTGTTTATTTACTGACGTATCTTGGCTTATATAGATCTTTTCTATATGGTTTGTAATAACCATATGATACGTATATTTATTAATATAATATAATATACAATATTAATAAGGATAATACGTATATTTATTAATATAATATACAGTATTAATAAGGATAATACGTATATTTATTAATATAATATACAATATTAATAAGGATAATACGTATATTTATTAATATAATATAGAATATTAATAAGGATAATACGTATATTTATTAATATAATTTAATATACAATATTAATAAGGATAATACGTATATTTATTAATATACAATATTAATAAGGATAATACGTATATTTATTAATATACAATATTAATAAGGATAATACGTATATTTATTAATATAATATAGAATATTAATAAGGATAATACGTATATTTATTAATATAATATACAATATTAATAAGGATAATACGTAGATTTATTAATATAATATACAATATTAATAAGGATAATACGTAGATTTATTAATATAATATACAATATTAATAAGGATAATACGTAGATTTATTAATACAATATACAATATTAATAAGGATAATACGTATATTTATTAATATATACTTTATAGCTCTGTTGTATTACATCGAGCACTGTTTTATTAACACTAGCACTATATGCGGGATATATATATATATATATATATATATATATATGTATATATATATATATATATATATATATATATATATATATATATATATATATATGTAATATTGCACTTTGAGTGCTGATGTCAATAAAATCGTGCTCGATAGAAAATAGCAGAGCTATAGATTATATATTAATAAAAATATACATTTATTTCCTCACTGGGAGCCGACTAAGGTGCTCAATTGAGTTGTGCAACTGGTGAGAAAAATAATGTATATTTATTATTAACATATAAATTACAGCTCTATTTTATTAACACCAGCACTCAATGTGCAATATTATATATATATATATATATATATATATATATATATATATGTGTGTGTGTGTGTGTGTGTGTGTGTGTGTGTGTGTGTGTGTGTGTGTGTGTGTGTGTGTGTGTGTGAGAGAGAGAGAGAGATAGAGTTACATTGTCTTTGACGGAATGTATGCTAAGTCGGTATACTATATTATCAATCATACATTGACCGTTTAAGGGACAGATCATATTTTTTTCAGCAGTTACGTTTATTTTTACAAAAGATTACGTCATCTTTGTTGGAAATATATTTGTTTACTATAATGTTGTTATGCTGGGTTATAGATTTGTCTATGTTATTCACACAGCTATAACTGATCTTAACATTATTTTTGTTAAAAATCTTTTTTTTTAATATTATTTCATGGTTAAAATGATTATGAATTAAAATTAGGAAAATTCTTCCGATATTAGTTCGAACAATACGAATAATAGGGAGATTAAACCATGTTATTTTACTCATACGGTGTTTCTGTCAAGATGGAAGAGGTGTTCACCATGTTGATACCCTTGTTCCCCTAGTCGACATTTTAACGATGCCATCTTCTAAACATTTGATATAAATTGCACAGTATAAATTCATTGTTACTGTTTCACTATCAGGTGATTTTAGACCAACTTATGAGCATGTAGCCTTAAGCAATTTTAGATGGTTTAATCACTGCTTACTGAGGGCATCAATCTACAGTTGCTATAGACGTTATTATGAGAGAATATTTTTAGCAGGTACTCTCCAGCCATCATCTTTTGATCTCCGAATGTAGGGCAGCATCTCTTGCACTCTTCTTTCCAAGGTACACATAACCATATGTTTCCTTGAATGGTCTTTCTCTTTACAGTAGATGATGATGATTTAGCATGGCTGTTAAACCTGGCCTTAGTTTTTCCCAGGCTGACTGGTTGGCTCACAGTAAGGATAACATTGATCATTTTCTATAATACTTATAGTGTATGGCCTCTTAGGATGATGTCATCTGCGAAGTTTACCTGGCAGAGGTGTTCGCCATGTTGATACCCTTGTTCTCCCAGTTTACATTTTGATGATGGCGTCTTGTAAAGATGTAAACATTCTTGGCGAAATGTTGTCGCTTTCTAATTTGATCTTGTTGGTGTTTTGGTATAATCTGAGAGCGGATGTATTGTCACTGTGGAGGTTATTTAGTAGTGTGTTCTAAGTAGGGTCCCCTCCTTGGTTCTCTACTGTTGTGAATAATAGGGGTGACCTCGGAGTGTTTAAACGCCTGCTGCCAATACTTTATAAATAGGGAAGTATTCCATTTTGATCGCCTGGAAAAAAAATGGAAAAGACATATCAGAGAGGCTACTTGGTTTCAGTGAGAAAAAGAAGAAAGTAACAAACAAACAAACAAACAAACAAAGGAAAATAGTAGTGTTTAACGCTTGCTGCCAATACCTCATAAATAATGAACCATTCCGTTTTGATCACCTGGAAAAATGGAAAAGACATATCGGAGACGCTACTTGGTTTCAGTGAGAAAGAAAAGTAAAAGAAAGAAAGGAAGAAAAATAGAACTGTTTAAAGTCTGCTGCCAATTATCTCATAAATAATGGACTATTCCGTTTGGATCACCTGAAAAGACGGAATACACATATCAAACACGTTACTTGGTTTCAGTGAGAAAAATAAAAAATGAAGGCAAGAACGGAAGATAGAACTGTTCAACAACTGTTTCAGGGAAATGAAAAAATTGTCAATTTCAACTCTGTTCATTTGTACCCCCTTACTTCTTTGAATAACGACTAGTTTTCAAATTTATGATTGTTATTGCAATATTTCGTTAATGTTTTTGAGCTCAAATATTTAACGATGCGATAGGGGGATTTCTACGGATATTTTATTGCCGTAAAAAACGCCATGAGCTTATTCACTCATTAACTTAAGAACTAAGATTCATCAGAAAATTCAAATAGGTGAACAGTAAAATTTTCAAGTGAGCAAACGAAATTTGATAAAAATAGATTTGAAATACAGCAACAATTAAAAAAAGAATTTTTTAAAAATGCAAATAATTAACTCATTAATAACTACACTACCATCACCACAACCCCGCCCCCACCAAAAAAACTATGTTGGTCATTATTTCGAAATAGGCAGAAACCTATAATACCAAACTTATAATTAATAAGGATTTTTTTATCAACATATAATTAATACTGGGTTATTTTATAAGTATATAATTTGTTTGTTTGTTTTTAATAGGAAAAACGCGTTTTTGAAATTTGTAAGAGGTGAGTTTAAGATTTTAAAATTTCGAATGAACACCAAAAACATTTTCAAATCTCGAACGAATGCGAGAAACATTTTGAAATCTCAAACGAATGCGAGAAATATTTTCAAATTTCAAACGAATTGCGAGGAACAAATTTGAAATCTCGAACGAATGCGACAAACATTTTCAAATCTCGAAAGAATGCGAGGAACATTTTGAAATCTCGAACGAATGCGAGAAACATTTTGAAATCTCGAACGAGTACGTTTGAAATCTCAAATGAATGCGAGAAACATTTTGAAATCTCGAACGAATGCGGGAAACATTTTGAAATCTCGAACGAATGCGAGAAACATTTTCAAATCTCCAAAGAATGCGAGGAACATTTTCAAATCTCGAACGAATGCGAGAAACATTTTCAAATCTCGAAGGCGTACGGGAAATATTTTGAAAAATATCTATATTCGAACTATGGTCCTCAACTTTCTTGTTATTTCAATGTTTCGGCCATTGTGCTCTCTGGCCTTCTCAGTTGTCTGGTAACCTCCAGGGAATTCTGAACTGAACACTTTATTTAATCTAAATGAGTAGATTTTCTTGTTCCACTGGTCATGCCTGCTAATTGGTGTTGCAACTGCAGCAATAAAAACATGGCAGGCAGCAGCAGTTGCAACCTAATCAGCAGGCAGTTTAGATTTTAAAGATTCAAGTTCATTACAGCAAATTGTCTTGGCAAATTAAAGCGTTGGTTTGTGAATTTGTTGGCATAATGATTGCGAGTTCAGTCCCTGGATCGGGCAATGTGTACTTAACTCAGTGGATACAGGCAAAACTGAGCAGTATTTAACATAATATCTAGACGATAACCCTAGACATGATCGGTGGTTTTTATTTTTATTCTAGTTCTGTTCAGTTATTGCCCGCTCGTTTCCACTGATTGCAAGTACACACTGCCCGACCCAGGGATTGAACTCACATACCAATAGACGTTATTCATAGACATGAGTAGGGGAACGAAAATAGTGTGACCCCGTCGATTAAAAAAAAGGATTCATTTCAGAATTCCCTGTAGGTTAGCCAGATTGATATACACCTGAGGAAGGCCGAGAGCACAACGGCCGAAATTCTGTGATAAAAACAAGAAACAAGAGGATAATAGACCGAATATAAATAGTGTCAAAATTGATGACTCCTCATCCCAGAAATTCAGACAAAAAGATTTTGAAATCTGCAAAGTTGTTGAAACTGATGCAAGTAAAACCGAAGTATCGGAAGATTTTTCAAAATCTCGAGGGGATGCGTAAAAGAATTTCGAAATCTCGAAAAGTGTTACGAAAAAGATTTTGAAATCTCGACGGAACGTGAGAAATATTTTGAAATCTCAGAGTGGTAAAAAGCTTGAAAAATGTTATGTTCATTCATTTTAATTATTTTACTCTTTCTTTGTTCAGTCATTTTTGTTTCTTTAAATTCCCGCATTTCGTCGTAATTCTTCCTCTCTCCATTTTGTTCAATACGTTCATTTGATATACATCGTCTTCCATCTTACATTATTATCTTCTTTCTCGTCTGCCGGTCTTTGTCCGATTTTTCCTGACCCATTTTTCCTCCTCCACTGCCCTTCTTCTCCATCTTCCTCTTTCTCGTTTTATATCTTCAACCTTTTCTCGCTTTTATTCATTACTCTTATCATCCATTCTGATATGTCGCTTAGGAAAGCCTCGGCGTCTCTCCGCCCAGTAATTTACTAGATTCATTAAATCAACATCCTGTAGTCACATCCTCGGCTGGTTTGCGATTGTCCCTCTGCTAGGAACATTTGGCGGGAGATTCGGATGATTTCCAAATGAAGGAAACGTCAAAGAAAGAAAGAAAGAAAGAAAGAAAGGGGATGGGGAAATAACTGATAAGAAAGAAAGAAAACAAGGATCAGAAGAAAGAAAGAAAGAAGATAAGAAAACAACAGATGAGAAAGAAACAAAAAATATGAAAAAATAAAGGGTAATAACAAAATAATGAACGAAAAAATAAAAATAAGTCATAAATTATCATATAATTACAAAAAGAAAGAAAGAGTGAAAAGCAATAGAGATATAATGGAAAAGAAAGGAAAAAAAGAAAGAATAAATAGCAACAGTGAAATGATAGAAAAGAAAGAAAGAAAGAGTGTAGAGAAATAGAGAAATAATGGAAAAGAAAGAAAGAAAGAAAGAAAGAAAGAGTGGAGAGCAATAATGAAATAATGGAAAAGAAAGAAAGAAAGAAAGAGTGGAGAGCAAGAGTGAAATAATGGAAAAGAAAGAAAGAAAGAAAGAAAGAAAGAAAGAAAGAAATAATAAAAGAAAGAAAGAAAGAAAGAAAGAGTGGAGAGCAATAGAGATATAATGGAAAAGAAAGAAAAAAGAAAGCGTGAAGAGCAACAGTGAAATGATAGAAAAGAAAGAAAGAAAGAAAGAAAGAAAGAAAGAAAGAGTGAAGAGAAATAGAGAAATAATGGAAAAGAAAGAAAGAAAGAAAGAAAGAGTGAATAGGAATAGGAAAAATAATGGAAAAGAAAGAGTGAAGAGCAATAGAAAAATAATTAGAAAGAAAGAAAGAAAAAAGAAAGAAAGAAAGAAAGAACGGGGAATAGAAAAAATAATGGAAAACAAAGGGTGAAGAGCAATAGAAAGAAAGAAAAAAGAAACAAACAAACAAACAAACAAAGAGTGAAGAGGAATAGAAAAAATAATGAAAAAGAAAGAGTGAAAAGCATTAGAAAAATAATTAGAAAGAAAAAAGAAAGAAAGAAAGCAAAAATGAGTGAAAAGCAATAGTGAAATAATGGAAAAGAAAGAAAGAAAGAAAAAGGAAGAGTGAAGAGTGTAATAAATGTAAACCAGTCTTCGAAGGAGCTATAGTCAACGATGAAATTATACGTACAGCCATCAATTTTGAATATTTTTATCCATTTCTCAGAATCTAATACCCGGATGATGCCAGGTTATGTCAATAAGCACAAAAAATTATATAAAACTCTATTTTCAGAACAACAATTTAAATACAAATTTGATCAGCGAATTATACAAGATAGGAAAAGACAAAATTATTCGCACAGTATGAAAATTAGATAAAATTAAACACTTTTCATGATATTATTAGTCAATGGAATGTCCTCCCATCTTTATAACGTGCTGTAATAGTTTTCTAAAGTTTTTGATGAGATTTGAAGAAGTCTTTTCTGGGATTTTCTTCCACTGTTCAATGGTTACACGTTCTAATTCCTGAAGGTTTTTTGGTGACCGACGATTTATTCGAACTTCCAATTCTTGCCATAGATTTTCAATAGGATTCAAGTCAGGACTATTTTGAAGTCCATGGTAGAATTGTAATTTTCTTTTTCTGAAGTCACGCAGTCACTGATTTAGACGTGTGTTTGGGATTATTATCTTGCTAGAAAGTAAATCGCCGACCTAGGTGAAGATTTTGCGCTGATAGTTGTAGATTTTCATCCAGAATTTTTAAATAGTCTGAAGATTTCATTATTCCTCTTATTGCATTTAATTGCCCACTCCCCCTTGAGATAAAACAACCCCAAGACATCATCGAGCTGCGTCCATGTTTTAATGTTGCCACTGTGTTCTTTGGGAGGAAAGCCTCACCCTTCTTGCGCCAAATCTTCTGTACATCATTATTTCTATGTTTTTGTTTCATCACAAAAGCAATATTCTTTGTCCAAGAACGTTTTAGAAAAATTAAACCGAGCAACAATTGGCATGGTTTGTGAAGAGGGGTTCGTCGTGGTTGGTTTCTCTACAACACATTTCTATTTAAACAACATTATATTGTGCAAGTACTTACGCTGATACCCATCGTATCCAATCTTTTGGCGATGTCTTTCAAGACAACTCTTGGGTTTATATTAACCTCGCGACACAGATTTAGTTCAGTTTGGGTTTTCTTCCACGCCCAGGCAAATTCTCTGTCGTGCCAAACAGTTTAAATTTCTTTATAACGGACAGTATCGTAGATCTAGGGATAGCTAACCGGTTTGAAATAAGCTATAACTTTTTCCCGATTTGTTGAAGTTAATAATTCTATGTCTCAAGTCAGCGCTAATCTCCTTTGTTTTCCCATCGTGTTGTTAGCCTAAGAATAAAAATGGTGACACTCTGTGCACCACGTGATGTTCTTTGCAAGGTTTATTGTATAAAATGCAATTTTGGCACAAGGCCGAAAATGGGGGGAATTGGTTGAGGCTGGTTCTCAATTACTATCTTATACTTAGCTAATCCGATTCACGACCCAGTCACTCGTTACAATTTGCAGATTCACCACAAGAAGTCATCCATCATCAATCAATCCTCCATATACCATTCTCTCAGGGAACAAACAACAAAACAGACTATGACATAAAAATTTAATGAACATAAAATTCTTTTTTAAGACATTTTTTGTGTTTATACGTTCTTTTATAGATACAAATATTTAAGTAAATGCTCTGTTTATAATAAATAGTATTAACGACATTTACCGGCCTGAATGTCCGAGAAATTGTCATAGAAAATATGCGTCCTCCGACAAGAATCGAACCTGTAACCTATGCGAAACGTGCTTTTACCGACTGAGCCACAGAGGAGCGTTTCAGTTAGCAAGGTCGATTTTACTGTTTTTAAACTACAATTCTCCATGATTTTCTCTCGTACATTCATTTCTGCTCGATGCGTATCCAAATGGTAACAAATGACGTCACACATTATGAAATGGACAAAGTCCGACAATTATTTTAAGACATTTTTTTATGTTTATACGTTCTTTTTATACATACAAATATCTAAGTAAATGCTCTGTTTATAATAAATAATAAATTTCTCGGACAATCAGGCCGGTACATGTCGTTAATACTGTTTATTATAAACAGAGTGTGGCGGACTTCACCACATTAATTTATCTTTAGATTAAGAAACAAAACTGACATGGAAAAGGATAAGCAAAAGACATCGTTAGACATAAAATATGTATTTAACAAGATGTACAATCAAACAACAATGTGAAAGAAAGCATGCATTTAAGTGAGAAAAGGTTGAATAAAACAAGAATTGTCTCTCTTTAACTATTATTTTTGTATTTCAAAGTTCACTGGAAGAATGTTTATAACTGTTCTCAGAAGATTTTGCTGTGTAAGAAAAATATGTTAGTGTATAAGGAATGTTCAGCATGTGAGTGGTGGTTTGAGTGAGAAGGTTGGAGCATGGATTCAACTGACGTGGATTCGTTTGGAATTCTCACTAATTAGATAAGAAAAATTCTTGCTTATATAAGTAAAGTTACTCTTCACGTGCAGTCGATCTGATTGGTTAGCATTGACCAATCAGCGAGCGAGTTTTGGGGAGACTTAAGAAAGCTTCTGGGATCCGTTTCTCCCAGAAGTGCACAAAATTGACTACATGGAAATAGAGCGATTACAAAATTGTCGCATTGCTGCGATTTGTAAATTGTCTATAATAATGTAGTGGTGATTTATTAACCAATGAATGCTTGGCGTTGTATGTGATTTGTATGTATGTATGTATGTATGTATGTATGTATGTATGTATGTGTGTTCTATATAGATCGGCACAAGAGCATTTACTTAAATATTTGTATCTATAAAAAGAACGTATAAACATAAAAAAAGGTCTTAAAATAATTACCGGACTTTGTCCATTTCATAAAATTCTATATATAAAAATCTGTAGATGATATACAATGACCGGGGAGGAGATGAACCGCAAAACAAACTAAAATGACAAAACAAACAAAATAAAGATAACTGCACGTGACGTTCCTTGCTGGAATTATCACAAATATTCTACTGAATAAATCGTCTAGAAGGCTTCACCGATAAAAATAATTATATAAATTACTTATACTTACACGAATCAATCAATTTAAAACGATATTTTATACTGTACGAATAATTTTGTCTTTTCCTAATTTGCATAAATCGCCTGTCAAATTTGTTGTATTTAACCTGTTGTTCTGAAAATTGAGTTTTATTTTCATTTTTTTTTTGTGGTTATTAACATATAAAAAAAACTGGCATCGTACGGGCATTAGATTCTCAGAAATTGATAAAAAAAATTTCAAAATTGATGGGTGTACGAATTATTTCGTCGTTGACTGTAAGTCTTTGTTTGCTGAGAGAATGAGGCTTCGTATTGCATCTACAGCTTTGATCTCGTGGTTACTGGCGGCTGTTTAATAGTGTATTAAATAAGTGCAAGTTTTCTATGCTGCTTCTCTTCAATCAATTTAAGGTCTTAACACCTTGTTGATAAAACAGAATGCTTCGCCCGTGAATTCTTTTTAAACCCTTCTCTTGAGTCATCTGGAGAATCCTTGCCTGACTTTACACTTGGAACTGAGTCTCTGTTGAGTGATATGCATATAACCCCTTCCATGGCTTCTGCTGTCATCTCTAATCTAGACCCGCACAAAGCATGTGAACCTGATGGTATCCCTGTAATAGTCCGTCAGAAATGGGCTCCCGAACTAGCTCCTGTTCACTCTAAACTGTATATAAAGCTTTCTTGCTTACTGGAAATCCTCATCTGTTTTCCACCTTTAAGAAATCAGGTGAACAGTCCGACCCTTCCAACTATCGGCCTTCTACCAATTTTTGGCAAATTACCATAGGCCCTGATCAATGCTGAATTGGTTGAGAATCTCAAATTGCATCTATTTGTGTAATAACGCTTACTGCGGAAATAGTTTTTCAAGCTTTAGATAAGAATGAATGGTGAAACTCTGGTTGTTGTCTTGCATGTCTCGAAGGCATTTGACATAGTTTCGCATACTGGTCTTCTTCACAAGTTGAAAGGTTATGGAATTTCTGGACGAATTTTTGAACTGATTAAGTCTTCCTTCTCGAATCGCGAAATGAAAGTTGTCTTGAACGGCCACTCCTCTAGATCTTTTTGTATCAATGCAGGCGACCCTCAGGGCTCTATACTTGGACCTACATTGCTCCTAATTTTCATCAATAAATACATGTCCGCTTTCTGCTTTCATTCTTGTTGGAAATTGTCTCCTGTAGTTCCACTCTTTAAGAACTCAGTTGAACCATCCGATTCTTCTATCGGCCTATTTGCCTATTTGTGGCAAAGTACTTAAGGATCTAATCAACTCTGAACTGGTTAATAACAAAACATCTCAAGGTCTTCTTTCAGATAAGTAATATGGCTTTCGCTTCTCTAAGTCAATTGCTAATGTATTAACGATTATTGCTGAAAGTGTCTATCAAGCTTTAGATAGAAATGCTGAAGGCATTTGACAGGGTTTGGCATACCAGATTTATTCCCAAGTTGATAAGTTATGGTATTTCTGGACGAATTTTTTTAACTTTCTTACTTACTGGAAATCCTCATCTATTTTCCGGCCTTTAAGAAATCATGCGAACAGTCCGGCCCTTCCAACTATCGGCCTTCTACCAATTTTTGGTAAACTGCTAGAGTTCCTGATCAATGCTGAATTGGTTGAGAATTGCAGGGCTTTCTTTCAGATAAGCAATAGGGCTTTCGTTTCTAGACGTCAACTACTGATGTAATAACAATTATTGCGGAAATAGTTTATCAAGCTTTAGATAAGAATGGTGAAACTCTGGTTGTTGCCTTGCATATCTTCGAAGACATTTGACATAGTTTCGTTTAAAGGTTATGGTATTTCTGGGCGAATTTTTGAATTGATTCAGTCTTCCTTCTCGAATCGCGAAATGAAAGTTGTTTTGAACGGCCACTCTTCTAGATCTTTTTGCATTAATCTAGGTGTCCCCCAAGGCTCTATCCTTGAACATACATTGTTCCTAATTTTGATCAATGACCTTCGTGATGGGTTCAGTTTTCCACTCGATATGTATACTGATGGCACAACTATTTACTCCTTTCTTAATAGTAATCTTGATAGGTTCGATACGGTCCGCTATTAACTGGGCCAAGGAATGGCTTGTTAATTTTTAACGCCTACAAAACAAATCTGATTTCTATTAATTAATTGATGTATTAACGACTATTTCTGAAAGAGTCTATCAAGATTTAGCTGAGAATACTGAAACACGAGCTGTTGCATTAGACATCTCGAAAACGTTTGATAGGTTTTAGCATACTGGTCTTCGTAACAAGTTGAAAGGCTATGGTATTCCTGGACGAAATTTGGAACTGATTCGATCTTTCCTATCAAATCACGAAATAAAAGTTATCCTAAACGGCCACTCTTCAAGATGGTTTCCATTAATGCAGGTGTCCACCAGGGCTTTAGCCGTGGAACTATGTTGTTCCAAATTTTCATCAATGACCTTCCTGAAGCGATTAGTTCTTAACTTGATCTCTATTTAGATGGCAAAAACTATTTTCAAAAGATCAAATTGGCAGATGATCTAAAAATTACCTACAATCTACTTTTAATTGGGGCAAGGAATAACTTGTTAATTTTAACGCCTTCAGAACGAAACTGCCCTATAACCAATCATCAAAGAGACCTATTTGAGCCTTCGATTAGCATGACTGATGCTAACCTGCAGTGAATAAAATTATTTGCTGATTAGAAGTGGAAAGAATATATTGAATCATTGCTAGGTTTGCTGATAAGGAGAGTTGGCTTATTGTGTTGTACTAGACATTTTTTCTCTAAAATCTTAGATATTTATAAATCTAAAATTCGTCCATGATTTGAGTATTGATAGCACATATTCTATGATTCTTCCTGCTATATATTCAGAGATTCTTGATAAACATCCATATAAAGAAGAATCCGCAAAGGTACTATTCCTGACCTGGCATCTCGGTTTTAATAACTTTCTCATCACTGTAATGTTGTCCACAAGTTCCTGGTGCATTTACATAGAAACAGGAATGGCTGGGCACCTCACCTCTCCTCTTCTCATCTACAGATTCAAGCACAACATTAGCCATCAGTTTCTGTTTATTAGTAAGTGTTTCAATGTCTGGGTGATCGAGGTCTTCATGATGGTCAAGCTGCGGTAGTCCAATAGGTTCCTGCAGCATAATGGTCTTCGTAACAAGTTGAAAGGTTATGGTATTCCTGGACGAAATTTGGAACTGATTCAGGCTATCCAATCAAATCATGAAGTGAAAGTTATCCTAAATGGCCACTCCTCTAGATCATTTGCATTAACGTAGGTGCTCACCAGGTCTTTAGCCGTGGAAGTATGTTGTTCCAAGTTTTCATCAATGACATTCCTGAAGCGATCAGTTCTTAACTTAATATCTACACACATGCCACGACCATTTTCAAAAGGTCAAATTGGCAGCCTATATAAAAAAAAATAACCTACAATCTACTGTTAATTAGGGCAAGTAATGGCCTGTTAATTTTAACGCCTCCTGAACGAAATTGACCTATAAACTAATCATCAAAGGGATCCATTTGTGCGTTCGATCTGCATGATTGATGCTAACCGTCAGGGGATAGATTTGCTGATTAAAAGTGGAAATAATATAACGAATGAATTCCTAGGTTTGCGAATTAAAAGATGTCTTGAACAGCCACTCTCCTAGAACTTTTTTGCATCAATGCAGGCGCCCCTCGGGGCTCTATACTTGGACCTACATTGCTCCTAATTTTCATCAACGACCTTCCTGATAGCATCAATTCGGCATTTATGCTGACGATACAACCATTTATTCAATGTCTTAATAGTAAGTCTGAGCGATTCGATAAGCTCAAATTGGCAGCCGATCTGAGGCAGGAAATTGCCTGTAAATTTTAACCCCTAGAAAACGAAACTACTATCGTTTAATTGTCTGAAAGAACCATTCTTACCATCCATTCTCATAACTGAGAGTAATCTTCAGGAAGGTGACATTGCGCATTCTCAGACTAACGTCTTCCGCTGACAAGAATTGGAAAGATAATATTGAATCTATTGCTAGGTCTGTTAAGAATGTTGGTTCCTTGTGTCGTGCTTTTTCTACTAAATCTATCTTACATATTTATAAATCTACCATTTGTCCGTACTTAGAATATTGCTGCCGTGTATGGTCTGGTGCTTCTGCTATATAATTAGAGATTCTTGATAAAATGCAAAGAAGAATCTATCTTACATATTTATAAGTCTACAATTCATCCTTGCTTTGAATATTGCTGCTTCATCTGGTCTGGCGCTTCTGCTATATATTTAGAGATTCTTGATAAAATGCAAAGAAGAATCTATCATACATATTTATAAGTCTACCATTCATCCTTGCTTTGAATATTGCTGCCATATCTGGTCTGGTGCTTCTGCTATATATTTAGAGATTCTTGATAAAATCCAAAGAAGAATCTATCTTACATATTTATACGTCTACCATTCATCCTTGCTTTGAATATTACTGCCACATCTGGTCTGGTGCTTTTGCTATATATTTAGAAATTCTTGAAAAAGCCGATCAAGAATCTGCAATGCTATTGATCCTGACCTGGCACCTCGCATTCAGTCATTTCCCTACCGCCGTAATGTAGCTTCCCCGTGTCTTTTCTATAAATATTTTCATGGTAACTGTTCGGATGAACATTCTTCTGTCGTACTTAGACGTTATGCATTTAAGTACAGTACTCGATTGGCGGACAGGTCTCAACATTCTACAGTTGAAATGGTTAGATGTAACGGTAAGTTCTATGCTAACAGTTTCTTTTCCCGCACTTCCCGCTTGTGGAACTCCCTTCCGGGTTCTTGCATCCGAGTACACTTTGACCTTCAAAAATTTAAATGCAACGTCAATCGTTATCTTCTGTCTTCTTAATTCCAGTTCTTTTATTGCCCTCTCTCATTAATAGTAGTTTTTCTCATATTCTCTAACACTCAGTAACCCCTTGCGTCCTAGTGGCTTTATTGCCTTTGAACTTCAAAAATTTAAATGCAATGTCAGTCGTTATCTTCTGTCTTCTTAATTCTTGTTTTTTCATTGTTCTTTCACCTTAATAGTGTTTGCCTCATATTGTCTACCACTCAGTAACACCTTACGTCTTTGTGGCTTTGTTACCTTGCTTGGGGTGAAACGATTTTTTTTTATGAAAGGAACACAAAGAAAATGGGGTTAGTCTGCCTCCGTAAATATGGCATGCAGAGTTCTAGCTGTGAAGGCATGAGCTGGTGGAACGAAGGAATGTATTTCGTCCGAACATCTGTCATAGTAATTAGCGATAGAGTAGTGAAAGGCTGACAACGTTTCGTCTGTGAGACAAAGGTTGCAAGGCAATATTTCATCACCCAAAAGGCAGGATAAGTGCTTTTGAATAGTTGGATGGTGAGGATTGGCAACCCTAGCACATTTATGGCTGTAATGCTCGATCCTTGGTCTGATAAGACTCTTGTAAAGATAGACCATGGCAGATGTAGTTTGGTATTTTATGGAAGGATAGAATGAAACACATAATCTCTCGCAAAAAAATATTAAAAATAAAAAATATAATCCAAAATATTTTCCCGCTTTAAACAACCCCTGAAGGCTTGAAAAAACGTTGAAAAAAAATCATCTGCATCCGCCATAAAACATTTTCTTAACACGCTTACAAGCCGTAAGATCTGACTGTTTCATCCACTGACAGTTCCCGAAAAAGATTTACTTTTCTCTAAGAAAATAATACCCCCTACCGGAACCAGTGTTTTGAACCATTGAACTTCTTGTCACTTGTCTAGTAACCTAACCTAAAACAATCAGCAGAAACTATCTTTTTTTCTGTGGGATTAACAGAAGCTGTTTTCATCATTATAGATAAAAAGTCACTGAAAAGCGGAAGCAGTTTTGCTCTATAAAAACATTCCTTCCGACACGATTTATTTAGCGTTGTTTTCATTATCACCAATTTTTATCATTTTCAGACGAGGATTTGCTTAGGGCGGCATGAATCAGATCAATAAAAGCAGTCAATTAATATGAGAAAATATCAACATCCACTTAGTTGTATCTAATACATTAAACATATCGAATAGTATATCTTGCCGATCCAGGGAAGATAGACACCAAGGTTATTTTACCGGTCTCAGTAAAACAGACACCAAGGCTATTTTGCCGTTCCCGGTAAAATGGACACCAAGGCTATTTTGCTGTTCCCAATAAAACAGACACGAGGGCTATTTTACCGATCCTGTAAAATAGACACAAAGTTTATTTTACCGGTCTCAGTAAAACAGACACCATGTATATTTTACTGATCCCATTAAAACTAACATCAAGGCTATTTTGCCGATCCCAGTAAAACAGATATCAAGACTATTTTGCTAATGCTGGTAAAATAAACACCAAGGTTACTTTACAGGTCTCAGTAAAACAGATACCAAAGCTATTTTGCCGATCCCGGTAAAATAGACACCAAGACTATTGTGCTGATCCCAGTAAAACAGACATCAAGGTTATTTTACCGATCCTGGTAAGATAGACACCGACGTTATTTTACCGTCCTCAGTAAAACAGACACCAAGTCTATTTTTCCGGTCTTGGTAAGACCCAGTTTTTTTCTTACTGGTATCAATAAAACAGACACCAAGCCTATTTTGCTGGTCCCAGTAAAACAGACATCAAGGCTATTTTCTGGTCTCAATAAAACAGACATCAAGGCTATTTTACCGATCCTGGTAAAATAGACAGCCAGGTTATTTTACCAGTCTCAGTAAAACAGACACCAAGGCTATTTTGCCGGTCCGGGTAAAACAGGCACTAATGCTATTTTGTCAATCCCAGTAAAATAGACACCAAGGCTATTTTGCTGGTCCCAGTAAAACAGACATCAACGTTATTTTACCGATCCTGGTAAGATAGACACCAAGGTTATTTTACCGGTTTCAGTAAAACAGACACCAAGGCTATTTTGCCGGTCCCAGTAAAACAGACATCAAGGCTATTTTTCTGGTCCCAGTAAAACAGACATCAAGGCTATTTTACCGATACTGGTAAAATAGACACCCAGTTTATTTTACTGGTCTCAATAAAACAGACACCAAGGCTAATTTGCTGGTCCCAGTAGAACAGTTACCAAGGCTATTTTGCCGATTCTGGTAAAACAAACACCTAGGTTATTTAACCGGTCCCGGTAAAACAAACTTCAAGAGTATTTTGTTGGTCCCGTTGAAATAGACCAAGGCTATTTTGCCAGTCCATGTAAAGTAGACACCAAGGCTATATTTGGTAATATTCCGTGGTAAAATCATTAAAAACATTAACATTATCTAAATACATTTATTTTATAAAATCATTCGAACACAATAATATAAAAGGATCATTAGTAATTTATTTGTATAGTAAAATAATTTACAATGCATTTCTATAGAAAAATAATTATCAACACATTTCTATAATAATTATCAATAATTGTTTATAATAACATTATTTCAACTTAATTAATTTAGTAAAATCGTTTGCAATTAGTAATTTATATAGAAGAATAATCACTAATTTATTTCTATGGTAAAATAATTAAAAATGCATTTCTATAGTAAAATAAGTAAAAATGCATTTAACATTCAGTATCTGTCTACATTTCTGAAATAAGAATAGATATAAAATATTTACTTACCAACTGCATAACATCTGTATCTGTCTATATTTCTGAGATGAGATATTATGTACACTATTTACATTATTCGGACTATTGTCCTAAACTTTGTCACTATATTTATTACAACGTTTCGGTCGTTTTACGCTCCGGCCTTCTTCAGTATCTGTCTATATTTCTGAGATGAGGTAATATGTACACTATTTACATTAATCGGACTATTGTCCTCATCTTTGTCGCCATATTTATTACAACGTTTCGGCCTTTCAGTATTTGTCTATATTTCTGAGATGAGGTATTATGTACACTATTTACATTATTCGGACTATTGTCCTCATCTTTGTCGCCATATTTATTTATTGCAACGTTTCGGCCGTTGTACACTACGGCCTTCTTCAGGTGGTTGGAATGTCGAACTGAACCCTTTATTTCGTTTACTGGCTATTTCCTCAAGGACATATGGCACAGTGGATAATGGCGTTAGTTAGACCCAATGACAGGACCCAAAGAGCGTGAGTTCAATACCCGGTTAAGGCAGTGGAGAACTTGGAGAGGGGAATTAACAAGTGGTAAGTGATAACTGACATCCATTAAATATGGCACGTGGAACTAGAACAGTGTACCCCAGTGAGCGAAATAAAGGATTCAGTTCGACACTCCAACCACCTGAAGAAGGCCGGAGCGTACAACGGCCGAAACGTTGTAATAAATATGGCGACAAAGATGAGGACAATAGTCTGAATAATGTAAATAGTATGCATTTAACATTATTTTAAATGCATTTCTGTGGTAGAGTCATTCTATATACGTTGATACATTAGATACATTGGCAATCTGTTTTTATCGTAAAATAATTTGCACTGCATTTCATTGTAAAATTATGTAAAATGTATTGAATAGTTTTAATCAGCATCTACCAGCTTAATATTCGGAAAATCAATTTGAATGTGCTATAGGTACGTTAATTCACCTGAGATGGCGATATTTGTGCATTTATTAAACAGCTACCAATGTGACAATGGTCCTATAATCAATACATGTTTCAGAAGTCATTCGATATTAGGTCCCACCAGCCATCCCTCTCTAAGCATCAGTAGTTGTTAGGTTTAGGTATAATTAAACCTTTTATTACATATATTTATACTTTTTTTATATATTTATTATATAACATCCATAGAAAATATAATAATGCGTTTACATGGTAAGATTATTAGCAATGTATTTCTATAGTAACATTTTTTCAAATGACTTTATAGGATAAACATTGGCAGTGCATTTATAGAAATGGTAATGTTCCATGATAAAATCATTTGCAACGCATCTCAATGCTAACATTATTTTAAATGCATTTATGTGATAAAAATCATGCCCTATGCATAAAAATATTAAAATAGAAACATTAGCGACCTATTTTACTATAGTACAACCATTTGCAATGCATTTCTATTGTAAAAGCATTAATAACGCAACAATCTAGTAAATTCATCTGCGAGTACTTTTGTCATACTTGGGCAGGAGCTGCTCAGGCCCCACTTTCCAGTTTTTAAAACATTCTCCCAGTCTTGTTGAAGAAGAATTATTTTCCACACTCCATCTCTCTCTCTCTCTCTTTCTCACACACACACACACACACACACACACACACACACACACACGCAGAATGTAGCGAAGCTCTCATTACTCTACCGCTACTTCCACAGAAAGTGCTCGGACGAACTGCATCTCCTGGTTCCACCAGGTCTAACCTTCACGGCGAGGACCCGCCATGCCACTTAGATAGTAGCAAACCACACACACACACACATTCCCTCTTTATTCCATCGGCGAGAAGTAAGTTCCACTCAAACAGCTTCTTCTCGCGAACCACTGCCCTATGCAACAAACTTCTAGAGAATTTTTCCCCGATCACCTGTTCAAGCCGAGAGTTTACCTTTATCTTCCCTTCCTATCCATATAAACTCCCCCTCAGCGTAACCCTCTAGCTCGAGTGGCCCCTGGCCTTGTACAGGGTGAACCTGAGAGTAAAAAAAAATTTAATCACCTACCATGGATTTCCATAGTAAATTCATTTCCAATAAGTTTCTATTGTAAATCATGAACAATATATTTCTATTGTAAATCTATTTGCAATTCATTCCTTTTGTAAAATCATTACTACTGCATTCCTATAGTAAATTAATTTACAATGCATTTCTATAGTAAATTAATTTATTATGCGTGTCTATAGTAAATCTATTTACAATGCATTTCTATAGTAAATTAATTTATTATGCGTTCCTATAGTAAATTAATTTACAATACATTACTATAGTAAAGTCAATTGCAATGCATTACGCCATTAAATTTTCCATCAATGCATTATACTGCTGAATTCATTTGCAATGCAAAATCTATAGCAAAACCATTAACACTGCATTCCTACAGTAAATTCATTTGTATAGTCAAAGAATGAGCTCGTGTAAATGGTTGATAGAACATAGTTTAGGAGTTATAACAAACAGTCAAAATTTATTAAGAGCTAGGAATGACAGGAAATTGTGGAGAGCCATGATCACCAACGTTCTGAAGGGATACGGCACATAGAAAAGAAGAATGATCTTGAGTAAATGGATGGCGGAAGAAGGTTTAGGAGAGATAACTGACAAAATTTATTAAGAGCTACAAATGACAGGAAATTGTGGAGAGCCATAATCACCAACATGCTGAAGGGACACGTCACATAAAGAAAAAGAGCTTGAGTAAATGGATGGCAGAACAGTGTTTAGGAGAGAGAACAAAAAGACAACATTTATTAAGAGTTATAAAGGACAGGAAATTGTGGAGAGTCATGATCATCAACATCCTTAAGGGAAACGCAACATGGAAGAATATGAATGAGGTTCTGTAAATTGTTGGTAGAGCAGTGTTTAGGTGGGATAGCAAAGAGACAAAAATTATTAAGAGCTACAAAGGAATGGAAATTGTGGAGAGTCATCGTCGACAATGTCCTAATGGGACACGGTACAAAGAAGAAGAAGAAGAAGAAGAAGAAGAAGAAGAAGAAGAAGAAGAAGAAGGTGATCGAGCTTGAGTATACGCATAGCCAAAGAAGGTTTACAAGAGCTACAAATGACAGGAAATTGTGGAGAGCCATGATCACCAACATCCTGAAGGGACACGGCACATAGAAGAAAAACGAGCTTGAGTAAATGCATGGCAGAACAGTGTTTAGCGGAGAGAACAAAAAGACAACATTTATTAAGAGCTATAAAGGACAGGAAATTGTGGAGAGCCATGATCATCAACATCCTGAAGAGACACTTAGAAGAAGAAGAAGAAAAATAAGAAGAAGAAGAAAAAGAAGAAGAAGAAGAAGAAAAAGAAGAAGAAGAAGAAAAAGAAGAAGAAGAAGAATGAACTTCTGTAAATTGTTGACAGAATATGGTTTAGGAGTGATAGCAAAGAGACAAAAAATATTATGAGCTACAAAGAACAGGAAATTGTGGAGAGCCATGATCACCATCGTCGCCAACGGACAAGTCGCATAAAACAAGAAGAATGAGTTTGTGTAAATGGTTGGCAGAACAGGAATCACGAGATATAGCAAAAAGAAAAACTTTAGTAAGAGCTACAAAGGACAAGAAATCGTGGAGAGCCATGATCGCCCGCGTCCTGAAGGGACATGACACACAAACGAAGAAGAGTCTGCTTTAGCATAGATGTGGTTACGGACTGGGAAATATAGAGGAAAAGTTACACTCTTCCTTCGTAGCGAATCTTGAACCGTGTGTGTCGCGGCATCGGCTCCTGTATACGAACGACAGCGCCATCTGCCGGATTTAATCCTGGTGGTAGAATAATGACATAATTCTGACCCTGCAGATGATTCAATCGGTGCTAACCGCTAACCACTTAAACAGACATCAGCGTTGATTAAATTTCCGTGTGTGATAATCGGACCCAGACAATGGGAATGGAGGCATCTTTGCGAGTAGGTCCTTTTTTTCGTCACTCTTCATTTATAAAAAGACGAACCATCTAGTTCTCCATACGCACGCAAACACACACACACACACACACACACATACACATATATATATATATATATATATATATATATATATATATATATATATATATATATATATATATATATTTATGTATATATATATATATATATATATATATGTATATATATATATATGTATATATATATGTATGTATGTATACTTAGGCAGCAATCCTTCGTTTATGCATGTTTCATTAAAAACGACAGAATATTAACTACGAACAAGGCCACAATGTGCTAACCGTATTCGAAAATTAAAAACATCTTTACAACACGCTAAAACATACACATAATGCACGCACTCAATTAAGCTGAAAAATTGAATCATCCTTGACAATAGCTAAAGGTATAGCCGAAAGCGCTCGGAATTAATAAAACATTTGGACAGTTTTTACACATTCTTTGTCCTGAGAAGAAAGCTCTTGTTCGAACACAAGAAAAATTAAATAAAAAACTTAACCGTTGTACCTTGTCTGTCGAAACATGCATATATATATATATATATATATATATATATATATATATATATATATATATATATATATATATATAATGTTATGATATTTTTTTTTTAACTATGATTCCTTCGCTACATAAGAGCTTTCATGTTTCAAAAGCGAGCGACGAGACCCTCAATATAATTATTGAAATTTAGTTGAATTGAGGTGTTAAGTCCTACTTCATCTTCAAGCGAAATTTAGGAATCTTTTATGTAGCGAAGGAATCATATATTTTTTAAAATATAATAATATAAGCTCTACTTGTGTATGGAGCACTGTCTTTTTAAAAATAAAAACAAAAATACTAAAGAACTCCGGATTATTTTCCTATTTTTCTGCATACCTGCACATACACACATACATATATATATATATATATATATATATATATATATATATATATATATATATATATATATATATATATATATATATATATGAGAATTGCTGAAATGTTCAAAGGTTTTCAGACCGACCCAAAAAGAATACATGGCAAAATGTCGAAGTGAGAAGTTTTCGGCACACCCCTATATATCAATATTATAGTGAACGGCTATACATTTAGCCATTTTCAAGGATTAAATATTTTAACTGTTAAATAAGAAATAGTTTGTTGTATGTATGTTTTATAAAATGTTTTCATTTTTCAAAACACGGTCAAGATATTGTGCCCATGTTCATAGTTAATATTAAGTGTCGGTTTTTTTGTTTTTAGTAATAAGGCTTCCATTATTTTTAGCCTTTTTTTTTTTGCATGTAGATGCTGCTATTATATTTGTATTATCAACAAGTATGTTCCGAATAGTGTCCGGTAGGTCTCCATGAATATCTAATTGAGCTATGGTCAGAAAAGTGTAGAGTCAGTCTGCGTGCCAAACATGTTGTAGTGTGACCTATATAATTCTATATAATTTATCATCCGAAATATATATATATATATATATATATATATATATGTATATATTACATAGATGTTATTTTTAGTGGATACTCGTTTATTAAACAGTATATTTATACATTTTCGTTGAATATTCGAGAAATCAAATTAGAGAAAAATACGCGTATTTTTCTCTAATTTGATCAAATTAGAGAAAAATATGCGCTCAAAAAATGTATCCCTGATATATATATATATATATATATATATATATATATATATAAGGGATACATTTTTTGAGCGCGTATTTTTCTCTAATTTGATTTCTCGAATCAGACAGATTGACAGATAGAGTCACGTGGCCGAGTGGTTAGAAAGTTGGCTTTCTGACCATGAGAACAAGGTTCGAATCTCGCCATTATTTATTTCACTTCTTGGTGCTGTCCATCTGGGGGGGGGGGCGTTTCCAGCCTGCAGCACAATACCACGGTTTGACCCAAACCATGTGAGTGAAACTGGCTAAACGGAACCACTGATGCTAGTGCTGGCATGAAATCATAAGCCATCGTGACCGAGGGTTTAAACGTACTCGTCGTGTTCAGACTTTTGATCACGCTAGATAACGCCTCTCTCCCAGAAATTGTAACTCCGGTCCACTTAGCATAGTTGCAGTATATACCACAGGTGTACTCTGCAGGTGTTGAACATACACAAATGTACCTGAGCAGGGGTCTGCAACAGGGATTGGCTCGCCGTCATATATGCATCCTTACATACGAGTGGCTAACAATTTTTATATATACCAGCTGTAACAACAAAATTGTCCAAATCGTGCAATAGCAAAATTGTCCAATTGTTAGATGAAGATTTGAACCCTTGTATCTTAGAAGTGATTAAAGATATCTTACTGGAATTCTCCAAGGTTTAACACTATTAAACATATTCCTGTTGTGACCTCCTGATCCAGTTTTCCTCTCTGCTGTTCCCTCTTTTTTAAACTTATTCACAGTTCTCTTGATATGGTTCTTGAAGGGACTTTGAAGATGGAAGCCAGAGTATGAATGTTGGTGGCATTACTGGAAGCCTGAATGACCATTGCTCAGTTGCGAAGACATAGAGGGGCTGGCATCAAACGATATATATATCTATATATATATATATATATATATATATATATATATATATATATATATATAATATGAATAAAACAACTGAAAAGTTGCAAATTAAAAGAAAAAATAAATTGAATGTTTTTTTGTGAAAGTATTTATTTATATGTTTTTTATATTTATATTTGATATTTCAGATCGCCTCGATCTTTCGTCAGAAATTAATGGAATAACTGTATTCGGAAGTTTGTTTACAAGTAGCGTCCGAATACAGTTATTCAATTAATTTCTGACGAAAGATCGAGGCGATCTGAAATATCAAATATAAATATATAAAAACATATGAATAAATACTTTCACAAAAACATTCAATTTTTTTTTCTTTTAATTTGCAACTTTTCAGTTGTTTTATCCATATTTTATATACAAATCAAGAAAGTATACGTGGCTTCTCATTATGCTATATATATATATATATATATATATATAAAAGTGAACATAAAAGTCAACACTTAGAGGAGACAGTCTGTTTCATGCTAGATGTAATCATCGGGCCACCGGTATTGTGTAAGTAAGCAAAGTGGCCCGATGATTGCATCTAGCATGAAACAGACTGTCGCCTCTAAGTGTTGATTCCTATGTTCACTTTTATATTTACACACGCTCTATCTCTGATATTAAGCACTTTATCCCATAAATATAGCACACTTTAAGACTATATATATATATATATATATATATATATATATATATATATATATATATATATATATATATATATATACCGGGTGTAACAACAAAATTGTCCAAATCATGTAACAGCAAAATTTGAATATTTGTATCTTAGAAATGATTAAAGATATCTTACTGGACTTCGATGTTTTTATAACACTATTGGACTCTACTTTGAACAATGAGAGTGTATTTAATTGTAAGTTTAAATGCTTATCCCTCTTGCTGTTGTGACCTCCTGATCCAGTTTACCTCTCTGTTGTTCCCTCTTTTTTAAAACTTATTTCTTGTTCTCTTAATGGTTCTTGAATGGATTTTGAAGATGGAATCCAGAGTATGTATGTTGGCACCATTCCTGAAGGCTTGAATGATCTTTTTCCTCTCACCATTGCTCAGGCGGGAAGACATAGTGGGGCTGACTCAAAACGATTTTAACCTGTACTCTTTATAGCTGAATAACTCAAAGGGGTTTTCAGTGTTTCTTATGAAAATTGGTGTCAAGATGGCTCAATGTCTTATCTGAAAACCTGTAGAAAAGAAACTCAATTAGTGTTTTTTGTTTTTAGATATTAAACATTTTGGAGGATGGGTAATTATGCCATACTGTTACAATATTTGGACGATTTTACTGTTTTACCGGTATATATTTCCTACGTGTATATCCGAATATTATTGTATCTATTTGTGAACCTCTTGTCTCTTTGAACACACTTATATTAGTGTATATATATATATATATATATATATATATATATATATATATATATAACTTCCGTTAACAGATTTAATGTGTCAATGTCTGGATTTCCTCTAAAAATTTAAATTTGAAAGAATAGAAATGTTACATCTAACTCAATCATGTCTCTCTACCCCCTTCACTCCCTCACTTCGTTAATTTACTTATTACTGCCCGTCATAAATGTGTAAATTTCTTTTCATTTTTCGTTTCAACCTTTGGAAATAAAATCTGATGATCCGCTGTCCTTTAAAAGGGCTGTGGTGAAATAATTTATTATATGAAACCTTAAAATGGTCTGTTTTTATTTAAATATGTATATATATATATATATATATATATATATATATATATATATATATATATATATATATATATATATATATGTGCGTATATGTCTTTATAAATAAATGTGTATATGCGTGTAAGCTTTGAACCCCCCCACCTCATTGAACACGCACATACACATATGTTCCGATAAAATTTCGGATTAACTCATATCGCCTTGTCTTTCCCTGTATTTCTTTAGCCTCACCAACCTTTGAATTTCAACCTTGGCGACCGGAGACCGGGTACTTTAACCCGTGGGTGCCAATTGAAAGAAAAAAAAAAGAAAACGCACATCCATAACCCTTGTTATATATTTTATAACACCGCTTGCCTCTTCCCCCGCACACACACGCACACGTGGGCGCACACCACCCACTTCCACTCTTACATCAGACGGCTACCAAGCATTGTCATCTGGTTGGCTGCAATGGCTTTGTGATATTTCGCAGACCCAGCGTCTTATATCGGACCTTGCATCTCATGACCCTTCACGCACCGATCCGTTTCCGTTTGTTTGTTTAAACTCCGGAATTAGATAGAGACATAAAAGACAAGCAGATGGGTTTGTTTTCGTTTTACTCTTGCCCTCTCGCAAGTGAATATTTGTAGCTGCTCTCTCTCTCTCTCTCTCT
>OZ038509.1:42563170-42588170 GCA_964036315.1 Acanthosepion esculentum | reverse complement strand
TGCGTCTAGCATGAAACAGAATGTCGCCTCTAAGTGTTGACTTCAATGTTCACTTTTATATTTACACACGCTCTATCTCTGATATTGAGCACTCTATTCCATAAATATAGCACACCTTAAGACTATATTTCTTCATATATATATATAATTCTTTCACCCTTTTTTCATTTATATATATATATATATATATATATATATATATATATATATATATATATATATGCAAGTTTCGTTGAAAACGAATGACAAGGTGAAGTGGTTGAGGAGTTTTTTATATAGTTTCTTATGTGTTCGTATCATTTTCTTTTTCTTTTCAGGAGATAAAAAAATTACTTTCGGCTATACTTTTAGCCATTATCAAGGATGAATTTGATTTTACTTTGAAATTTTCTACTTTGCACTGGCTGCTCGGTCAATGAATGCCGAATGTTTCATTATGAGGAAACGGCTAATATTGCTATTAGTGATGAGGAGAACAGATACTACACTTTGATCCCAGTCCAAAGGCCAGGGAGTGAAGAAAAGCGTAACGACTAGCACTGGCTGATCGGTCAATGAATGCCGAATGTTTCATTATAAGGAAACAGCTAATATTACCATTAGAGATGAGGAGAACTGATACTACACTTGGTATTTACTTGACCCCCTACTGAGTCAAGTTGTGACACAAGGTCGGTTTTTAACGTGGGGACCCGAGTGTTTTCACCCAGGCCGCTGGTCTTGGCTGGTCGTGGCTTGTCCAAGCTGGTCATAGCTGTCCTAAGCTAGTCATAGCTGGTCTTAGCTTGTCCAAGCTGGTCATATATAGTCTTGGCTTGTCATAGCTGTTCCAGGCCGGAGCCGGTCCAAGCTAGTCGTGGCCATGATACTACCAGCGCAGGGGCGAATCCCTACACCAGGCAAGTATCAGGTGAGACTCTCAGCCAAGAGGCCGACAAAGCGAGCGATCTGAGAACAGATACTACACTTTGATCATAGTCCAATGGCCAGGAAGTGAAGAAAAGCGTAACGAGTAGCACTGGTTGCTCGGTCAATGAATGCCGAATGTTTCATTATAAGGAAACAGCTAATATTACCAGCACCAAGTATTATGGTGTTTTGTGCTTGCTTTTGAACAATGGATAAGTCAGACAGATTATATTTTCGCTCGTGTCTGAAGAAATCACTTCATAAGTATAAATGTCGTAGATGCCGACGGGCAATAAAGATGTTGTTGAGTCCCGAAGCCGTGTTTGATGCAGAGAAACGTTTAAAAGAGACGCGATATATGAATCGCTTTTGCGCATTAATCGTAAACGTGTTCGGCGACCAAAGGAAAACTCTACGACGCCTTTTGATCTTTATGTGCGGTAGAGAATTGGGAAAGAAGCGGTGTCGTCTGCTAAACAAGAATAAGCGCCAGAAGGAAAGAAAAATAAGACGAAGAAGAAAAGTCACGAATAAAAGAGACGAAAACTATGAAGAAAAGATTGAATAAGAAAGAGTAGAAAGAAAATGAATTATAAAAAAAGAAGATCAATAGAGGGAATGAATTAAGAAGAAAAATATTGTCACCCCGAAACGGAGTCGAAAGTTTGAGAAGCTGGGTAGGATCTACATACGTTGAAAACATGGGAACTGCGTTTAAATTAAGTCTCATTACACCCAAAAATATACATCAGTTAATTATTTATTACTAACTTCAAACACACATACACACACATACTCACACACACACACACACACACACACATATATATATATATATATTTATATATATATATATATATATATATATATATATACAGTGTAACCCGGATATAAGAGACCCAAATATAAGAGAAACCCGAATATAAGAGTGATTTTCTCTGGCCCAAAATTAGAGCCTGTGTTAATGTATATATAATAGACCAAACCCGGATATAAGAGAAACCCGGATATAAGAGACTGTTCTCCGGTCCCCACAACTCTCTTATATCCGGGTTACACTGTATATATTTACTGCGTGTAACAGCAAAATTATCCATCCGACAAAATGTTTAATATCTAAAAAAACCACTAAACTAATTTTCTTTTTTCCAGGTTTTCAGATAAGACGTTTAGACACCTTGACACCATTTGTCGTAAGAATCACTGAAAAACCGCTCTGAATTATTCAGCCAGAAAGAGAAGAGGTTAAAATCGTTTTGTGTCATCCCCACTATGTCTTCCCAACTGAGCAATGGTGAGAGGAAAAAGATCATTCAGGCCTTCAGTAATGGTATCAACATTCATACTCTGGCTTCCATCTTCAAAGTCCATTCAAGAACCATCAAGCGCAGAAGGATCATCATTTCAACTTAGAGCTAAAGAGATCAATTAGAAAAGATCCAACTCAATCCATAAGACGTTTGGCACGTGAGAGAGGAGTCTCGGCTATGACAGTCCAAAGAGCAGTGAAAAAACACTTGAAAATGAAATCGTACGTGTGAGGCACCTTATTACTCTAGGCCAGAAAGTTAGACAGTTAGAGAGAGCGAAGATTTTCTTGAATAAGTTGGAGAATGATCCTAGAATACATATATATATATATATATATATATATATATATATATATATATATATATATGAACTTTATTTCAATCCTTCATGAACTTCGGGTCCTTTGCTATGATTAATTAATGATGAACATGTAATTTACGTTTATAATTGATTCCATTACAATTCTTCTGTTAAGCTTAGAGAGTAATTATACATTTTTATTGCTCAAAGTAGAGTCCAGTAGTGTTATAAAAACCTCCGTGAATTCCAGTAAGATATCTTTAATCATTTCTAAAATAGAACGGTTCAAATCTTAATCTAAGAATAGGACAATTTTTCTTTTACACGATTAGGACAATTTTGTTATTACACCCGGCACGGTAATATATATATACAGATTTTCTGTAGTTCACTGCTACCAGCAAGCAGAAATATTTTTTCTCCTGATGATGGCCATGTTGGCCGAAACTAGTCGAGGAATCTAAATGAAATAATAATAATAATAATAAAAACGAAAGAATATTAATCTACAACCCAGTGTGTCTGAAGATTTTAATTTTTTAATATTTTTTATTGTTCAGTATATATATATATATATATATATATATATATATATATATATATAAAGATAAAAGAAAAACTTTTCCATACCAACGCGTTTCGTCTTCTGATGGACTTTTTTATTAAGATAAACGTAAGGATTTTATTTTTGCGACATGTAGCTATAAACAGATGCAAAAAATATATATATACACTATTTAAATTGTTGTCTGTTGTCCTTGTCTTTGTTGTCATATTCACGACGTTTCGGCCGTTGTACGCTCCGGCCTTCTTCAAGTGACTGGAATTCGAACCGTCGTGAATATGACAACGAAGATGAGGACAACAGTCCGATCAATGTAAATGATGTAAATAGTTACAATAGCTCAACTCAGAAATACAGACAGTTATAGATGTCAAAAATATTGTTACATCTTTAATTTGTTTTTTAAATAACTTGACCCATGTCTTGTTAATGACATTGGGTAGACAGAACGCTTGGTGGTTGTGCTAGCGAGCTTTTGAGCGTGCTAGCCTTGTTCAGGCTGTTGATCACGCTAGATAACGCACTCATTCCCAGAAACTGTAATTATGGACTGCTCAGTATGAACCATAGGTGAGCTCTGTGGGTGTTTTACAAACACAATTGCGCCTGCAATGGTGATTAACTAGCCTGGCGTCCTCGGATTCGAATGGATGGGCCATTTACATATAGAGACAGAAAGAGAAATAGTCCTTGTAAAATATATATATATAGAGAGAGAGAGAATTAGAGTGAGAATATATATATATATATATATATATATATATATATATATATATATATATATATATATATATATATATATATATATATATATTACATGAATCATTCATACAAAAAGTAGATTTGTAAAGTTAATGATATGAAATGGCGAAAAACATCTCCGCAAACAAAACTTTTAAAGTTGCATTAACCTACGAATCACTCGATGAATGTTATGATCCTTGTTTTTAATCCCTGCAAGCTGTATAAGGTCTCTTTTTAATCTGGTAGTACTTTCAACTGTACATACAGTCATCCTCAGGCATGGAAATTGTTTTGTTTTTAGTAAATCCAGGGAGCATCAGAGACGAGAGATTGAATGCGAATCGAAATATGATTTTTAGAAATGTGTTATTGTTAACGGATAAAAACTTTTGGAGAGTGCAGTCACCAGCACATATGATTTGATTACAATGGTGAAAACTTTGTGCAGAACCAACCACACTTTATATATATATATATATATATATATATATATATATATATATATATATATATATATATATATATATATGAACAAATATAGTCTTAAAGTGTGCTATATTTATGGTATAAAGTGCTCAGTATCAGAGATAGAGCGTGTGTAAATATTAAAGTGAACATAGAAGTCAAGACTTAGAGGCGACAGTCTGTTTCATGCTAGATGTAATCGTCAGGCCTGATATATATATATATATATATATATATATATATATATATATATATATATATATATATATATATATGAAGAAATATAGTCTTAAAGTGTGCTATATTTATGGGATAAAGTGCTCAGTATCAGAGATAGAGCGTGTGTAAATATTAAAGTGAACATAGAAGTCAAGACTTAGAGGCGACAGGCTGTTTCATGCTAGATGCAATCGTCAGGCCTGATATATATATATATATATATATATATATATATATATATATGAAGAAATATAGTCTTAAAGTGTGCTATATTTATGGGATAAAGTGCTCAGTATCAGAGATAGAGCGTGTGTAAATATTAAAGTGAACATAGAAGTCAAGACTTAGAGGCGACAGTCTGTTTCATGCTAGATGCAATCGTCAGGCCTGATATATATATATATATATATATATATATATATATATATATATATATATATATATATATATATATATGAAGAAATATAGTCTTAAAGTGTGCTATATTTATGGGATAAAGTGCTCAGTATCAGAGATAGAGCGTGTGTAAATATTAAAGTGAACATAGAAGTCAAGACTTAGAGGCGACAGTCTGTTTCATGCTAGATGCAATAGTCAGGCCTGATATATATATATATATATATATATATATATATATATATATATATATGAAGAAATATAGTCTTAAAATGTGCTATATTTATGGGATAAAGTGCTCAGTATCAGAGATAGAGCATGTGTAAATATTAAAGTGAACATAGAAGTCAAGACTTAGAGGCGACAGGCTGTTTCATGCTAGATGCAATCGTCAGGCCTGATATATATATATATATATATATATATATATGAAGAAATATAGTCTTAAAGTGTGCTATATTTATGGGATAAAGTGCTCAGTATCAGAGATAGAGCGTGTGTAAATATTAAAGTGAACATAGAAGTCAAGACTTAGAGGCGACAGGCTGTTTCATGCTAGATGCAATCGTCAGGCCTGATATATATATATATATATATATATATATATATATATATATATATATATATATATATATGAAGAAATATAGTCTTAAAGTGTGCTATATTTATGGGATAAAGTGCTCAGTATCAGAGATAGAGCGTGTGTAAATATTAATGTGAACACAGAAGTCAAGACTTAGAGGCGACAGGCTGTTTCATGCTAGATGCAATCGTCAGGCCTGATATATATATATATATTTTGAAATGTGGAATAATGCTCAGCGGCTTGAATTGAGGAATCGAAAAGCCGAGTTCGAATTCCAGTCGAGTCCATTACACTCATTTACGTGCAAATACCATTAGGAAGTATTCTTTTTCTTTTTCTCCTTCCAGTATGGATAGATAGCGAGACAGACTGGGTTCTACAGCCTAGGAGAAGGACAACTCTGAATTCAAAACCTGCGTAGGGTCGTTTGTTGACCTTGTGAACGTAGTGCACCAGGTATGTATTCAGTCTTTCAAAAAGTGTGGATGGTTCTGCACAAAACCTTTACCACTATAATCAAATCATATGTGCAGGTGTCTGTCGGTTCTTAGGAATTGATCTGCTTGACACTCATACGTGGAATTCGACGGGAGAGTCGAGTATATATATATATATATATATATATATATATATATATATATATATATATATATATCCCAGCTTAAAAAAGTCGGGCTATCGGTTGGCATTTCATTCTTTCTCCTGACTCCTCTTTATTTCTTTTCGTATTTCCCATTCTTTCTTTTTTCTTCCTTTTTTCTTTTTTCTATCTTTTTGCTGATATCTCTCTTTTCTTATTTCTCCGAAAGTCTTTTGACTTTCTTTCTTTCTTTCTTTCTTTCTTTCTTTCTTCCTTCCTTCCTTTTTTCCTTCCTTTCTTTCATTATTTTTCCTGACATATTTTTTATTTCTGTTCGTATTTTTCTTTCTTTCTTTTTATTTCTATCATTTTTTCTGTTTTCGTTTTTTCTATTTTTTTCGCGACATCTCTTTATTTTTTCGTATTTCTCCGAGAGTCTTTTTTCTTTCTTTCTTTCTTTCTTTCTTTCTTTCTTTCTTTTTTGTTCTCTTCTTTATTTTTTCTTTTTGAAGTTTTTTACTTATATTACTGTATGTTTTTCTCGCAGTCATTTAATTTCTTTCACATATATTCCCTTCTTTTGCTTCCTTCATTTCGCCCTTCCTTGATTTCTTACATTCATAAGTACATTTTTTCTTTCTTTCTTTCTTTCTTTATTTATTTATTTATTTTTTATCGTTCTTTTCTTGCATTTTTCTTTCTTTCTTTCTTTCGTTTTCTTCCTTTCTCTCTTTCTTTTTTTATTGTTTATTTCTTGCTTTTGTTTTCTTTCTTTCTTTTTTATTGTTTATTCCTTGCTTTTGTTTTTTTCCTTTCTCTCTTTCTTTTTTATTGTTTATTTCTTGCTTTTGTTTCTTTCTTTGTTTTTTTCTTTCTTTCTTTGTTTCTTTCTTTCTTTCTTTGGATCCTTAATTCTTTCTTTCTTTTTTGTTTATTTCTAACTTTCTTTGCACCTTTCTTTCATTCGTTTTCTTTCTTTCTCTCTTTCTTTTTTATTGTTTCTTTCTTTCTTTCTTTCTTTGGATCCTTCGTTCTTTCTTTCTGTTTTGTTTCTTTGTTTGTTTCTTTGTTTCTTTCTTTCTATTTTGATACGTTTCTTTTGCATTTCTTTCCTTTTAATGATTTTTGCAAATTTTCAAATAATTTGAAACAAAATAAATAGACTTTTTATTTGGGTTGACCAAAAAGATTGTTCGCTTATTAAGTAGAAAAAGTGTCTTTCTTTCTTTCTTTCTTTCTTTCTTTTCCTACTCCTCCTAAAGTCTTCTCTATTTCTCTCTTTCTTTCTCTCAGAATATTTATGACTTCTTTTCTCCTTTTACTTACCTTCCTTTCTCTTATTTTCTTGTTTGTCAATCTTCCACTCTCTCAGTTTCTCTCTCTCTCTCTCTCTCTCTCTCTCTCTCTCTCTCTCTCTCTCTTCCCTTCTGTTTTCTTTCTTTATTTTACGCTTCTCCATCAATCTTCCTCACAAACCATCCTATTTTACCTACCAACCTTTGAATCTATTGATACCAATTAATCGATCGAGCGATCGAGCGAGCGCTGAAGGCTTGCAGTGTTAAAACTCGTACAGGCCGTAATATAAATCCTGGGTTCAAATATGACGTCATGTCACGTGACCAGTGTCGTGCGACGGAGAGAGAAAAAAGAAATGATCGGAAAGAGGCTTTGAAGTGGCCAGTCATGGGAGAATACACAGCGATAATGTCAAAGGTCGATACAAATTCATTGATCCTTCAATTGATCAATCACATTCCGGCTGCCCTCGTTTGCTTACGCGGGGAAGGGTTAAAGTAATATACCGGCGGCGAGGTTACCGGCTGCGCTGACTGTTTGAAGGAGGGGAAAGAAAGAAAGAAAGAAAGAAAGAAAGAAAGAAAGAAAGAAAGAAAGAAAGACACTTTTTCTACTTAATAAGCGAACAATCTTTTTGGTCAACCCAAATAAAAAGTCTATTTATTTTGTTTCAAATTATTTGAAAATTTGCAAAAATCATTAAAAGGAAAGAAATGCAAAAGAAACGTATCAAAATAGAAAGAAAGAAACAAAGAAACAAAGTAACAAAGAAACAAACAAAGAAACAAAAAAGAAAGAAAGAACAAAGGATCCAAAGAAAGAAAGAAAGAAAGAAAGAAACAATAAAAAAGAAAGAGAGAAAGAAAGAAAACGAATGAAAGAAAGATGCAAAGAAAGTTAGAAATAAACAAAAAAGAAAGAAAGAATTAAGGATCCAAAGAAAGAAACAAACAAACAAACAAAGAAACAAAGAAACAAAAGCAAGAAATAAACAATAAAAAAGAAAGAGAGAAAGGAAAAAAACAAAAGCAAGGAATAAACAACAAAAAAGAAAGAAAGAAAACAAAAGCAAGAAATAAACAATAAAAAAAGAAAGAGAGAAAGGAAGAAAACGAAAGAAAGAAAGAAAGAAAAATGCAAGAAAAGAACGATAAAAAAGAAAGAAAGAAAAAAGAAAGAAAGAAGGAAGGAATGTACTTATGAATGGAAGAAATCAAGGAAGGGCGAAATGAAGGAAGCAAAAGGGAATATATGTGAAAGAAATTAAATGACTGCGAGAAAAACATGCAGTAATATAAGTAAAAAACTTCAAAAAGAAAAAACAAAGAGAACAAAATGTCGGAAGAGGATAAAATTAAGAAAGAAAGAAAGAAAGAAAGAAAACTTTCAGTTGATAGAAGGTCAGTTTATAGAAGAATCGAAGGAAAAAGGAGAAGGAAAGAGAAAATCCATACGCCCGCCTTGCTTATTAGGCGCAAGTGAGTGTCTCGGGCGAGAGATGAGAGTATATGTGCACCCTTCTGCCCGTCTTCACATGCCTACACCCACCTAAGTACACGCTATGTTGCTGACGAGAACCGATGTTTCAACGTGATATGGTCGTAAGCTTGTGATGCTAATATCGTTATTATTGTTTATCAAAAATTGACCCTTATTTTTCTCTATCCTTCGCTCTATATTTCTCCTTATCCTTCTCTCTATACCTCGCTATATTCTTCTGGCTATCCATCCTTTTAAGTTACGCTATATCCTTTTCTTTATGCTCCTCTCTAGATTCTTCTTTACCCTTCGCTCTATCGTTCTCTCTATCCTTCTCTCTATACTACGCGGTTCTATCCTCCTCTTTACCCTTCGCTCTATACTTCGCCTTTCTATCATCCTCTTTATCCTCCGCTGTGTCCTTCTCTCTATCCTTCGCTATTCTATCTTCCTTTTATCCTTCGCTCTATCCTCCGCTCTCTCGTCATCATTATCCTTCTCTATACCCTTCGCTCTATCATTGTCTATATTCTACCCCGTTCTATCCTCCTTCACTCGCCTTTCTATCGTCCTCTTTATCCCCCGCTGTTTCCTTCGTTCTATCCTCCTCTCTATCCTTCTCTCTATAATTCGCCGTTATATCTTCCTCTTTATCCTTCGCTCTATCCTTCTCTCTATTCTTCGCTCTATCCTTCTCTCAATCCTACCCTTTATCCTTCGCTCTATTCTTCTCTCTGTCTTTCTATCCTTCGCTCTATCCTTCTCTCTATTCTTCGCTCTATCCTTCTCTCAATCCTACCCTTTATCCTTCGCTCTATTCTTCTCTCTGTCTTTCTATCCTTCGCTCTATCCTTCTCTCTATTCTTCGCTCTATCCTTCTCTCAATCCTACCCTTTATCCTTCGCTCTATTCTTCTCTCTGTCTTTCTATCCTTCGCTCTATCCTTCTCTCTATTCTTCGCTCTATCCTTCTCTCAATCCTACCCTTTATCCTTCGCTCTATTCTTCTCTCTGTCTTTCTATCCTTCGCTCTATCCTTCTCTCTATTCTTCGCTCTATCCTCCTCTCAATCCTACCCTTTATCCTTCGCTCTATTCTTCTCTCTGTCTTTCTATCCTTCTCTCTATCCTTCTCTCTATTCTTCGCTCTATCCTTCTCTCAATCCTACCCTTTATCCTTCGCTCTATTCTTCTCTCTGTCTTTCTATCCTTCTCTCTATCCTTCTCTCTATTCTTCGCTCTATCCTTCTCTCAATCCTACCCTTTATCCTTCGCTCTATTCTTCTCTCTGTCTTTCTATCCTTCGCTCTATCCTTCTCTCTATTCTTCGCTCTATCCTTCTCTCAATCCTACCCTTTATCCTTCGCACTATTCTTCTCTCTGTCTTTCTATCCTTCTCTCTATCCTTCTCTCTATTCTTCGCTCTATCCTTCTCTCAATCCTACCCTTTATCCTTCGCCCTATTCTTCTCTCTGTCTTTCTATCCTTCTCTCTATCCTTCTCTCTATTCTTCGCTCTATCCTTCTCTCAATCCTACCCTTTATCCTTCGCTCTATTCTTCTCTCTGTCTTTCTATCCTTCTCTCTATCCTTCTCTCTATTCTTCGCTCTATCCTTCTCTCAATCCTACCCTTTATCCTTCGCTCTATTCTTCTCTCTGTCTTTCTATCCTTCTCTCTATCCTTCTCTCTATTCTTCGCTCTATCCTTCTCTCAATCCTACCCTTTATCCTTCGCTCTATTCTTCTCTCTGTCTTTCTATCCTTCGCTCTATCCTTCTCTCTATTCTTCGCTCTATCCTCCTCTCAATCCTACCCTTTATCCTTCGCTCTATTCTTCTCTCTGTCTTTCTATCCTTCTCTCTATCCTTCTCTCTATTCTTCGCTCTATCCTTCTCTCAATCCTACCCTTTATCCTTCGCTCTATTCTTCTCTCTGTCTTTCTATCCTTCTCTCTATCCTTCTCTCTATTCTTCGCTCTATCCTTCTCTCAATCCTACCCTTTATCCTTCGCTCTATTCTTCTCTCTGTCTTTCTATCCTTCGCTCTATCCTTCTCTCTATTCTTCGCTCTATCCTTCTCTCAATCCTACCCTTTATCCTTCGCACTATTCTTCTCTCTGTCTTTCTATCCTTCTCTCTATCCTTCTCTCTATTCTTCGCTCTATCCTTCTCTCAATCCTACCCTTTATCCTTCGCCCTATTCTTCTCTCTGTCTTTCTATCCTTCTCTCTATCCTTCTCTCTATTCTTCGCTCTATCCTTCTCTCAATCCTACCCTTTATCCTTCGCTCTATTCTTCTCTCTGTCTTTCTATCCTTCGCTCTATCCTTCTCTCTATTCTTCGCTCTATCCTCCTCTCAATCCTACCCTTTATCCTTCGCTCTATTCTTCTCTCTGTCTTTCTATCCTTCGCTCTATCCTTCTCTCTATTCTTCGCTCTATCCTTCTCTCAATCCTACCCTTTATCCTTCGCTCTATTCTTCTCTCTGTCTTTCTATCCTTCGCTCTATCCTTCTCTCTATTCTTCGCTCTATCCTTCTCTCAATCCTACCATTTATCCTTCGCTCTATTCTTCTCTCTGTCTTTCTATCCTTCGCTCTATCCTTCTCTCTATTCTTCGCTCTATCCTTCTCTCAATCCTACCCTTTATCCTTCGCTCTATTCTTCTCTCTGTCTTTCTATCCTTCTCTCTATCCTTCTCTCTATTCTTCGCTCTATCCTTCTCTCAATCCTACCCTTTATCCTTCGCTCTATTCTTCTCTCTGTCTTTCTATCCTTCTCTCTATCCTTCTCTCTATTCTTCGCTCTATCCTTCTCTCAATCCTACCCTTTATCCTTCGCTCTATTCTTCTCTCTGTCTTTCTATCCTTCTCTCTATCCTTCTCTCTATTCTTCGCTCTATCCTTCTCTCAATCCTACCCTTTATCCTTCGCTCTATTCTTCTCTCTGTCTTTCTATCCTTCGCTCTATCCTTCTCTCTATTCTTCGCTCTATCCTTCTCTCAATCCTACCCTTTATCCTTCGCCCTATTCTTCTCTCTGTCTTTCTATCCTTCTCTCTATCCTTCTCTCTATTCTTCGCTCTATCCTTCTCTCAATCCTACCCTTTATCCTTCGCTCTATTCTTCTCTCTGTCTTTCTATACTTCGCTCTATCCTTCTCTCTATTCTTCGCTCTATCCTCCTCTCAATCCTACCCTTTATCCTTCGCTCTATTCTTCTCTCTGTCTTTCTATCCTTCGCTCTATCCTTCTCTCTATTCTTCGCTCTATCCTTCTCTCAATCCTACCCTTTATCCTTCGCTCTATTCTTCTCTCTGTCTTTCTATCCTTCGCTCTATCCTTCTCTCTATTCTTCGCTCTATCCTTCTCTCAATCCTACCCTTTATCCTTCGCTCTATTCTTCTCTCTGTCTTTCTATCCTTCTCTCTATCCTTCTCTCTATTCTTCGCTCTATCCTTCTCTCAATCCTACCCTTTATCCTTCGCTCTATTCTTCTCTCTGTCTTTCTATCCTTCTCTCTATCCTTCTCTCTATTCTTCGCTCTATCCTTCTCTCAATCCTACCCTTTATCCTTCGCTCTATTCTTCTCTCTGTCTTTCTATACTTCTCTCTATCCTTCTCTCTATTCTTCGCTCTATCCTTCTCTCAATCCTACCCTTTATCCTTCGCTCTGTTCTTCTCTCTGTCTTTCTATCCTTCGCTCTATCCTTCTCTCTATTCTTCGCTCTATCCTCCTCTCAATCCTACCCTTTATCCTTCGCTCTATTCTTCTCTCTGTCTTTCTATCCTTCTCTCTATCCTTCTCTCTATTCTTCGCTCTATCCTTCTCTCAATCCTACCCTTTATCCTTCGCTCTATTCTTCTCTCTGTCTTTCTATCCTTCTCTCCATCCTTCTCTCTATTCTTCGCTCTATCCTTCTCTCAATCCTACCCTTTATCCTTCGCTCTATTCTTCTCTCTGTCTTTCTATCCTTCTCTCTATCCTTCTCTCTATTCTTCGCTCTATCCTTCTCTCAATCCTACCCTTTATCCTTCGCCCTATTCTTCTCTCTGTCTTTCTATCCTTCTCTCTATCCTTCTCTCTATTCTTCGCTCTATCCTTCTCTCAATCCTACCCTTTATCCTTCGCTCTATTCTTCTCTCTGTCTTTCTATCCTTCTCTCTATCCTTCTCTCTATTCTTCGCTCTATCCTTCTCTCAATCCTACCCTTTATCCTTCGCTCTATTCTTCTCTCTGTCTTTCTATCCTTCGCTCTATCCTTCTCTCTATCCTTCGCTCTATCCTTCTCTCAATCCTACCCTTTATCCTTCGCACTATTCTTCTCTCTGTCTTTCTATCCTTCTCTCTATCCTTCTCTCTATTCTTTGCTCTATCCTTCTCTCAATCCTACCCTTTATCCTTCGCTCTATTCTTCTCTCTGTATTTCTATCCTTCTCTCTATCCTTCTCTCTATTCTTCGCTCTATCCTTCTCTCAATCCTACCATTTATCCTTCGCTCTATTCTTCTCTCTGTCTTTCTATCCTTCGCTCTATCCTTCTCTCTATTCTTCGCTCTATCCTTCTCTCAATCCTACCCTTTATCCTTCGCTCTATTCTTCTCTCTGTCTTTCTATCCTTCGCTCTATCCTTCTCTCTATTCTTCGCTCTATCCTTCTCTCAATCCTACCCTTTATCCTTCGCTCTATTCTTCTCTCTGTCTTTCTATCCTTCTCTCTATCCTTCTCTCTATTCTTCGCTCTATCCTTCTCTCAATCCTACCCTTTATCCTTCGCTCTATTCTTCTCTCTGTCTTTCTATCCTTCGCTCTATCCTTCTCTCTATTCTTCGCTCTATCCTTCTCTCAATCCTACCCTTTATCCTTCGCTCTATTCTTCTCTCTGTCTTTCTATCCTTCGCTCTATCCTTCTCTCTATTCTTCGCTCTATCCTTCTCTCAATCCTACCCTTTATCCTTCGCTCTATTCTTCTCTCTGTCTTTCTATCCTTCGCTCTATCCTTCTCTCTATTCTTCGCTCTATCCTTCTCTCAATCCTACCCTTTATCCTTCGCTCTATTCTTCTCTCTGTCTTTCTATCCTTCGCTCTATCCTTCTCTCTATTCTTCGCTCTATCCTTCTCTCAATCCTACCCTTTATCCTTCGCTCTATTCTTCTCTCTGTCTTTCTGTCCTTCTCTCTTTCCTTATCATCCTTCACTCTAGCCTCCGCTCTGCAATCCCCTTTTTGCTTCGCTCTATTCTTCTCTCTATCTATCCTTCCCTTTATCTTCCCTTTTGTCCTTTAGTCTAGACTTTGCTCTATTCTCCCCTTTATCCTTCCCTCTATCCTCCTCTTCATCCTTCGCTCTATTCTCTCTATCTATCACTCTATCCTTCGCTTTATCCTCCCCCCCACTTTAGCCTTTATCCATCGCTCTAAAATTCTCTCTATTCATCTCTATCCTTCGCTCTATACTTCTCTTTATCTTTCGCTCTGTTCTTCTCTCTATCCATCTCTTTATCCTTCGCTCTATCCCCCCTCTTTATCCTTCGCTGTATCTTCCTCTCTAACCTTCGCTCTGTTCTTCTTTCTATCTATCTCTTTATCCTTCGCTCTTCCCCCCTCTTTATCCTTCGCTGTATCTTCCTCTCTATCCTTCGCTCTATTCTTCTTTCTATCTATCACTTTATCTTCCGCTCTAACCCCCTCTTTATCCTTCGCTGTATCTTCCTCTCTATCCTTCGCTCTATTCTTCTTTCTATCTATCACTTTATCCTTTGCTCTACCCCCCTCTTTATCCTTCGCTGTATCTTCCTCTCTATCCTTCGCTGTGTTCTTCTTTCTATCTATCTCTTTATCCTTCGCTCTACCCCCCTCTTTATCCTTCGCTGTATCTTCCTCTCTATCCTTCGCTCTTTTCTTCTTTCTATCTATCACTTTATCCTTCGCTCTTCCCCCCTCTTTATCAATCGCTGTATCTTCCTCTCTATCCTTCGCTCTATTCTTCTTTCTATCTATCACTTTATCCTTCGCTCTTCCTCCCTCTTTATCCTTCGCTGTATCTTCCTCTCTATCCTTCGCTCTTTTCTTCTTTCTATCTATCACTTTATCCTTCGCTCTACCCCCTCTTTATCCTTCGCTGTATCTTCCTCTCTATCCTTCGCTCTATTCTTCTTTCTATCTATCACTTTATCCTTCGCTCTACTCCCTCTTTATCCTTCGCTGTATCTTCCTCTCTATCCTTCGCTCTATTCTTCTTTCTATCTATCACTTTATCCTTCGCTCTACTCCCTCTTTATCCTTCGCTGTATCTTCCTCTCTATCCTTCGCTCTATTCTTCTTTCTATCTATCACTTTATCCTTCGCTCTACTCCCTCTTTATCCTTCGCTGTATCTTCCTCTCTATCCTTCGCTCTATTCTTCTTTCTATCTATCACTTTATCCTTCGCTCTACTCCCTCTTTATCCTTCGCTGTATCTTCCTCTCTATCCTTCGCTCTATTCTTCTTTCTATCTATCACTTTATCCTTCGCTCTACTCCCTTTTTATCCTTCGCTGTATCTTCCTCTCTATCCTTCGCTCTATTCTTCTTTCTATCTATCACTTTATCCTTCGCTCTACTCCCTCTTTATCCTTCGCTGTATCTTCCTCTCTATCCTTCGCTCTATTCTTCTTTCTATCTATCACTTTATCCTTCGCTCTACTCCCTCTTTATCCTTCGCTGTATCTTCCTCTCTATCCTTCGCTCTTTTCTTCTTTCTATCTATCACTTTATCCTTCGCTCTTCCCCCTCTTTATCCTTCGCTGTATCTTCCTCTCTATCCTTCGCTCTATTCTTCTTTCTATCTATCACTTTATCCTTCGCTCTTCCCCCCTCTTTATCCTTCGCTGTATCTTCCTCTCTATCCTTCGCTGTGTTCTTCTTTCTATCTATCACTTTATCCTTCGCTCTACCCCCTCTTTATCCTTCGCTGTATCTTCCTCTCTATCCTTCGCTCTATTCTTCTTTCTATCTATCACTTTATCCTTCGCTCTACTCCCTCTTTATCCTTCGCTGTATCTTCCTCTCTATCCTTCGCTCTATTCTTCTTTCTATCTATCACTTTATCCTTCGCTCTACTCCCTCTTTATCCTTCGCTGTATCTTCCTCTCTATCCTTCGCTCTCTTCTTCTTTCTATCTATCACTTTATCCTTCGCTCTACCCCCTCTTTATCCTTCGCTGTATCTTCCTCTCTATCCTTCGCTCTATTCTTCTTTCTATCTATCACTTTATCCTTCGCTCTACTCCCTCTTTATCCTTCGCTGTATCTTCCTCTCTATCCTTCGCTCTTTTCTTCTTTCTATCTATCACTTTATCCTTCGCTCTTCCCCCTCTTTATCCTTCGCTGTATCTTCCTCTCTATCCTTCGCTCTATTCTTCTTTCTATCTATCACTTTATCCTTCGCTCTACCCCCCTCTTTATCCTTCGCTGTACCTTCCTCTCTATCCTTCGCTGTGTTCTTCTTTCTATCTATCACTTTATCCTTCGCTCTTCCCCCTCTTTATCCTTCGCTGTATCTTCCTCTCTATCCTTCGCTCTATTCTTCTTTCTATCTATCACTTTATCCTTCGCTCTACCCCCCTCTTTATCCTTCGCTGTACCTTCCTCTCTATCCTTCGCTGTGTTCTTCTTTCTATCTATCTCTTTATCCTTCGCTCTACCCCCCTTTTTATCCTTCGCTGTATCTTCCTCTCTATCCTTCGCTCTTTTCTTCTTTCTATCTATCACTTTATCCTTCGCTCTTCCCCCCTCTTTATCCTTCGCTGTATCTTCCTCTCTATCCTTCGCTCTATTCTTCTTTCTATCTATCACTTTATCCTTCGCTCTACCCCCTCTTTATCCTTCGCTGTATCTTCCTCTCTATCCTTCGCTCTATTCTTCTTTCTATCTATCACTTTATCCTTCGCTCTTCCCCCCTCTTTATCCTTCCCTGTATCTTCCTCTCTATCCTTCGCTCTATTCTTCTTTCTATCTATCACTTTATCCTTCGCTCTACCCCCCCTCTTTATCCTTCCCTGTATCTTCCTCTCTATCCTTCGCTCTATTCTTCTTTCTATCTATCACTTTATCCTTCGCTCTACACCCTCTTTATCCTTCGCTGTATCTTCCTCTCTATCCTTCGCTGTGTTCTTCTTTCTATCTATCTCTTTATCCTTCGCTCTACCCCCCTTTTTATCCTTCGCTGTATCTTCCTCTCTATCCTTCGCTCTATTCTTCTTTCTATCTATCACTTTATCCTTCGCTCTTCCCCCTCTTTATCCTTCGCTGTATCTTCCTCTCTATCCTTCGCTCTATTCTTCTTTCTATCTATCACTTTATCCTTCGCTCTACCCCCCTCTTTATCCTTCGCTGTACCTTCCTCTCTATCCTTCGTTGTGTTCTTCTTTCTATCTATCTCTTTATCCTTCGCTCTACCCCCCTTTTTATCCTTCGCTGTATCTTCCTCTCTATCCTTCGCTCTTTTCTTCTTTCTATCTATCACTTTATCCTTCGCTCTTCCCCCCTCTTTATCCTTCGCTGTATCTTCCTCTCTATCCTTCGCTCTATTCTTCTTTCTATCTATCACTTTATCCTTCGCTCTACCCCCTCTTTATCCTTCGCTGTATCTTCCTCTCTATCCTTCTCTCTCGCCTTCGCTCTATCCTCCTCTGTATTCTTCCTGTCGTATATAGTTTATCGTAGGAAGAGACAGTTGAACAAGGATGGAATGTTCTTCTGCTATCAATGACTGAGTCAAACAAGGAAAAATATCTTTGTCGTATATCTTCTGACGCTTTCCAACAATCAGTGCGTAGCGCACCACCCCACGCGCCTTAATACGCTGGTCGATCTAAAGCCAGAGACTAACGAATGCTCTGCAAATGATCCCTTAGCGTGATTATCGATCTCTGGATACTTACTACTGCATTTATATATGCATTCCAAGGCCGCTGGTATGTACTTAAATCAAGACACCAGCTAACTTGGTCTGACTTAATCCATGAGTGTCACGACGTAGCCTTTAAACATGACACCTGCAGATTTGATTTAGATTCACATTGCTAAGGCTATTACATTAATTAAATTGCAATCTTTAACCAATTGAAAAGGCACTAATTACATTATAAACAAACCTACAACTATCACATGGCAAATATATATAAATATATGTATACATAAACAAAGGTAATGGCATCGTCAGGTTTTTCAAAACTATTCTTACGGTTAACTGTAAAATATTAGAATGGGAAGCTTATATTTTATATCACAAAGAAATAGCGATGTTAATGAGATTAATGGCGAAATCACTTCGCTAACAAGACTTAATGAGACATTAACGTATCATCACTTCCTTGAATAGTAAGATCCTTATATTCGAATTGTTGCCAGGACGAAGATACATGCTGTGTACTTTCAACAATTTCAAATTGTCATCTTCAGGGCAATCTTCATAGACAAATACTAAGTCGAAATATGTGTAGACCGAAAGATGTATCTTTTTTTATTATGCTATTTATTGATAGTTACATATATGTTTTGGAGCCTGAGATGCCGCGACGCTAGACGAACTGATAGTAAGTTAATGTCTCATTAAGTCCTGTTAGCGAAGTGATTTCGCCATTAATCACATTAACATTGCTATTTAATTCTTTGTATAAATTGTTTCTTTATGATATATATAACTATTTAAATTATTATATATATATATATATATATATATATATATATATATATATATATATATATATATATATATATATATATGAAATAACGGTATGTATATATTTTTACGATATTGAGGAAAATTGTATGAGAAAGTAGAAAATGTTTACTTGTGGCGCGTTCCATCGGACTAAATATATTATGTTGGTACGACTACACTACTGCTATGAATTTTAGAATTATATATATATATATATATATATATATATATATATATATATATATATAGCCGAAATTCATTTAGCTTATTTTTATTTTTCTTCATCACTTTTTAATTAGATATCCCACACTGTGATTATAGAATATCCGCCTGTATGAGCCCGGGCGCAAATTTACTGTGGATCACCTTGTCATCAAGGCACTCTCTAGACATTTACGTCGTAGTGAATTATTTTCTCCTTTGATCAAAGTAGCATTTTTTTATATCAAAATTGTCTTGAGCCGTGTAAGTGTTTACTTGAATTCAGCGGAAACAGAATGACCAATAACTGAGCAGTATTAAAAAATATAAGAACTAAATGAGATATCCCTAGACACGAGCAGTGGAACGAGAACAGTCTACTCCGTAGATTAAATAAAGTGTTAGGTTCGGAATTCACTGTAGTTTAGCCGGATCTATATACACCTGATGAAGGCCGGAGGTGCGTACAACGGCCGAAACGTTTTAATAAATACGACGATAAATATGATGACAATAGTCCGAATAAGGTAAATAGTGTAAATAATACTTCATCTCAGAAATATAGACAGATACTGAAGGGCCCGATCTTTATAATAACTATGGCGACAAAGATGAGGACAATAATCCAAATAATATAAATAGTGTACATAATACCTCATCTCAGAAATATAGACAGATACTGAAGGGCCGGATCTTTATAATAAATATGGCTACAAAGATTAGGGCAATAGTCCGAAAAATTTAAATAGTGTACATAATACCTCATCTCAGAAATATAGACAGATACTGTAGTACCGAAACGTTGTAATAAATATGGCAACAATAGACCGAATAATGTAAATAATGTACATAATACCTCATCTAAGAAATATAAACAGATACTGAAAGGCCGAAACGTTCTAATAAATATGGCAACAAAGATGATGAAAATAGGCCGAATAATGTAAATAGTGTACATAATACCTCATCTCAGAAATATAGACAGATACTGAAAGGCCGAAACGTTGTAATAAATATGGCGAAAAAGATGAGGACAATAGTCCGAATAATGTAAATAGTGTGAATAATAATAAAAATGAATTGTGATTTCTTTCTCCAGTTAACCCAGGCTTTGAAAATTAATAAACTGTTTAGTTCATGGAAAGCTTTCTTCGAGTACCGTTATTAAAAGACATTCGATGAGTTGCGACACTTCCTCAAGCGCATAACTGTGTTACAGACAAGTTGTAAATTCGAATGCCCCTGTCACTCTGCTCACCCGTTAATGTGTACGCATGCGCACTTGGTGTCTATTGAATTCTCCAGCGTCTCTGGCTAATTTCCCTCCCTTTTATGTTCATGGCTAAATTCCAATCACGTGTCTATCACAGAAACTAATATGGCGGACCGTGCTCTTTGGCCATTTCTGACCTTTGGTTGGTTAATGGCTGCATTGGTGGATAAACGGTCGTCGAATGGTTTTGTGAGGGTTTTTCTGGGCAGTAACTCTGAAGCACTATGGAGGTTGTTGTCCAGGGTTGCAATGATGGAGAGAAAACGGAAACGGAGGGTCAGCGATGTGGCCGGGGAAAAGACTGGAAATTGGATTGGGTTCGTCATAAAACATGCAATCAGTGATGTCTTCTTTTTTTTTTTTCTATTTGTATTTTAGGCGGGAAAATTCTATTTATTTCTTTTCCTATTCGGCTGTCTTGTGTTTTGTTTTCTTCGCGTTTGGACAGGGACGTCTTTGAAATGGAGAAAGAATAGATCTGCTGAATAAATGATTGATCGAGAAAGAGAAAAGAAAAAGAATTGACAGATTGAAAGTAAAAGGCTGAATAAATTCTGAAAATAAACATTAGGCAAACAAACAACTAGATTTTTTGTAGAAGAATTGAATTTAAATATAGAAATTAAGAACACGCAAAATATCGCAAGAAATATACTTGAATCGGATAGATAGATAGATAGATAGATAGATAGATAGATAGATAGATAGATAGATAAAGGAATGAGAACTGATAGATAGATAGATAGATATATAGATAGATAGATAGATAGATAGATAAAGGAATGAGAACTGATAGACAGATAGATAGATAGATAGATAGATAGATAGATAGATAGATAGATAGATAGATAGATAAAGGAATGAGAACTTATAGATAGATAGATAGATAGATAGATAGATAGATAGATAGATAGATAGATAGATAGATAAAGGAATGAGAACTGATTGATAGATAGATAGATAGATAGATAAAGGAATGAGAACTGATAGATAGATAGATAGATAGATAGATAGATAGATAGATAGATAGATAGATAGATAGATAAAGGAATGAGAACTGATAGATAGATAGATAGATAGATAGATAAAGGAATGAGAACTGATTGATAGATAGATAGATAGATAGATAGATAGATAGATAGATAGATAGATAAAGGAATGAGAACTGATAGATAGATAGATAGATAGATAGATAGATAGATAGATAGATAGATAGATAGATAGATAGATGAATGAGAACTTATAGATAGATAGATAGATAGATAGATAGATAGATAGATAGATAGATAGATAGATAGATAGATAGATAGAATATTTACATTATTCGGACTGTTGTCTTCATATTTGTCGCCATATTTATTACGACGTTTCGGCCGTTGTACGCACGGGCCTTCTTCAGGGGGTTGAAATGTCGAACTGAACCCTTTCTTTCGCTCACTGGGGTAGACTGTTCTCGTTCCACGTGCCATGTTTTAATGGATGTCAGTTATCAGTTACCTCCTGTTAATTTCCCTCTGAAAGCTCTACACTGCCTTAACTGGGTATTGAACTCATACTCTTTGGGTCCTATCACTGGATCTAACTAATGCCTTTATCCACTGTGCCACGTATCGATATTCAAACCAACTGGGAAAAAAACAGAGCGTACAACGGCTGAAACGTTTCAATAAATACGGCGAGAAACATGAGGACAAAAGTCCGAATAATGTAAATAGTGTACATAATACCTCATCTCAGAAATATAGACAGATACTGAAGGGCCGGAATTTTATAATAACAATGGTGACAAAGATGATGACAATAGTCCGAATAATATAAATAATGTACATAATACTTCATCTCAGAAATATAGACAGATACTGAAAGGTCGAAACGTTGTAATAAATATGGCACCAAAGATGAGGACAATAGTCCGAATAATGTAAATAGTGTACATGATACCTCATTTCAGAAATATAGACAGATACTGAAAGGCCGAAACATTGTAATGAAAATGGCGACGAAGATGATGACAATAGTCCGAATAATGTAAATAAGGAACATAATACCTCATCTCAGAAATATAGATAGATACTGATTTGGGCCGAAACATTGTAATAAATATTGCAAGAAAGATGAGGGCATTAGTCCGAATAATGTAAATAGTGTACATAATACCTCATTTCAGAAATATAGACAGTTACTGAAAGGCCGAAACGTTGTAATGAATATGGCGACGAAGATGAGGACAATAGTCCGAATAATGTAAATAATGTACATAATACCTCACCTCAGAAATATAGACAGACATTGAAAGGCCGAATAAATATGGCAACAATGATTAGGACAATAAACCGAATAATGTAAATAGTGTACGTAATAGCTCATCTCAGAGATATAGACAGATAGATCGCTATATAGATATTTACAGACTATCTATCTATAGATAGATAGATAGATAGATAGATAGATAGATAGATAGATATGGACTGAGAGAGACACAAAGATACGAAATCACACACACGCACACACACACACATATATATATATATATATGTATATATATATATCAATGCGCTAGAACTTAAATATCGCCTACTTTCATATTTGCATACTCTCTACCCCTGATACCGAGCACGTCTACCTATAAATATAGCCTACCTCATTACACACACACGCGCGCGCACATACACACACACACACACACACACACACATATACATATATATATACATATACATACATATATATATATATATATATATATATATGTAATGTGGTAGGAAATATAACCTTACATAAATATGAAATTAGATACTGTGATCAACACCGTGAGGCGACTGTCTTTCATGCTTAAACCCTATTATCAACTTATATATATATATAAATCGCTTTACCATTTAATAACAAACCTTAGACATAAATGCATCAATTTGTGTGCGCGTGTTTGTATATATCCATGATGAAATGGAAAAAATAAAAATAACGCTGACATCTCATTTGAACAGATATATTTACCAAAATTGCACAAAAATATCTTGGAATACTATGGAATGAATTTATTCAATAAAATCACCATTGGCTTCAACGACGGCCTCCAAATGATTTCGAAATCTCCTGTAACAATTCTGGACAGTCTCCTTGTATAAGTTGGTGAATGCTGCCAGAATTGTTGCCTCGATTTCATCTTTGATGCTACAAAGAGTTTTATTGGTCTCTTTCTCAACTGTGCCTCACACAATTATCAGTTGCAGTCTGGGGAGTTAGGCGGCCAGATGTAAGGGGTGATGTAGTCACGGATATTGTCTGACAGCCATGACTGGGTTCTCCTCTCTGTGTGGCATGGTGCAGAGTCCTATTGTCAGACACTGAGTCTTCCAGCAGCCACCCTCATGACCAAGGGCAGCAGTACCTTATCAACTCACTTGATGTACGCCTCTGTGTTGAGTCTGAGGCCCTAAACAACAAATTCGATCGTTCTTTTCTTAGCAGAAGAATCCGAATGAACTTTCGGAGTTATCGTATCACGATTAGACACATCCAACTTTTTCCGAATCCCTTGCACTGACCTCAGATTGACACACAATCACTGTGAAATGTTCGTATTGGAGCTTCCGTTGCAAATGCCAAACAGTACAGCATGCCGTTTCCAAATATCTGGCGGGCTAAATTGCGTCAGGGTGCTTTTTTTTTTCTCGCAACTGACTCTACTGTTGCCGAATGTTCATTTTGGCAGAAATATGGTCCAGGTTTCTTGCGTCGTCATTACGGAAGGTAGCGACAAATATTCTCTGTTGTGATGAATGCAAAGCGTGTTTCAACGTAAAGCAAGGTGTGCCATGTGTCTTTTCTTGTTTTCTTTTTATTTATATACGTTTGAGTATGACGCCTATTAAACCACACACACACACACACACACACACACATATATATATATATATATATATATATATATATATAGGTGTAACTATATATAATATATATATATATATATATATATATATATATATATATATATATATATATATATATATATATATATATATAGTTACACCTATCCGATCACAGCTCCATCAGAACCCATTTAAACACACACAAAAATTTACCAGACTCCATTAGAAATATACTAGTAGAAAACACAAATATATTAATTGCTTCCACCTGTAAAAAAAGGTTAAAAATAATGGAGGCTTTAATAATAAAAAAGAAAAAGCCCACCCTTAACAATATTAACTACAAACAAAGCCACAACGTGCTAACCGTATTTGGAAATTAAAACACCACTACTACACACTAAGACATATACATAATGCACACACTCAATTAAGCTGAAAAATCGACTCATCCTTGATAATGGCTAAAGGTATAGCCGAAAGCGCTCGGAAAAATAAAACATTTGGACAGTTCTTACACACCCTTTGTCCAGCAAAGAAAGCTCTTGTTCGTACAGAAGAAAAATTAAATAAAAAACTTAACCGTAGTACCTTGTCTGTCGTTTTTAATGAAACTTGCATATATGCATATATATATATATATATATATATATATATATATATATATATATATATATATATATATATATATATATATATATATATATATATATATATATTCTTATGTTTAACATTCTTTTTATAGATACAAATATTTAAGTAAATGCCCTGTTTTTATAATAAACAGAATTAAACAACATTTACCGGCCTGAATGTCCGAGAAATTTTCATTAGAAAATATTATTCCTCCGACAGGATTCGAACCTGTATCCTATACGGAACCGTCATATAGCCAACCGAACGATCCTCTGCGGCCGAATCGGTTAAAAGACACGTCAGGCTATATAACGGTTCCGTATATTCAGGCCAGTAAATGTTGTTTAATACTGTTTATTATAAACAGAGCATTTACTTAACTATTTGTATCTATAAAAAGAATGTTAAACATAAAAATGTCTTAAAATAAGGAAAAATTTAAATAGGTATAAATATAAATATGTGTAAA
>OZ038509.1:42533170-42558170 GCA_964036315.1 Acanthosepion esculentum | reverse complement strand
TATTTTTTTAGCATTAAGGTACCGGCCATATTGATGCACTTTCGCGTGTATAAATTCGTGGACATATTTATTTGTTGCTATGAAAATGGCACCTTTTTATTGGCTTCCCCAGTCTGTTTTGATGTTTATCCGACTAGCTTCCATTTCCCAGCTTTTTCCTTCATCTTTTATTCTTGTTGATACTTCCGGTGTGTTTTTCAATTGGTCGTAAGTTAGTAACAAGCCCGGAATACTAATGCCCATGAAAAAATGGCGCTAAAATAAAAATAAAAAAAACTCGAGGCGTGATTTCTTTAATGGCAGGAAAAGAGATGAATAACAAAGAAATGCTAGTCGGCTGAAGATAAGAAACAAACAAAATAACAAAAGCAAGGAAGAGGATAAGAAAGAAAGAAAGAAAGAAAGAAAGAAAGAAAGAATGAATGAATGAATGAAAGAAAGAAAGAAAGAAAGAAAGAAAGAAAGAAAGAAAGAATGAATGAATGAATGAAAGAAAGAAAGAAAGAAAGAAAGAAAGGTATAGGGTAGTTAGGGGTTAATATAGTTACTCATCTCCTACCGCTACTTTTATTTGGTGTTCGATCCCAATTAAAAGCCAGTATTTCTTACGTCCATTTTCAAAGCATGCAGACCCTTCCCGATTAGGAAATTAGTGCTACATAATCTTCTTTCTCTTATTTCTCTCAATCTGATGAGGACCAGAAACAAAAACAAAAACAAAAAAGTACGAAAAAATATCTCTCTTTTCTCTCTCTTTCTTTCTATCTTTCTCTCTTTCTCTCTCTTTCTCTCCGTCATTCTGATAATTAGCGGGACTCGAACACCAGTCAATAGACACTTCCCGATTAGGAAATTAATGCTATATAATCTTTCCAATTTGATCGGGACCAGAAACAAAATTTCAGGAAAAAGTTAAAAAGTACGAAAAAATGACTCACTCACTCTTTCTTTCTTTCTTTCTTTCTTTCTCTTTCTCTCTCTCTCTTTCTCTCTTTCTCTTTTTTCTCTCTTTCTCTCTCTTTTTTTCTTTCTCTTTCTCTCTCTTTGTCTCTCTCTTTGTCTCTCTCTTTTTCTTTCTCTTTCTCTCTCTCCTCTCTCTTTTTGTCTCTTCTCTCTCTTTCCTCTCTCTTTCTTCTCTCCTTCTCTTTCTTTCTTTCTCTCTCTCTTCTCTTTGCTCTTCTCTCTCTTTTTCCTCTCTCTTTCTCTCTCTCTCCTTCTCTTTCTTTCTTTCTTTCTTTCTCTCTCTCTCTCTTTTTTGTCTCTCGATATCACCCTGGCCTTTAGCTGGGCTCGAACACCATTCAATGGACTTCACAGGAAATATATACCGAACTCAACAATTCGCATTTCTTTCTTTTAGTGAAATTCGAAACTAGACTCGTCTATGTCCAACAGTGCTAAGATTTCTTTGTATCCTTGCTGTTGCTGTTAACACAATGTTCCAGCCGATCCATTTTCCAGCCTTCGTCATGTCCAATCTGAAAATAAATGGAAATCTTTTCCTTACAATTAAATAACAATGGAAAAATGTATGTCTAAACATTTTAAACGTCTTAAACATCTTTTTCCACATCTGACAAAGTTAAGATGTTTAAGACCCAAAACAAGAAATTGTGGAACTGGATTTCTTTTAATTCTATTTCCTTCCACCATTTGCCTCAAAGAACGCATCGTCACTTCCGTTTTAACCCATTGGGTTGGCAAAATATCTTCTTTATGTGGCCTGGCCTGTCCAAAAAGAATGTTTCTCCTTCGTAGCTCTTAATAAACTTTGTCTTTTTATTATTTATCCGAAACTCTTGTCCCGCCATCCATTTACTTAAGTATGTCATGCGTTGATCTCCTCTGTGCCTCTTGCCTTCACTCTGCTCTGTGAGTGCCAGATTTTCCAAACCCTCTTTCCTCATTATGTGCCCTGGAAATTTCAAATGTCTATTTCTGATGTTAAGTATAAATTTACTTGCAGTTTTCATTTTCTCTAAAACTTCGTCGTTGATCGCATAACCAGTCCATGGTATCCTCAGCATCATTCTGTAGAACCGCAGTCCTGTTGCTTCAAGTCTCTTCTTCATTGGCAATTGTCCAACATTTACTGCCATACAGTAGGACAGATATCACGTAACAGTTTAGTACTCTTTTTCTTGATAGCATCTTTCAAAACAGGGGGCATCGCTAGCAGTTTGCTAAACGAAAGGCTTCCCAAGTCTGACCAAAGGAATGCTCGGATCTCCAAATAATTTAAAATCTTCATCTTTGAGGAGATTATCTAGCACTCGCTGCCATACAGTAGGACAGATATCACGTAACAGTTTAGTACTCTTTTCCTTGATAGCATCTTTCAAAACAGGGAGCATCGCTAGCAGTTTGCTAAACGAAAGGCTTCCCAAGTCTGACCAAAGGAATGCTCGGATCTCCAAATAATTTAAAATCTTCATCTTTGAGGAGATTATCTAGCATTCACTGACATACAGTAGGACAGATATCACGTAACAGTTTAGTACTCTTTTTCTTGATAGCATCTTTCAAAACAGGGAGCATCGCTAGCAGTTTGCTAAACGAAAAGCTTCCCAAGTCTGACCAAAGGAATGCTCGGATCTCCAAATAATTTAAAATCTTCATCTTTGAGGAGATTATCTAGCATTCACTGACATACAGTAGGACAGATATCACGTAACAGTTTAGTACTCTTTTTCTTGATAGCATCTTTCAAAACAGGGAGCATCGCTAGCAGTTTGCTAAACGAAAAGCTTCCCAAGTCTGACCAAAGGAATGCTCGGATCTCCAAATAATTTAAAATCTTCATCTTTGAGGAGATTATCTAGCATTCACTGACATACAGTAGGACAGATATCACGTAACAGTTTAGTACTCTTTTTCTTGATAGCATCTTTCAAAACAGGGAGCATCGCTAGCAGTTTGCTAAACGAAAGGCTTCCCAAGTCTGACCAAAGGAATGCTCGGATCTCCAAATAATTTAAAATCTTCATCTTTGAGGAGATTATCTAGCATTCACTGACATACAGTAGGACAGATATCACGTAACAGTTTAGTACTCTTTTTCTTGATAGCATCTTTCAAAACAGGGAGCATCGCTAGCAGTTTGCTAAACGAAAGGCTTCCCAAGTCTGACCAAAGGAATGCTCGGATCTCCAAATAATTTAAAATCTTCATCTTTGAGGAGATTATCTAGCACTCGCTGCCATACAGTAGGACAGATATCACGTAACAGTTTAGTACTCTTTTTCTTGGTAGTATCTTTCAAAACAGGGAGCATCGCTAGCAGTTTGCTAAACGAAAGGCTTCCCAAGTCTGACCAAAGGAATGCTCGGATCTCCAAATAATTTAAAATCTTCATCTTTGAGGGGATTATCTAGCACTCGCTGCCATACAGTAGGACAGATATCACGTAACAGTTTAGTACTCTTTTCCTTGATAGCATCTTTCAAAAGAGGGGGCATCGCTAGCAGTTTGCTAAACGAAAGGCTTCCCAAGTCTGACCAAAGGAATGCTCGGATCTCCAAATAATTTAAAATCTTCATCTTTGAGGAGATTATCTAGCATTCACTGACATACAGTAGGACAGATATCACGTAACAGTTTAGTACTCTTTTTCTTGATAGCATCTTTCAAAACAGGGAGCATCGCTAGCAGTTTGCTAAACGAAAGGCTTCCCAAGTCTGACCAAAGGAATGCTCGGATCTCCAAATAATTTAAAATCTTCATCTTTGAGGAGATTATCTAGCACTCGCTGCCATACAGTAGGACAGATATCACGTAACAGTTTAGTACTCTTTTTCTTGGTAGTATCTTTCAAAACAGGGAGCATCGCTAGCAGTTTGCTAAACGAAAGGCTTCCCAAGTCTGACCAAAGGAATGCTCGGATCTCCAAATAATTTAAAATCTTCATCTTTGAGGAGATTATCTAGCACTCGCTGCCATACAGTAGGACAGATATCACGTAACAGTTTAGTACTCTTTTTCTTGGTAGTATCTTTCAAAACAGGGAGCATCGCTAGCAGTTTGCTAAACGAAAGGCTTCCCAAGTCTGACCAAAGGAATGCTCGGATCTCCAAATAATTTAAAATCTTCATCTTTGAGGGGATTATCTAGCACTCGCTGCCATACAGTAGGACAGATATCACGTAACAGTTTAGTACTCTTTTCCTTGATAGCATCTTTCAAAACAGTGGGCATCGCTAGCAGTTTGCTAAACGAAAGGCTTCCCAAGTCTGACCAAAGGAATGCTCGGATCTCCAAATAATTTAAAATCTTCATCTTTGAGGAGATTATCTAGCACTCGCTGCCATACAGTAGGACAGATATCACGTAACAGTTTAGTACTCTTTTTCTTGGTAGTATCTTTCAAAACAGGGGGCATCGCTAGCAGTTTGCTAAACGAAAGGCTTCCCAAGTCTGACCAAAGAAATGCTCGGATCTCCAAATAATTTAAAATCTTCATCTTTGAGGAGATTATCTAGCACTCGCTGCCATACAGTAGGACAGATATCACGTAACAGTTTAGTACTCTTTTTCTTGGTAGTATCTTTCAAAACAGGGAGCATCGCTAGCAGTTTGCTAAACGAAAGGCTTCCCAAGTCTGACCAAAGGAATGCTCGGATCTCCAAATAATTTAAAATCTTCATCTTTGAGGGGATTATCTAGCACTCGCTGCCATACAGTAGGACAGATATCACGTAACAGTTTAGTACTCTTTTCCTTGATAGCATCTTTCAAAACAGTGGGCATCGCTAGCAGTTTGCTAAACGAAAGGCTTCCCAAGTCTGACCAAAGGAATGCTCGGATCTCCAAATAATTTAAAATCTTCATCTTTGAGGAGATTATCTAGCACTCGCTGCCATACAGTAGGACAGATATCACGTAACAGTTTAGTACTCTTTTTCTTGGTAGTATCTTTCAAAACAGGGGGCATCGCTAGCAGTTTGCTAAACGAAAGGCTTCCCAAGTCTGACCAAAGGAATGCTCGGATCTCCAAATAATTTAAAATCTTCATCTTTGAGGAGATTATCTAGCACTCGCTGCCATACAGTAGGACAGATATCACGTAACAGTTTAGTACTCTTTTTCTTGGTAGTATCTTTCAAAACAGGGGGCATCGCTAGCAGTTTGCTAAACGAAAGGCTTCCCAAGTCTGACCAAAGGAATGCTCGGATCTCCAAATAATTTAAAATCTTCATCTTTGAGGAGATTATCTAGCAGTCACTGACATACAGTAGGACAGATATCACGTAACTCTTTTCTGTGTTTCTAGCGAAGTTTTTCTGTTTCTTAATATTCTGCTTAGGTTTTGTAAGACATCTTTTGCTATCCCAATGCGCCTTCGGATTTCAGTGTCACACTTTCCGTCTCCTGTTAAAACACTTCCCAGATATTTAAATTGTTGTATTTGTTTGATTTCGGTATCTCCAGTTTGTAATTTGTGTGTTGGTCTGCCCCTTTTGCTAACAACCATGCATTGTGTCTTCTTACAATTGATGTTTAGTCCTTTCTTCTCGCTTTCCTTCACGATCATCCGTAAGAGTTTTTGTAGTTTTCTTTGTGTGTCTGCTGTCAATAGTGTCTCATCTGCATAACTTATTGTTGTGGAATGTTTAGGGACCAGAAAGAAAGACACGGAAGATGAAGCTAGGTTCAACAACGAAGGATGTCTGTGGCACAAGGCCGAGTTTACCGTGGGTTCTCCGATCACCTAGGCTCGGCCAAAAATATTCCCTTAGAACACGCATAAACGGGTTCAGGGCCTGTTTACCTCTCCGGACGAAACGTTGCCCTTCGGAAAAGCCTCGTCAAGGCAGAGAGTTTAACAGTAATGAACCGTCTAGCACTGTTAATATTTTACAGCCTCCACGAGGGATGTATGTGGCACAAGGCCGAGTTTACCGTGAGTTCTCCGAGCACCTAGGCTCGGCCAAAAATATCCCCTTAGAACCCGCATAAACGGGTTCAGGGTCTACGTCCCCGGATGAAACGTTGCCCTTTGGCAAAGCCTCGTCCGAGTTCCTCTCTGCTCGTGGCAGAGAGTTCGACAGTTGAACAGGCTCCCCAACCGACTTTTGCAGTTAGTATATATGAGAGGAGGAAGAGTTCATTCTACTGTAGGAGGGTTTACCACAACACTTATGTTGTTAAGATTGTGGCCACCAAATATATATCCTAGTAGGACTTCTAGTTCTCTCAGAATCACCTCGCTGTATAGGTTGAATTAAGTCCGGTGAGAGGACACATCCTTGTCTTACATCACTTTCTATTTCTGTATTCATGTTGAACTTATTTGCTATCCGTGTGCATGCAGTTTGCTGTCAGTATAGGTTCTGGGTTATTATTATATCTTTCCCAAATCAAGTTTACTGAACAGCTCCAAAAGATTTTCCAAGCCATCTTTTCTCATAATGTGCCCTAGAAATTTAAAATGTCTCTTCCTGATGTTAAGTATAAATTTCCTTGTTGGTTACATTTTCTGTAAAACTTTCTATTGCTTCAAGATTCGTTTTCGTCTTTGAAGAGACTTCCTAGAATTTTCTGCCATACAGGAAAACTGATATCACGTAAGAATTCAGTACTCTTTTCTTTGTTTCTAAGAAGGTTTTTCTGTCTCTTAATACTTTGTTGAGCTTTTATATAACCCTCTTACATGTTGCAGACATGTTTATAATATTATTTGGTGACGATTTGCGTAACTAAAACACTTCCCAAATATTTAAATTTCTGCACTTGTTTGATGTTTGTTCCTCCAATTTATAAGTTGCACTTTGGTCTCATCGTTTTGCTAACAATCATTAATTCTGTCTTCATGCAGTTGATGTTTAATCTTTTCTTCTCACTTTCCTTCACTACCTTCCGTACGAGTTTTTGTAGCTTTTTTATGTGTCTTCTATCAACAGTGTCACAGCTGCATAGCTGAAGTTAAGATTGTGGCCGCCAATAACAATTTCTTTCTTTTTTTTAAGCTTTTCACCCCAGGCAAGGCTGGAAGCCACTAGCAGGCAATGGGATTATAGAGGATTTGGAGCAAGATCAGATAGGAGTGATAGATGAAAGGATGTGGAGAAGGATAGTGGATAGATCAATGCAACTGGAGATGTCGATTGACGTTACATTTGAATAGTTGGAGATTATAGTTGTCAGGGAAACAGGAATAGGGAAGGGAGTTCCACAGACGTGAGGTGCGAGATATGAAGCTATTGGAGTAGAAGAGATGTCTACATTTAACAGTTTCGACAGTGAAAGGGTGGGAACGGGATGCCAGCATCGTACGACGCTTGAATTCATGGAGCCTGGGAACCAGCGATAGCAGCTCATTGGAACAATTACCATGGAAGTATTTGTAAAAGAGACAGAGAGAGGTGACGGCGCGTCTGTGAGAGAGAGACTGCAGACGAGAAGCCAGATCAGGGCCAATTACATTGCATACCCGTCTCTGGATCTTATCAAGAACCCAGAGGCAAACAGAAGGGGCTCCAGACCATATATGGCAGCAATATTCCATGCAAGGGCGGATGGTTGATTTGTAAATTTGGAGGATCGATTCCGGGGAGAAAAATTTCCTGGTCCGACACAGGGAGACTGGCCCGAGTAGGACTTGTAGTTCTCTCAGAATCGCCTCGCTGTATAGGTTGAATTAAGTCCGGTGAGAGGACACATCCTTGTATTGCATCCTTTTCGATTTCTGTCTTCATGCTGAACTTATTTTTTCATCCGTGTGAAGGCAATTTACTGCCAGTATAGGTTTTGGGTTATTTTAATATCTTTCCGAAATCAAGGTTGCTGAACAATTCCAAAAGATCTTTGTGTCGTACTTTATCGAACGCCTTTGCGTAATCTATAAAACACGGGTACACGTCCTTCTGCTTTTTGTATTGTTTTTTTCTGATAACATTCTGAATATACATTTCGCATTCCTTATTCTAGTGTCTTCGACAACCTCGCACTGTTCTTGTCCTATTGTCGGTCTGATGCTGTTGCGCGCTCTATTCACCAGAATTCGAATGATCAGATTCCTTATATGGCTCATTAAGCTGATTGTCCGATGGAGTTCACATTCATTTGCACCTTGCTTTTTAGGTAACGCTATGACAATATATACATACGGTATCTCACCACTGTTGTAGATTTCATTTATTATTTCTGTGATCTTGTCTATGCCAAAATCGTCTAAGGCCCGTAGCATCTCTAATACAATTCCGTCTGGCCCTGCCGCTTTGTTTCTGTTCAATTTGGCCAGTGCTGATTCCACTTCAGATTTTAGTATTTCCAAGCCGTCGATTTTTCTGTATATTGCCAGTTCTTCTCAATCATCGTGGAAGAGTTCTCCAATATATTCGCTCCATCTCTGGAGTATTTTTTTTACTAATATCCGCGTTCCGTCTTTGGACTTTACAAGCCCTATATTTAAACAAAACTACTTTCGGCATTAAATAATCGACTTCTGTTTCACCTCTTCTTACTAAAAGACTTGATCTTTTTATAGCTAATGTGTTCTTTGTTGCCTCTATTATACCAATGTGTTCGTAGCAGGTCGATTGTTGAAACATTTCAGTTTTCACTGTTCTTTGATCGAACCAATTAGTAAATAACTCTTTTTTTTACTTGAACCGTAACTCCAGTTTAGCTCATGATATATTCGCGTCTCTTACTTCCGTTTACAGTCACATTTGGTCTGTACTGAAGAAGGAAGTTTTCAAATTAAAATTAGTAGGGTGCAACATCAAAGTAGTAGTAGGAGTACCAAGCATTTCCCTTTCCTCTTATTTCTCCCCCTGTTTTGTCTTTATACTCATCAAGTCATGTCACGTCGAAACACCGGTTCTTGTACAATCACCGAAATTAAGCATCATCAGGCCATTCTTTCTCTGATATAAGCGTTGGACATTATGCATCCCGTTGATGAGCATGTCTTTGTACCGTGTTAGTTCTATTAATTTTTATGCATGTTTGCTTTATCTGTGATATTCATTCTTTCTATTTCTGCACATTTTTCGTTGAGGCATTCCTCTTTACTCTGCTTGCATTTTTTTTTCTTTATTTCTTTGTGCCGTGTCCTATATTCTGTTCCGTGTCATGGCATAGATTTTTGTTTAGAATTTCGTCTGTCATACATTCGTGTTTCTTTCTTCGTCTACAGTCTTTTGGAATGGTCTTGATTGCTGCTGTTACTAAAGCTTCTCTTAAAGTTGTTGACCATGTTCACCACAGTCTATGAATATAGAATCCAGCGCAGTACGTAATCTGTTCAATGAAACAACGTTAAAGATTAACACTCAGGAGTCAGACACTCTACTGAATCTGACTATATCGCCAATACCACCAGCAGCTGTTCCGTAATTCTTCAGTCTTCGATATCAAAGGCTGGCAGTGACTATTCCGGGAAAAAAACATGGCCGCCTTTATACACGTCGAATTGAATATTTTGATCCTTCTGATTGGTTAACCTTCTATTGGTGAACTATAAAATGAGTCAGCTCATTTTGGCTGGCTCACTACTACACCAGTGTACCCAAAAACTCCAACAAAAGTGTCCACTTTTATTGTTTCCATTGTCCTTCTTCACTCGTATCTGCTTTTCACATTGTCCATATATTTAACCTTTAGATTTGGGTCGTTCAAGTTTCTGTCGTATTGTAATTAGGTACTGCCTTGATCGCTTGCATAGTCGGTACCTAGATATGTTTTGCAGTGTAAAACTGAATTCCTGATTTTATTGTTGATAGTCGATCTGTTTCATTTTTTTTTTGTTCTTCTCCCTGACCTTCTCCATACTTATATTTATCTTGGGTGTTCTTGAAGCCATGTGTTGGCTATTACCTGGTCACTCACCGTACGCCATTACACCCATTTTCCTCCCATATGGGTCCGAATTTGCCAACTGTTTACCAATCCATCTTGTGGCCTACTTTGGAATTCAGGTCTCCCACGACATTTATCATTTCTTGCGATTTGCAAGGGGCCTTTGCGTTGTCTAGCGCCGGGGTCACCAACCTTTTTTCACAGAAGGCCAAGTAACTGAGAGAATGACGAGCGCGGGTGGGATAACCATTTTGTTCAATACAATGCACTGAATACACAAAAAATAAATATTATATTCTGTTTCGTGTCTTGACATAGATTGTGTCGCCTTTTCATCATGTCGAGAATTTCGTCTGTCGTTCATTCACTTTTTTTCTTTGTCTCCCTTCCTTTCGGATCATCTCGATTGCAGATCTTACTAAAGATTCTCTCAAGGAGTCCCACTTCGAGCCTCCATTTTCCATTTGTCTTTCGTATCAGCCTTTTCACAAATGTCCGTATATTTTTCTTTCAAATTCGGATCGTTCAAGAGTCTGTCGTATTGTCGTATTTGAGCCTTAACCCGCTTCAATATGCGTTCGTTTCACTCTAAGCTTATACATATCAGAGGTAAGTGATCGCTTCCGGGCCGGGAACTTGGATATATTTTGCAGTGTAAAACTGTGTTACTGAATCTCTTGTTGATAGTTATATAATTAATCTGTTTTTGTTTGTTTGTTTGTTTGTTTTTTGTTCTTGATTTTTTTTTTTTTTTTTTTTGGTCTCCGTTTGGGCTATCAATATTCGTCTTGAAATCAAGAGTTGGTTATTACCTGGCAATACGCCATACACCACTAGACCAATTTTCCTCTACGTTCATTAAGGGATCCTAGTTGGAGTTTGCCAACTATTTCACCATCCCTCTCATTGCCTACTTTGGCATTCAGGTCTCCCATGACAATTATAATTTCTTGCGATATGCAAAAGGCCTTAGGGTCGTCTTGCATGGAGTAGAACTTTTCAATTACTTTTTCTGTTCTTTATGATATCGGTGAGTACACAACTAGGATTTGCTATGTTGAAAGGCTTCCCAATTTATTTAACTACAATAATTCTTTCAGATAATTGACAGCATCCCAAAACGAATTTCCTCGTGTCTTGGGCTAGTATCAATCCTACTCCTCTTTCATTTTTCTCTTCGCCTGCGTTTATGATCCTATGTTTATCACTGATCTCCATTGTTTGACTACTGGGTTTCACATTCGCCTAAGATGTTGATATTTAACCGGTTCGTTTCTTGTTTTATATTTTCTAACTGTCCACAGTGGTTTAATGTTCTAACAATGTCCCAGAGAGTTATATTTTGTTTGATGCTAACAGTTGCTGGATGACAGTCCGGTGACACCTGTCGATCATTTCTTCCCTTGCGGGGAGAGGGGTCAATCCCAAGTAGTTTGGACACCTTCACGCTGTTTATGCTAACAGTCGCTGGATAATGGTCAGGTGACACCTGAAGCGCATGTTGCTCCTTACCGAGCAAGGAGTTAGCGAGAGGTTATACATAACCCCCTTTCACGCCATTAGGTTTCACTTTTCTTTTTCTTTTTTGTTAAATGCCATATTTCTTGGGATGGATAGTGGAATGGTTTTCCCGTTGGCTTCTCCGCAGTGATTTATTGAGACAGCACCTCTAGTTAGAGTTCTTCTTCAAGAGTTCTTCTGCCCTTTATTAGGTCTTATTTTTCATCCTTACAAGTAGCCATTTTAGCCGCCGAACCTTCAATAGTAGCATACATACTTACCCATAAAGAAAAAAGCATAAATAGACCCATTTTTAAAAAATAAACCCGCTTGTCTGATGATCGCAAAAGCGTGAAACCCAGGTTCACTAATATTCATACAACTGAATATGTTAGCTCTTTCACTGAAATAAAATATATATATATATATATATATATATATATATATATATATATATATATATATATATATATATAAGAGAGAGAGAGAGAGAGAGTCAGAACCAGGTCGACAATGACTGGCTACATCTATTAGTTTCATGTGTTTGCACACAATCATCAGGTAGCCGGTGACTTGTAATAATATGAATACCCTACATACCTCCGGGCGAGTTCAATTGACAAGCAAACCAAACCCGCACGGTTGTGTGGAGGGTAGATCATCAAGCCAAGTTCAAAAATGGCAAAACAAAAAAAATTTACCACCTGGGAAGGCTTGCCAGTATAGTAAAAAGCGCTCAATAAAGTAAAACTAGTTCCACGGAACAGGAGCCAAAATTATGCCCAACGGTACGGGACCACGTGTCAGAAATTCGGGCTTTCTATATATAGACCAGTACGGGATTATAGAAGATAGAGGAAATGATAAATAATCAAGAACAACTAATTAAAATATGGACATTAAAAGTATGATTTATAAATAACGTAAAATATTAACCCTAAAAAAATTAAATGGGACGGACTAGTTTACCCCTTTCTCCCAATTCAATTTTCAGGTTCCTATATATTGATATTAACCCTAGCAAGGAGTGGTGTCACATTGTCTGAAGATCACTGGAGGCATGAAAATGGCAGTCACCATGTCGTGTAGGCATTCAGGTTCCTCCTGCCTCCCCTTCTATCATTTGTTAGCATTATCTCTTCACATATACACGCTGTGTCTCTCACACACACACACATATATATATATATATATATATATATATATATATATATATATATATATATATATATATATATATATATATATATATATGTATATATATATAGATATATATAGATATGTGTGTGTGCGTGTGTGTGGAAAAATATAGTTAATAGGAAAGAAAACGTTAGGTTAATAATCCGAAGTTCTTTAGTATTTTTGTTTTTATGTATATATATATATATATATATATATATATAGAGAGAGAGAGAGAGAGAGAGAGAGAGAGAGAGATTTATATAAATATATATATTATATTATATATATATATTTAGTTTATATATATATATATATATATATATATATATATATATATATATATATATATATATAGGATGTATTGATCAATCTGGTCATACGTTAATTTTACCTAGCGTTTCTCACGTCTCGCCGAAATTTTCGCATACATCGAAATAACTTGCTCAGGAAATGAATAACCATTTCCAATCGGTTTTTATTCCTTTGAGTAAGCCATTTCGCGCCTCAGGTTCCACGAATCTTACACCAACCAAAGACCACGCATACACACACACTTTCACACACACACACACACACACACACACACTCATATATATATATATATATATATATATATATATATATATATATATATATATATATATATATAACGGTTGATAGATAATAATAAATACACGGATTGATTGGGAGATTCGTGGTGTGAATAAAAGGAGCGACAGAAATATATTATGGGATACCGTGTAGAATTAGAACGCCGGAAAGTAAGATAAGCGTGAAAAAAGGAAAGAAAGGTGTCGGTAAGAGGTTTGTACCAAACAGAAGAGGGTAATATAGAATGAATGTGAAAGTAAGAACAATGAAACCCAGTCAAAAGTGAAAGTGAAAGTGAAAGTAGAGAGAAATCGTGTCGGCAGAAGACGAAGTTAAGGAGAAAGAATTGTGTGCCGAGGTTTTTATAACCTGGGTAATAGCTGAGAGCATTTGCGTATCCGCCGGATTTTATCGTGCCAATAGCCGAGGCTAATCGTCCGTGTTCTTTGTCATTCTATGTTATTACCGGCCGAAAAAAAAAAGTCGGTCGGACCACCACCAAGCCCTCAGCATTACCGTCTCCCTCCCACCTGCACCCTTTCCTGATATCCATCAATTTCCCTTGTTCCCCTTACCACACACACCTTGGTTGATAAGACCTTTCTCTCTGTAGTCTGATTGGCCATATAAACTCAGTATTCGCAAATGACAAACACAGGTGCTGATATACGCATACGCACTCACATATACGTATATATATATATATATATATATATATATATATATATATATATATATATATATACGTTCTGATACACATCAACAAGCGCACAGATTCCTTGGCGTCCACCTGCATAAATTTAAATACAAGCTTCCAGACACAAACTTTAATACTTCCTAAAGCCTTGTGAGTAATCATATTAAAATATACATAAATATTAAAAGGCTAGAACGTCCTCCAGGTGGCACACCGGCAGTGTTTTTACTGCAAACGAATGATTTTTCTTTGTTTAATTCTGTTATGAAGACCTCCGCGAATGCATTGGCTAATAATACAGCCAGATTGAATCAAGAAAACAATTTGTATAGGCAAGCTCATCGTCTGTGCTAGCATCTATACAATCTTTCCAACGATATAGACCAGAATTAAATCGGGTGGCGTGATATATATTCTTTACAGACCGCTTCTGTAGACACACAAGCTGCAAAGCAGATTTTATACCATCCTTCAAAAAAGATGCTTCTGATGATTTTATTTGAGTCAAAGAAATACTTATGAAGGTTTTTTCTTCGAGGCATCACAAATCCATTTCTTCTATGCACCGTTTTCATTCAGTGTGTTGGCGATCATGGTTCTCCATAACTTTCTATCCCTTACAGCTTCAGGTACCCCCATGTTCTGCTATCCATCTATACAATCTCGTTAGATAGGTTACTGTTTTCCGCTGCTCTTTTGCCTTAAGTATATTCTGTGAGTGTCAAATTCGCCAAGCCCTCTTTCCTTATTTCACTTGTTTCTGATTCGGGGTAAGGATAATAAAATACCCCAGAACCAATACTGGCAACAAACCGCCTGCATGTGGACAGAAAACGAATTCTGTAAATATACAAAATAGAAAGGGAAGTAAGACAAGGGTGTATCGTCTCACCGGACTGATTCAACCTATACGTTGATGCGGTTTTGAGAGAATTAAAAGTCCTAGCATTATTCATTATTGACGGCCACAAACTTAACAACATAAGATATGCTTCTGATACTGTATTAGTAGCAGACACTGAAATGAAACTAAGAAAAGCAGTGAAGGAAAGCGAGAAGAAAAGACTAACTATCAATTGCAAGAAGAAAAATGCATGATTGGTAGCAAAGGAAAGAGGCCAAGATATAAACTGCGAATTAGGGATACCGAAAACCAAACAAGTGTATATACAGAGAGTGAGAAAGACATTTTTATATATAATTAAAAAAATATATATAAAACTCCCTTCCCAGCCCTCCTTTTGTTTCAATTTATCACTTCATTCTTCATATAACACCAATTTAATGTCATAAGTTCAATATCCGGGTTAATTTTATAAAACCTCTTCACTTTAAGGCAAATACCTTCGACCCTCGCCTTACCACCGACTCGTGCCTCTCGTCTGACTGAAACATCGAAATGGATAAATTCTGTATCAATTTCTCGACTGCTGTAAAAGTTAAATTTTAAATTTCTAAATCCGACGCGAACACAATCTATACACCGGGGTTGAATAAGACTAACGTTCTTCTCGTTGGCTGAAATAGATCTAAACCCCAACCCCACCTCCATATGAGTTAATTTTGGATTTTGTTGCGTAATTTATATGGTATGTTATAATGAATACATTCAGCTTCTTTTGTGGATCAGTTTTGATATTTGATATTATTAGGATCCTTTTGGATTACATACTAACGGGGATATATATATATATATATATATATATATATATATATGTGTGTGTGTGTGTGTGTGTGTGTGTGTGTGTGTGTGTGTGTCTGTGTCTGTGTGTGTGTGCGTGTGTGTGTGTAATATATATATATGTAATATATATGTGCAATTTGTATAATAAAAATCTTTTTCACGCCTTCACATGATTAAAAATCTTCGCCATGCACATGATAACATCATCGCATCTTTTGAAATTAAAATGATTTTATAACGTTTATTTAGTTTGTTAAAAAATAAAATGTAGCAACATGATTCCGCTACAAGACAATTTGCATATGTTTTTTAAAATTTTGACATTGTCAAAAATTTTGACCCTGAAGATGAAGAATGATGTTCGAAAGTACTCGGTTATCTTACGGACAATATTTATTTCGATATAATTTTCAAATAAAAAGTCTCATTAGAAAATATGAGATAATTCAAAAGAAAATATGCAGGACTACGTTGTCTTTGACATTCAACACAACACATATATATATATATATATATATATATATATATATATATATATATATATATATATATACAAATGTAAAAGAACGAAAAGAATATAAATTCAAACGTTCATAACATTAATTTAAAAAAGGGCTTGACACAAGTGTAGAGGAATAAATATTTATTTATTATAAACTGTTACATTGGCATATGCAAGTTACCACGACAAAAATGCATATTGTTTCGACGTCTAAAGAGATCTCATCAGGTGGTTGTCCATAGTTATTCTCAACATCGCTTGAAAATCGGACCAAATTTCAAATTTTAAGTTTAAGATTATAATCATTTTTTAAAAATAATTATAACATACATGTGTGTGTGTGTGTGTGTGTGTGTGTGTGTGTGTGTTATGAAATGGACAAAGTCTGTCAATTATTTTAATATATTTTTGTTTATACGTTCTTTTTATAGATACAAATATTTAAGTAAATACTCTGTTTATAATAAACAGTATTAAATAACATTTACCGGCCTAAATGAAAAATCATGGGAAATTTGTACTTTAAAATCAGTAATTCGACCTTAGCCAGACCCTTCCTCTGTAGCTAAATGGTATCGCACGTCAGTTTATATGACGGTTCTGTGTAGGACAGAGGTTCGATTTCTCTCAAGGGACGCATATTTTCTATGAAAATTTCTCGGATATTCAGGCCGGTAAATGTTGTTAATACTATTTATTGTAAACAGAGCATTTACTTAAATATTTGTATCTATAAATATAACGTATTAATATTTATATATGATAATACGATATGCGAACCTATCTACTTCAATGACATATATATATATATATATATATATATATATATATATATATATATATATATATATATATATATATATATAAATGACAATAGGAAAACAGTAATTGCTGACGCGTTTCATCCAAAGTGGACTTTTCAAAGCAAGAAACGAAATGAATTTAATTAAACAAAGAATAAAAAAAACAAAAAACATAGTGTTCTTAGCAACTGGAATGTAGGAAACGCTATTTTCATATTGCTAACTGAAAATAACGTCAGTTAACGTCACGCGTGGAGAATATTATCATTAATCTGTGTTGATGGATTCAACCATTTTCTTTTGATTTTAATATGTTTTTGTGTACATTTGTTTGTGAGAGCAGTAATTTTGTTAGAAAAGGTGAAATAGGGAAATAGCCTGGACGTAGATTAATATTTGGGTATTGTTCTATGGCGGCACTCTCTAGAATTTTACTTCTGAGTGAGTTATTTTCTTTTTTTATAAGTATAGAATTTTTTAAATCAAAATTATGGTTGAATTTATTCCTATGTATTACTAATGTATTGTAATTTATTTATAAATAGTGTCTTCTCTAAAAGTTAACTTTGAGAAATTTTCACATATATATATATATATATATATATATATATATGTGTGTGTGTGTGTGTGTGTGTGTGTGTGTGTGTGTGCGTGTGTGTGTGTGTGTGTGTGTGAAAATTTCTCAAAATTAACTTTTAGAGAAGACAATATTTATAAATAAATGACAATATATATATATAACATTGCGTATATTTTGGAAGCTATTTTCATTAAGACGTCTCATTAAACAATATAAAGAATTTCTGTCTAGTTTTTGTTTTACAGGAGAGTTTATCAGTATCCTCATTAAAGGAAGAAAGAAAATTACCATCTTGATGTCTAAATAAATTATATATATATATATATATATATATATCCCTCACCGTTATCACAACTCGGTGTTTTATGCATAACGCAATCTTCAGGTGCTGGTTACAGACTGACCGTTATATAGTTTAAATTTTAATAAAAATATCTAGTTAACGCAATGCTGTTGCAGTCTATATATTTTAGGGGCATAAAAAAAAACAGTAATCCCCTTTATGTTTAATATAATATAATAATCCCAACTTTAATTTTTTCATATAGTTTTTGGTCCGTTTATTTTAATATAATTGTTTTAATAAATTCCATTAATACCTGTTTATTTTCAATATAAAATCAAATATTTATCCCCGTTTATTATATATATTTAAAATAAAAATCCTGTTTTTTTTTTCAATGCAACATATATTTTTTTAAATTAAAAACAAAACTTTAATCCCCGTATAATATAAGAACTGCGCAAACATTGAGTTAATCAGATATTTTTATTGAAATATAAATTATGTAACGGTCAGTCTGTACTGTGCACCTGGAGATTGCATTGTGAAGGAAACTTCGAGTCGTGCTAACGGTGATGGATTTGCCACTGAGCATTTTTTAAACCTAAGATCACACACTGTTTGCATAGATAATAATAATAATTATAGTTATTAAAGACCACAAACAAAATAAATGCCTCCTTATTGATATGGCAGTCCCTGCAGACTGCAATGTATCTTTGAAGATATTCGAAAAACTGTCAAAATACAAGGACCTTGAAATAGAAATCTCAAAAATGTGGCACATGGGAACATCAACAATTCTTGTTGTAGTTGGAGCCCTTGGACTGGTTGGAAAAGATTCCAGTAGGCTAATTGAAGGGTTCCCTGGAAGTCCATGCCTCAAAGAGATACAAAAAATTGTTCTGACAAGTACAGCCCATACTTCACGAAGGGCTTTATCTATGTAATTATTTTTTTTTTTTTTTTTGCAGTGGAAGGTGTCATGATGCCATTTCTAACCTTAGGTCCCTGGGCGGGACCCGGAAAGAAATGTGTAAACGCCAGATATCAAAGGAAATAAAAACAATAATAATAATAATAATAATAATAATAATACACACTGACAGAACAATCAAAGCCAACCGCCCAGACATTGTTATTAAAGATCACAAACAAAAAAAATGCTTCCTTGTTGATATAGCAGTCCCTGCAGGCTGCAATGTATCTTTGAAGATATTCGAAAAGCTGTCAAAATTCAAAGACCTTGAAATAGAAATCTCAAAAATGTGGCACATGGGAACATAAACAATCCCTGTTGTAGTTGGAGCCTTAGAATTGGTTGGAAAAGATTCCAGTAGACTAATTGAAGGGATCCCTGGAAGTCCATGCCACTGTCACTATTTAATTTTAAAATCCAATATTTTTCTTTTTTTCTGCGTGTGTATGAGGAACTGAAATCAGAATCTATCAATACACATTTACAGTTTTCTAATGAGTGTCCTGATTGATTAAAGTGTTCAACTATGGGGGAATAAGGATTGTTTTGACGTATGGTTTCTTTATGATTGTTGAAGCGAAATCTAAAATTATTTCCAGATTCACCAATATATCCACTATTGGGACATATTGTGCAGAATAAATAGTAGATTATGTTATGGCTATCACAGGTGAGGCGAGGTGGGTGGATCTTGATATTGGTTTTGGGTACAGAAAGGTAGCTGTACTTGTGAATACAATATTTGTAATTCTTTAAGGCATAAACTACCACTATTATTATTATTATTATTATTATTATTATTATTATTATTATTATTATTTCCTTCGATATCTTTTGTATACTCTTTTCCTTCCGGGTCCCAACCAGAGACCTAAGATTGGAAATGGCTTCATGACATTTTCCATTGAACATTTTTTAACCTAAGATCACCCCCATTTTACATAGACAAAGCCCTTCGTAATGTGTGACCTTTACTTGTGAGTACAATGTTTCGTGTATCTTTAAGGCATAGTCTAACATTAGTAGTAGTATTAGGAGGAGGAGGAGTTATAGTAGTAGGAGTAGCAATAGAACTATTAGCATTTCCCCAACCTCTTCTTTTTTATTCTTTTTTAAAGTGAAGGCTTGCTAAGGGGGATCAAATTACAATGAACTTGCATAGCAATCTGAACCCCCTCTTAAAACTTTATTTTTTTTAATTAATTTTTTTATATAATCGTGATCTGGGAGTTTAATTGATATGAATGTGAAAAACAAAACTAAAAAAAATGTTTCTTTGTTAGAGATGCACATTGCTGTAGAAAATCCGCAAACGTTTACGTGCAGCACAAGATACTCGGTAGACCTCACTTACGTCCCGACTCGGTCATGCAGACTTCAGTAGTAATGCCAGGTTAGGTTCTGGGTGAGGAAATGTCGTTCTAGTGTGTTCAATGATTCGATTGCTTTCGTGCAATTAATGATCGTTTGCCTTTGCTATGTAGACCTGGGGAACAGCCAAGCTGTATTCACCCACGACACACAGAACTCATTCTCTGGTGTCATGTTAACGGTTGACATAATTTGTAACAATCGCTTTAGTGTTTGTAGATAGAACTCTGAACATCACCATGTACATTAAGAACATTGCTCAAGCCATTCTGCTATCATTCCAGTAGCAGGAAGACAATGAGATGCTCCATTTGAATTTAGTAACGCTTACCCGTTTGTTGTAGTATTTAGTAACGTTTGTCTTTTTGCTATCTGTCCTAAACCCTGTCCTGACAACGATTTACACGAGTTCCCCTGAATAATGCCCGTCCACACGTTGCCGATTTGTTTTATCTTTTAGTAAAGTTTGTCGATTTGCGATCTCTCCTAAATCCTGTTTTGCCAGCCATTTACACAAGATCCAGCTGAAGAATACCCGCCCACATGCTGCCTGTGTTGTATCTTTTAGTTGCTTGTTATTCTCTGCTTTCTTCTGTCGCTCTTGCGTTCATTATGTTTTGTGGCTGCCAAATGCACCAATTATTCCTTCCTCATGATGTATCCTAAAGATTCCAACAGTCTCTTTCTCATTTGAAGTGTCCTTTTCGTTCCTGTTTTCCTTTCTCGTTTCTCTCTCCATGATACGCTCAGCCTACTTCAGTAGAACTACATCTCTGTTAGCTCAAGTATTCTGTTCATCTTTGAAGAAATTGTCCCACATCCACTGCCATATAGAATAATTGATATTACATAGCTGTTGTGTAATCTTTTCTGTGTCTCATGAAATGTTCCTATTTCTTAATACTTTATTTACATTAGTCGGACTATCGTCCCCATCTTTGTCGCCATATTTGTCACAACGTTTCGGCCGTTGTACGCTCCGGCCTTCTTCAGGTGGTTGGAATTTCGAACTGAACCCTTTATTTCGATCACTGGGGTAGACTGTTCTAGTTCCACGTGCCATGTTTGATGGATGTCAGTTATCAGTTATCTCCTGCTAATTTTCCCTCTGAAAGTTCTCCACTGCCTTAACCGGGTATTGAACTCACACTCTTTGGGTCTGTCACTGGATCTAACCAACGCCTTTATACACTGTGCCATGTGTCCTTGACATGCATCAAACATGGCTCGTGGAACTAGAACAGTCTACCCCAGTGATCGAAATAAAGGGTTCAGTTCGAAATTCCAACCACCTGAAGAAGGCCGGAGCGTACAACGGCCGAAACGTTGTGACAAATATGGCGATAAAGATGGGGACGATAGTCCGACTAATGTAAATACTGTACATAATACCTCATCTCAGAAATATAGACAGACTCTTAATACTTTGTTTAGTTTTTTGGAAGATATTTTGCTATTCCAATACGACTTCGGATTTCGGTGCCATACTTCACGTCACATGTTAAAACAATTCCCAGATATTAAAAAGTCTGTACTTGTAGCTCGAGTTTTGGGTTGTTATCATTGCTGACATCCATACATTCTGTCTTTTTTATGAATGCCTATCATCAGACACAATACAAAGCTATAATATTTTTTAATCATTTCTCCCCAAGCAAGGCAATAAAGCCACTAAGACGCAAGGGGTTACTGAGTGTTAGAGAATATGAGGAAAACTACTATTAAGCACAAAGGACAGTAAACAAAAAATAAACAAGAGTTAAGAAAACAAATGACGGTTGACATTTTTGAAGATCAACGTTAACTGCAAAGCAAGGACCCAGAAGAGAGTTCCACAAGCAAGAAGTGCGATAGAAGCAACTGTCAACATAAAACTTACGGTTACATCTAGCTAATTCAATTGTAAAATGATGAGACCTAACTAATCTAGTACTGCGCTTAAATTTTTAAAATATATGTACCAAAGAGAAAATATGAACAAAACAATTACCATGAAAGTATTTATAGAAAAGGCACAGGGAAGCTACGCTGCGGCGGCTAAAAGGGACTAAAGTCGAGACGCCAATTCAAGACGAATAACATTGCAGATTCTTAGATTTTATCAGGAATCTCTAAATATAGAGCACCAGGTAAGATGTGGCAGCAATATTCAAAGCAAGGATATATGGTAGACTTATAAATATGTAAGATAGATTCTTCTTTGGATTTTATCAAGAATCTCTAAATATATAGCGGAAAAACCAGACCAGATGTGGCAGCAATATTCAAAGCAAGGATGAATGGTAGACTTATAAATATGTAAGATAGATTCTTCTTTGGATTTTATCAAGAATCTCTAAATATATAGCGGAAACACCAGACCAGATGTGGCAGCAATATTCAAAGCAAGGATGAATGGTAGACTTATGAAAATGTCAAATAGATTCTTCTTTGGATTTTATCAAGAATCTCTAAATATATAGCAGAAACACCAGACCAGATGTGGCAGCAATACTCAAAGCAAAGATGAATGGTAGACTTATCAAAATGTCAGATAGATTCTTCTTTTTATTTTATCAAGAATCTCTAAATATATAGCAGAAGCACCAGACCAGATGTGGCAGTAATATTCAAAACAAGGATGAATGGTAGACTTATAAATATGTAAGATAGATTCTTCTTTGGATTTTATCAAGAATCTCTAAATATATAGCAGAAGCACAAGACCAGATGAGGCAGTAATATTCAAAGCAAGGATGAATAGTAGACTTATAAATATGTAAGATAGATTCTGTCGATGAAAGATGTTAAATATCTTAAATGTTTAAATAACGCACTTTCCTTCAATATATCCTGTGAGTGTCGAATTCTCCTAGCCCTCTTTCCTCACTCTATGCACTAGACATTTCAATTGTCTATTTCTGATTTTAAGTAAAAGTGCACTTTTTTTTTCATTTTCCAAAACGTCAACGTTACGAAATTGTTCAGCATCTGTCTGAGGAAGCACATTTCTGTTGCTTCCAGCCACTTCTTCGTCTGTGAGAAGATTATCTAGGGTTTACTGCCAGCTAGGAAGACTATTATTACATAACATCCCGGTAATATGACCTTTGATTGTAACGAAATCTTCCTGGCTGAGGACGGCAAATGCGACACTGAGATCTGAAGACGGATTGGGCTGGCCAAGGACGCATTCCAAAAACTGGGCAGAGTATTGAGAAACAGGAGGATTTATTTGGTAACGAAGAAAAGAATACTGTGCTGTTACGTGACATCTGTTCTTCTTTGCGGCAGAGAATGTTGGACGATTTGCTCAAGGATGAAGAAGAGACTCGAGGCGACGTAGATGTGAATCTACAGAAGGATGCTAAGGATATCATGGACCGAGCGTGTGAGAAACGATGAGGTCTTAGAGAGGTTTCAAACAAGGAGGAGGCTTATACTTAACATCAGGAAGAGGCAGCTGAAGTTTTGGGGACACATAATGAGGAAGAAGGGTCTGGAGAATCTGACGCTCACGGGACGAATAGAGGGAAAGAGAGACAAGGGAAAACAACGCATGACATACTTGGCGGCCTTCAGCAAGTGGATGACAGAACATGGTCTGGGGGATGTGGCAGAGGGAAGGAACTTGTTGAGAGCTGCAAGGGATAGAGGGAGGTAGAGAGCCATGACCGCCTACGTCCTGAAAGAACATATTCGTTTGTCTTTTTGATATCCCTCCTGATCCCAGACCTGCCAACCATTTACACAGGATCATTGGGTTATTCTCTGCTTTCTTCTGTCCCTCTTTACTTCAATATGTCCAGAGAGTGTTAGATTTTCCAAGCCCTCTTTCCATTATGTGCCCTAGAAATTTCAATTGTCTCTTTCTGATTATAAGTAGAAGTGCCCTATTGGTTTCCATTATCCTAAAACTTCGTCGTTGCTCACATGTCCAGTTCATGGTATTCAAAGCATCCTTCTGTAGGCCCACATTCCTTTTGCTTCAAGTCTCTTCTTTATCTGTAAGGAGATGGCCCAGCATTCATTTTTTGCATAGCCCCCTTGTTAGAAGGTCTCATCTCGTCTTCTATACATATATATATATATATATATAATTAATTCATTGAGTCTGAAAGAAACCTCAACAGAATGCAGAAAGCACTGGACGGCCGTTTCGTCCTATATTTGGGACTCATCATCAGTGTGCATCCACTACCGAGAATTGAAACCCTGACAGTTGATTTATCAAGCAAACGTCATACCAACTGTTCCAACGAAGAGGTAGCAAATCAGACTCAATATAGCGCCGCTCGCTCACCTAATCCGTGGTGGAACTCAACTGAAATTCTCTGTAATCATAGGACTGTGTCCCCAGAGCACAGTGGGTTCCCAAGTGGACATATCGAATTTTGACAACTTCCTCAAATGACTTTAGGACATGGAAAAATGAAAAGTTCAGTTTCTGTAGTATCAAAAAATGGTCTTATTTGTCTTCTAACTCCAATTATTTCTCAAGATATGCCTATTTGAAGCTCGTGAATTTCAAGTTTTCGATACATCCTGGAAACATAAGGTTTTTTTTCTAAATATGTCCCATAAGCCCCTAAGATAAGGCCAAATGCCCAAAATTTGATTCAATATAAAAAATTGGGTATATCGACAGGTTTTTGACATATTTTTATGAGTTTTCCACAAAATTTACTGTAAAAATGGGCATTTTTTCCATCAAAAAAGCCCCAAAATTGGCCCCCGCTGATAAATTGTGATGAAAAATTGCAGAAAAGCCCCGAGATGAAATTTTTCATGCTTCACATATAAGAATCTAGACATGTAGGGCTATCATAATCCATTTGGGTGAAAAAAATTCACTCTGGGGAACCATTTTAATTCTTTTATATTGAAAAAATTTGGGACAACCTTCAATTCCCTTTGAATCCAAAATCCGGATAATTTATGTAATTCTCACTCAAATTTCATGATCCAGCCCACTTTTCCCATGTTTTTTGGGGTGCTGAATCCAAATCTGGCATCAGAACACCATAAAACTGCACCATGCTCTTGGT
>OZ038509.1:42438170-42528170 GCA_964036315.1 Acanthosepion esculentum | reverse complement strand
TTGATCCGACTTAATGAAGCACCCTCATATATAATCCGTCTTAATGAAACACCCTTATATATAATTGGTCTTAATGAAACACCCTTATATATAATCCGTCTTAATGAAACACACTTTATTAATGTTAACATGGTCCAATAGAGAAATAAATACATTTTCACCAATAACACTAATTTATTTACCGTTGACTTTGATCCGACTTAATGAAGCACCCTCATATATAATCCACCTTAATGAAACACCCTTATATATAATTGGTCTTAATGAAACACACTTTATTAATGTTAACATGATCCAATAAAGAAATAAAGAAATTTCCACCAATAACGCTGATTTATTTACCGCTGACTTTGATCTGACTTAATGAAGCAGCTTTATACATACTCAGTCTTAATGAAACACCCTTATATATAATCCGTCTTAATTAAACACGCTTATGTATAATCCGTCTTAATGAAACAACCTTATATATAATCCGTCTTAATGAAACAACCTTATATATAATCCGTCTTAATGAAACACCCTTATATGTAATCCGTCTTAATGAAACAACCTTATATATAATCCGTCTTAATGAAACAACCTTATATATAATCCGTCTTAATGAAACACCCTTATATGTAATCCGTCTTAATGAAACAACCTTATATATAATCCGTCTTAATGAAACACCCTTATATATAAGCGGTCTTAATGAAACACCCTTATACATAATCCGTCTTAATGAAACAACATTTATAACATACTACATCATAAAATCGCTAAATTGTTCAGTATAATTTCCTTTGAAGTAAATGAAGTTCTTATTTGTGGCCTCATTGCTTTAGAACTAATGTTTTTCTAAAACAGTAGAAAATTGTAAAACATTACAAAAAAGGTTACTCAATGAATAAGATTTGTTAGATAATAATTAACAAAAGCAAAAAATAGGTAAAAGCATATATAACACCATAATACTGCTGGGCAGAAATTAAAAGACAAAATGTTTAAAATTTGCACTGTTTATTGAAAATCACACTAAAATTACTGCACTGTAGATATATTACATCATAATATCGCTAAATTGTTCAGTATAATTTCACTTTGAAGTAAATAAAGGTCCTTTTTGATGACACAATGATTCAGTAATAATGTGCTTGTGCCATGAATCTTGTCCATATACAATTTGTAAAGCTTCAAGAAATTATAAATTTTATAAGTCTTTCGCTGATCACCGGAATGAAAATCCAGCGCTAAGATTTTAAAATTAAATTTAAAAATTAAACGTATTTCCTCAAAAAATGGTAACAGTTTAGAAAAGAAATATTTTGTGTCTCCGTTTAAACTGAGTGCAATTTCATGGTTCCAAATTCGAGCCGACTTAACGTCCATTATAAAGATTAATTATTTGGAGTTATTGTCGCTCCCCGATCCGCTTGAACCAGACTTGACCTTCTCTAACTCCTTTCATCAACAAGGGAGTCTCGTCCACATTTTTTCCTTTTCTGACCCTTGCCTACAAACCTCTCATTAAAGCCTTGTACCAGACCAGGTCAACAATTTTTCTCCCCGGAATCGATCCTCCAAATCTATAAATCGACCATTCGTCCTTACATAGAGTAATGCTGCCATATATGGTCAGGCGCCCCTGCTGTTTGCCTCAGATTTCTTGATAAGATCCAGAGACGGATATGCAATGTAATTGGCCCTAATCTGTCATCTCGTCTGCAGTCGCTCTCTCACAGACGCGACGTTGCCTCGCTCTGTCTTTTTTACAAATACTTTCACGGTAATTGCACCGAGGAGCTGCTTTCGCTGGTCCCTAGGCCTCATGAATTTAAACGTCCTACGAGGCTGGCATCCCGTTCCCACCCCTTCACCGTTGAAACTGTTAGATGTAGACGTATCTTCTACTCCAATAGCTTCATGTCTCGCACATCTCGCCTGTGGAACTCCCTTCCCTATTCCTGTTTCCCTGACAAATACAATCTCCAACTATTTAAGTGTAACGTCAATCGACACCTCCAGTTGCCTTGATCTATCCACTTCCCTTCTCCACATCCTTTCACCTTTCATTCCTATCTGCTCTCGCCCCAAATCCTCTGTAACCCCCTTGCCTTGATCGATCCACTGTCTTTCTCTTTCTCCACATCCTCTCCTTTACCACTCCTATCTGCTCTTCCTCCAACCCTTCTATAACCCCTTGCGTGCTAGTGGCCTCCAGCCTTGCTTGGGGTGATACGCTTAAAAAATAAAAATAATAAAAATAATGAAGTAAATTTTATGCGCTACGATCTTGTAGCTCAGTACTCGACAAGGCTAATATTTTTTAACCCTAGAACACTAACCATCAATTAAAGTTACACCACTACTAACCATGGGTATATCAAACCCGATTTTGAAAATATAACAAAAATATTAAATATAAATCTTTATTTGAAATATTTTACATGCAGACACTTCAAACTTTGTACTTTGAGTTAACATTAATATGAACTGAAAAAACGTATTATTTAGATAAGAAAATCAGGTACTGAAAATTGTAATTAAAAATAGGAAAATTTGTGCTGGGTACTATATACCCATGGTTAGTTTTCTAGGGTTAAGTAACCTTTAAGTTCTCTACTTTTCAAGCCTTGTACCTGACTTAGCTATGCTTAGTAATTTTTATGGATAAACTCATTCCATCAGTAGGACATACATATTTATAAACAGAGTAAAGAAATCCATAAAATTCTCAGTTTGATGGATATATTCAAATATAAACAAAACAAAAAAACGTAATGGAGAGATACGCTCGCGAATCCTTATGTTCATATATAGTATGGTAGAAACCCTGCTTCCCTTGACTGTCATTAAAACACCCACATCTGGCCGGGAGAGGGGCCAATACAAAAGCGATTTGCATAGTACGTTCATGTCCAGTGATTCGCATCAACTAGCCTTGTCACTGCCCCATTGTCCGACCGACTCGGACATCTATCTAAATGGCCTTCTTTATTGACCTCTCTTCAGTTGTCTGCTGCGTTTAATACTCTAATTAAAAAGTTTTAGAGTCGCAATAAGAAGCGGTTCTTCTCACGTTTTCCGCGACCGCGCCTAACACTACCCCAATTCCCAAGCTACGACGCCCCGGTCCCCACGGCGTGAGGAAATTCGCGGAACACTCCATGGAAAAGGAAGGAGTGGAAATAAAAGATTGAAAAGGAACGAGAGAAAGAGAGAGAGAGAGAGAGAGAAGAGGCAAAGGCGGCGTCCGAAAGCATTCTGATGAGTGAACTGCGTTCAACGGCTGAAAAACAAGTGAACTGAAAATCAGAGAATGACTTAGAATTAAAAGTTGTCCCAATAATTTGATTTGACTTGATTTTTTACAGCTTATCAAACTTTGCGGGTTTAAATAACCCACAAAGTTTGATAAGCCAGAACACATTTTGAGATCGCAAAAATTTTGTCAGATAGTAAAGATCAGTTTCTCGAGTATAATGACTTTGGTTGCAAACAGAGAAGATTTCTAACTATTCCAGCATACCCGAGGGTATTACAAATTATTTCAGGGTGCTTTTTTCTGGTTAGGCTTCAGGATGGTTTAATTGATTTAAAAAAAAATTTTTATCTTTTTTTATTAAGAATATATTTTAATATTTTTACATGCAACCAAGGATAAACTATACATCAACAGGGTGTGTATCTGATTCATATATAAGTGAGTATATAATTGCTGAAATCCCCTGAATAGTTAACGGACAGAACCGCGTACGAAACTCTGGCTGAAGGTTGCATCAATCAGCTAAGTGACAAACTTTTACATATTTTAATCATATATATATATATATTCGGCCCTTCGAATTCGACGGGAGAGTCGAGTATATATATATATATATATATATATATATATATATATATATATATATATATATATATATACTCGAATTCGACGGGAGAGTCGAGTATATATACATACATACATACATACATATATATATATATATATATATATACTCGACTCTCCCGTCGAATTCGAAGGGAGAGTCGAGTATATATATATATATATATATATATATATATATATATATATATATATATACTATATAGTCGAATATATATATATATATATACTCGACTCTCCCGTCGAATTCGAAGGGCCGAATACAGAGACTTGGTGCACTACGCCCCACAGTGTTCCCAAAAGACCCTCCGCAGGTTTTGAATTCAGAGTTGTGCTTCTCCTAGAATAGTTGCCATCCAAGGCTACAGAACCCAGTCTGTCCTGCTGGAGGGAGAAGAAGGGGATTCACACCTTTCCCAAGTGTATTATGGATTCGAATGGAATTCGAACTCGGCTCTCCGATGTCTTAATCCAAGCCGCTATCCATTACTCCACCGTGCCTCCTATATATATTCTGAAATTTTGGATTCCCAAGTTTTCATTACTGCGATTGTTTTCAGATTCCGCCATCTTAGCTTCTCCTGATAAAAACAATGAAAGCGACACAACTCTCTAACTTTAAATAGCTCATATTCGAATGAAAAATGACTGTTCTCAAAATACAGTTTTTTTTCTCTTTTGTTTTTTAAGCTTATCACCCCAAGCAAGGCTGGAAGCCGCTAGCACGCAAGGGGTTACAGAAGGTTTGGAGGAAGAGCAGATAGGCGTGTTAGAGGAAAGGATGTGGAGAAAGATAGTGGATCGATCAAGGCAAGGGGGTTACAGAAGATTTGGAGAGAGAGCAGATAGGAATGAAAGGTGAAAGGATGTGGAGAAGGGAAGTAGATAGATCAAGGCAACTGGAGATGTCGATTGACGTTACACTTAAATAGTTGGAGATTGTATTTGTCAGGGAAACAGGAATAAGGAAGGGAGTTCCACAGGCGAGATGTGCGAGACATGAAGCTATTGGAGTAGAAGAGACGCCTACATCTAACAGTTTCAACGGTGAAAGGGTGGGAACGGGATGCCAGCCTCGTAGGACGTTTAAATTCATGGTGCCTAGGAACCAGCGAAAGCAGCTCATCGGAGCAATTACCGTGAAAGTATTTGTAAAAAAGACAGAGCGAGGCAACGTAGTGCCTCAAAATAAAATTGTCCGTGATTTCAACTTTACTCCTAATTGATCTATAAGTATATTCTGATCATTTGTGAATGTCTATTCTGATGATACAACGGTACATTGGCCCACATCCAAACTCGAGATGACCAGAGATTGGCAGCTGATCTGTCCTCTGACCTAGCTCTAACAGGTCAGTTCGGGAAAAACTGGCTGGTTACATTTAATGCCTCGAAAACCAAACAAGTTACATTCTGCCATCGCCGATCAAACCCCAAGCTATCATCAATCTCGATGAATGGATATTCCTTCAACGAGGTCCTGTGCCTTGAGCCGCTATTGGTCCTTATTGGTCCTAACTCAAGTACGACCTACACAAGTGGAGGTCGTACTTATGGTCTATAGATAAAGATGCTGAGAAAACGGTCAGTACGGCTCAAGTAACTACCAGACTCCTCGTGCTATCCTCTAACTCTACAAGAGCCAGATCAGACCGAAAATGAAATACTGCTGCCATATATAGTCAGGAGCTGCCCAATCTTCACTTTCTTGTCTCGATAGAGTTCGAAAGCGTTTCCGTTATCCTCTGCCTCTACAAGAGCCAGATCAGACCGATAATGGAATACTGCTGCCATATATAGGTAGAAGCTGCCCAATCTTCACATTCTAGTCTCGATAGAGTCCAAAAGTGTTTCCGCTATCCTCTTCCTTTACAAGAGTCAAATCAGGCTGAAAATGGAGTACTTCTGCCATATATGGGCAGGAGCTGTCAAGTCTTCACTTTCCAGTCTCGATAGAGTCCAAAGGCGTTTCCGCTATCCTCTTGCTTTACAAGAGTCAAATCAGGCTGAAAATGGAGTACTTCTGCCATATATGGGCAGGAGCTGTCAAGTCTTCACTTTCCAGTCTCGATAGAGTCCAAAAGCGTTTCCGCTATCCTCATGCTTTACAAGAGTCAAATCAGGCTGAAAATAGAGTACTTCTGCCATATATGGGCAGGAGCTGTCAAGTCTTCACTTTCCAGTCTCGATAGAGTCCAAAAGCGTTTCCGCTATCCTCTTACTTTACAAGAGTCAAATCAGACTGAAAATGGAGTACTTCTGCCATATATGGGCAGGAGCTGTCAAGTCTTCACTTTCCAGTCTCGATAGAGTCCAAAAGCGTTTCCGCTATCTTCTTCCTTTACAAGAGTCAAATCAGGCTGAAAATGGAGTACTTCTGCCATATATGGGCAGGAGCTGTCAAGTCTTCACTTTCCAGTCTCGATAGAGTCCAAAAGCGTTTCCGCTATCCTCATGTTTTACAAGAGTCAAATCAGGCTGAAAATGGAGTACTTCTGCCATATATGGGCAGGAGCTGTCAAGTCTTCACTTTCCAGTCTCGATAGAGTCCAAAAGCGTTTCCGCTATCCTCTTACTTTACAAGAGTCAAATCAGACTGAAAATGGAGTACTTCTGCCATATATGGGCAGGAGCTGTCAAGTCTTCACTTTCCAGTCTCGATAGAGTCCAAAAGCGTTTCCGCTATCCTCTTACTTTACAAGAGTCAAATCAGACTGAAAATGGAGTACTTCTGCCATATATGGGCAGGAGCTGTCAAGTCTTCACTTTCCAGTCTCGATAGAGTCCAAAAGCGTTTCCGCTATCCTCTTACTTTACAAGAGTCAAATCAGGCTGAAAATGGAGTACTTCTGCCATATATGGGCAGGAGCTGTCAAGTCTTCACTTTCCAGTCTCGATAGAGTCCAAAAGCGTTTCCGCTATCCTCATGCTTTACAAGAGTCAAATCAGGCTGAAAATAGAGTACTTCTGCCATATATGGGCAGGAGCTGTCAAGTCTTCACTTTCCAGTCTCGATAGAGTCCAAAAGCGTTTTCGCTATCTTCTTCCTTTACAAGAGTCAAATCAGACTGAAAATGGAGTACTTCTGCCATATATGGGCAGGAGCTGTCAAGTCTTCACTTTCCAGTCTCGATAGAGTCCAAAAGCGTTTTCGCTATCTTCTTCCTTTACAAGAGTCAAATCAGGCTGAAAATAGAGTACTTCTGCCATATATGGGCAGGAGCTGTCAAGTCTTCACTTTCCAGTCTCGATAGAGTCCAAAAGCGTTTCCGCTAACCTCTTACTTTACAAGAGTCAAATCAGGCTGAAAATAGAGTACTTCTGCCATATATGGGCAGGAGCTGTCAAGTCTTCACTTTCCAGTCTCGATAGAGTCCAAAAGTGTTTCCGCTATCCTCTTGCTTTACAAGAGTCAAATCAGGCTGAAAATGGAGTACTTCTGCCATATATGGGCAGGAGCTGTCAAGTCTTCACTTTCCAGTCTCGATAGAGTCCAAGAGCGTTTCCGCTATCCTCTTACTTTACAAGAGTCAAATCAGACTGAAAATGGAGTACTTCTGCCATATATGGGCAGGAGCTGTCAAGTCTTCACTTTCCAGTCTCGATAGAGTCCAAAAGCGTTTCCGCTATCTTCTTCCTTTACAAGAGTCAAATCAGACTGAAAATGGAGTACTTCTGCCATATATGGGCAGGAGCTGTCAAGTCTTCACTTTCCAGTCTCGATAGAGTCCAAAAGCGTTTCCGCTATCCTCTTGCTTTACAAGAGTCAAATCAGGCTGAAAATGGAGTACTTCTGCCATATATGGGCAGGAGCTGTCAAGTCTTCACTTTCCAGTCTCGATAGAGTCCAAAAGCGTTTCCGCTATCCTCTTACTTTACAAGAGTCAAATCAGACTGAAAATGGAGTACTTCTGCCATATATGGGCAGGAGCTGTCAAGTCTTCACTTTCCAGTCTCGATAGAGTCCAAAAGCGTTTCCGCTATCCTCATGCTTTACAAGAGTCAAATCAGGCTGAAAATAGAGTACTTCTGCCATATATGGGCAGGAGCTGTCAAGTCTTCACTTTCCAGTCTCGATAGAGTCCAAAAGCGTTTTCGCTATCTTCTTCCTTTACAAGAGTCAAATCAGACTGAAAATGGAGTACTTCTGCCATATATGGGCAGGAGCTGTCAAGTCTTCACTTTCCAGTCTCGATAGAGTCCAAAAGCGTTTTCGCTATCTTCTTCCTTTACAAGAGTCAAATCAGGCTGAAAATAGAGTACTTCTGCCATATATGGGCAGGAGCTGTCAAGTCTTCACTTTCCAGTCTCGATAGAGTCCAAAAGCGTTTCCGCTATCCTCTTACTTTACAAGAGTCAAATCAGGCTGAAAATAGAGTACTTCTGCCATATATGGGCAGGAGCTGTCAAGTCTTCACTTTCCAGTCTCGATAGAGTCCAAAAGCGTTTCCGCTATCCTCTTGCTTTACAAGAGTCAAATCAGACTGAAAATGGAGTACTTCTGCCATATATGGGCAGGAGCTGTCAAGTCTTCACTTTCCAGTCTCGATAGAGTCCAAAAGTGTTTCCGCTATCCTCTTGCTTTACAAGAGTCAAATCAGGCTGAAAATAGAGTACTTCTGCCATATATGGGCAGGAGCTGTCAAGTCTTCACTTTCCAGTCTCGATAGAGTCCAAAAGTGTTTCCGCTATCCTCTTGCTTTACAAGAGTCAAATCAGGCTGAAAATGGAGTACTTCTGCCATATATGGGCAGGAGCTGTCAAGTCTTCACTTTCCAGTCTCGATAGAGTCCAAAAGCGTTTCCGCTATCCTCTTACTTTACAAGAGTCAAATCAGACTGAAAATGGAGTACTTCTGCCATATATGGGCAGGAGCTGTCAAGTCTTCACTTTCCAGTCTCGATAGAGTCCAAAAGCGTTTCCGCTATCTTCTTCCTTTACAAGAGTCAAATCAGGCTGAAAATGGAGTACTTCTGCCATATATGGGCAGGAGCTGTCAAGTCTTCACTTTCCAGTCTCGATAGAGTCCAAAAGCGTTTCCGCTATCCTCATGCTTTACAAGAGTCAAATCAGGCTGAAAATAGAGTACTTCTGCCATATATGGGCAGGAGCTGTCAAGTCTTCACTTTCCAGTCTCGATAGAGTCCAAAAGCGTTTCCGCTATCCTCTTACTTTACAAGAGTCAAATCAGACTGAAAATGGAGTACTTCTGCCATATATGGGCAGGAGCTGTCAAGTCTTCACTTTCCAGTCTCGATAGAGTCCAAAAGCGTTTCCGCTATCCTCTTACTTTACAAGAGTCAAATCAGACTGAAAATGGAGTACTTCTGCCATATATGGGCAGGAGCTGTCAAGTCTTCACTTTCCAGTCTCGATAGAGTCCAAAAGCGTTTCCGCTATCCTCTTACTTTACAAGAGTCAAATCAGACTGAAAATGGAGTACTTCTGCCATATATGGGCAGGAGCTGTCAAGTCTTCACTTTCCAGTCTCGATAGAGTCCAAAAGCGTTTCCGCTATCCTCATGCTTTACAAGAGTCAAATCAGGCTGAAAATAGAGTACTTCTGCCATATATGGGCAGGAGCTGTCAAGTCTTCACTTTCCAGTCTCGATAGAGTCCAAAAGCGTTTCCGCTATCCTCTTACTTTACAAGAGTCAAATCAGGCTGAAAATGGAGTACTTCTGCCATATATGGGCAGGAGCTGTCAAGTCTTCACTTTCCAGTCTCGATAGAGTCCAAAAGCGTTTCCGCTATCCTCATGCTTTACAAGAGTCAAATCAGGCTGAAAATAGAGTACTTCTGCCATATATGGGCAGGAGCTGTCAAGTCTTCACTTTCCAGTCTCGATAGAGTCCAAAAGCGTTTCCGCTATCCTCTTACTTTACAAGAGTCAAATCAGACTGAAAATGGAGTACTTCTGCCATATATGGGCAGGAGCTGTCAAGTCTTCACTTTCCAGTCTCGATAGAGTCCAAAAGCGTTTCCGCTATCCTCATGCTTTACAAGAGTCAAATCAGGCTGAAAATAGAGTACTTCTGCCATATATGGGCAGGAGCTGTCAAGTCTTCACTTTCCAGTCTCGATAGAGTCCAAAAGCGTTTCCGCTATCCTCTTACTTTACAAGAGTCAAATCAGACTGAAAATGGAGTACTTCTGCCATATATGGGCAGGAGCTGTCAAGTCTTCACTTTCCAGTCTCGATAGAGTCCAAAAGCGTTTCCGCTATCCTCTTACTTTACAAGAGTCAAATCAGGCTGAAAATAGAGTACTTCTGCCATATATGGGCAGGAGCTGTCAAGTCTTCACTTTCCAGTCTCGATAGAGTCCAAAAGCGTTTCCGCTATCCTCTTACTTTACAAGAGTCAAATCAGACTGAAAATGGAGTACTTCTGCCATATATGGGCAGGAGCTGTCAAGTCTTCACTTTCCAGTCTCGATAGAGTCCAAAAGCGTTTCCGCTATCCTCATGCTTTACAAGAGTCAAATCAGGCTGAAAATGGAGTACTTCTGCCATATATGGGCAGGAGCTGTCAAGTCTTCACTTTCCAGTCTCGATAGAGTCCAAAAGCGTTTCCGCTATCCTCATGCTTTACAAGAGTCAAATCAGGCTGAAAATGGAGTACTTCTGCCATATATGGGCAGGAGCTGTCAAGTCTTCACTTTCCAGTCTCGATAGAGTCCAAAAGCGTTTCCGCTATCCTCTTACTTTACAAGAGTCAAATCAGACTGAAAATGGAGTACTTCTGCCATATATGGGCAGGAGATGTCAAGTCTTCACTTTCCAGTCTCGATAGAGTCCAAAAGCGTTTCCGCTATCCTCATGCTTTACAAGAGTCAAATCAGGCTGAAAATGGAGTACTTCTGCCATATATGGGCAGGAGCTGTCAAGTCTTCACTTTCCAGTCTCGATAGAGTCCAAAAGCGTTTCCGCTATCCTCATGCTTTACAAGAGTCAAATCAGGCTGAAAATGGAGTACTTCTGCCATATATGGGCAGGAGCTGTCAAGTCTTCACTTTCCAGTCTCGATAGAGTCCAAAAGCGTTTCCGCTATCCTCATGCTTTACAAGAGTCAAATCAGGCTGAAAATGGAGTACTTCTGCCATATATGGGCAGGAGCTGTCAAGTCTTCACTTTCCAGTCTCGATAGAGTCCAAAAGCGTTTCCGCTATCCTCTTACTTTACAAGAGTCAAATCAGACTGAAAATGGAGTACTTCTGCCATATATGGGCAGGAGCTGTCAAGTCTTCACTTTCCAGTCTCGATAGAGTCCAAAAGCGTTTCCGCTATCCTCATGCTTTACAAGAGTCAAATCAGGCTGAAAATGGAGTACTTCTGCCATATATGGGCAGGAGCTGTCAAGTCTTCACTTTCCAGTCTCGATAGAGTCCAAAAGCGTTTCCGCTATCCTCATGCTTTACAAGAGTCAAATCAGGCTGAAAATGGAGTACTTCTGCCATATATGGGCAGGAGCTGTCAAGTCTTCACTTTCCAGTCTCGATAGAGTCCAAAAGCGTTTCCGCTATCCTCTTACTTTACAAGAGTCAAATCAGACTGAAAATGGAGTACTTCTGCCATATATGGGCAGGAGCTGTCAAGTCTTCACTTTCCAGTCTCGATAGAGTCCAAAAGCGTTTCCGCTATCCTCATGCTTTACAAGAGTCAAATCAGGCTGAAAATGGAGTACTTCTGCCATATATGGGCAGGAGCTGTCAAGTCTTCACTTTCCAGTCTCGATAGAGTCCAAAAGCGTTTCCGCTATCCTCATGCTTTACAAGAGTCAAATCAGGCTGAAAATGGAGTACTTCTGCCATATATGGGCAGGAGCTGTCAAGTCTTCACTTTCCAGTCTCGATAGAGTCCAAAAGCGTTTCCGCTATCCTCATGCTTTACAAGAGTCAAATCAGGCTGAAAATAGAGTACTTCTGCCATATATGGGCAGGAGCTGTCAAGTCTTCACTTTCCAGTCTCGATAGAGTCCAAAAGCGTTTCCGCTATCCTCTTACTTTACAAGAGTCAAATCAGACTGAAAATGGAGTACTTCTGCCATATATGGGCAGGAGCTGTCAAGTCTTCACTTTCCAGTCTCGATAGAGTCCAAAAGCGTTTCCGCTATCCTCTTACTTTACAAGAGTCAAATCGGGCTGAAAATAGAGTACTTCTGCCATATATGGGCAGGAGCTGTCAAGTCTTCACTTTCCAGTCTCGATAGAGTCCAAAAGCGTTTCCGCTATCCTCTTACTTTACAAGAGTCAAATCAGGCTGAAAATGGAGTACTTCTGCCATATATGGGCAGGAGCTGTCAAGTCTTCACTTTCCAGTCTCGATAGAGTCCAAAAGCGTTTCCGCTATCCTCATGCTTTACAAGAGTCAAATCAGGCTGAAAATGGAGTACTTCTGCCATATATGGGCAGGAGCTGTCAAGTCTTCACTTTCCAGTCTCGATAGAGTCCAAAAGCGTTTCCGCTATCCTCTTACTTTACAAGAGTCAAATCAGACTGAAAATGGAGTACTTCTGCCATATATGGGCAGGAGCTGTCAAGTCTTCACTTTCCAGTCTCGATAGAGTCCAAAAGCGTTTCCGCTATCCTCTTACTTTACAAGAGTCAAATCAGACTGAAAATGGAGTACTTCTGCCATATATGGGCAGGAGCTGTCAAGTCTTCACTTTCCAGTCTCGATAGAGTCCAAAAGCGTTTCCGCTATCCTCTTACTTTACAAGAGTCAAATCAGGCTGAAAATGGAGTACTTCTGCCATATATGGGCAGGAGCTGTCAAGTCTTCACTTTCCAGTCTCGATAGAGTCCAAAAGCGTTTCCGCTATCCTCTTACTTTACAAGAGTCAAATCAGACTGAAAATGGAGTACTTCTGCCATATATGGGCAGGAGCTGTCAAGTCTTCACTTTCCAGTCTCGATAGAGTCCAAAAGCGTTTCCGCTATCCTCTTACTTTACAAGAGTCAAATCAGGCTGAAAATAGAGTACTTCTGCCATATATGGGCAGGAGCTGTCAAGTCTTCACTTTCCAGTCTCGATAGAGTCCAAAAGCGTTTCCGCTATCCTCATGCTTTACAAGAGTCAAATCAGGCTGAAAATAGAGTACTTCTGCCATATATGGGCAGGAGCTGTCAAGTCTTCACTTTCCAGTCTCGATAGAGTCCAAAAGCGTTTCCGCTATCCTCTTACTTTACAAGAGTCAAATCAGACTGAAAATGGAGTACTTCTGCCATATATGGGCAGGAGCTGTCAAGTCTTCACTTTCCAGTCTCGATAGAGTCCAAAAGCGTTTCCGCTATTCTCATGCTTTACAAGAGTCAAATCAGGCTGAAAATGGAGTACTTCTGCCATATATGGGCAGGAGCTGTCAAGTCTTCACTTTCCAGTCTCGATAGAGTCCAAAAGCGTTTCCGCTATCCTCTTACTTTACAAGAGTCAAATCAGACTGAAAATGGAGTACTTCTGCCATATATGGGCAGGAGCTGTCAAGTCTTCACTTTCCAGTCTCGATAGAGTCCAAAAGCGTTTCCGCTATCCTCTTACTTTACAAGAGTCAAATCAGGCTGAAAATGGAGTACTTCTGCCATATATGGGCAGGAGCTGTCAAGTCTTCACTTTCCAGTCTCGATAGAGTCCAAAAGCGTTTCCGCTATCCTCATGCTTTACAAGAGTCAAATCAGGCTGAAAATGGAGTACTTCTGCCATATATGGGCAGGAGCTGTCAAGTCTTCACTTTCCAGTCTCGATAGAGTCCAAAAGCGTTTCCGCTATCCTCTTACTTTACAAGAGTCAAATCAGACTGAAAATGGAGTACTTCTGCCATATATGGGCAGGAGCTGTCAAGTCTTCACTTTCCAGTCTCGATAGAGTCCAAAAGCGTTTCCGCTATCCTCTTACTTTACAAGAGTCAAATCAGGCTGAAAATGGAGTACTTCTGCCATATATGGGCAGGAGCTGTCAAGTCTTCACTTTCCAGTCTCGATAGAGTCCAAAAGCGTTTCCGCTATCCTCTTACTTTACAAGAGTCAAATCAGGCTGAAAATGGAGTACTTCTGCCATATATGGGCAGGAGCTGTCAAGTCTTCACTTTCCAGTCTCGATAGAGTCCAAAAGCGTTTCCGCTATCCTCTTACTTTACAAGAGTCAAATCAGACTGAAAATAGAGTACTTCTGCCATATATGGGCAGGAGCTGTCAAGTCTTCACTTTCCAGTCTCGATAGAGTCCAAAAGCGTTTCCGCTATCCTCTTACTTTACAAGAGTCAAATCAGACTGAAAATGGAGTACTTCTGCCATATATGGGCAGGATCTGTCAAGTCTTCACTTTCCAGTCTCGATAGAGTCCAAAAGCGTTTCCGCTATCCTCTTACTTTACAAGAGTCAAATCAGGCTGAAAATGGAGTACTTCTGCCATATATGGGCAGGAGCTGTCAAGTCTTCACTTTCCAGTCTCGATAGAGTCCAAAAGCGTTTCCGCTATCCTCTTACTTTACAAGAGTCAAATCAGGCTGAAAATGGAGTACTTCTGCCATATATGGGCAGGAGCTGTCAAGTCTTCACTTTCCAGTCTCGATAGAGTCCAAAAGCGTTTCCGCTATCCTCTTACTTTACAAGAGTCAAATCAGACTGAAAATGGAGTACTTCTGCCATATATGGGCAGGAGCTGTCAAGTCTTCACTTTCCAGTCTCGATAGAGTCCAAAAGCGTTTCCGCTATCCTCTTACTTTACAAGAGTCAAATCAGGCTGAAAATGGAGTACTTCTGCCATATATGGGCAGGAGCTGTCAAGTCTTCACTTTCCAGTCTCGATAGAGTCCAAAAGCGTTTCCGCTATCCTCTTACTTTACAAGAGTCAAATCAGACTGAAAATGGAGTACTTCTGCCATATATGGGCAGGAGCTGTCAAGTCTTCACTTTCCAGTCTCGATAGAGTCCAAAAGCGTTTCCGCTATCCTCATGCTTTACAAGAGTCAAATCAGGCTGAAAATAGAGTACTTCTGCCATATATGGGCAGGAGCTGTCAAGTCTTCACTTTCCAGTCTCGATAGAGTCCAAAAGCGTTTCCGCTATCCTCTTACTTTACAAGAGTCAAATCAGGCTGAAAATGGAGTACTTCTGCCATATATGGGCAGGAGCTGTCAAGTCTTCACTTTCCAGTCTCGATAGAGTCCAAAAGCGTTTCCGCTATCCTCTTACTTTACAAGAGTCAAATCAGACTGAAAATGGAGTACTTCTGCCATATATGGGCAGGAGCTGTCAAGTCTTCACTTTCCAGTCTCGATAGAGTCCAAAAGCGTTTCCGCTATCCTCATGCTTTACAAGAGTCAAATCAGGCTGAAAATGGAGTACTTCTGCCATATATGGGCAGGAGCTGTCAAGTCTTCACTTTCCAGTCTCGATAGAGTCCAAAAGCGTTTCCGCTATCCTCTTACTTTACAAGAGTCAAATCAGACTGAAAATGGAGTACTTCTGCCATATATGGGCAGGAGCTGTCAAGTCTTCACTTTCCAGTCTCGATAGAGTCCAAAAGCGTTTCCGCTATCCTCTTACTTTACAAGAGTCAAATCAGGCTGAAAATGGAGTACTTCTGCCATATATGGGCAGGAGCTGTCAAGTCTTCACTTTCCAGTCTCGATAGAGTCCAAAAGCGTTTCCGCTATCCTCTTACTTTACAAGAGTCAAATCAGACTGAAAATGGAGTACTTCTGCCATATATGGGCAGGAGCTGTCAAGTCTTCACTTTCCAGTCTCGATAGAGTCCAAAAGCGTTTCCGCTATCCTCATGCTTTACAAGAGTCAAATCAGGCTGAAAATGGAGTACTTCTGCCATATATGGGCAGGAGCTGTCAAGTCTTCACTTTCCAGTCTCGATAGAGTCCAAAAGCGTTTCCGCTATCCTCTTACTTTACAAGAGTCAAATCAGACTGAAAATGGAGTACTTCTGCCATATATGGGCAGGAGCTGTCAAGTCTTCACTTTCCAGTCTCGATAGAGTCCAAAAGCGTTTCCGCTATCCTCTTACTTTACAAGAGTCAAATCAGGCTGAAAATGGAGTACTTCTGCCATATATGGGCAGGAGCTGTCAAGTCTTCACTTTCCAGTCTCGATAGAGTCCAAAAGCGTTTCCGCTATCCTCTTACTTTACAAGAGTCAAATCAGACTGAAAATGGAGTACTTCTGCCATATATGGGCAGGAGCTGTCAAGTCTTCACTTTCCAGTCTCGATAGAGTCCAAAAGCGTTTCCGCTATCCTCTTACTTTACAAGAGTCAAATCAGGCTGAAAATGGAGTACTTCTGCCATATATGGGCAGGAGCTGTCAAGTCTTCACTTTCCAGTCTCGATAGAGTCCAAAAGCGTTTCCGCTATCCTCATGCTTTACAAGAGTCAAATCAGGCTGAAAATAGAGTACTTCTGCCATATATGGGCAGGAGCTGTCAAGTCTTCACTTTCCAGTCTCGATAAAGTCCAAAAGCGTTTCCGCTATCCTCTTACTTTACAAGAGTCAAATCAGACTGAAAATGGAGTACTTCTGCCATATATGGGCAGGAGCTGTCAAGTCTTCACTTTCCAGTCTCGATAGAGTCCAAAAGCGTTTCCGCTATCCTCATGCTTTACAAGAGTCAAATCAGGCTGAAAATGGAGTACTTCTGCCATATATGGGCAGGAGCTGTCAAGTCTTCACTTTCCAGTCTCGATAGAGTCCAAAAGCGTTTCCGCTATCCTCTTACTTTACAAGAGTCAAATCAGACTGAAAATGGAGTACTTCTGCCATATATGGGCAGGAGCTGTCAAGTCTTCACTTTCCAGTCTCGATAGAGTCCAAAAGCGTTTCCGCTATCCTCTTACTTTACAAGAGTCAAATCAGGCTGAAAATGGAGTACTTCTGCCATATATGGGCAGGAGCTGTCAAGTCTTCACTTTCCAGTCTCGATAGAGTCCAAAAGCGTTTCCGCTATCCTCTTACTTTACAAGAGTCAAATCAGACTGAAAATGGAGTACTTCTGCCATATATGGGCAGGAGCTGTCAAGTCTTCACTTTCCAGTCTCGATAGAGTCCAAAAGCGTTTCCGCTATCCTCATGCTTTACAAGAGTCAAATCAGGCTGAAAATAGAGTACTTCTGCCATATATGGGCAGGAGCTGTCAAGTCTTCACTTTCCAGTCTCGATAGAGTCCAAAAGCGTTTCCGCTATCCTCTTACTTTACAAGAGTCAAATCAGGCTGAAAATGGAGTACTTCTGCCATATATGGGCAGGAGCTGTCAAGTCTTCACTTTCCAGTCTCGATAGAGTCCAAAAGCGTTTCCGCTATCCTCATGCTTTACAAGAGTCAAATCAGGCTGAAAATAGAGTACTTCTGCCATATATGGGCAGGAGCTGTCAAGTCTTCACTTTCCAGTCTCGATAGAGTCCAAAAGCGTTTCCGCTATCCTCTTACTTTACAAGAGTCAAATCAGACTGAAAATGGAGTACTTCTGCCATATATGGGCAGGAGCTGTCAAGTCTTCACTTTCCAGTCTCGATAGAGTCCAAAAGCGTTTCCGCTATCCTCATGCTTTACAAGAGTCAAATCAGGCTGAAAATAGAGTACTTCTGCCATATATGGGCAGGAGCTGTCAAGTCTTCACTTTCCAGTCTCGATAGAGTCCAAAAGCGTTTCCGCTATCCTCTTACTTTACAAGAGTCAAATCAGACTGAAAATGGAGTACTTCTGCCATATATGGGCAGGAGCTGTCAAGTCTTCACTTTCCAGTCTCGATAGAGTCCAAAAGCGTTTCCGCTATCCTCTTACTTTACAAGAGTCAAATCAGACTGAAAATGGAGTACTTCTGCCATATATGGGCAGGAGCTGTCAAGTCTTCACTTTCCAGTCTCGATAGAGTCCAAAAGTGTTTCCGCTATCCTCTTACTTTACAAGAGTCAAATCAGACTGAAAATGGAGTACTTCTGCCATATATGGGCAGGAGCTGTCAAGTCTTCACTTTCCAGTCTCGATAGAGTCCAAAAGCGTTTCCGCTATCCTCATGCTTTACAAGAGTCAAATCAGGCTGAAAATAGAGTACTTCTGCCATATATGGGCAGGAGCTGTCAAGTCTTCACTTTCCAGTCTCGATAGAGTCCAAAAGCGTTTTCGCTATCTTCTTCCTTTACAAGAGTCAAATCAGACTGAAAATGGAGTACTTCTGCCATATATGGGCAGGAGCTGTCAAGTCTTCACTTTCCAGTCTCGATAGAGTCCAAAAGCGTTTCCGCTATCCTCATGCTTTACAAGAGTCAAATCAGGCTGAAAATAGAGTACTTCTGCCATATATGGGCAGGAGCTGTCAAGTCTTCACTTTCCAGTCTCGATAGAGTCCAAAAGCGTTTTCGCTATCTTCTTCCTTTACAAGAGTCAAATCAGACTGAAAATGGAGTACTTCTGCCATATATGGGCAGGAGCTGTCAAGTCTTCACTTTCCAGTCTCGATAGAGTCCAAAAGCGTTTCCGCTATCCTCATGCTTTACAAGAGTCAAATCAGACTGAAAATAGAGTACTTCTGCCATATATGGGCAGGAGCTGTCAAGTCTTCACTTTCCAGTCTCGATAGAGTCCAAAAGCGTTTTCGCTATCTTCTTCCTTTACAAGAGTCAAATCAGACTGAAAATGGAGTACTTCTGCCATATATGGGCAGGAGCTGTCAAGTCTTCACTTTCCAGTCTCGATAGAGTCCAAAAGCGTTTCCGCTATCCTCATGCTTTACAAGAGTCAAATCAGGCTGAAAATGGAGTACTTCTGCCATATATGGGCAGGAGCTGTCAAGTCTTCACTTTCCAGTCTCGATAGAGTCCAAAAGCGTTTCCGCTATCCTCTTACTTTACAAGAGTCAAATCAGACTGAAAATGGAGTACTTCTGCCATATATGGGCAGGAGCTGTCAAGTCTTCACTTTCCAGTCTCGATAGAGTCCAAAAGCGTTTCCGCTATCCTCTTACTTTACAAGAGTCAAATCAGGCTGAAAATGGAGTACTTCTGCCATATATGGGCAGGAGCTGTCAAGTCTTCACTTTCCAGTCTCGATAGAGTCCAAAAGCGTTTCCGCTATCCTCTTACTTTACAAGAGTCAAATCAGACTGAAAATGGAGTACTTCTGCCATATATGGGCAGGAGCTGTCAAGTCTTCACTTTCCAGTCTCGATAGAGTCCAAAAGCGTTTCCGCTATCCTCATGCTTTACAAGAGTCAAATCAGGCTGAAAATAGAGTACTTCTGCCATATATGGGCAGGAGCTGTCAAGTCTTCACTTTCCAGTCTCGATAGAGTCCAAAAGCGTTTCCGCTATCCTCTTACTTTACAAGAGTCAAATCAGGCTGAAAATGGAGTACTTCTGCCATATATGGGCAGGAGCTGTCAAGTCTTCACTTTCCAGTCTCGATAGAGTCCAAAAGCGTTTCCGCTATCCTCATGCTTTACAAGAGTCAAATCAGGCTGAAAATAGAGTACTTCTGCCATATATGGGCAGGAGCTGTCAAGTCTTCACTTTCCAGTCTCGATAGAGTCCAAAAGCGTTTCCGCTATCCTCTTACTTTACAAGAGTCAAATCAGACTGAAAATGGAGTACTTCTGCCATATATGGGCAGGAGCTGTCAAGTCTTCACTTTCCAGTCTCGATAGAGTCCAAAAGCGTTTCCGCTATCCTCATGCTTTACAAGAGTCAAATCAGGCTGAAAATAGAGTACTTCTGCCATATATGGGCAGGAGCTGTCAAGTCTTCACTTTCCAGTCTCGATAGAGTCCAAAAGCGTTTCCGCTATCCTCTTACTTTACAAGAGTCAAATCAGACTGAAAATGGAGTACTTCTGCCATATATGGGCAGGAGCTGTCAAGTCTTCACTTTCCAGTCTCGATAGAGTCCAAAAGCGTTTCCGCTATCCTCTTACTTTACAAGAGTCAAATCAGACTGAAAATGGAGTACTTCTGCCATATATGGGCAGGAGCTGTCATGTCTTCACTTTCCAGTCTCGATAGAGTCCAAAAGCGTTTCCGCTATCCTCTTACTTTACAAGAGTCAAATCAGACTGAAAATGGAGTACTTCTGCCATATATGGGCAGGAGCTGTCAAGTCTTCACTTTCCAGTCTCGATAGAGTCCAAAAGCGTTTCCGCTATCCTCATGCTTTACAAGAGTCAAATCAGGCTGAAAATAGAGTACTTCTGCCATATATGGGCAGGAGCTGTCAAGTCTTCACTTTCCAGTCTCGATAGAGTCCAAAAGCGTTTTCGCTATCTTCTTCCTTTACAAGAGTCAAATCAGACTGAAAATGGAGTACTTCTGCCATATATGGGCAGGAGCTGTCAAGTCTTCACTTTCCAGTCTCGATAGAGTCCAAAAGCGTTTCCGCTATCCTCATGCTTTACAAGAGTCAAATCAGGCTGAAAATAGAGTACTTCTGCCATATATGGGCAGGAGCTGTCAAGTCTTCACTTTCCAGTCTCGATAGAGTCCAAAAGCGTTTTCGCTATCTTCTTCCTTTACAAGAGTCAAATCAGACTGAAAATGGAGTACTTCTGCCATATATGGGCAGGAGCTGTCAAGTCTTCACTTTCCAGTCTCGATAGAGTCCAAAAGCGTTTCCGCTATCCTCATGCTTTACAAGAGTCAAATCAGACTGAAAATAGAGTACTTCTGCCATATATGGGCAGGAGCTGTCAAGTCTTCACTTTCCAGTCTCGATAGAGTCCAAAAGCGTTTTCGCTATCTTCTTCCTTTACAAGAGTCAAATCAGACTGAAAATGGAGTACTTCTGCCATATATGGGCAGGAGCTGTCAAGTCTTCACTTTCCAGTCTCGATAGAGTCCAAAAGCGTTTCCGCTATCCTCATGCTTTACAAGAGTCAAATCAGGCTGAAAATAGAGTACTTCTGCCATATATGGGCAGGAGCTGTCAAGTCTTCACTTTCCAGTCTCGATAGAGTCCAAAAGCGTTTTCGCTATCTTCTTCCTTTACAAGAGTCAAATCAGGCTGAAAATAGAGTACTTCTGCCATATATGGGCAGGAGCTGTCAAGTCTTCACTTTCCAGTCTCGATAGAGTCCAAAAGCGTTTCCGCTATCCTCTTACTTTACAAGAGTCAAATCAGACTGAAAATGGAGTACTTCTGCCATATATGGGCAGGAGCTGTCAAGTCTTCACTTTCCAGTCTCGATAGAGTCCAAAAGCGTTTCCGCTATCCTCATGCTTTACAAGAGTCAAATCAGGCTGAAAATAGAGTACTTCTGCCATATATGGGCAGGAGCTGTCAAGTCTTCACTTTCCAGTCTCGATAGAGTCCAAAAGCGTTTCCGCTATCCTCTTGCTTTACAAGAGTCAAATCAGACTGAAAATGGAGTACTTCTGCCATATATGGGCAGGAGCTGTCAAGTCTTCACTTTCCAGTCTCGATAGAGTCCAAAAGTGCTTCCGCTATCCTCTTGCTTTACAAGAGTCAAATCAGGCTGAAAATAGAGTACTTCTGCCATATATGGGCAGGAGCTGTCAAGTCTTCACTTTCCAGTCTCGATAGAGTCCAAAAGTGTTTCCGCTATCCTCTTGCTTTACAAGAGTCAAATCAGACTGAAAATGGAGTACTTCTGCCATATATGGGCAGGAGCTGTCAAGTCTTCACTTTCCAGTCTCGATAGAGTCCAAAAGCGTTTCCGCTATCCTCTTACTTTACAAGAGTCAAATCAGACTGAAAATGGAGTACTTCTGCCATATATGGGCAGGAGCTGTCAAGTCTTCACTTTCCAGTCTCGATAGAGTCCAAAAGCGTTTCCGCTATCCTCTTACTTTACAAGAGTCAAATCAGACTGAAAATGGAGTACTTCTGCCATATATGGGCAGGAGCTGTCAAGTCTTCACTTTCCAGTCTCGATAGAGTCCAAAAGCGTTTCCGCTATCCTCATGCTTTACAAGAGTCAAATCAGGCTGAAAATAGAGTACTTCTGCCATATATGGGCAGGAGCTGTCAAGTCTTCACTTTCCAGTCTCGATAGAGTCCAAAAGCGTTTCCGCTATCCTCTTACTTTACAAGAGTCAAATCAGGCTGAAAATGGAGTACTTCTGCCATATATGGGCAGGAGCTGTCAAGTCTTCACTTTCCAGTCTCGATAGAGTCCAAAAGCGTTTCCGCTATCCTCTTACTTTACAAGAGTCAAATCAGACTGAAAATGGAGTACTTCTGCCATATATGGGCAGGAGCTGTCAAGTCTTCACTTTCCAGTCTCGATAGAGTCCAAAAGCGTTTCCGCTATCCTCTTACTTTACAAGAGTCAAATCAGGCTGAAAATGGAGTACTTCTGCCATATATGGGCAGGAGCTGTCAAGTCTTCACTTTCCAGTCTCGATAGAGTCCAAAAGCGTTTCCGCTATCCTCATGCTTTACAAGAGTCAAATCAGGCTGAAAATAGAGTACTTCTGCCATATATGGGCAGGAGCTGTCAAGTCTTCACTTTCCAGTCTCGATAGAGTCCAAAAGTGCTTCCGCTATCCTCTTGCTTTACAAGAGTCAAATCAGGCTGAAAATAGAGTACTTCTGCCATATATGGGCAGGAGCTGTCAAGTCTTCACTTTCCAGTCTCGATAGAGTCCAAAAGTGTTTCCGCTATCCTCTTGCTTTACAAGAGTCAAATCAGACTGAAAATGGAGTACTTCTGCCATATATGGGCAGGAGCTGTCAAGTCTTCACTTTCCAGTCTCGATAGAGTCCAAAAGCGTTTCCGCTATCCTCTTACTTTACAAGAGTCAAATCAGACTGAAAATGGAGTACTTCTGCCATATATGGGCAGGAGCTGTCAAGTCTTCACTTTCCAGTCTCGATAGAGTCCAAAAGCGTTTCCGCTATCCTCTTACTTTACAAGAGTCAAATCAGACTGAAAATGGAGTACTTCTGCCATATATGGGCAGGAGCTGTCAAGTCTTCACTTTCCAGTCTCGATAGAGTCCAAAAGCGTTTCCGCTATCCTCATGCTTTACAAGAGTCAAATCAGGCTGAAAATAGAGTACTTCTGCCATATATGGGCAGGAGCTGTCAAGTCTTCACTTTCCAGTCTCGATAGAGTCCAAAAGCGTTTCCGCTATCCTCATGCTTTACAAGAGTCAAATCAGGCTGAAAATGGAGTACTTCTGCCATATATGGGCAGGAGCTGTCAAGTCTTCACTTTCCAGTCTCGATAGAGTCCAAAAGCGTTTCCGCTATCCTCATGCTTTACAAGAGTCAAATCAGGCTGAAAATAGAGTACTTCTGCCATATATGGGCAGGAGCTGTCAAGTCTTCACTTTCCAGTCTCGATAGAGTCCAAAAGCGTTTCCGCTATCCTCTTCCTTTACAAGAGTCAAATCAGGCTGAAAATGGAGTACTTCTGCCATATATGGGCAGGAGCTGTCAAGTCTTCACTTTCCAGTCTCGATAGAGTCCAAAAGCGTTTCCGCTATCCTCTTACTTTACAAGAGTCAAATCAGGCTGAAAATGGAGTACTTCTGCCATATATGGGCAGGAGCTGTCAAGTCTTCACTTTCCAGTCTCGATAGAGTCCAAAAGCGTTTCCGCTATCCTCATGCTTTACAAGAGTCAAATCAGGCTGAAAATAGAGTACTTCTGCCATATATGGGCAGGAGCTGTCAAGTCTTCACTTTCCAGTCTCGATAGAGTCCAAAAGCGTTTTCGCTATCTTCTTCCTTTACAAGAGTCAAATCAGACTGAAAATGGAGTACTTCTGCCATATATGGGCAGGAGCTGTCAAGTCTTCACTTTCCAGTCTCGATAGAGTCCAAAAGCGTTTCCGCTATCCTCATGCTTTACAAGAGTCAAATCAGGCTGAAAATAGAGTACTTCTGCCATATATGGGCAGGAGCTGTCAAGTCTTCACTTTCCAGTCTCGATAGAGTCCAAAAGCGTTTTCGCTATCTTCTTCCTTTACAAGAGTCAAATCAGACTGAAAATGGAGTACTTCTGCCATATATGGGCAGGAGCTGTCAAGTCTTCACTTTCCAGTCTCGATAGAGTCCAAAAGCGTTTCCGCTATCCTCATGCTTTACAAGAGTCAAATCAGGCTGAAAATAGAGTACTTCTGCCATATATGGGCAGGAGCTGTCAAGTCTTCACTTTCCAGTCTCGATAGAGTCCAAAAGCGTTTTCGCTATCTTCTTCCTTTACAAGAGTCAAATCAGACTGAAAATGGAGTACTTCTGCCATATATGGGCAGGAGCTGTCAAGTCTTCACTTTCCAGTCTCGATAGAGTCCAAAAGCGTTTCCGCTATCCTCTTACTTTACAAGAGTCAAATCAGACTGAAAATAGAGTACTTCTGCCATATATGGGCAGGAGCTGTCAAGTCTTCACTTTCCAGTCTAGATAGAGTCCAAAAGCGTTTTCGCTATCTTCTTCCTTTACAAGAGTCAAATCAGGCTGAAAATAGAGTACTTCTGCCATATATGGGCAGGAGCTGTCAAGTCTTCACTTTCCAGTCTCGATAGAGTCCAAAAGCGTTTCCGCTATCCTCTTGCTTTACAAGAGTCAAATCAGACTGAAAATGGAGTACTTCTGCCATATATGGGCAGGAGCTGTCAAGTCTTCACTTTCCAGTCTCGATAGAGTCCAAAAGTGCTTCCGCTATCCTCTTGCTTTACAAGAGTCAAATCAGGCTGAAAATAGAGTACTTCTGCCATATATGGGCAGGAGCTGTCAAGTCTTCACTTTCCAGTCTCGATAGAGTCCAAAAGTGTTTCCGCTATCCTCTTGCTTTACAAGAGTCAAATCAGGCTGAAAATGGAGTACTTCTGCCATATATGGGCAGGAGCTGTCAAGTCTTCACTTTCCAGTCTCGATAGAGTCCAAAAGCGTTTCCGCTATCCTCTTACTTTACAAGAGTCAAATCAGACTGAAAATGGAGTACTTCTGCCATATATGGGCAGGAGCTGTCAAGTCTTCACTTTCCAGTCTCGATAGAGTCCAAAAGCGTTTCCGCTATCCTCTTACTTTACAAGAGTCAAATCAGACTGAAAATGGAGTACTTCTGCCATATATGGGCAGGAGCTGTCAAGTCTTCACTTTCCAGTCTCGATAGAGTCCAAAAGCGTTTCCGCTATCCTCATGCTTTACAAGAGTCAAATCAGGCTGAAAATAGAGTACTTCTGCCATATATGGGCAGGAGCTGTCAAGTCTTCACTTTCCAGTCTCGATAGAGTCCAAAAGCGTTTCCGCTATCCTCTTACTTTACAAGAGTCAAATCAGGCTGAAAATGGAGTACTTCTGCCATATATGGGCAGGAGCTGTCAAGTCTTCACTTTCCAGTCTCGATAGAGTCCAAAAGCGTTTCCGCTATCCTCTTACTTTACAAGAGTCAAATCAGACTGAAAATGGAGTACTTCTGCCATATATGGGCAGGAGCTGTCAAGTCTTCACTTTCCAGTCTCGATAGAGTCCAAAAGCGTTTCCGCTATCCTCTTACTTTACAAGAGTCAAATCAGGCTGAAAATGGAGTACTTCTGCCATATATGGGCAGGAGCTGTCAAGTCTTCACTTTCCAGTCTCGATAGAGTCCAAAAGCGTTTCCGCTATCCTCATGCTTTACAAGAGTCAAATCAGGCTGAAAATAGAGTACTTCTGCCATATATGGGCAGGAGCTGTCAAGTCTTCACTTTCCAGTCTCGATAGAGTCCAAAAGTGCTTCCGCTATCCTCTTGCTTTACAAGAGTCAAATCAGGCTGAAAATAGAGTACTTCTGCCATATATGGGCAGGAGCTGTCAAGTCTTCACTTTCCAGTCTCGATAGAGTCCAAAAGTGTTTCCGCTATCCTCTTGCTTTACAAGAGTCAAATCAGGCTGAAAATGGAGTACTTCTGCCATATATGGGCAGGAGCTGTCAAGTCTTCACTTTCCAGTCTCGATAGAGTCCAAAAGCGTTTCCGCTATCCTCTTACTTTACAAGAGTCAAATCAGACTGAAAATGGAGTACTTCTGCCATATATGGGCAGGAGCTGTCAAGTCTTCACTTTCCAGTCTCGATAGAGTCCAAAAGCGTTTCCGCTATCCTCTTACTTTACAAGAGTCAAATCAGACTGAAAATGGAGTACTTCTGCCATATATGGGCAGGAGCTGTCAAGTCTTCACTTTCCAGTCTCGATAGAGTCCAAAAGCGTTTCCGCTATCCTCATGCTTTACAAGAGTCAAATCAGGCTGAAAATAGAGTACTTCTGCCATATATGGGCAGGAGCTGTCAAGTCTTCACTTTCCAGTCTCGATAGAGTCCAAAAGCGTTTCCGCTATCCTCTTACTTTACAAGAGTCAAATCAGGCTGAAAATGGAGTACTTCTGCCATATATGGGCAGGAGCTGTCAAGTCTTCACTTTCCAGTCTCGATAGAGTCCAAAAGCGTTTCCGCTATCCTCTTACTTTACAAGAGTCAAATCAGACTGAAAATGGAGTACTTCTGCCATATATGGGCAGGAGCTGTCAAGTCTTCACTTTCCAGTCTCGATAGAGTCCAAAAGCGTTTCCGCTATCCTCTTACTTTACAAGAGTCAAATCAGGCTGAAAATGGAGTACTTCTGCCATATATGGGCAGGAGCTGTCAAGTCTTCACTTTCCAGTCTCGATAGAGTCCAAAAGCGTTTCCGCTATCCTCATGCTTTACAAGAGTCAAATCAGGCTGAAAATAGAGTACTTCTGCCATATATGGGCAGGAGCTGTCAAGTCTTCACTTTCCAGTCTCGATAGAGTCCAAAAGCGTTTCCGCTATCCTCTTACTTTACAAGAGTCAAATCAGGCTGAAAATGGAGTACTTCTGCCATATATGGGCAGGAGCTGTCAAGTCTTCACTTTCCAGTCTCGATAGAGTCCAAAAGCGTTTCCGCTATCCTCATGCTTTACAAGAGTCAAATCAGGCTGAAAATAGAGTACTTCTGCCATATATGGGCAGGAGCTGTCAAGTCTTCACTTTCCAGTCTCGATAGAGTCCAAAAGCGTTTCCGCTATCCTCTTACTTTACAAGAGTCAAATCAGACTGAAAATGGAGTACTTCTGCCATATATGGGCAGGAGCTGTCAAGTCTTCACTTTCCAGTCTCGATAGAGTCCAAAAGCGTTTCCGCTATCCTCATGCTTTACAAGAGTCAAATCAGGCTGAAAATAGAGTACTTCTGCCATATATGGGCAGGAGCTGTCAAGTCTTCACTTTCCAGTCTAGATAGAGTCCAAAAGCGTTTCCGCTATCCTCTTACTTTACAAGAGTCAAATCAGGCTGAAAATGGAGTACTTCTGCCATATATGGGCAGGAGCTGTCAAGTCTTCACTTTCCAGTCTTGATAGAGTCCAAAAGCGTTTCCGCTATCCTCTTACTTTACAAGAGTCAAATCAGGCTGAAAATGGAGTACTTCTGCCATATATGGGCAGGAGCTGTCAAGTCTTCACTTTCCAGTCTCGATAGAGTCCAAAAGCGTTTCCGCTATCCTCTTACTTTACAAGAGTCAAATCAGGCTGAAAATAGAGTACTTCTGCCATATATGGGCAGGAGCTGTCAAGTCTTCACTTTCCAGTCTCGATAGAGTCCAAAAGCGTTTCCGCTATCCTCTTACTTTACAAGAGTCAAATCAGGCTGAAAATAGAGTACTTCTGCCATATATGGGCAGGAGCTGTCAAGTCTTCACTTTCCAGTCTCGATAGAGTCCAAAAGCGTTTCCGCTATCCTCTTACTTTACAAGAGTCAAATCAGGCTGAAAATGGAGTACTTCTGCCATATATGGGCAGGAGCTGTCAAGTCTTCACTTTCCAGTCTTGATAGAGTCCAAAAGCGTTTCCGCTATCCTCTTACTTTACAAGAGTCAAATCAGGCTGAAAATGGAGTACTTCTGCCATATATGGGCAGGAGCTGTCAAGTCTTCACTTTCCAGTCTCGATAGAGTCCAAAAGCGTTTCCGCTATCCTCTTACTTTACAAGAGTCAAATCAGGCTGAAAATAGAGTACTTCTGCCATATATGGGCAGGAGCTGTCAAGTCTTCACTTTCCAGTCTCGATAGAGTCCAAAAGCGTTTCCGCTATCCTCTTACTTTACAAGAGTCAAATCAGGCTGAAAATGGAGTACTTCTGCCATATATGGGCAGGAGCTGTCAAGTCTTCACATTCCAGTCTTGATAGAGTCCAAAAGCGTTTCCGCTATCCTCTTACTTTACAAGAGTCAAATCAGGCTGAAAATGGAGTACTTCTGCCATATATGGGCAGGAGCTGTCAAGTCTTCACTTTCCAGTCTCGATAGAGTCCAAAAGCGTTTCCGCTATCCTCTTACTTTACAAGAGTCAAATCAGGCTGAAAATGGAGTACTTCTGCCATATATGGGCAGGAGCTGTCAAGTCTTCACTTTCCAGTCTCGATAGAGTCCAAAAGCGTTTCCGCTATCCTCATGCTTTACAAGAGTCAAATCAGGCTGAAAATGGAGTACTTCTGCCATATATGGGCAGGAGCTGTCAAGTCTTCACTTTCCAGTCTCGATAGAGTCCAAAAGCGTTTCCGCTATCCTCTTACTTTACAAGAGTCAAATCAGGCTGAAAATGGAGTACTTCTGCCATTTATGGGCAGGAGCTGTCAAGTCTTCACTTTCCAGTCTCGATAGAGTCCAAAAGCGTTTCCGCTATCCTCTTACTTTACAAGAGTCAAATCAGACTGAAAATGGAGTACTTCTGCCATATATGGGCAGGAGCTGTCAAGTCTTCACTTTCCAGTCTCGATAGAGTCCAAAAGCGTTTCCGCTATCCTCATGCTTTACAAGAGTCAAATCAGGCTGAAAATAGAGTACTTCTGCCATATATGGGCAGGAGCTGTCAAGTCTTCACTTTCCAGTCTCGATAGAGTCCAAAAGCGTTTCCGCTATCCTCTTCCTTTACAAGAGTCAAATCAGGCTGAAAATGGAGTACTTCTGCCATATATGGGCAGGAGCTGTCAAGTCTTCACTTTCCAGTCTCGATAGAGTCCAAAAGCGTTTCCGCTATCCTCTTACTTTACAAGAGTCAAATCAGACTGAAAATGGAGTACTTCTGCCATATATGGGCAGGAGCTGTCAAGTCTTCACTTTCCAGTCTCGATAGAGTCCAAAAGCGTTTCCGCTATCCTCATGCTTTACAAGAGTCAAATCAGGCTGAAAATAGAGTACTTCTGCCATATATGGGCAGGAGCTGTCAAGTCTTCACTTTCCAGTCTCGATAGAGTCCAAAAGCGTTTCCGCTATCCTCTTACTTTACAAGAGTCAAGTCAGACTGAAAATGGAGTACTTCTGCCATATATGGGCAGGAGCTGTCAAGTCTTCACTTTCCAGTCTCGATAGAGTCCAAAAGCGTTTCCGCTATCCTCATGCTTTACAAGAGTCAAATCAGGCTGAAAATAGAGTACTTCTGCCATATATGGGCAGGAGCTGTCAAGTCTTCACTTTCCAGTCTCGATAGAGTCCAAAAGCGTTTCCGCTATCCTCTTCCTTTACAAGAGTCAAATCAGGCTGAAAATGGAGTACTTCTGCCATATATGGGCAGGAGCTGTCAAGTCTTCACTTTCCAGTCTCGATAGAGTCCAAAAGCGTTTCCGCTATCCTCTTACTTTACAAGAGTCAAATCAGACTGAAAATGGAGTACTTCTGCCATATATGGGCAGGAGCTGTCAAGTCTTCACTTTCCAGTCTCGATAGAGTCCAAAAGCGTTTCCGCTATCCTCATGCTTTACAAGAGTCAAATCAGGCTGAAAATAGAGTACTTCTGCCATATATGGGCAGGAGCTGTCAAGTCTTCACTTTCCAGTCTCGATAGAGTCCAAAAGCGTTTCCGCTATCCTCTTACTTTACAAGAGTCAAATCAGACTGAAAATGGAGTACTTCTGCCATATATGGGCAGGAGCTGTCAAGTCTTCACTTTCCAGTCTCGATAGAGTCCAAAAGCGTTTCCGCTATCCTCATGCTTTACAAGAGTCAAATCAGGCTGAAAATAGAGTACTTCTGCCATATATGGGCAGGAGCTGTCAAGTCTTCACTTTCCAGTCTCGATAGAGTCCAAAAGCGTTTTCGCTATCTTCTTCCTTTACAAGAGTCAAATCAGACTGAAAATGGAGTACTTCTGCCATATATGGGCAGGAGCTGTCAAGTCTTCACTTTCCAGTCTCGATAGAGTCCAAAAGCGTTTCCGCTATCCTCTTACTTTACAAGAGTCAAATCAGACTGAAAATAGAGTACTTCTGCCATATATGGGCAGAAGCTGTCAAGTCTTCACTTTCCAGTCTAGATAGAGTCCAAAAGCGTTTTCGCTATCTTCTTCCTTTACAAGAGTCAAATCAGGCTGAAAATAGAGTACTTCTGCCATATATGGGCAGGAGCTGTCAAGTCTTCACTTTCCAGTCTCGATAGAGTCCAAAAGCGTTTCCGCTATCCTCTTGCTTTACAAGAGTCAAATCAGACTGAAAATGGAGTACTTCTGCCATATATGGGCAGGAGCTGTCAAGTCTTCACTTTCCAGTCTCGATAGAGTCCAAAAGTGCTTCCGCTATCCTCTTGCTTTACAAGAGTCAAATCAGGCTGAAAATAGAGTACTTCTGCCATATATGGGCAGGAGCTGTCAAGTCTTCACTTTCCAGTCTCGATAGAGTCCAAAAGTGTTTCCGCTATCCTCTTGCTTTACAAGAGTCAAATCAGGCTGAAAATGGAGTACTTCTGCCATATATGGGCAGGAGCTGTCAAGTCTTCACTTTCCAGTCTCGATAGAGTCCAAAAGCGTTTCCGCTATCCTCTTACTTTACAAGAGTCAAATCAGACTGAAAATGGAGTACTTCTGCCATATATGGGCAGGAGCTGTCAAGTCTTCACTTTCCAGTCTCGATAGAGTCCAAAAGCGTTTCCGCTATCCTCTTACTTTACAAGAGTCAAATCAGACTGAAAATGGAGTACTTCTGCCATATATGGGCAGGAGCTGTCAAGTCTTCACTTTCCAGTCTCGATAGAGTCCAAAAGCGTTTCCGCTATCCTCATGCTTTACAAGAGTCAAATCAGGCTGAAAATAGAGTACTTCTGCCATATATGGGCAGGAGCTGTCAAGTCTTCACTTTCCAGTCTCGATAGAGTCCAAAAGCGTTTCCGCTATCCTCTTACTTTACAAGAGTCAAATCAGGCTGAAAATGGAGTACTTCTGCCATATATGGGCAGGAGCTGTCAAGTCTTCACTTTCCAGTCTCGATAGAGTCCAAAAGCGTTTCCGCTATCCTCTTACTTTACAAGAGTCAAATCAGACTGAAAATGGAGTACTTCTGCCATATATGGGCAGGAGCTGTCAAGTCTTCACTTTCCAGTCTCGATAGAGTCCAAAAGCGTTTCCGCTATCCTCTTACTTTACAAGAGTCAAATCAGGCTGAAAATGGAGTACTTCTGCCATATATGGGCAGGAGCTGTCAAGTCTTCACTTTCCAGTCTCGATAGAGTCCAAAAGCGTTTCCGCTATCCTCATGCTTTACAAGAGTCAAATCAGGCTGAAAATAGAGTACTTCTGCCATATATGGGCAGGAGCTGTCAAGTCTTCACTTTCCAGTCTCGATAGAGTCCAAAAGTGCTTCCGCTATCCTCTTGCTTTACAAGAGTCAAATCAGGCTGAAAATAGAGTACTTCTGCCATATATGGGCAGGAGCTGTCAAGTCTTCACTTTCCAGTCTCGATAGAGTCCAAAAGTGTTTCCGCTATCCTCTTGCTTTACAAGAGTCAAATCAGGCTGAAAATGGAGTACTTCTGCCATATATGGGCAGGAGCTGTCAAGTCTTCACTTTCCAGTCTCGATAGAGTCCAAAAGCGTTTCCGCTATCCTCTTACTTTACAAGAGTCAAATCAGACTGAAAATGGAGTACTTCTGCCATATATGGGCAGGAGCTGTCAAGTCTTCACTTTCCAGTCTCGATAGAGTCCAAAAGCGTTTCCGCTATCCTCTTACTTTACAAGAGTCAAATCAGACTGAAAATGGAGTACTTTTGCCATATATGGGCAGGAGCTGTCAAGTCTTCACTTTCCAGTCTCGATAGAGTCCAAAAGCGTTTCCGCTATCCTCATGCTTTACAAGAGTCAAATCAGGCTGAAAATAGAGTACTTCTGCCATATATGGGCAGGAGCTGTCAAGTCTTCACTTTCCAGTCTCGATAGAGTCCAAAAGCGTTTCCGCTATCCTCTTACTTTACAAGAGTCAAATCAGGCTGAAAATGGAGTACTTCTGCCATATATGGGCAGGAGCTGTCAAGTCTTCACTTTCCAGTCTCGATAGAGTCCAAAAGCGTTTCCGCTATCCTCTTACTTTACAAGAGTCAAATCAGACTGAAAATGGAGTACTTCTGCCATATATGGGCAGGAGCTGTCAAGTCTTCACTTTCCAGTCTCGATAGAGTCCAAAAGCGTTTCCGCTATCCTCTTACTTTACAAGAGTCAAATCAGGCTGAAAATGGAGTACTTCTGCCATATATGGGCAGGAGCTGTCAAGTCTTCACTTTCCAGTCTCGATAGAGTCCAAAAGCGTTTCCGCTATCCTCATGCTTTACAAGAGTCAAATCAGGCTGAAAATAGAGTACTTCTGCCATATATGGGCAGGAGCTGTCAAGTCTTCACTTTCCAGTCTCGATAGAGTCCAAAAGCGTTTCCGCTATCCTCTTACTTTACAAGAGTCAAATCAGGCTGAAAATGGAGTACTTCTGCCATATATGGGCAGGAGCTGTCAAGTCTTCACTTTCCAGTCTCGATAGAGTCCAAAAGCGTTTCCGCTATCCTCATGCTTTACAAGAGTCAAATCAGGCTGAAAATAGAGTACTTCTGCCATATATGGGCAGGAGCTGTCAAGTCTTCACTTTCCAGTCTCGATAGAGTCCAAAAGCGTTTCCGCTATCCTCTTACTTTACAAGAGTCAAATCAGACTGAAAATGGAGTACTTCTGCCATATATGGGCAGGAGCTGTCAAGTCTTCACTTTCCAGTCTCGATAGAGTCCAAAAGCGTTTCCGCTATCCTCATGCTTTACAAGAGTCAAATCAGGCTGAAAATAGAGTACTTCTGCCATATATGGGCAGGAGCTGTCAAGTCTTCACTTTCCAGTCTAGATAGAGTCCAAAAGCGTTTCCGCTATCCTCTTACTTTACAAGAGTCAAATCAGGCTGAAAATGGAGTACTTCTGCCATATATGGGCAGGAGCTGTCAAGTCTTCACTTTCCAGTCTTGATAGAGTCCAAAAGCGTTTCCGCTATCCTCTTACTTTACAAGAGTCAAATCAGGCTGAAAATGGAGTACTTCTGCCATATATGGGCAGGAGCTGTCAAGTCTTCACTTTCCAGTCTCGATAGAGTCCAAAAGCGTTTCCGCTATCCTCTTACTTTACAAGAGTCAAATCAGGCTGAAAATAGAGTACTTCTGCCATATATGGGCAGGAGCTGTCAAGTCTTCACTTTCCAGTCTCGATAGAGTCCAAAAGCGTTTCCGCTATCCTCTTACTTTACAAGAGTCAAATCAGGCTGAAAATAGAGTACTTCTGCCATATATGGGCAGGAGCTGTCAAGTCTTCACTTTCCAGTCTCGATAGAGTCCAAAAGCGTTTCCGCTATCCTCTTACTTTACAAGAGTCAAATCAGGCTGAAAATGGAGTACTTCTGCCATATATGGGCAGGAGCTGTCAAGTCTTCACTTTCCAGTCTTGATAGAGTCCAAAAGCGTTTCCGCTATCCTCTTACTTTACAAGAGTCAAATCAGGCTGAAAATGGAGTACTTCTGCCATATATGGGCAGGAGCTGTCAAGTCTTCACTTTCCAGTCTCGATAGAGTCCAAAAGCGTTTCCGCTATCCTCTTACTTTACAAGAGTCAAATCAGGCTGAAAATAGAGTACTTCTGCCATATATGGGCAGGAGCTGTCAAGTCTTCACTTTCCAGTCTCGATAGAGTCCAAAAGCGTTTCCGCTATCCTCTTACTTTACAAGAGTCAAATCAGGCTGAAAATGGAGTACTTCTGCCATATATGGGCAGGAGCTGTCAAGTCTTCACTTTCCAGTCTTGATAGAGTCCAAAAGCGTTTCCGCTATCCTCTTACTTTACAAGAGTCAAATCAGGCTGAAAATGGAGTACTTCTGCCATATATGGGCAGGAGCTGTCAAGTCTTCACTTTCCAGTCTCGATAGAGTCCAAAAGCGTTTCCGCTATCCTCTTACTTTACAAGAGTCAAATCAGGCTGAAAATGGAGTACTTCTGCCATATATGGGCAGGAGCTGTCAAGTCTTCACTTTCCAGTCTCGATAGAGTCCAAAAGCGTTTCCGCTATCCTCATGCTTTACAAGAGTCAAATCAGGCTGAAAATGGAGTACTTCTGCCATATATGGGCAGGAGCTGTCAAGTCTTCACTTTCCAGTCTCGATAGAGTCCAAAAGCGTTTCCGCTATCCTCTTACTTTACAAGAGTCAAATCAGGCTGAAAATGGAGTACTTCTGCCATTTATGGGCAGGAGCTGTCAAGTCTTCACTTTCCAGTCTCGATAGAGTCCAAAAGCGTTTCCGCTATCCTCTTACTTTACAAGAGTCAAATCAGACTGAAAATGGAGTACTTCTGCCATATATGGGCAGGAGCTGTCAAGTCTTCACTTTCCAGTCTCGATAGAGTCCAAAAGCGTTTCCGCTATCCTCATGCTTTACAAGAGTCAAATCAGGCTGAAAATAGAGTACTTCTGCCATATATGGGCAGGAGCTGTCAAGTCTTCACTTTCCAGTCTCGATAGAGTCCAAAAGCGTTTCCGCTATCCTCTTCCTTTACAAGAGTCAAATCAGGCTGAAAATGGAGTACTTCTGCCATATATGGGCAGGAGCTGTCAAGTCTTCACTTTCCAGTCTCGATAGAGTCCAAAAGCGTTTCCGCTATCCTCTTACTTTACAAGAGTCAAATCAGACTGAAAATGGAGTACTTCTGCCATATATGGGCAGGAGCTGTCAAGTCTTCACTTTCCAGTCTCGATAGAGTCCAAAAGCGTTTCCGCTATCCTCATGCTTTACAAGAGTCAAATCAGGCTGAAAATAGAGTACTTCTGCCATATATGGGCAGGAGCTGTCAAGTCTTCACTTTCCAGTCTCGATAGAGTCCAAAAGCGTTTCCGCTATCCTCTTACTTTACAAGAGTCAAGTCAGACTGAAAATGGAGTACTTCTGCCATATATGGGCAGGAGCTGTCAAGTCTTCACTTTCCAGTCTCGATAGAGTCCAAAAGCGTTTCCGCTATCCTCATGCTTTACAAGAGTCAAATCAGGCTGAAAATAGAGTACTTCTGCCATATATGGGCAGGAGCTGTCAAGTCTTCACTTTCCAGTCTCGATAGAGTCCAAAAGCGTTTCCGCTATCCTCTTCCTTTACAAGAGTCAAATCAGGCTGAAAATGGAGTACTTCTGCCATATATGGGCAGGAGCTGTCAAGTCTTCACTTTCCAGTCTCGATAGAGTCCAAAAGCGTTTCCGCTATCCTCATGCTTTACAAGAGTCAAATCAGACTGAAAATGGAGTACTTCTGCCATATATGGGCAGGAGCTGTCAAGTCTTCACTTTCCAGTCTCGATAGAGTCCAAAAGCGTTTCCGCTATCCTCATGCTTTACAAGAGTCAAATCAGGCTGAAAATAGAGTACTTCTGCCATATATGGGCAGGAGCTGTCAAGTCTTCACTTTCCAGTCTCGATAGAGTCCAAAAGCGTTTCCGCTATCCTCTTACTTTACAAGAGTCAAATCAGACTGAAAATGGAGTACTTCTGCCATATATGGGCAGGAGCTGTCAAGTCTTCACTTTCCAGTCTCGATAGAGTCCAAAAGCGTTTCCGCTATCCTCATGCTTTACAAGAGTCAAATCAGGCTGAAAATAGAGTACTTCTGCCATATATGGGCAGGAGCTGTCAAGTCTTCACTTTCCAGTCTCGATAGAGTCCAAAAGTGTTTCCGCTATCCTCTTGCTTTACAAGAGTCAAATCAGGCTGAAAATAGAGTACTTCTGCCATATATGGGCAGGAGCTGTCAAGTCTTCACTTTCCAGTCTCGATAGAGTCCAAAAGTGTTTCCGCTATCCTCTTGCTTTACAAGAGTCAAATCAGGCTGAAAATAGAGTACTTCTGCCATATATGGGCAGGAGCTGTCAAGTCTTCACTTTCCAGTCTCGATAGAGTCCAAAAGTGTTTCCGCTATCTTCTTCCTTTACAAGAGTCAAATCAGGCTGAAAATGGAGTACTTCTGCCATATATGGGCAGGAGCTGTCAAGTCTTCACTTTCCAGTCTCGATAGAGTCCAAAAGCGTTTTCGCTATCTTCTTCCTTTACAAGAGTCAAATCAGGCTGAAAATGGAGTACTTCTGCCATATATGGGCAGGAGCTGTCAAGTCTTCACTTTCCAGTCTCGATAGAGTCCAAAAGCGTTTTCGCTATCTTCTTCCTTTACAAGAGTCAAATCAGGCTGAAAATGGAGTACTTCTGCCATATATGGGCAGGAGCTGTCAAGTCTTCACTTTCCAGTCTCGATAGAGTCCAAAAGCGTTTTCGCTATCTTCTTCCTTTACAAGAGTCAAATCAGGCTGAAAATGGAGTACTTCTGCCATATATGGGCAGGAGCTGTCAAGTCTTCACTTTCTAGTCTCGATAGAGTCCAAAAGCGTTTCCGCTATCCTCATGCTTTACAAGAGTCAAATCAGGCTGAAAATAGAGTACTTCTGCCATATATGGGCAGGAGCTGTCAAGTCTTCACTTTCCAGTCTCGATAGAGTCCAAAAGTGTTTCCGCTATCCTCTTGCTTTACAAGAGTCAAATCAGGCTGAAAATAGAGTACTTCTGCCATATATGGGCAGGAGCTGTCAAGTCTTCACTTTCCAGTCTCGATAGAGTCCAAAAGCGTTTTCGCTATCTTCTTCCTTTACAAGAGTCAAATCAGGCTGAAAATGGAGTACTTCTGCCATATATGGGCAGGAGCTGTCAAGTCTTCACTTTCCAGTCTCGATAGAGTTAATACGCGTCTCCGCATCCTCGTGGATCAGAAATTATTTTCCACCCAACAACTTCTTTCTCACAGATGAGACGTCGCAGGCCTCTCATTGCTCTATGGAAAGTGCTCAGGCGAACTACATTCCACCAGTTCTAACCTTCACGGCTAAGACCTGCCACGCTATGCACATTGTTGCGAACCATCCTCATTCCCTTCCTATTCTATTGATGAGCAGCAGCTTCTTCCTGCGGAAAACTGTTGCGTTGAACCGACTCCCAAGTGGATGTTTTCCCGACCACTACCATCTTAATCTGTTCAAGTCTAGGGTTAACTGTTATCTTTCTGAATAAATAGTGCCTCTTACTCTAACAACAGTAACAACCTACTATGAGTGGCTCCTGGGCATTGTACAGGGTGAAAATCACTGTATATATACATATATATATATATATATATATATATATATATATATATGATGAAAAATATGGAAAAAAAGACAAAACAAAATCCGAATATGAAAGTTTAAACAACATTAAAACAGTAAACTTGCATATTCGGATTATATAAATATATATATATAAGAAACATAAAATATCAGAAAAAAGAAATATATATATATATATATATATATATATATATATATATATATATATATATATATATATGTATATATATATAAAATAGAAAATATAAGAAAAAAGATACACACACATATATATTTATATATATATATATATATATATATATATATTTCTTATAATTTACATTTATTTTTCTCTTATTTCCTCATTCTATTTATTTTGTCCCATATATTATAATTACTTTTCTTATATTTAGCTGCTTTGGGGTGGGGGGGGCATACTAATAGCAACATACCAACTTAAGTCCCTTTAACCATTAACGTTATCTTGGCTATGCGAAAACAGCGTCTTTAATTTTTATTTTTTATTTTTAAATTGGTAATCCTTTTGGGGGGGGGCGATTTTTTTAATCTTTCTATCTTTTTCTATTTTTTAAAAAAAAATGTATCTCATCTGCATCGCATTTCGTACACTTTTTGTTCAATTTCATTTTGGCGTTACGTAGCAGCGTTTCTCCCAGAAGCCATTTGTTTACTTTTAGCAACAGAGACCTTGTGCTCGATGAGCTGTATTCCAGTAAAACTTTAGTCGCTCACCAACACGTAGGCACTAGTATATGCACTAATTAATATATATATTTGCTCTTTCTAACCACATCGAGCACTATCATGCTTACACCTCATGTATAAATTTGATGATATTTATCTGCTTGCCCGCGTATGCAAACCAGCATGCGTGTATACGCTTGCTTATATCTCGTCGTTTGATTTATCTATTCCAATAACTATATATATATATATATATATATATATATATATATATATATGTGAAAATTTCTCAGAGTTAACCTGTAGATAAGACAAAGTTTTTAAATATTAATGGCAATAGGAAAACACTATTAATTGCTGACGCGTTTCGTCCAATGTGGACTTTCTCAAAGCAAAAAACGAAATGAATTTAATTAAACAAGGAAATTAATAAAAACAAAAGACAGAGTGTTCTTAGCAACTGGAATGTAGGAAACGCTATTTTCATATCGTTAACTGAAAATAACGTCAGTTAATGTCACGTGTGGAGAATATTATCTGTGTTGGTGGATTTAACCATTTTCTTTTGATTTTACGATATTGTTGTGTATGTTTGTGTGTGAGAGCAGTAATTTTGTTAAGAAAGGTGAAATAGGGAAAAGGCCTGGGCGTAGATTAATATTTGGGTAATGTTCTATGGCGGCACTCACTAGAATGTTCCTTCTGAGTTAGTTATTTTCTTTCTTTGTAAGTATAGCATTTCTAAAATCAAAATTATGTTATATACAGGAATACATTCAACCATCAACTTTTGTTTTTATTCATTTCCTTGTTTAATTAAATTCATTTCATTTTTGGCTTTGAGAAAGTCCACATTGGACGAAACGCGTCAGCAATTAATAGTGTTTTCCTATTGTCATATATATATATATATATATATATATATATATATATATATATATATCGCCACATTTATCATTTCCATTTCTCTCAACATCACAATTATTATTTCATACCCACCATTTCACCACCACCATAATTATCATCGCCGCATTAGTCTACAATTACACTCACCTCCCCTTAATTAATACCAATCTTCGCATAAATACCAATTAGTATTAGAATTTAGAATTTCTGCTATTTACATAAATGCAATCGCCCACAACAAGCAAATAACCAACATTAAAAATAATAACAAATGTCTGGTATTAAAACCATCTTAAGTAATGTAAAAAAAAAAAAACAGACGGATAGGTGTGTATACGCGTGTGCATACGTGTATGTGTGTGTGAGAAAACATTATTCCGGGGGCAAAATAGACGAACAATCTATAAGTTGACACCAACTCCCCAACCCCCCAGTCCGCCACTTGTAGAGAAAATTCGCTACACAATTCCAACACCGAATACAGCGGCCAGTTGCGTATGTATGGATGCGTATATATCACCAGTCCTACACTATTCATATATGTATATGTTTGTGTGAGCTGCAATGCGAGAACGCGTGTGTGTGTGCATGTCTGCGTGTGTATGAGTGTCGTCCCGAGGAGGAAAATTTTTCCTCCCACTATCATCAAACACCGATATACACAAGCATAAATAGATCCAAAATGTCAAAATTAATCAGTCTGACGATCACAAAGGGCGTGAAACACAGGGTCACAAACTCACATCGACGCAACTATATATGTTAGCTTTATCACTGTTATTGAGCGTTTTCCGCATATGAAATATATAAATAATATATATAAAAATTGCATATATATATATATATATATATATATATATATGATGGACTCTCGTCGATTTCGACGTATGAGGATCTGACAACTTAACCAATTGATTCAGTTATGAATTTTGTGCGATAATCTTAAGTGACACTTAACACACGCTCGTGATTTACAAAGGAGGCCGCATGTCGAACAAGAGTGAGGATTGTGGGATGAAATCACTGTTAGATTGGCTGACCTTTTAGATCTTGCACTCGCTTCTTGAAAACAATTCAGACTATATATATATATATAGTTCGTAGGTATCGATATTGTTTTAGGTACATAATTAATATCAAATTTATAATGCTATACCCAGTGAGAATCGAATTCATTACTAACGGTGGGGTAAACGAGGTTCACTAACTATTACACCACCCCGAGGCGCCGAGACACAGTTTGTACTATTGTTTTTATTGCAGACCTCATCATAGATATTTTCGCCCGCGCACATTTGCTTTGCTATTTAATCTCCAGTAGAACGTCTTCAACCACTCCCCTCTTTTGTCAATCTCACTATTTCTATTTCTTGCTCTTTCTTTGCCCCTTCCTATCTCTCTCCTCTCTCTCTCTCTCTCCTTCTCTCTCACTTTCTCTCTCATTTTTTCTTTTTCTCCCTTCCTCTTTGTGAATGAGACAAACGAATGTTTACTCTGTAATAAATGAAAATACATATGCTTGCTTGCGTTGTGGAAGTGAAAATATACAAGCATCAACATTATTACATAAGGAAATATGGACATATATATTTATAAGTACGCATACATACATACATACATACATATATATATATATATATATATATATATATACATATATATATATATATATATATATATATATATATACACCCACCTCGCCTCACCTGTGACAGCCATAACATAATCTACTATTTATTCTGCACAATATGTCCCAATAGTGGAAATATTGGGGAATCTGGAAATAATTTTAGATTTCGCTTCAACAATCATAAGCAAACCATACGTCAAAACAAACCTTATTCCACCATAGCTGAACACTTTAATCAATCAGGACACTCATTAGACAACTGTAAATGTTTATTGATAGATTCTGATTTCAGTTCCACATACACACGCAGAAAAAAAGAAAAGTACTGGATTTTAAAATGAAATACATATAAACTAGAGTTAAATAAAGACTTGGGTATTTTAAATCTTTATAAATATTTCAATACTTAAACATTTTTTTAGATATAGTTAAAAAAATTTTTACACAACATCTAAAAATATTATTACACTTAGATTCACGTTAAAAATATTCGAACACAGTTGCATTCCATATCACGTGACGTCCGCTTCTCACGTCGGACGCTACTTGTAAACAAACTTCTGAAAACAGTTATTTCTGATGAAAGATCGAGGTCGATCTGAAATATCAAATTACATATATATAAAAAATTATAAATAAATGCTATCATAAAAAACATCATATTTTTAATTTACAACTTTTTAGTTGTTTTTTATATATATATATATATATATATATATATATATATATATATATATATATATCGGGGTCATTGAGGTTATTTCAACAAGAATTACCAAAATTATTGGCCTGCGAAATGATGTCAAATTTTGGGGGATAAATTTATTGCGGCAATTAACGTTGTTCAGATTTTTGTTGTTTTTTGTTGTTTTTTTGGGGGGGGTAGGGGAGGTGACATTAAATATGAAGCAACTTACCATAATATCAGCACATGCACATAAGAGGCAAAACCGGAAAGCGCGCGCAAAGCATGCAAAACAATCGCTGATTAGCTAATGCAAATCTCGATGTTGTTATAAATGTAAGACGTACTTCCTAATATTTTTAAAGTATGTTTTCTACCATTGTCATCAGGTGCGCCTTTCTGGAACTATACCGGCGAGTTGACAGCTCGTATCACTCCCGATAAACTCATCGATTTCGCATTTCGCGCGATAATGTGTCGCCTTGTATTCTGGAGTGAAACGAATGGTGTTTCTTACGCTGCTAGACGTGGCAAGAATGGTGACCTGGACGACGCAAATCGAGGGAATCTTGAGATACGAGCGCTATTTTCATCAGGCTCTGATCGTATTCTTTCATTATCAGCTGAAGGTGAAGATCAGAACTGATAAAAATAGTTTGGAGTCGACAGATTTCAGCGAAAGGTGGGTGAAAGTAGCGTGCTTGGTTCGTGTGAAAGGGGCTATCTTTGAGTTCCTTTTTTAAGTCCTTATTGTCACAAAGGGACGGATTCCTGTGAAACACTCCCCCTCGTTAAGTTAGACTCTCTTTTGTGCACCTAGTTTATGAGAGTGAGTGTCAAAGTTCAAGGCCTGCTCCTGGCTTCCCCTTCTTGTTATGTTCCAAGTCGTGATTCCCAACCTTCCCAGTTTGTATTTGCCCTCTTTTTGATCTCGACTGTGAACCAGTCTTTGATTTCCCTACGCCCATATTTATTTTATCCTTCCCACTCTGTTAGATCTTCTTGATTCTGTTAGAAGACAAAATAGAGAGGTCACTCTTATTTTTGTGGGGTAGACGTGACCTACTAACCTCTGTTACTTTCTATTCGATATTTTGTTATATTTTAGTTTACAATTGGGGATTCATACACACCCCTCATTTCATACCATCTAAAAGTTTATATATATATATATATATATATATATATATATATATATATATATATATATATGTATGTATTCTCTGAACATTTGTACATAAGAAATGTTTAAATCACGGAGTGTTTTTGTAGGTTTCCATTTTGCATGGGTATATGTAATTGGTGAAAGGTGACTTCTTGTCGTATACAGTGGGGTTGAATAAGTGATCGTACACATGAAAATATTTCATATTTTTATTTGTAACATATTAAATTAACAAAACGGGAATATATCTACTGTATCAGATTGAATACTAAAAATGTATGCATATAAAACTAAATAATATTCCATGGTTAAGAAAAAGATCGTACAGCAGAACAAAAACATGTTTTCTCCATTTAATATTTTGTAGAAAAGCCTTTATTAATTTCAACAGCAACCAATCTCTTCCTGTCATCTTTAATTAACGATTCGCATACTTTAGTAGGTATTTTGTCCCATTCTTCCTGAGTAATTGTCTTCAGGTTTTTGATGTTTGTTGGGCCTCTATCACGGATCTTATTTTTCAAAAACCGCCATAAATTCTCTATTGAATTCAAATCCGGCGACTGACTGGGCCATTGTAAGATGTTAATGTTGTTATTATCAAGCCAATTCTTCGTACTCTTAGCAGTATGCTCGAGATCATTGTCCTGCTGGAAGATCCAGTCAGGAGGAAACCCGAGTTTCTCTACAGAAAGTGATAAATTTTCGCTTAGCATTTGTTGATATTTTTCTGCATTCATTCTACCGTCTATAATTGCTAGTTTGCCAACACCTCGCATCGAAAAGCAGCCCCAAACCATGATACTACCTCCACCAAATTTATCAGTTGGTATGGTGTTCTTGGGTGCGTATGCTTCGCCGTCTTTACATGATTCAGGGAATTACGACCGAACAACTCAGTTTTACTCTCATCTGTCCAAAGAACTCTTTCCCAATAAGAATTTTCCTTATCTTTATGCTCTGTCGCAAATTTCAACCTGGCATCTCTATGCCGTTTCAGAAGGAGTGGTGTCTTTCTTGGGGAGCGCGACTTTATACCGTCTCTGCGTAGTCCATTACTAATCGTTTGCTTAGTTACTCCTGACAAATTCAGATCATTCTGAAGGTCTTGTCTGATGGCCATTGGGTTATTTGGGACCTGTCGCATCAACTTTCTTCGTAATCTGGGAGAGATCTTCCTGGGAGCACCGGGTCTGCCTTTGTTCTCAACAGCATTACGTCTTTTAAATCTTGCAATAAATGAACCAATTGTTGAAAAAGGTATGTTCGTGTCACTGGAGATGTTTCTGTAAGTTTTTCCATTTTCCATAGCTTAATAATTATCTCTTTTTTTAGCACAAGTCATTTCATTAGGTCTAGGCAATATTAGAATCGTTATCAGTGAACAATGACTGTAGAAGGATCCAATTGTGAACTGAATGTTGCAATAGAGTTACTGGGGATATGCACGAACAGTTTAGAATCTTTTATTTTGAAGTACAACCAAAATCTACCGTATTATAATGCAAAAATTGATAGTGTAGGAACACTTTTTCCACTATTCGAAATATAAAAATTTGCATAACTATCACTTGTCGATAGATGTCTAATTTTAAATTGCAGATTCTGATTCTATGCCCCAAAATACATATATAACATTGTTATTCGAGGTTTTCATTCGTTATAAGTGAGAATAACAAGCACTTGTTTGCTGTACGATCACTTATTCAACCCCACTGTATATGTTACTTGTAATGACTGAATGGGTCGTGAATCGGATTGGCTAGGTAAGAGATAGTTAAAGATGATCACGTCAACCCCATTTTCTCATTTTGCCTTGTGCCGCAATTATTGCAATAATAAATATTAAGAATAAATAATAAAAGTAAGATCTACTTCCTGATATATCTAAAGAATGTTTTTCCAAAAGTACATCGTAGAACGAATTATGCGGAGAAGCGTCTTGTCAACAAATGCGGGTACCTGGCAGAATGGATCCTGTGCTGCAATACATGATATTCGTAATGAAGCCAGAGCGATATCATTGATAACCTCTAAGAGTTTAGTAGCTAGCTATAGGGGAGAGCTAATTGTGCCTCCGACACTAAACTAAAGTGACCCCTGGTGCGGCTTTCAAGACAACTATTATTATTCAACCCCACTGTATATGTTACTTGTAATGACTGAATGGGTCGTGAATCGGATTGGCTAGGTAAGGGATAGTTTAAGATGACGACGCCCACCCCATTTCCTCATTTAGCCTTGTGCCGCAATTATTGCAATTTTGCAATAATAAATATTAAGAATAAATAATAAAAGTAAGATCTACTTCCTGATATATCTAAAGAATGTTTTTCCAAATGTACATCATAGAACGAATTATGCGGAGAAGCGTCTTGTCAAGAGATCAGTGTACCTGGCAGAATGGATCTGATGCTGTAAAACATGAAATTCGTAATGAAGCCAGAGTGACGTCACTGTTAACATTCACCGTTTCATTTTATGAATCAATTTCAAGAGTTTATTAGCTTCCTATGTGGGGGTGGGTTAATTATGCCTCCGAAAAAAAAAAACTAAAGGAACTTTTGATACGCCTTCCAAATCTTCAATTTGGGCCGAAATTTCAATTCAGGCCGAAAATTGAGTTCTGTAAATCACAAACATTTTCCATAATTTTTTTATGAGTGAACGTCTATTTAAATTGTAACCGTGTGAAATTCGGTATTCATTGATGTAAGAAATAGATTTATTATGGTTTGAGGTTTAAAAAGAAATTTTCTGAAAACAGTTTCACTGTAAATTAGATTTCTCGGGCCTATAAACTGATAGGGCTTTATCTAGGATAAATACCAGCTTCCTTCCCAGCGTTTTATTTAAGGGAAGGGTGGAAAGTCAGCACATTGATTCTATCATTATGTTCATTTTTAGTTTGATCAGATGTGTTCTCCCTCTTCACTGTCATAACATCGTAAATATTCCAACATCCATTTCAAATGTTTACTTATTTTTATATGAACCATGTTACATATATATCCGTAAATCTATTATTACCGCTACGAAAATGGCGTATTTTGATACACGTTCGAACTGAACAGAGAAGGGATAGATTCTTGAGGTGATTGTTTCAATTGTTGGAATGAATGGATCATGAATCGAACTAGCTAGGTGTACGATAGTTAGTACTCATCAAATGTCCCCCTCTTGTCTTTGTGCGACACAAGCACATGTATTTCTTCTCACACTACTTGTTACAAGACAGGGTGTCTCAGTTTCGGTCACATTTCCACCGCAATGTTGGAACTTCCCTGTAACTTTTTGTATAAAAACAATTCATGGTAATTCTTCAGATGACCTTTTCGACAGCTTAACTAAAATTTATGCATTTAAGGACACTACTAGATGATTTAAAATCTCTAATCATTTTTCAGTTGAAATGGTTCGATGCAACCGTAAGTTCTATGCTAACAGTTTCTTCTGTCACAATTTTCAATTTAAGAATTCTATTATTACCCCTATGAAAATGCCGTATTTTGATAGGGGTAATAGATTCTTGTGGTGATTGTTTCAATTGTTTTGTATAAAAACAATTCATTTTATGGATCTATTTCGAGAGTTTACTAGCTTGCTATGGGGGGGGGATAATTGTACCTCCAAAAAAAAACTAAAGGAACTTTTGATGCGCCTTCAAAAACAACTATGAGTATTTTGAAGAAATAACTTTAAATTCTTCCCTTCACTCGATGCTTCTTAAAAACATCACTTGAACTTTTATTTGGGCTATAAGTCCAATTTCGGAAAAAAATACGATTTGGGCTGAATGTCTGATTGGCTCCAAATCTTCAATTTGGGCCGAAATTTCAATTCAGGCCGAAAATTTGGGTTCTTTATATTGCAAACTTTTTCCACATTTTTTATGAGTGAACGTCTATTTAAATTGTGTCCGTGACAAAGTCGGTATTCATTGATGTAACAAATAGATTTATGGTTTGAGGTTTAAAAAGTAATTATCTTAAAAAAATTTCCCTGTAAATCAGATTTCCCGGGCCTACAAACTCTTATAGCTTTTTGTTACATATATATCCGTAAATCTTTTTTTTTCCACAATTTACATTATTCGGACTATTGCCCTCAATTTTGAAAAATATGCGTCCTCCTATACGGAACCGTCATATAGCCTGATTAAGCCACATTTTACCGATTAAGCCACAGAGGAGCGTTTTGATTAGCAAGGTCGATTTTACTGTTTTTAAACTGCAATACTCCATGATTTTCTCTCGTACATTCATATCTACTCGATGCGTATCCAAATGAAATTTCTCGGATATTCAGGCCGGTAAATGTTGTGAATACAGTTTATTATAAACATAGTATTTACTTAAATATTTGTATCTATAAAAACAGAATGTATAAACATAAAAAAATGTCTTAAAATAATTGTCGGACTTTGTCCATTTCATAATGTGTGACGTCATTTGCTTACATTTGATACGCCATGAGCAGATATGAATGTGAGAGATTCATGGAAGATTAAAGTTTAAAGACAGTAAAATCGACCTGGCCAACCGAACGATCCTCTGTGGGCGAGTGGTAAGGCGCATCAGGCAATATGACGGTTCCGTATAGGATACAGGTTCGAACCCTGTCGAAGGACGAATATCTTCAGTTGAAATGGTTCGATGCAACCGTAAGTTCTACGCTAACAGTTTCTTCTGTCACAATTTTCAATTTAAGAAAACACTTCCGGTTTCCTGTCTCCCCGGTCACGTTCGATAATCAGCAATTTAAATGCAATGTCAATCGTTATAAACTGTATTATTTTATTCTTTTTCTTTTCTACTTATCATTAATAGTGGGTTTTTTCTTCTCATATTTTCTTACACGCCTTAAGGCCTCGCGTCTTAGTGGCTTTATTGCCTTGTTTGCTTGATGAAAATAAACTACAGGGAAAAATGCATTAAATATCTTACAAAATTAAAATTACCTATCGGCATTTCCATTTATAACATTAACTATCTTGTCTCTAGCCATAAAGAGGCACGGTGGAGTAATGGTTTGGGGAACCGGAGAGCCGGGTTCAAATTCCAGTCGAATCCATTACATGAATCCTCTTCTTCTGCCCCAGCTATGGGCAAATAGCAGGACAGACTGGGTCCTTCAGTCCCAACTGGCCAACCGCAGAAAGAAATGCCAACCTCGTCAGTCATGTCATGTATAGAAAGATACATGATCGCCTAAGCGTGTATCACGCATGACACATGATTGAGTCATGAGAAATATTACTTGCAAAATTATCAATTAATTACTTAAACGTTCGGCTAACATTTCACTGGAATTATTTGTCTTTTTACAGTTTATCAACCTTTTGCTGGTTATTTAAAGCCAGAAAATATTTTTAGATCTTAAAAAACGTTCTGGAGATATTAATGATTTATGATTCAATTCCAACTATTTAACCCATAGCTGGTAAATGTGTATTTATAGCATATATGCACATACATGAATATAATGAACCCGACGGGAATTAGAAATCAGGTTTCTAAGTATTATATATGACATAAGCAGCACATTCAAGCGCATACAACACATGTCACACACAAGCTGTCACCTGTCTTGTTGTTGACTATGCGCGACCTTCATCGCAGGGGAGATGTGTTTAAACGTGCTATAGCCGTAAGACAAGATTCGAGTAAGAAAAGAATTCCAGCAGGTATAGATAGAATTCGAAATGTCCCAATCAGAGGTGTGTATTTCGTAAGAAAAGTAATTACATGCTGTATCGTTGTAGGCGTCTCTGAGGCTGAAATACAATTTTTTACTATATATAATCTAAGGTAGGATTCGCAAGGAATGTTTAATTTTTTAAGCCCATGGCCTTTTTCATTAATCGGCGGCTCAGGAAATGCTATTAATGAAAAAAGAATATTATTACATAACAAGGAGGTGATGTTTAATATTTTATTAAACAATTAAAAAAAAAGCGAAAATTACATTATTTTTATTTTTTACAGACAGGTGTTGAGACAGTCTCGAAAACTTGTGTCGAAGATTTATAAAGGGATCCTTTAAATATTTGAAAAAGAAAAAACGCTGTTGAGTGGTACAGTCAGCGGTAATATATTCAGAAATCTTCTTTTTTTCTTCAGAAGCACAAACAGATCTTAAGGGATCGAAGATTTTGTGGAATATTTATAATGGGATTGTTTAAATATTTCAAAAAGCAAAGGCGCTGTTGAGTGGTACAGTCAGCGGTTATATAATTTGGAATGTTTTGTTTTTTTTCATGACCACACACTGATGCTGAGGAATCGACAATTTGTGTCGAAGTTTTACAAAGCTATCAGTTATTTATTTGAAAAAGTCATCGCGCTGTTGAGTGGTACAGTCAGCGGTTATATAATTTGGAATGTTTTTTTTTTTTTCATGACCACACACTGATGCTGAGGAATCGACAATTTGTGTCGAAGTTTTATAAAGCTATCAGTTATTTATTTGAAAAAGTCATCGCGCTGTTGAGTGGTACAGTCAGCGGTTATATAATTTGGAATGTTTTTTGTTTTTTTCATGACCACACACTGATGCTGAGGAATCGACAATTTGTGTCGAAGTTTTATAAAGCTATCAGTTATATATTTGAAAAAGTCATCGCGCTGTTGAGTGGTACAGTCAGCGGTTATATAATTTGGAATGTTTTTGTTTTTTTTCATGACCACACACTGATGCTGAGGAATCGACAATTTGTGTCGAAGTTTTATAAAGCTATCAGTTATATATTTGAAAAAGTCATCGCGCTGTTGAGTGGTACAGTCAGCGGTTATATAATTTGGAATGTTTTTTCTTTTCATGACCACACACTGATGCTGAGGAATCGACAATTTGTGTCGAAGTTTTATAAAGCTATCAGTTATATATTTGAAAAAGTCATCGCGCTGTTGAGTGGTACAGAAAGCGGTTATATAATTTGTAATGTTTTTTTTTTCATGAACACACACTGATGCTGAGGAATCGAAAATTTGTGTCGAAGTTTTATAAAGCTATCAGTTATATATTTGAAAAAGTCATCGCGCTGTTGAGTGGTACAGTCAGCGGTTATATAATTTGGAATGTTTTTTTTTTTCATGACCACACACTGATGCTGAGGAATCGACAATTTGTGTCGAAGTTTTATAAAGCTATCAGTTATATATTTGAAAAAGTCATCGCGCTGTTGAGTGGTACAGTCAGCGGTTATATAATTTGGAATGTTTTTTTTTTCATGACCACACACTGATGCTGAGGAATCGACAATTTGTGTCGAAGTTTTATAAAGCTATCAGTTATATATTTGAAAAAGTCATCGCGCTGTTGAGTGGTACAGTCAGCGGTTATATAATTTGGAATGTTTTTTTTTTCATGACCACACACTGATGCTGAGGAATCGACAATTTGTGTCGAAGTTTTATAAAGCTATCAGTTATATATTTGAAAAAGTCATCGCGCTGTTGAGTGGTACAGTCAGCGGTTATATAATTTGGAATGGTTTTTTTTTCATGACCACACACTGATGCTGAGGAATCGACAATTTGTGTCGAGGTTTTATAAAGCTATCAGTTATATATTTGAAAAAGTCATCGCGCTGTTGAGTGGTACAGAAAGCGGTTATATAATTTGTAATGTTTTTTTTTTTTCATGAACACACACTGATGCTGAGGAATCGACAATTTGTGTCGAAGTTTTATAAAGCTATCAGTTATATATTTGAAAAAGTCATCGCGCTGTTGAGTGGTACAGAAAGTGGTTATATAATTTGTAATGTTTTTTTTTTTCATGAACACACACTGATGCTGAGGAATCGACAATTTGTGTCGAAGTTTTATAAAGCTATCAGTTATATATTTCAAAAAGTCATCGCGCTGTTGAGTGGTACAGTCAGCGGTTATATAATTTGGAATGTTTTTTTTTTTCCATGACCACACACTGATGCTGAGGAATCGACAATTTGTGTCGAAGTTTTATAAAGCTATCAGTTATATATTTGAAAAAGTCATCGCGCTGTTGAGTGGTACAGTCAGCGATTATATTATTTGGAATGTTTTTTTTTTTTCATGACCACACACTGATGCTGAGGAATCGACAATTTGTGTCGAAGTTTTATAAAGCTATCAGTTATATATTTGAAAAAGTCATCGCGCTGTTGAGTGGTACAGTCAGCGGTTATATAATTTGGAATGTTTTGTTTTTTTTCATGACCACACACTGATGCTGAGGAATCGACAATTTGTGTCGAAGTTTTACAAAGCTATCAGTTATTTATTTGAAAAAGTCATCGCGCTGTTGAGTGGTACAGTCAGCGGTTATATAATTTGGAATGTTTTTTTTTTTTTCATGACCACACACTGATGCTGAGGAATCGACAATTTGTGTCGAAGTTTTATAAAGCTATCAGTTATTTATTTGAAAAAGTCATCGCGCTGTTGAGTGGTACAGTCAGCGGTTATATAATTTGGAATGTTTTTTGTTTTTTTCATGACCACACACTGATGCTGAGGAATCGACAATTTGTGTCGAAGTTTTATAAAGCTATCAGTTATATATTTGAAAAAGTCATCGCGCTGTTGAGTGGTACAGTCAGCGGTTATATAATTTGGAATGTTTTTGTTTTTTTTCATGACCACACACTGATGCTGAGGAATCGACAATTTGTGTCGAAGTTTTATAAAGCTATCAGTTATATATTTGAAAAAGTCATCGCGCTGTTGAGTGGTACAGTCAGCGGTTATATAATTTGGAATGTTTTTTCTTTTCATGACCACACACTGATGCTGAGGAATCGACAATTTGTGTCGAAGTTTTATAAAGCTATCAGTTATATATTTGAAAAAGTCATCGCGCTGTTGAGTGGTACAGAAAGCGGTTATATAATTTGTAATGTTTTTTTTTTCATGAACACACACTGATGCTGAGGAATCGAAAATTTGTGTCGAAGTTTTATAAAGCTATCAGTTATATATTTGAAAAAGTCATCGCGCTGTTGAGTGGTACAGTCAGCGGTTATATAATTTGGAATGTTTTTTTTTTTCATGACCACACACTGATGCTGAGGAATCGACAATTTGTGTCGAAGTTTTATAAAGCTATCAGTTATATATTTGAAAAAGTCATCGCGCTGTTGAGTGGTACAGTCAGCGGTTATATAATTTGGAATGTTTTTTTTTTCATGACCACACACTGATGCTGAGGAATCGACAATTTGTGTCGAAGTTTTATAAAGCTATCAGTTATATATTTGAAAAAGTCATCGCGCTGTTGAGTGGTACAGTCAGCGGTTATATAATTTGGAATGTTTTTTTTTTCATGACCACACACTGATGCTGAGGAATCGACAATTTGTGTCGAAGTTTTATAAAGCTATCAGTTATATATTTGAAAAAGTCATCGCGCTGTTGAGTGGTACAGTCAGCGGTTATATAATTTGGAATGGTTTTTTTTTCATGACCACACACTGATGCTGAGGAATCGACAATTTGTGTCGAGGTTTTATAAAGCTATCAGTTATATATTTGAAAAAGTCATCGCGCTGTTGAGTGGTACAGAAAGCGGTTATATAATTTGTAATGTTTTTTTTTTTTCATGAACACACACTGATGCTGAGGAATCGACAATTTGTGTCGAAGTTTTATAAAGCTATCAGTTATATATTTGAAAAAGTCATCGCGCTGTTGAGTGGTACAGAAAGTGGTTATATAATTTGTAATGTTTTTTTTTTTCATGAACACACACTGATGCTGAGGAATCGACAATTTGTGTCGAAGTTTTATAAAGCTATCAGTTATATATTTCAAAAAGTCATCGCGCTGTTGAGTGGTACAGTCAGCGGTTATATAATTTGGAATGTTTTTTTTTTTCCATGACCACACACTGATGCTGAGGAATCGACAATTTGTGTCGAAGTTTTATAAAGCTATCAGTTATATATTTGAAAAAGTCATCGCGCTGTTGAGTGGTACAGTCAGCGATTATATTATTTGGAATGTTTTTTTTTTTTCATGACCACACACTGATGCTGAGGAATCGACAATTTGTGTCGAAGTTTTATAAAGCTATCAGTTATATATTTGAAAAAGTCATCGCGCTGTTGAGTGGTACAGTCAGCGGTTATATAATTTGGAATGTTTTTTTTTTCATGACCACACACTGATGCTGAGGAATCGACAATTTGTGTCGAAGTTTTATAAAGCTATCAGTTATATATTTGAAAAAGTCATCGCGCTGTTGAGTGGTACAGTCAGCGGTTATATAATTTGGAATGTTTTTTTTTTCATGACCACACACTGATGCTGAGGAATCGACAATTTGTGTCGAAGTTTTATAAAGCTATCAGTTATATATTTGAAAAAGTCATCGCGCTGTTGAGTGGTACAGTCAGCGGTTATATAATTTGGAATGTTTTTTTTTTCATGACCACACACTGATGCTGAGGAATCGACAATTTGTGTCGAAGTTTTATAAAGTTATCAGTTATATATTTGAAAAAGTCATCGCTCTGTTGAGTGGTACAGTCAGCGGTTATATAATTTGGAATGTTTTTTTTTTCCATGACCACACACTGATGCTGAGGAATCGACAATTTGTGTCGAAGTTTTATAAAGCTATCAGTTATATATTTGAAAAAGTCATCGCGCTGTTGAGTGGTACAGTCAGCGATTATATTATTTGGAATGTTTTTTTTTTTTCATGACCACACACTGATGCTGAGGAATCGACAATTTGTGTCGAAGTTTTATAAAGCTATCGGTTATATATTTGAAAAAGTCATCGCGCTGTTGAGTGGTACAGTCAGCGGTTATATAATTTGGAATGTTTTTTTTTTTCATGACCACACACTGATGCTGAGGAATCGACAATTTGTGTCGAAGTTTTATAAAGCTATCAGTTATATATTTGAAAAAGTCATCGCGCTGTTGAGTGGTACAGTCAGCGGTTATATAATTTGGAATGTTTTTTTTTTCATGACCACACACTGATGCTGAGGAATCGACAATTTGTGTCGAAGTTTTATAAAGCTATCAGTTATATATTTGAAAAAGTCATCGCGCTGTTGAGTGGTACAGTCAGCGGTTATATAATTTGGAATGTTTTTTTTTTTCATGACCACACACTGATGCTGAGGAATCGACAATTTGTGTCGAAGTTTTATAAAGCTATCAGTTATATATTTGAAAAAGTCATCGCGCTGTTGAGTGGTACAGTCAGCGGTTATATAATTTGGAATGTTTTTTTTTTCATGACCACACACTGATGCTGAGGAATCGACAATTTGTGTCGAAGTTTTATAAAGCTATCAGTTATATATTTGAAAAAGTCATCGCGCTGTTGAGTGGTACAGTCAGCGGTTATATAATTTGGAATGTTTTTTTTTTCATGACCACACACTGATGCTGAGGAATCGACAATTTGTGTCGAAGTTTTATAAAGCTATCAGTTATATATTTGAAAAAGTCATCGCGCTGTTGAGTGGTACAGTCAGCGGTTATATAATTTGGAATGTTTTTTTTTTTCATGACCACACACTGATGCTGAGCAATCGACAATTTGTGTCGAAGTTTTATAAAGCTATCAGTTATATATTTGAAAAAGTCATCGCGCTGTTGAGTGGTACAGTCAGCGGTTATATAATTTGGAATGTTTTTTTTTTTCATGACCACACACTGATGCTGAGGAATCGACAATTTGTGTCGAAGTTTTATAAAGCTATCAGTTATATATTTGAAAAAGTCATCGCGCTGTTGAGTGGTACAGTCATCGGTTATATAATTTGGAATGTTTTTTTTTTCATGACCACACACTGATGCTGAGGAATCGACAATTTGTGTCGAAGTTTTATAAAGCTATCAGTTATATATTTGAAAAAGTCATCGCGCTGTTGAGTGGTACAGTCAGCGGTTACATAATTTTGGAATGTTTTTTTTTTTTTTCATGACCACACACTGATGCTGAGGAATCGACAATTTGTGTCAAAGTTTTATAAAGCTGTCAGTTATTTATTTGAAAAAGTCATCGCGCTGTTGAGTGGTACAGTCAGCGGTTATATAATTTGGAATGTTTTTATTTTTCATGACCACACACTGATGCTGAGCAATCGACAATTTGTGTCGAAGTTTTATGAAGCTATCAGTTATATATTTGTAAAAGTCATCGCGCTGTTGAGTGGTACAGTCAGCGGTTATATAATTTGGAATGTTTTTTTTTTTTCATGACCACACACTGATGCTGAGGAATCGACAATTTGTGTCGAAGTTTTATGAAGCTATCAGTTATATATTTGAAAAAGTCATCGCGCTGTTGAGTGGTACAGTCAGCGGTTATATAATTTGGAATGTTTTTTTTTTTTCATGACCACACACTGATACTGAGGAATCGACAATTTGTGTCGAAATTTTATGAAGCTATCAGTTATATATTTGTAAAAGTCATCGCGCTGTTGAGTGGTACAATCAGCGGTTATATAATTTGGAATGTTTTTTTTTTTTTTTCATGACCACACACTGATGCTGAGGAATCGACAATTTGTGTCGAAGTTTTATGAAGCTATCAGTTATATATTTGAAAAAGTCATCGCGCTGTTGAGTGGTACAGTCAGCGGTTATATAATTTGGAATGTTTTTTTTTTTTTCATGACCACACACTGATGCTGAGGAATCGACAATTTGTGTCGAAGTTTTATAAAGCTATCAGTTATATATTTGAAAAAGTCATCGCGCTGTTGAGTGGTACAGTCAGCGGTTATATAATTTGGAATGTTTGTTTTTTTCATGACCACACACTGATGCTGAGGAATCGACAATTTGTGTCAAAGTTTTATAAAGCTATCAGTTATATATTTGAAAAAGTCATCGCGCTGTTGAGTGGTACAGTCAGCGGTTATATAATTTGGAATGTTTTTTTTTTTCATGACCACACACTGATGCTGAGGAATCGACAATTTGTGTCGAAGTTTTATAAAGCTATCAGGTATATATTTGAAAAAGTCATCGCGCTGTTGAGTGGTACAGTCAGCGGTTATATAATTTGGAATGTTTTTTTTTTTCATGACCACACACTGATGCTGAGGAATCGACAATTTGTGTCGAAGTTTTATAAAGCTATCAGTTATTTATTTGAAAAAGTCATCGCGCTGTTGAGTGGTACAGTCAGCGGTTATATAATTTGGAATGTTTTTTTTTTTTCATGACCACACACTGATGCTGAGGAATCGACAATTTGTGTCGAAGTTTTATAAAGCTATCAGTTATATATTTGAAAAAGTCATCCGCTGTTGAGTGGTACAGTCAGCGGTTATATAATTTGGAATGGTTTTTTTTTTTCATGACCACACACTGATGCTGAGGAATCGACAATTTGTGTCGAAGTTTTATAAAGCTATCAGTTATATATTTGAAAAAGTCATCCGCTGTTGAGTGGTACAATCAGCGGTTATATAATTTGGAATGTTTTTTTTTTTTCATGACCACACACTGATGCTGAGGAATCGACAATTTGTGTCGAAGTTTTATAAAGCTATCAGTTATATATTTGAAAAAGTCATCGCGCTGTTGAGTGGTACAGTCAGCGGTTATATAATTTGGAATGGTTTTTTTTTTTTCATGACCACACACTGATGCTGAGGAATCGACAATTTGTGTCGAAGTTTTATAAAGCTATCAGTTATATATTTGAAAAAGTCATCGCGCTGTTGAGTGGTACAGTCAGCGGTTATATAATTTGGAATGTTTTTTCTTTTTTCTTGACCACACCCTGATGCTGAGGAATCGACAATTTCTGTCGAAGTTTTATAAAGCTATCAGTTATATATTTGAAAATGTCATCGCGCTGTTGAGTGGTACTATCAGCGGTTATATAATTTGGAATGTTTTTTTTTTTTTCATGACCACACACTGATGCTGAGGAATCGACAATTTGTGTCGAAGTTTTATAAAGCTATCAGTTATATATTTGAAAAAGTCATCGCGCTGTTGAGTGGTACAGTCAGCGGTTATATAATTTGGAATGTTTTTTTTTTTTCATGACCACACACTGATGCTGAGGAATCGACAATTTGTGTCGAAGTTTTATAAAGCTATCAGTTATATATTTGAAAAAGTCATCCCGCTGTTGAGTGGTACAGTCAGCGGTTATACAATTTCGAATCTTTTTTTTTTAATTCATGATCACATACTGATGCTGGTTTATAAAGGGATCTTTTGAATATTTGAAAAAGCATAGGCGCTGTTGAGTGGTACAGTCAGCGATAATATAATTTCGAAACTTTTTTTTTATTTCAGAAGCACAGACAGATGTTTTGGGAATCGACAATTTATGTCGCCGGTTTTAAAGGGATCTTTTAAATATTTGAAAATGCATAGGCGCTGTTGAGTGGTACAGTCAGCGATAATATAATTTCGAAACTTTTTTTTTATTTCAGAAGCACAGACAGAAAATCATTTGGGAATCGACAATTTATGTCGCCGGTTTGAAAGGGATCTTTTAAATATTTGAAAAAGCATAGGCGCTGTTGAGTGGTACAGTCAGCGGTAATATAATTTCGAAACTTTTTTTTTATTTCAGAAGCACAGACAGAAAATCATATGGGAATCGACAATTTATGTCGCCGGTTTTAAAGGGATCTTTTAAATATTTGAAAAAGCATAGGCGCTGTTGAGTGGTACAGTCAGCGATAATATAATTTCGAAACTTTTTTTTATTTCAGAAGCACAGACAGAAAATCATTTGGGAATCGACAATTTATGTCGCCGGTTTGAAAGGGATCTTTTAAATATTTGAAAAAGCATAGGCGCTGTTGAGTGGTACAGTCAGCGGTAATATAATTTCGAAACTTTTTTTTTATTTCAGAAGCACAGACAGAAAATCATATGGGAATCGACAATTTATGTCGCCGGTTTTAAAGGGATCTTTTAAATATTTGAAAAAGCATAGGCGCTGTTGAGTGGTACAGTCAGCGATAATATAATTTCGAAACTTTTTTTTTATTTCAGAAGCACAGACAGAAAATCATTTGGGAATCGACAATTTATGTCGCCGGTTTGAAAGGGATCTTTTAAATATTTGAAAAAGCATAGGCGCTGTTGAGTGGTACAGTCAGCGGTAATATAATTTCGAAACTTTTTTTTTATTTCAGAAGCACAGACAGAAAATCATTTGGGAATCGACAATTTATGTCGCCGGTTTGAAAGGGATCTTTTAAATATTTGAAAAAGCATAGGCGCTGTTGAGTGGTACAGTCAGCGATAATATAATTTCGAATCTTTTTTTTTATTTCAGAAGCACAGACAGAAAATCATATGGGAATCGACAATTTATGTCGCCGGTTTTAAAGGGATCTTTTAAATATTTGAAAAAGCATAGGCGCTGTTGAGTGGTACAGTCAGCGATAATATAATTTCGAACCTTTTTTTTTTTTGTCAGAACTACACACAGATGTTTTGAGAATCAACAATTTATGTAGACGTTTTATAAAGCGATCTTTTAAATATTTGAAAAAGCATAGGCGCTGTTGAGTCGTACAGTCAGCGATAATATAATTTCGAATCTTTTTTTTTATTTCAGAAGCACAGACAGAAAATCATTTGGGAATCGACAATTTATGTCGCCGGTTTGAAAGGGATCTTTTAAATATTTGAAAAAGCATAGGCGCTGTTGAGTGGTACAGTCAGCGGTAATATAATTTCGAAACTTTTTTTTTATTTCAGAAGCACAGACAGAAAATCATATGGGAATCGACAATTTATGTCGCCGGTTTTAAAGGGATCTTTTAAATATTTGAAAAAGCATAGGCGCTGTTGAGTGGTACAGTCAGCGATAATATAATTTCGAATCTTTTTTTTTATTTCAGAAGCACAGACAGAAAATCATATGGGAATCGACAATTTATGTCGCCGGTTTTAAAGGGATCTTTTAAATATTTGAAAAAGCATAGGCGCTGTTGAGTGGTACAGTCAGCGGTAATATAATTTCGAAACTTTTTTTTTTTTGTCAGAACTACACACAGATGTTTTGAGAATCAACAATTTATGTAGACGTTTTATAAAGCGATCTTTTAAATATTTGAAAAAGCATAGGCGCTGTTGAGTCGTACAGTCAGCGATAATATAATTTCGAATCTTTTTTTTTATTTCAGAAGCACAGACAGAAAATCATTTGGGAATCGACAATTTATGTCGCCGGTTTTAAAGGGATCTTTTAAATATTTGAAAAAGCATAGGCGCTGTTGAGTGGTACAGTCAGCGGTAATATAATTTCGAATCTTTTTTTTTTACTTCAGAACCACAGACAGATGCTCGGGGAATCTCAAATTTTGCCGAATATTTATAAAATCATCTTTTAAATATTTGAAAAAAAGGCGCTCTTGAGTGGTAAACTCAGCGGTAATATAATTTGAGATCTTTTTTTTTTCACTTCAGAACCACAGACAGATGTAGGGAATATCGACAGATTGTGTCGAAGATTTCGAAAGGTTCTCTTAAAAAGTCCCCGTTGAGTGGTACAATCTCTTTAAATTTTTTTATGTTATAATGAAGGCCTGTATGAAAATGCTATATTTCACAGGATACGAGTTGACAATAAATAATAATAAATTAGATTATCTTATCATATCCAATGTCAAAACTCAAATGATTGTCTTCTTACTTGTTTCATATATATATATATATATATATATATATATATATATATATATATACACACACACACACACACATATATATATATATTCATATATATATATATATTATTTCAAAACCGTTAAACGTATTTTTAACTAGTCAACAGAGACTACTCCGTGACTTATTTATAGTTACTGATATTTATATATACCTGCATATATATACATTCTCACTCTTTTTATTGAGCATCCATATTTATATATACACACACACGTGGTAGAACTTTTTTTGTGAATATGGTACGCATAAATACATTCATTTATAAATACATAAATACAAGTATTTGTCATATATATATACCTGTACACATATATACATGTATATGTGCCCCGTCATATATACCCGTGCGCAGGCACACGCACACACACATACATACATACCCATATAATACATATACATATCAGTTTTTATTTTTTGAGTTGTGATGTTTTTCCCTAATATTATGTGTCGCATTGTGATACCTGGTTCGTTTGCTTGCTTGTTTATATATATATATATATATATATATATATATATATATATATATATATATATATATTAGATCCGTTGGGCTTTGCAGTTTTATAAATCTGTCGACTCTAAGATCAGGAAACAATTTCTCTACTCCCTCGCATATTGCCTTATGCTCTTATTGTCGTTGCGATGATCGATGGTGTACCTTATCGCCCTGGTTCTATTTGAGAATTGCCAGATTACCACTCTCTCAGAACATTCCCTTTCGAGACAATGTTGCTCTTTTCTCATCAGACTGGCATTTCTCTCCAAAATCTATCTTAAAATCTTAAAACGTTTGCCAGTCTTCTATGCTTAGCTTAGTGTCTATCGCTTCCAAAACTAAACTGTGCTCCGAAAGGATCCCTTTCTGTCTTATATCAAGACTATATGGCTGATGCTAACCTCCAAGGAGAGAGATGCTAAATATATGGCTGATGCTAACCTCCAGGAGAGAGATACTTTGCGCCTTTCTGTGCTAATGTTCACGGCTGACAAGAAGTGAAAAGACGATATTGTAATCTTTGCTAAGTTAGCTGCCAAGAAATGTACTTCACTGTGTCGTACTAGAGAATCTTTCTCTCCAAAATCTATCTTAAAATCTTAAAAAGTTTACTATTCTTCTATGCTTAGACACCCAGTAATCCCCTTCTATCTTAGTGGCTTTACTGCCTTGGTTGTTTAGCCGTGTTGTGCTAGAATGTTTTTTCTCGCCTGAATCTATCCTACATGTATATAAGTATATCATTCGACCTTCCGTTAAATATGGACTCTGGTGTTTCTGATCCATATTTAAAGATGCTGCATAAAATCTAAAGAAATATTTTCCGTCTTTAAATAACCTACAATCAGCAATATTTATTGTCCTGGTGTGGCGTCTCGGCTTCAGTCTCTTTCCCGGTACTGTATAGTTTCCTCTCTGTGTCTATTCTATGAATAATTTCTTGGGAAATGTTCGGCTGATCTCTTCGCTAGGGTACCTAGATTTTATGAAATTAACCTCATTAATAGACTGGCTACAAGGTCTCATCAATATATAGAGTTGTTTCGCTAGATTCAACCGTAAGTTGTATGTTGATAGTTTCTTCTCTCGCACTTCTGCCTTGCGGAACTCTCTTAAGGATCCATGCTTTCCTGCCATCTTTGCAAATTTAAATGCAATGTCAATTGCTCTTTTACTATTCTCTTGATTACACTGTTTTCTACTCGTTCCTTAGTACAGATACTTTTTTCGAATTCTTCCACGCCCAGTAACCTCTTATGTCTTAGTTGCCTTATTACTTTGATTGTAGTAAAAGCTACTGAAAAAGGTGTTGTCTACTTTCTATATTCCTAACTCTGTTCTGTTTTGTGTTCTTGTTTGACTCAATAGGTAGCATCAAACGGGAAAAGAACAACAACAGATCAGAGGCAAGAATATAGAAAATAGACGGCTCAAAATGCGAATCATCTAGACAAAACAATTCTAGTAACACCGAACAGATGTCCGTCATGACAACAATCTGAACGCACTCGTGGTTCAACGTAATACATGTGACAATTGTTTTGACATAAAAAAATTCCATTCTGAGGAGAAAAGAAAACTGAGAAGGAAATGCAGAGAGAGTGAGCGAATCTCGCAGTTCTCTACAGGAAAACCTGAAGTCCAGAACCATACGTTACATCAAAAATCATCGCAATGACAATAATAGCACAATACAACATACGAGATAGTAGAGAAAAACAAAGATCTGCTTAGAGTTGGCTGATTTAAAAACGTACAAACTCCAACTGATCTAATATATATATATATATATATATATATATATATATATATATATATATATATATATATATATATATATATATTATAATATATATATATATATATATATTATAATATATATACATATATATATATAATATATATATATATTTATATATATATATATATATATATATATATATAAACAAGCAAGAAAACAAAACAGGGATCACAATGCGACACATACTATTAGAGAAAAACTGGGATCTATTCTATGTATATACATTATATATATATGTATGTATGTATACGTACACGTGTGCACGGCTATATATGCGGGAGACATACTCACGTATATTTTGTGTAGATATATATATGTAAGAAATATTTGTATCTATGATTATAAGTATACCAGTATACATATTTACAAAAAGGTATGCAAGTGTATACGTAAAACGATGACGAACTTTGAGTGACTGGTTTAAAATACAACTGACATCAAACGTCTTTAACACACACACACACACACACACACACACACACACACACACACACATAGATATAATATATATATATATATATATATATATATATATATATATATAAAACAAACCGGATGACATAAGCACTTTTCCTTTTGTACATTATCTGTGATAAGTTAATTTAATCTATTTTTATTTATGGCCTCCACTTATCCTCGGAGATTACAACATATTTTTCCTCAGTCCGTGTCGTTATACATTCATCCACTGTTCCGAGAGTAGATCCGAACTTTTTGTAGGATAAAAGAATTAATAGATGCGCCATTTAGATTATAATATTTTGCTAAGCGTTCCTCACAGTTCCTCCATTTTGGTTCAGGAGAAATCAACGGTTTGAAACAGTCATGATTTCTCTTCGAAATGGTTAAAGTTGAAAAGTTTAACAAAGTTTAAATTAAGAAACAGGAATAATCAACGTCAAATTCAATTAACAAGAAGTAAGTAACAAATCAATTTTTGTTCAAGATATGGACAAGTCTATGTTCAAATCAGTTTCCCATAGACAAATTCAAGAAAAAACAGTGATAAAAAGTAACAGCAAATTCAATTAACAAGAACTCAATCAACAATTTGATTTAAATATGTACATGTCTTTTGGTCAAATTAGTTGACCATAGACAGAATGATGTTTTCACACAATCAAAAAAAAATATACAGCATCTTCCGGAATGGTAGATCGCTGTGATCTCCTTTTTATATATAATATAACAACATATAATAACACGCTGAATGGTATTATCTATAAGACCATTGCAACGCTTACCAATATATAGATGATGAACCACCTAAAACTCGTCTTGGTCATATAGGGCTTGGCTCGTATATATTTTTTTTTGTTGTCCATTTCATTTTTGCTTTTGTCACTTTCTTTTACTTCTTCATTAATTATCTCTTGTTTTTTTTCTTTTGGCTCAAGATAATCGGTCAAGGGATTAGTTGTTATATTTTGTCGTCTATCTGTTCTTACATCTTTGATTTTTCTTTCATAGAAATTTATTCTATCCTTCACCAACGATCTGTTTCCATCCTCAATAGAGATGATGCAAGTATCTTTACTGCTTTGAATTGAGTTTGCCATTTTATTTGCTCTCCAAGAACTTTTTGAGATGTTTTCTATGTAATTTAGGCAAAATTTAGAGGCAGACGTCCAGTTGGTTTGAAAGTCAGAATAAATGTGGCGTTTCGCTTTCTCGTTCGCGTTCTTAATTATGACGTCATAATAGGATGACGTTTCTTAATCCGACCACAAGTTTCAAATAAAATAACGTCTTGAAAAACCAATAAAATAGAACGAAAAAGAAAAAAAAAATGTCTAAAAATATATAATTTAATTTCTTTCAAGTAGGACCCCTTTGAATATAGGGTATATTAGTTTACGGTGGATGAATTTTCATGAATGAAATCATGTGTTAATTGAGTAAACTCTAATGAATGAATAGGTCGCGAATCAGAGTTGCTAGTTCAGGATAGTTAGTCATCCCCCTTTTTTGATACAACCTATATATATATATATATATATATATATATATATATATATATATATTGATATACACGATATATATGAAGACAGGGTATCGCACGTGCTAATACACGTTGTATGTTAAAAAAATATATATATATATAATGATTTACCCTATATATATATATATATATATATATATATATATATATATATATATATATATATGTTTATGGGGTACATCAATATATATATATATATATTTACTTACGTAAATAATTATATAGGCCACAATACAACATGTTTAATACGCAGTTTAACTCTACACATTTCTGACAATAGGTCAATTAGATCTCATTTAAATATTCATGGAGACCTACCGGACACTATTCGGAACATACTTGTCGACAACACTAATATAATAGCATCATCCACTTGCAAAAAAAGGCTAAAAATAATGGAAGCCTTATTAATAAAAACAAACAAACCAACACTTAATAATATTAACTTTGAACAAGGACATTATATCTTGACCGTGTTTTGAAACAAAAAAATGAAAACCTTTTATAAAACATACATACAACAAACTATGTCTAATTCTAACAGTTAAAATATAATCTTTAAAAAGGGCTAAATGTATAGCCGAAAGCGCTCGGATAAAAAGAACATTCGGACAGTTTTTTTATAATGTATCATTGTCTGTCGTATTCAATGAAATGTGCATGAAAGCGTTGCGGCATAATTACACAAATATATATATATATATATATATATATATATATATATATATATATCGAATGTAGTGTATTTGTCTAGGAACAAAATTAATAAAACGACAAGAAAACCTATTCTTAGCCGTCGCTGTTCGTCCTTTGACAGTTTTTATCAATGATTTGCTTTAATATCACCTAAGAATAGTTTTCCTCTTTTTTATCTCTCTATCTATCTATCTATATATATATATATATATATATATATTTAAGGTATATAAAATATACTTTTACAAAATACTTTTGTCCATGTATTGCCTTGCTAATTCCCCTCATAGAACGAAATGCATCAGCTAAAAATAGTTGACCTCTTTTCTTATATATATATATATATATATATATATATATATATATATATATATATGTTAGGGTGTGGAAAATATACGTTTACAAACTTTGTGGTCAAATTCCTTACAGAAAAAGGAAATCGTTATTTTTTCTTTTATTATGAGTACAAAAAGTTCATCATAGATGGCGATGTGTTGCTATATAGAGTAGGTTTCATTTTGATAAGACCAAGGTATATATATTTATTAGGGTGAAACAGTATTACAACGGACAGTGGTGCACTACGTCACAAATAAATATGGTGAAGATGCGAGATATGAACAAAGCTTTAGATGTTTTTAACTGTCGACGTAGTTTACGCTTGATGCACTTCGATGATCTTTTCCACGTATCGATGGTGTTAGGATCTCACTATATCAAGCACAAAAATTGTCCTTTCCTCACCATAATCTTCTCATTTAGTTCACGCCCAAGAACCCCCTGAGTCCCAGTGGCATTATTAACTTTCTTGGGGTAACTGTTAAAACAAAATAAATGCTGAAAACACGCCACACGAATTCTTGAAGATACGACATATGAACAAAGCTTTAGATGTTCTTAACTGTCGACGTCGTTTACGCCTGATGCACTTCGATGATCTTTTTCACGTATCGATGGCGTTTGGATCTCACTATATCAAGCACAAAAATTGTCCTTTCTTCACCATAATCTTCTCATTTAGTTCACGCCCTAGAACCCCCTGTGTCCTAGTGGCATTATCACATTTCTTGGGGGTAACTGTTAAAACAAAATAAATGCTGAAAACACGCCACACTAATTCTTGAAGATGCGACATGAACAAAGCTTTAGATGTTCTTAACTGTCGACGTAGTTTACGCTTGATGCACTTCGATGATCTTTTTCACGTATCGATGGCGTTTGGATCTCACTATATCAAGCACAAAAATTGTCCTTTCCTCACCGTAATCTTCTCATTTAGTTCACGCCCTAGAACCCCCTGAGTCCTATCGGCATTATCATCTTTCTTGGGTGTAACTGTTAAAACAAAATAAATGCTGAAAACACGCCACACGAATTCTTGAAGATGCGAAATGAACAAAGCTTTAGATGTTCTTAACTGTCGACGTCGTTTACGCTTGATGCACTTCGATGATCTTTTTCACGTATCGATGGCGTTTGGATCTCACTATATCAAGCACAAAAATTGTCCTTTCCTCACCATAATCTTCTCATTTAGTTCACGCTCTAGAACCCCCTGGGTCCCAGTGGCATTATAATCTTTCTTGGGAGTAACTGTTAAAACAAAATAAATGCTGAAAACACGCCACACGAATTCTTGAAGATGCGACATGAACAAAGCTTTAGATGTTCTTAACTGTCGACGTAGTTTACGCTTGATGCACTTCGATGATCTTTTTCACGTATCGATGGCGTTTGGATCTCATTATATCAAGCACAAAAATTGTCCTTTCCTCACCATAATCTTCTCATTTAGTTCACGCCCTAGGACCCCCAGGGTCCCAGTGGCATTATCATCTTTCTTGGGGGTAACTGTTAAAACAAAATAAATGCTGAAAACACGCCACACGAATTCTTGAAGATGCGACATGAACAAAGCTTTAGATGTTCTTAACTGTCGACGTAGTTTACGCTTGATGCACTTCGATGATCTTTTTCACGTATCGATGGCGTTTGGATCTCATTATATCAAGCACAAAAATTGTCCATTCCTCACCATAATCTTCTCATTTAGTTCACGCCCTAGGACCCCCAGGGTCCCAGTGGCATTATCATCTTTCTTGGGGGTAACTGTTAAAACAAAATAAATGCTGAAAACACGCCACACGAATTCTTGAAGATGCGACATGAACAAAGCTTTAGATGTTCTTAACTGTCGACGTAGTTTACGCTTGATGCACTTCGATGATCTTTTTCACGTATCGATGGCGTTTGGATCTCATTATATCAAGCACAAAAATTGTCCTTTCCTCACCATAATCTTCTCATTTAGTTCACGCCCTATGACCCCCAGGGTCCCAGTGGCATTATCATCTTTCTTGGGGGTAACTGTTAAAACAAAATAAATGCTGAAAACACGCCACACGAATTCTTGAAGATGCGACATGAACAAAGATTTAGATGTTCTTAACTGTCGACGTAGTTTACGCTTGATGCACTTCGATGATCTTTTCCACGTATCGATGGTGTTAGGATCTCACTATATCAAGCACAAAAATTGTCCTTTCCTCACCATAATCTTCTCATTTAGTTCACGCCCAAGAACCCCCTGAGTCCCAGTGGCATTATTAACTTTCTTGGGGTAACTGTTAAAACAAAATAAATGCTGAAAACACGCCACACGAATTCTTGAAGATACGACATATGAACAAAGCTTTAGATGTTCTTAACTGTCGACGTCGTTTACGCCTGATGCACTTCGATGATCTTTTTCACGTATCGATGGCGTTTGGATCTCACTATATCAAGCAAAAAATTGTACATTCTTCACCATAATCTTCTCATTTAGTTCACGCCCTAGAACCCCCTGTGTCCTAGTGGCATTATCACATTTCTTGTGGGTAACTGTTAAAACAAAATAAATGCTGAAAACACGCCACACTAATTCTTGAAGATGCGACATGAACAAAGCTTTAGATGTTCTTAACTGTCGACGTAGTTTACGCTTGATGCACTTCGATGATCTTTTTCACGTATCGATGGCGTTTGGATCTCACTATATCAAGCACAAAAATTGTCCTTTCCTCACCGTAATCTTCTCATTTAGTTCACGCCCTAGAACCCCCTGAGTCCTATCGGCATTATCATCTTTCTTGGGGGTAACTGTTAAAACAAAATAAATGCTGAAAACACGCCACACGAATTCTTGAAGATGCGACATGAACAAAGCTTTAGATGTTCTTAACTGTCGACGTAGTTTACGCTTGATACACTTCGATGATCTTTTTCACGTATCGATGGCGTTTGGATCTCATTATATCAAGCACAAAAATTGTCCTTTCCTCACCATAATCTTCTCATTTAGTTCACGCCCTAAAACCCCCAGGGTCCCAGTGGCATTATCATCTTTCTTGTGGGTAACTGTTAAAACAAAATAAATGCTGAAAACACGCCACACGAATTCTTGAAGATGCGACATGAACAAAGCTTTAGATGTTCTTAACTGTCGACGTCGTTTACGCTTGATGCACTTCGATGATCTTTTTCACGTATCGATGGCGTTCGGATCTCACTATATCAAGCGCAAAAATTGTCCTTTCCTCACCGTAATCTTCTCATTTAGTTCACGCCCTAGAACCCCCTGAGTCCTATCGGCATTATCATCTTTCTTGGGGGTAACTGTTAAAACAAAATAAATGCTGAAAACACGCCACACGAATTCTTGAAGATGCGAAATGAACAAATCTTTAGATGTTCTTAACTGTCGACGTCGTTTACGCCTGATGCACTTCGATGATCTTTTTCACGTATCGATGGCGTTTGGATCTCATTATATCAAGCGCAAAAATTGTCCTTTCCTCACCATAATCTTCTCATTTAGTTCACGCCCTAGAACCCCCAGGGTCCCAGTGGCATTATCATCTTTCTTGGGGGTAACTGTTAAAACAAAATAAATGCTGAAAACACGCCACACGAATTCTTGAAGATGCCACATGAACAAACCTTTAGATGTTCTTAAATGTCGACGTAGTTTACGCTTGATGCACTTCGATGATCTTTTTCACGTATCGATGGCGTTTGGATCTCACTATATCAAGCGCAAAAATTGTCCTTTCCTCACCATAATCTTCTCATTTAGTTCACGCCCTAGAACCCCCTGGGTCCCAGTCGCATTATCATCTTTCTTGGGGGTAACTGTTAAAACAAAATAAATGCTGAAAACACGCCACACGAATTCTTGAAGAGGCGACATGAACAAAGCTTTAGATGTTCTTAACTGTCGACGTAGTTTACGCTTGATGCACTTCGATGATCTTTTTCACGTATCGATGGCGTTTGGATCTCACTATATCAAGCGCAAAAATTGTCCATTCCTCACCATAATCTTCTCATTTAGTTCACGCCCTAGGACCCCCAGGGTCCCAGTGGCATTATCATCTTTCTTGGGGGTAACTGTTAAAACAAAATAAATGCTGAAAACACGCCACACGAATTCTTGAAGATGCGACATGAACAAAGCTTTAGATGTTCTTAACTGTCGACGTAGTTTACGCTTGATGCACTTCGATGATCTTTTTCACGTATCGATGGCGTTTGGATCTCATTATATCAAGCACAAAAATTGTCCTTTCCTCACCATAATCTTCTCATTTAGTTCACGCCCTAGGACCCCCAGGGTCCCAGTGGCATTATCATCTTTCTTGGGGGTAACTGTTAAAACAAAATAAATGCTGAAAACACGCCACACGAATTCTTGAAGAGGCGACATGAACAAAGCTTTAGATGTTCTTAACTGTCGACGTAGTTTACGCTTGATGCACTTCGATGATCTTTTCCACGTATCGATGGTGTTAGGATCTCACTATATCAAGCACAAAAATTGTCCTTTCCTCACCATAATCTTCTCATTTAGTTCACGCCCAAGAACCCCCTGAGTCCCAGTGGCATTATTAACTTTCTTGGGGTAACTGTTAAAACAAAATAAATGCTGAAAACACGCCACACGAATTCTTGAAGATACGACATATGAACAAAGCTTTAGATGTTCTTAACTGTCGACCTCGTTTACGCCTGATGCACTTCGATGATCTTTTTCACGTATCGATGGCGTTTGGATCTCACTATATCAAGCACAAAAATTGTCCTTTCTTCACCATAATCTTCTCATTTAGTTCACGCCCTAGAACCCCCTGTTTCCTAGTGGCATTATCACATTTCTTGGGGGTAACTGTTAAAACAAAATAAATGCTGAAAACACGCCACACTAATTCTTGAAGATGCGACATGAACAAAGCTTTAGATGTTCTTAACTGTCGACGTAGTTTACGCTTGATGCACTTCGATGATCTTTTTCACGTATCGATGGCGTTTGGATCTCACTATATCAAGCACAAAAATTGTCCTTTCCTCACCGTAATCTTCTCATTTAGTTCACGCCCTAGAACCCCCTGAGTCCTATCGGCATTATCATCTTTCTTGGGGGTAACTGTTAAAACAAAATAAATGCTGAAAACACGCCACACGAATTCTTGAAGATGCGACATGAACAAAGCTTTAGATGTTCTTAACTGTCGACGTAGTTTACGCTTGATACACTTCGATGATCTTTTTCACGTATCGATGGCGTTTGGATCTCATTATATCAAGCACAAAAATTGTCCTTTCCTCACCATAATCTTCTCATTTAGTTCACGCCCTAAAACCCCCAGGGTCCCAGTGGCATTATCATCTTTCTTGTGGGTAACTGTTAAAACAAAATAAATGCTGAAAACACGCCACACGAATTCTTGAAGATGCGACATGAACAAAGCTTTAGATGTTCTTAACTGTCGACGTCGTTTACGCTTGATGCACTTCGATGATCTTTTTCACGTATCGATGGCGTTCGGATCTCACTATATCAAGCGCAAAAATTGTCCTTTCCTCACCGTAATCTTCTCATTTAGTTCACGCCCTAGAACCCCCTGAGTCCTATCGGCATTATCATCTTTCTTGGGGGTAACTGTTAAAACAAAATAAATGCTGAAAACACGCCACACGAATTCTTGAAGATGCGAAATGAACAAATCTTTAGATGTTCTTAACTGTCGACGTCGTTTACGCCTGATGCACTTCGATGATCTTTTTCACGTATCGATGGCGTTTGGATCTCATTATATCAAGCGCAAAAATTGTCCTTTCCTCACCATAATCTTCTCATTTAGTTCACGCCCTAGAACCCCCAGGGTCCCAGTGGCATTATCATCTTTCTTGGGGGTAACTGTTAAAACAAAATAAATGCTGAAAACACGCCACACGAATTCTTGAAGATGCCACATGAACAAACCTTTAGATGTTCTTAAATGTCGACGTAGTTTACGCTTGATGCACTTCGATGATCTTTTTCACGTATCGATGGCGTTTGGATCTCACTATATCAAGCGCAAAAATTGTCCTTTCCTCACCATAATCTTCTCATTTAGTTCACGCCCTAGAACCCCCTGGGTCCCAGTCGCATTATCATCTTTCTTGGGGGTAACTGTTAAAACAAAATAAATGCTGAAAACACGCCACACGAATTCTTGAAGAGGCGACATGAACAAAGCTTTAGATGTTCTTAACTGTCGACGTAGTTTACGCTTGATGCACTTCGATGATCTTTTTCACGTATCGATGGCGTTTGGATCTCACTATATCAAGCGCAAAAATTGTCCATTCCTCACCATAATCTTCTCATTTAGTTCACGCCCTAGGACCCCCAGGGTCCCAGTGGCATTATCATCTTTCTTGGGGGTAACTGTTAAAACAAAATAAATGCTGAAAACACGCCACACGAATTCTTGAAGATGCGACATGAACAAAGCTTTAGATGTTCTTAACTGTCGACGTAGTTTACGCTTGATGCACTTCGATGATCTTTTTCACGTATCGATGGCGTTTGGATCTCATTATATCAAGCACAAAAATTGTCCTTTCCTCACCATAATCTTCTCATTTAGTTCACGCCCTAGGACCCCCAGGGTCCCAGTGGCATTATCATCTTTCTTGGGGGTAACTGTTAAAACAAAATAAATGCTGAAAACACGCCACACGAATTCTTGAAGAGGCGACATGAACAAAGCTTTAGATGTTCTTAACTGTCGACGTAGTTTACGCTTGATGCACTTCGATGATCTTTTCCACGTATCGATGGTGTTAGGATCTCACTATATCAAGCACAAAAATTGTCCTTTCCTCACCATAATCTTCTCATTTAGTTCACGCCCAAGAACCCCCTGAGTCCCAGTGGCATTATTAACTTTCTTGGGGTAACTGTTAAAACAAAATAAATGCTGAAAACACGCCACACGAATTCTTGAAGATACGACATATGAACAAAGCTTTAGATGTTCTTAACTGTCGACCTCGTTTACGCCTGATGCACTTCGATGATCTTTTTCACGTATCGATGGCGTTTGGATCTCACTATATCAAGCACAAAAATTGTCCTTTCTTCACCATAATCTTCTCATTTAGTTCACGCCCTAGAACCCCCTGTGTCCTAGTGGCATTATCACATTTCTTGGGGGTAACTGTTAAAACAAAATAAATGCTGAAAACACGCCACACTAATTCTTGAAGATGCGACATGAACAAAGCTTTAGATGTTCTTAACTGTCGACGTAGTTTACGCTTGATGCACTTCGATGATCTTTTTCACGTATCGATGGCGTTTGGATCTCACTATATCAAGCACAAAAATTGTCCTTTCCTCACCGTAATCTTCTCATTTAGTTCACGCCCTAGAACCCCCTGAGTCCTATCGGCATTATCATCTTTCTTGGGGGTAACTGTTAAAACAAAATAAATGCTGAAAACACGCCACACGAATTCTTGAAGATGCGACATGAACAAAGCTTTAGATGTTCTTAACTGTCGACGTAGTTTACGCTTGATGCACTTCGATGATCTTTTTCACGTATCGATGGCGTTTGGATCTCATTATATCAAGCACAAAAATTGTCCTTTCCTCACCATAATCTTCTCATTTAGTTCACGCCCTAAAACCCCCAGGGTCCCAGTGGCATTATCATCTTTCTTGTGGGTAACTGTTAAAACAAAATAAATGCTGAAAACACGCCACACGAATTCTTGAAGATGCGACATGAACAAAGCTTTAGATGTTCTTAACTGTCGACGTCGTTTACGCTTGATGCACTTCGATGATCTTTTTCACGTATCGATGGCGTTCGGATCTCACTATATCAAGCGCAAAAATTGTCCTTTCCTCACCGTAATCTTCTCATTTAGTTCACGCCCTAGAACCCCCTGAGTCCTATCGGCATTATCATCTTTCTTGGGGGTAACTGTTAAAACAAAATAAATGCTGAAAACACTTCACACGAATTCTTGAAGATGCGAAATGAACAAATCTTTAGATGTTCTTAACTGTCGACGTCGTTTACGCCTGATGCACTTCGATGATCTTTTTCACGTATCGATGGCGTTTGGATCTCATTATATCAAGCGCAAAAATTATCCTTTCCTCACCATAATCTTCTCATTTAGTTCACGCCCTAGAACCCCCAGGGTCCCAGTGGCATTATCATCTTTCTTGGGGGTAACTGTTAAAACAAAATAAATGCTGAAAACACGCCACACGAATTCTTGAAGATGCCACATGAACAAACCTTTAGATATTCTTAAATGTCGACGTAGTTTACGCTTGATGCACTTCGATGATCTTTTTCACGTATCGATGGCGTTTGGATCTCACTATATCAAGCGCAAAAATTGTCCTTTCCTCACCATAATCTTCTCATTTAGTTCACGCCCTAGAACCCCCTGGGTCCCAGTCGCATTATCATCTTTCTTGGGGGTAACTGTTAAAACAAAATAAATGCTGAAAACACGCCACACGAATTCTTGAAGAGGCGACATGAACAAAGCTTTAGATGTTCTTAACTGTCGACGTAGTTTACGCTTGATGCACTTCGATGATCTTTTTCACGTATCGATGGCGTTTGGATCTCACTATATCAAGCGCAAAAATTGTCCATTCCTCACCATAATCTTCTCATTTAGTTCACGCCCTAGGACCCCCAGGGTCCCAGTGGCATTATCATCTTTCTTGGGGGTAACTGTTAAAACAAAATAAATGCTGAAAACACGCCACACGAATTCTTGAAGATGCGACATGAACAAAGCTTTAGATGTTCTTAACTGTCGACGTAGTTTACGCTTGATGCACTTCGATGATCTTTTTCACGTATCGATGGCGTTTGGATCTCATTATATCAAGCACAAAAATTGTCCTTTCCTCACCATAATCTTCTCATTTAGTTCACGCCCTAGGACCCCCAGGGTCCCAGTGGCATTATCATCTTTCTTGGGGGTAACTGTTAAAACAAAATAAATGCTGAAAACACGCCACACGAATTCTTGAAGATGCGACATGAACAAAGCTTTAGATGTTCTTAACTGTCGACGTAGTTTACGCTTGATGCACTTCGATGATCTTTTCCACGTATCGATGGTGTTAGGATCTCACTATATCAAGCACAAAAATTGTCCTTTCCTCACCATAATCTTCTCATTTAGTTCACGCCCAAGAACCCCCTGAGTCCCAGTGGCATTATTAACTTTCTTGGGGTAACTGTTAAAACAAAATAAATGCTGAAAACACGCCACACGAATTCTTGAAGATACGACATATGAACAAAGCTTTAGATGTTCTTAACTGTCGACGTCGTTTACGCCTGATGCACTTCGATGATCTTTTTCACGTATCGATGGCGTTTGGATCTCACTATATCAAGCACAAAAATTGTCCTTTCTTCACCATAATCTTCTCATTTAGTTCACGCCCTAGAACCCCCTGTGTCCTAGTGGCATTATCACATTTCTTGGGGGTAACTGTTAAAACAAAATAAATGCTGAAAACACGCCACACTAATTCTTGAAGATGCGACATGAACAAAGCTTTAGATGTTCTTAACTGTCGACGTAGTTTACGCTTGATGCACTTCGATGATCTTTTTCACGTATCGATGGCGTTTGGATCTCACTATATCAAGCACAAAAATTGTCCTTTCCTCACCGTAATCTTCTCATTTAGTTCACGCCCTAGAACCCCCTGAGTCCTATCGGCATTATCATCTTTCTTGGGGGTAACTGTTAAAACAAAATAAATGCTGAAAACACGCCACACGAATTCTTGAAGATGCGACATGAACAAAGCTTTAGATGTTCTTAACTGTCGACGTAGTTTACGCTTGATACACTTCGATGATCTTTTTCACGTATCGATGGCGTTTGGATCTCATTATATCAAGCACAAAAATTGTCCTTTCCTCACCATAATCTTCTCATTTAGTTCACGCCCTAAAACCCCCAGGGTCCCAGTGGCATTATCATCTTTCTTGTGGGTAACTGTTAAAACAAAATAAATGCTGAAAACACGCCACACGAATTCTTGAAGATGCGACATGAACAAAGCTTTAGATGTTCTTAACTGTCGACGTCGTTTACGCTTGATGCACTTCGATGATCTTTTTCACGTATCGATGGCGTTCGGATCTCACTATATCAAGCGCAAAAATTGTCCTTTCCTCACCGTAATCTTCTCATTTAGTTCACGCCCTAGAACCCCCTGAGTCCTATCGGCATTATCATCTTTCTTGGGGGTAACTGTTAAAACAAAATAAATGCTGAAAACACTTCACACGAATTCTTGAAGATGCGAAATGAACAAATCTTTAGATGTTCTTAACTGTCGACGTCGTTTACGCCTGATGCACTTCGATGATCTTTTTCACGTATCGATGGCGTTTGGATCTCATTATATCAAGCGCAAAAATTATCCTTTCCTCACCATAATCTTCTCATTTAGTTCACGCCCTAGAACCCCCAGGGTCCCAGTGGCATTATCATCTTTCTTGGGGGTAACTGTTAAAACAAAATAAATGCTGAAAACACGCCACACGAATTCTTGAAGATGCCACATGAACAAACCTTTAGATGTTCTTAAATGTCGACGTAGTTTACGCTTGATGCACTTCGATGATCTTTTTCACGTATCGATGGCGTTTGGATCTCACTATATCAAGCGCAAAAATTGTCCTTTCCTCACCATAATCTTCTCATTTAGTTCACGCCCTAGAACCCCCTGGGTCCCAGTCGCATTATCATCTTTCTTGGGGGTAACTGTTAAAACAAAATAAATGCTGAAAACACGCCACACGAATTCTTGAAGAGGCGACATGAACAAAGCTTTAGATGTTCTTAACTGTCGACGTAGTTTACGCTTGATGCACTTCGATGATCTTTTTCACGTATCGATGGCGTTTGGATCTCACTATATCAAGCGCAAAAATTGTCCATTCCTCACCATAATCTTCTCATTTAGTTCACGCCCTAGGACCCCCAGGGTCCCAGTGGCATTATCATCTTTCTTGGGGGTAACTGTTAAAACAAAATAAATGCTGAAAACACGCCACACGAATTCTTGAAGATGCGACATGAACAAAGCTTTAGATGTTCTTAACTGTCGACGTAGTTTACGCTTGATGCACTTCGATGATCTTTTCCACGTATCGATGGTGTTAGGATCTCACTATATCAAGCACAAAAATTGTCCTTTCCTCACCATAATCTTCTCATTTAGTTCACGCCCAAGAACCCCCTGAGTCCCAGTGGCATTATTAACTTTCTTGGGGTAACTGTTAAAACAAAATAAATGCTGAAAACACGCCACACGAATTCTTGAAGATACGACATATGAACAAAGCTTTAGATGTTCTTAACTGTCGACGTCGTTTACGCCTGATGCACTTCGATGATCTTTTTCACGTATCGATGGCGTTTGGATCTCACTATATCAAGCACAAAAATTGTACTTTCTTCACCATAATCTTCTCATTTAGTTCACGCCCTAGAACCCCCTGTGTCCTAGTGGCATTATCACATTTCTTGGGGGTAACTGTTAAAACAAAATAAATGCTGAAAACACGCCACACTAATTCTTGAAGATGCGACATGAACAAAGCTTTAGATGTTCTTAACTGTCGACGTAGTTTACGCTTGATGCACTTCGATGATCTTTTTCACGTATCGATGGCGTTTGGATCTCACTATATCAAGCACAAAAATTGTCCTTTCCTCACCGTAATCTTCTCATTTAGTTCACGCCCTAGAACCCCCTGAGTCCTATCGGCATTATCATCTTTCTTGGGGGTAACTGTTAAAACAAAATAAATGCTGAAAACACGCCACACGAATTCTTGAAGATGCGAAATGAACAAATCTTTAGATGTTCTTAACTGTCGACGTCGTTTACGCCTGATGCACTTCGATGATCTTTTTCACGTATCGATGGCGTTTGGATCTCATTATATCAAGCGCAAAAATTGTCCTTTCCTCACCATAATCTTCTCATTTAGTTCACGCCCTAGAACCCCCAGGGTCCCAGTGACATTATCATCTTTCTTGGGGGTAACTGTTAAAACAAAATAAATGCTGAAAACACGCCACACGAATTCTTGAAGATGCCACATGAACAAACCTTTAGATGTTCTTAAATGTCGACGTAGTTTACGCTTGATGCACTTCGATGATCTTTTTCACGTATCGATGGCGTTTGGATCTCACTATATCAAGCGCAAAAATTGTCCTTTCCTCACCATAATCTTCTCATTTAGTTCACGCCCTAGAACCCCCTGGGTCCCAGTCGCATTATCATCTTTCTTGGGGGTAACTGTTAAAACAAAATAAATGCTGAAAACACGCCACACGAATTCTTGAAGAGGCGACATGAACAAAGCTTTAGATGTTCTTAACTGTCGACGTAGTTTACGCTTGATGCACTTCGATGATCTTTTTCACGTATCGATGGCGTTTGGATCTCACTATATCAAGCGCAAAAATTGTCCTTTCCTCACCATAATCTTCTCATTTAGTTCACGCCCCAGAACCCCCAGGTTCCCAGTGGCATTATCATCTTTCTTGGGGGTAACTGTTAAAACAAAATAAATGCTGAAAACACGCCACACGAATTCTTGAAGATGCGACGTGAACAAAGCTTTAGATGTTCTTAACTGTCGACGTCGTTTACGCTTGATGCACTTCGATGATCTTTTTCACGTATCGATGGCGTTCGGATCTCACTATATCAAGCGCAAAAATTGTCCTTTCCTCACCATAATCTTCTCATTTAGTTCACGCCCTAGAAACACCCAGGGTCCCAGTGGCATTATCATCTTTCTTGGGGGTAACTGTTAAAACAAAATAAATGCTGAAAACACGCCACACGAATTCTTGAAGATGCGACATGAACAAAGCTTTAGATGTTCTTAACTGTCGACGTCGTTTACGCCTGATGCACTTCGATGATCTTTTTCACGTATCGATGTGTGTTAGGATATCACTATATCAAGCACAAAAATTGTCCTTTCCTCACCATAATCTTCTCATTTAGTTCACGCCCTAGAACCCCCTGGGTCCCAGTGGCATTATCATCTTTCTTGGGGGTAACTGTTAAAACAAAATAAATGCTGAAAACACGCCACACGAATTCTTGAAGATGCAACATGAACAAAGCTTTAGATGTTCTTATCTGTCGACGTCGTTTACGCTTGATGCACTTCGATGATCTTTTTCACGTATCGATGGCGTTTGGATGTCACTATATCAAGCACAAAAATCGTCCTTTCCTCACCATAATCTTCTCATTTAGTTCACGCCCTAGGACCCCCTGGGTCCCAGTAGCATTATAATCATTCTTGGGGGTAACTGTTAAAACAAAATAAATGCTGAAAACACGCCGCACGAATTCTTGAAGATGCGACATGAACAAAGCTTTAGATGTTCTTAACTGTCGGCGTCGTTTACGCTTGATGCACTTCGATGATCTTTTTCACGTATCGATGGTGTTAGCATATCACTATATCAAGCACAAAAATTGTCCTTTCCTCAACATAATCTTCTCATTTAGTTCACGCCCTAGAACCCCCCGGGTCTTAGTGGCATTATCATCTTTCTTGGGGGTAACTGTTAAAACAAAATAAATGCTGAAAACACGCCACACGAATTCTTGAAGATGCGACATGAACAAAGCTTTAGATGTTCTTAACTGTCGATGTCGTTTACGCTTGATGCACTTCGATGATCTTTTTCACGTATCGATGGTGTTAGGTCTCACTATATCAAGCACAAAATTGTCCTTTCCTCACCATAATCTTCTCATTTAGTTCACGCCCTAGAACCCCCTGGGTCCTAGTGGCATTATCAACTTTCTTGGGGGTAACTGTTAAAACAAAATAAATGCTGAAAACACGCCACACGAATTCTTGAAGATGCCACATGAACAAAGCTTTAGATGTTCTTAACTGTCGACGTAGTTTACGCTTGATGCACTTCGATGATCTTTTTCACGTATCGATGGCATTTGGATCTCACTATATCAAGCACAAAAATTGTCCTTTCCTCACCATAATTCTTCTCATTTAGTTCACGCCCCAGAACCCCCTGGGTCCCAGTGGCATTATCATCTTTCTTGGGTGTAACTGTTGAAACAAAATAAATTCTGAAAACACGCCACACGAATTCTTGAAGATGCGACATGAACAAAGCTTTAGATGTTCTTAACTGTCGACGTCGTTTACGCCTGATGCATTTCGATGATCTTTTTCACGTATCGATGGCGTTTGGATCTCACTATATCAAGCACAAAAATTGTCCTTTCCTCACCATAATCTTCTCATTTAGTTCACGCCCTGGAACCCCCTGGGTCCCAGTGGCATTATCATCTTTCTTGGGGGTAACTGTTAAAACAAAATAAATGCTGAAAACACGCCACACGAATTCTTGAAGATGCTACATGAACAAAGCTTTAGATGTTCTTAACTGTCGACGTCGTTTACGCCTGATGTACTTCGATGATCTTTTTCACGTATCGATGGTGTTAGCATATCACTATATCAAGCAAATAAATTGTCCTTTCCTCACCATAATCTTCTCATTCAGTTCACGTCCTAGAACCCCATGTGTCCTAGTGGCATTATCACCTTTCTTAGGGGAACTGTTAAAATAAAATAAATGCTGAAAACACGCCACACGAATTCTTGAAGATGCGACATGAACAAAGCTTTAGATGTTCTTAACTGTCGACGTCGTTTACGCTTGATGCACTTCGATGATCTTTTTCACGTATCGATGGTGTTAGGTCTCACTATATCAAGCACAAAATTGTCCTTTCCTCACCATAATCTTCTCATTTAGTTCCCGCCCTAGAACCCCCTGGGTCCCAGTGGCATTATCATCTTTCTTGGATATAACTGTTAAAACAAAATAAATGCTGAAAACACGCCACACGAATTCTTGAAGATGCGACATGAACAAACTTTAGATGTTCTTATCTGTCGACGTCGTTTACGCTTGATGTACTTCTATGATCTTTTTCACGTATCGATGGCGTTTGGATCTCACTATATCAAGCACAAAAATTGTCCTTTCCTCACCATAATCTTCTCATTTCGTTCACGCTCTAGAAACCCCTGGGTCCTAGTGGCGTTATCACCTTTCTTAGGAGAACGGATTATAAAAAAGTAATCTCTGTACCAAAACAAGATGCTCACATTTATTGTGGCACAGATCTTTTTTTCGTAGAGGCCCAGTAATTAATAAATTATGTGCAGGATGAAAGGCAGATTCTAGAGTACAGTATATCGCTTTCTCTTCAATAAGTAACATTTCCAGAGTCCTTTCGTGTCAGAGACATAAGGTAGAAAATGTAACGATCTATCATCACCCAGATGTGCTTCTAATTTCACCTCTCACGATGACCCGGTATTCGATCCGTGTGACTTGAAACCCCAAGAAGCACTCGTAAATACAATCCATCCCTAAAGATCATATTACAAATGGTCCTTTCTTTAACTCCACTGGAAATCCCCGTGATTTACAAGCACCAGATCGGGCCAAAAATGGAGTATTCTTAACCATTTCACCCCATGAAAGGCAATAAATACACTAAGGCGCAAAGCGATTGAGGCCAGTGTAGAGTTCCACAAACTAGAAGATGAACGGGTATTTTATAAGTGAGCCGTGTGCCCTGAGCGCCCATTGAACAAAATCCAAACCCCAAGTAGAACTCGCACATACCATCTATCTCTTAAGATCCTGTTAAAAATGGTCGTTTCTATAACTCCTCCCGCTATCTCTAGATTTACAAGCGCCCGATCGTGCCAAAAGAGGAGTATTTTTTTAATCATTTCACCCCAAGCAAGGCAATAAATCCACTAAGACGCAAAGAGTCTAAGTGAATATGCGAATATAAATCATTATTAAAGAAAGAGAAAAATAAAAAAAACGTTGAAATAACTAAAAATAATGGTTGACATTGCATTTAAATTTTTAAAGATCAAAGTTGACTGGGACGCATAAAACCGAAGGAGAGTTCCACAAACTAGAAGTGACGGTTACATCTTGTTATCTCAACTGTAAAATGATAAGACCTTACCGCCAATCTAGTACTGCGCTCAAATTAACAATCTTTTATGAAAATCGGTTTCAATTATTAATGAATGTTTCCTTCCTAACCGTTTTTTGAAGTAGTGTGGTACTTTGATCCTTCCAGTATTTTTTCTTCGAGTTGAAGGTTGTATCCATTTTAGTTGTTACTACTCTTGAAAGTCCTCACGTGATGTTATTTTGTCTAGATTTAGGTTTGAAATTTTCTACACTCATGTCAAAAGGATTCACATTAAAGCCTACAGGCGTCATTCTCTCAAAGCCATTGATGCAAGAAAGCGGCTGTATACGGAAGACAGTTAAGATAATTCTGGATGGATTTGGCACCAGGCATACCATTTATATGAAAGTTTCGATAAGACGAAGCTCTTTAGGAACATGAATCGAGTCCCCTACGATAAATAACTGAACAGGCTATTTCAGTTTATCTCCGGATTTTTCTGACCCCTCATGGCGTTCTCTTACCTTGAGCCAGATCCGACCGGAAATGGGAACTGTTGCCATATTTGCGCGGGCGGCTGTCAGGTTACCTCACTTTCCAGTCTTGATAGAATTCAAAAGCGTTTCCAAGTCCTTGTTGATGAAGAATTATTTTTCACCCTCACCCATCTCCCTCACAGCGGCGGTGGGGGATGTGGTGAGTCTCCCACTGCCCTTTCGCTGCTAACATGGAAAATGCTCCGCCTACGTCGTTTTTTGTTTCCGACAGTTCTAAACTTGATGATCACGTCAATCCCATTTTCTGATTTAGCCTTGTGCCGCAATTATTGCAATAATAAATATTAAGAATAAATAATAAAAGTAAGATCTACTTCCTGATATATCGAAAGAATGTTTTTCCAAAAGTATATCGTAGAACGAATTATGCGGAGAAGCGTCCTGTCAACAAATGCGGGTACCTGGCAGAATGGATCCTGTGCTGCAATACATGATATTCGTAATGAAGCCAGAGCGATATCATTGATAACCTCTAAGAGTTTAGTAGCTAGCTATGGGGGAGAGCTAATTGTGCCTCCGACACTAAACTAAAGTGACCCCTGGTGCGGCTTTCAAGACAACTATTATTATTCAAGCCCACTGTATATGTTACTTGTAATGACTGAATGGGTCGTGAATCGGATTGGCTAGGTAAGGGATAGTTTAAGATGACGACGCCCACCCCATTTCCTCATTTAGCCTTGTGCCGCAATTATTGCAATTTTGCAATAATAAATATTAAGAATAAATAATAAAAGTAAGATCTACTTCCTGATATATCTGAAGAATGTTTTTCCAAATGTACATCATAGAACGAATTATGCGGAGAAGCGTCTTGTCAAGAGATCAGTGTACCTGGCAGAATGGATCTGATGCTGTAAAACATGAAATTCGTAATGAAGCCAGAGGGACGTCACTGTTAACATTCACCGTTTCATTTTATGAATCAATTTCAAGAGTTTATTAGCTTGCTATGTGGGGGTGGGTTAATTATGCCTCCGAAAAAAAAAAACTAAAGGAACTTTTGATACGCCTTCCAAATCTTCAATTTGGGCCGAAATTTCAATTCAGGCCGAAAATTGAGTTCTGTAAATCACAAACATTTTCCATAATTTTTTTATGAGTGAACGTCTATTTAAATTGTAACCGTGACAAATTCGGTATTCATTGATGTAACAAATAGATTTATTATGGTTTGAGGTTTAAAAAGAAATTTTCTGAAAACAGTTTCACTGTAAATTAGATTTCTCGGGCCTATAAACTGATAGGGCTTTATCTAGGATAGATACCAGCTTCCTTCCCAGCGTTTTGTTTCAGGGAAGGGTGGAAAGTCAGCACATTGATTCTATCGTTATGTTCATTTTTAGTTTGATCAGATGTGTCTTCACTCTTCTCTGTCATAACATCGTAAATATTCCAACATCCATTTCAAATGTTTAATTATTTTTATATGAACCATGTTACATATATATATATCCGTAAATCTATTATTACCGCTACGAAAATGGCGTATTTTGATACACGTTCGAACTGAATAGAGAAGGGATAGATTCTTGAGGTGATTGTTTCAATTGTTGGAATGAATGGACCATGAATCGAACTAGCTAGCTGTACGATAGTTAGTACTCATCAAATGTCCCCCTCTTGTCTTTGTGCGACACAAGCACATGTATTTCTTCTCACACTACTTGTTACAAGACAGGGTGTCTCAGTTTCGGTCACATTTCCACCGCAATGTTGGAACTTCCCTGTAACTTTTTGTATAAAAACAATTCATGGTAATTCTTCAGATGACCTTTTCGACAGCTTAACTAAAATTTATGCATTTAAGGACACTACTAGATGATTTAAAATCTCTAATCATGTTTCAGTTGAAATGGTTCGATGCAACCGTAAGTTCTATGCTAACAGTTTCTTCTGTCACAATTTTCAATTTAAGAATTCTATTATTACCCCTATGAAAATGCCGTATTTTGATAGGGGTAATAGATTCTTGTGGTGATTGTTTCAATTGTTTTGTATAAAAACAATTCATTTTATGAATCTATTTCGAGAGTTTACTAGCTTGCTATGGGGGTGGGGGGATAATTGTACCTCCAAAAAAAAACTAAAGGAACTTTTGATGCGCCTTCCAAAACAACTATGAGTATTTTGAAGAAATAACTTTAAATTCTTCCCTTCACTCGATGCTTCTTAAAAACATCACTTGAACTTTTATTTGGGCTATAAGTCCAATTTCGGAAAAAAATCCGATTTGGGCTGAATGTCTGATTGGCTCCAAATCTTCAATTTGGGCCGAAATTTCAATTTGGGCCGAAATTTCAATTCGGGTCGAAAATTTGGGTTCTTTATATTGCAAACTTTTTCCACATTTTTTATGAGTGAACGTCTATTTAAATTGTGTCCGTGACAAATTCGGTATTCATTGATGTAACAAATAGATTTATGGTTTGAGGTTTAAAAAGTAATTATCTTAAAAAAATTTCCCTGTAAATCAGATTTCCCGGGCCTACAAACTCTTATAGCTTTTTGTTACATATATATCCGTAAATCTTTTTTTTTTCCACAATTTACATTATTCGGACTATTGCCCTCAATTTTGAAAAATATGCGTCCTCCTATACGGAACCGTCATATAGACTGATTAAGCCACATTTTACCGATTAAGCCACAGAGGAGCGTTTTGATTAGCAAGGTCGATTTTACTGTTTTTAATCTGCAATACTCCATGATTTTCTCTCGTACATTCATATCTACTCGATGCGTATCCAAATGAAATTTCTCGGATATTATGCCCGGTAAATGTTGTGAATACAGTTTATTATAAACATAGTATTTACTTAAATATTTTTATCTATAAAAACAGAATGTATAAACATAAAAACATGTCTTAAAATAATTGTCGGACTTTGTCCATTTCATAATGTGTGACGTGATTTGCTTACATTTGATACGCCATGAGCAGATATGAATGTGAGAGATTCATGGAAGATTAAAGTTTAAAGACAGTAAAATCGACCTGGCCAACCGAACGATCCTCTGTGGGCGAGTGGTAAGGCGCATCAGGCAATATGACGGTTCCGTATAGGATACAGGTTCGAACCCTGTCGAAGGACGAATATCTTCAGTTGAAATGGTTCGATGCAACCGTAAGTTCTACGCTAACAGTTTCTTCTGTCACAATTTTCAATTTAAGAAAACACATCCGGTTTCCTGTCTCCCCGGTCACGTTCGATAATCAGCAATTTAAATGCAATGTCAATCGTTATAAACTGTATTATTTTATTCTTTTTCTTTTCTACTTATCATTAATAGTGGGGTTTTTTCTTCTCATATTTTCTTACACGCCTTAAGGCCTCGCGTCTTAGTGGCTTTATTGCCTTGTTTGCTTGATGAAAATAAACTACAGGGAAAAATGCATTAAATATCTTACAAAATTAAAATTACCTATCGGCATTTCCATTTATAGCATTAACTATCTTGTCTCTAGCCATAAAGAGGCACGGTGGAGTAATGGTTTGGGGAACCGGAGAGCCGGGTTCAAATTCCAGTCGAATCCATTACATGAATCCTCTTCTTCTGCCCCAGCTATGGGCAAATAGCAGGACAGACTGGGTCCTTCAGTCCCAACTGGCCAACCGCAGAAAGAAATGCCAACCTCGTCAGTCATGTCATGTATAGAAAGATACATGATCGCCTAAGCGTGTATCACGCATGGCACATGATTGAGTCATGAGAAATATTACTTGCAAAATTATCAATTAATTACTTAAACGTTCGGCTAACATTTCACTGGAATTATTTGTCATTTTACAGTTTATCAACCTTTTGCTGGTTATTTAAAGCCAGAAAATATTTTTAGATCTTAAAAAACGTTCTGGAGATATTAATGATTTATGATTCAATTCCAACTATTTAACCCATAGCTGGTAAATGTGTATTTATAGCATATATGCACATACATGAATATAATGAACCCGACGGGAATTAGAAATCAGGTTTCTAAGTATTATATATGACATCAGCAGCACATTCAAGCGCATACAACACATGTCACACACAAGCTGTCACCCGTCTTGTTGTTGACTATGCGCGACCTTCATCGCAGGGGAGATGTGTTTAAACGTGCTATAGCCGTAAGACAAGATTCGAGTAAGAAAAGAATTCCAGCAGGTATAGATAGAATTCGAAATGTCCCAATCAGAGGTGTGTATTTCGTAAGAAAAGTAATTACATGCTGTATCGTTGTAGGCGTCTCTGAGGCTGAAATACAATTTTTTACTATATATAATCTGAGGTAGGATTCGCAAGGAATGTTTAATTTTTTAAGCCCATGGCCTTTTTCAATAATCGGCGGCTCAGGAAATGCTATTAATGAAAAAAGAATATTATTACATAACAAGGAGGTGATGTTTAATATTTTATTAAACAATTAAAAAAAAAGCGAAAATTACATTATTTTTATTTTTTACAGACAGGTGTTGAGACAGTCTCGAAAACTTGTGTCGAAGATTTATAAAGGGATCCTTTAAATATTTGAAAAAGAAAAGGCGCTGTTGAGTGGTACAGTCAGCGGTAATATATTCAGAAATCTTCTTTTTTTCTTCAGAAGCACAAACAGATCTTCAGGGATCGAAGATTTTGTGGAATATTTATAATGGGATTGTTTAAATATTTCAAAAAGCAAAGGCGCTGTTGAGTGGTACAGTCAGCGGTTATATAATTTGGAATGTTTTTTTTTTTTCATGACCACACACTGATGCTGAGGAATCGACAATTTGTGTCGAAGTTTTATAAAGCTATCAGTTATATATTTGAAAAAGTCATCGCGCTGTTGAGTGGTACAGTCAGCGGTTATATAATTTCGAATGTTTTTTTTTTTTCAGGAACACACACTGATGCTGAGGAATCGACAATTTGTGTCGAAGTTTTATAAAGCTATCAGTTATATATTTGAAAAAGTCACCGCGCTGTTGAGTGGTACAGTCAGCGCTTATATAATTTGGAATGTTTTTTTTTTTCATGACCACACACTGATGCTGAGGAATCGACAATTTGTGTCGAAGTTTTATAAAGCTATCAGTTATATATTTGAAAAAGTCATCGCGCTGTTGAGTGGTACAGTCAGCGGTTATATAATTTGGAATGTTTTTTTTTTCATGACCACACACTGATGCTGAGGAATCGACAATTTGTGTCGAAGTTTTATAAAGCTATCAGTTATTTATTTGAAAAAGTCACCGCGCTGTTGAGTGGTACAGTCAGCGCTTATATAATTTGGAATGTTTTTTTTTTCATGACCACACACTGATGCTGAGGAATCGACAATTTGTGTCGAAGTTTTATAAAGCTATCAGTTATATATTTGAAAAAGTCATCGCGCTGTTGAGTGGTACAGTCAGCGGTTATATAATTTGGAATTTTTTTTTTTTCATGACCACACACTGATGCTGAGGAATCGACAATTTGTGTCGAAGTTTTATAAAGCTATCAGTTATATATTTGAAAAAGTCATCGCGCTGTTGAGTGGTACAGTCAGCGGTTATATAATTTGGAATGTTTTTTTTTTTTTTTCATGACCACACACTGATGCTGAGGAATCGACAATTTGTGTCGAAGTTTTATAAAGCTATCAGTTATATATTTGAAAAAGTCATCGCGCTGTTGAGTGGTACAGTCAGCGGTTATATAATTTGGAATGTTTTTTTTTTTTTTTCATGACCACACACTGATGCTGAGGAATCGACAATTTGTGTCGAACTTTTATAAAGCTATCAGTTATTTATTTGAAAAAGTCATCGCGCTGTTGAGTGGTACAGTCAGCGGTTATATAATTTGGAATTTTTTTTTTTTCATGACCACACACTGATGCTGAGGAATCGACAATTTGTGTCGAAGTTTTATAAAGCTATCAGTTATATATTTGAAAAAGTCATCGCGCTGTTGAGTGGTACAGTCAGCGGTTATATAATTTGGAATGTTTTTTTTTTTTCATGACCACACACTGATGCTGAGGAATCGACAATTTTTGTCGAAGTTTTATAAAGCTATCAGTTATTTATTTGAAAAAGTCATCGCGCTGTTGAGTGGTACAGTCAGCGGTTATATAATTTGGAATGTTTTTTTTTTTTCATGAGCACACACTGATGCTGAGTAATCGACAATTTGTGTCGAAGTTTTATAAAGCTATCAGTTATATATTTGAAAAAGTCATCGCGCTGTTGAGTGGTACAGTCAGCGGTTATATAATTTGAAATGTTTTTTTTTTTTTCATGACCACACACTGATGCTGAGGAATCGACAATTTGTGTCGAAGTTTTATAAAGCTATCAGTTATATATTTGAAAAAGTCATCGCGCTGTTGAGTGGTACAGTCAGCGGTTATATAATTTGGAATGTTTTTTTTTTCATGACCACACACTGATGCTGAGGAATCGACAATTTGTGTCGAAGTTTTATAAAGCTATCAGTTATATATTTGAAAAAGTCATCGCGCTGTTGAGTGGTACAGTCAGCGGTTATATAATTTGGAATTTTTTTTTTTTCATGACCACACACTGATGCTGAGGAATCGACAATTTGTGTCGAAGTTTTATAAAGCTATCAGTTATATATTTGAAAAAGTCATCGCGCTGTTGAGTGGTACAGTCAGCGGTTATATAATTTGGAATGTTTTTTTTTTTCATGACCACACACTGATGCTGAGGAATCGACAATTTGTGTCGAAGTTTTATAAAGCTATCAGTTATATATTTGAAAAAGTCATCGCGCTGTTGAGTGGTACAGTCAGCGGTTATATAATTTGGAATGTTTTTTTTTTTTTTCATGACCACACACTGATGCTGAGGAATCGACAATTTGTGTCGAAGTTTTATAAAGCTATCAGTTATATATTTGAAAAAGTCATCGCGCTGTTGAGTGGTACAGTCAGCGGTTATATAATTTGGAATGGTTTTTTTTTTTTTCATGACCACACACTGATGCTGAGGAATCGACAATTTGTGTCGAAGTTTTATAAAGCTATCAGTTATATATTTGAAAAAGTCATCTCGCTGTTGAGTGGTACAGTCAGCGGTTATATAATTTGGAATGTTTTTTTTTTTTCATGACCACACACTGATGCTGAGGAATCGACAATTTGTGTCGAAGTTTTATAAAGCTATCAGTTATTTATTTGAAAAAGTCATCGCGCTGTTGAGTGGTACAGTCAGCGGTTATATAATTTGGAATGTTTTTTTTTTTTTTTCATGAGCACACACTGATGCTGAGGAATCGACAATTTGTGTCGAACTTTTATAAAGCTATCAGTTATTTATTTGAAAAAGTCATCGCGCTGTTGAGTGGTACAGTCAGCGGTTATATAATTTGGAATGGTTTTTTTTTTTCATGACCACACACTGATGCTGAGGAATCGACAATTTGTGTCGAAGTTTTATAAAGCTATCAGTTATATATTTGAAAAAGTCATCGCGCTGTTGAGTGGTACAGTCAGCGGTTATATAATTTGGAATGTTTTTTTTTTCATGACCACACACTGATGCTGAGGAATCGACAATTTGTGTCGAAGTTTTATAAAGCTATCAGTTATATATTTGAAAAAGTCATCGCGCTGTTGAGTGGTACAGTCAGCGGTTATATAATTTGGAATTTTTTTTTTTTCATGACCACACACTGATGCTGAGGAATCGACAATTTGTGTCGAAGTTTTATAAAGCTATCAGTTATATATTTGAAAAAGTCATCGCGCTGTTGAGTGGTACAGTCAGCGGTTATATAATTTGGAATGTTTTTTTTTTTTCATGACCACACACTGATGCTGAGGAATCGACAATTTGTGTCGAAGTTTTATAAAGCTATCAGTTATTTATTTGAAAAAGTCATCGCGCTGTTGAGTGGTACAGTCAGCGGTTATATAATTTGGAATGTTTTTTTTTTTTCATGACCACACACTGATGCTGAGGAATCGACAATTTGTGTCGAAGTTTTATAAAGCTATCAGTTATATATTTGAAAAAGTCATCGCGCTGTTGAGTGGTACAGCCAGCGGTTATATAATTTGGAATGTTTTTTTTTTTTCATGACCACACACTGATGCTGAGGAATCGACAATTTGTGTCGAAGTTTTATAAAGCTATCAGTTATATATTTGAAAAAGTCATCGCGCTGTTGAGTGGTACAGTCAGCGGTTATATAATTTGGAATGTTTTTTTTTTTCATGACCACACACTGATGCTGAGGAATCGACAATTTGTGTCGAAGTTTTATAAAGCTATCAGTTATATATTTGAAAAAGTCATCGCGCTGTTGAGTGGTACAGTCAGCGGTTATATAATTTGGAATTTTTTTTTTTTCATGACCACACACTGATGCTGAGGAATCGACAATTTGTGTCGAAGTTTTATAAAGCTATCAGTTATATATTTGAAAAAGTCATCGCGCTGTTGAGTGGTACAGTCAGCGGTTATATAATTTGGAATGTTTTTTTTTTTTCATGACCACACACTGATGCTGAGGAATCGACAATTTGTGTCGAAGTTTTATAAAGCTATCAGTTATTTATTTGAAAAAGTCATCGCGCTGTTGAGTGGTACAGTCAGCGGTTATATAATTTGGAATGTTTTTTTTTTTTCATGACCACACACTGATGCTGAGGAATCGACAATTTGTGTCGAAGTTTTATAAAGCTATCAGTTATATATTTGAAAAAGTCATCGCGCTGTTGAGTGGTACAGTCAGCGGTTATATGATTTGGAATGTTTTTTTTTTTTCATGACCACACACTGATGCTGAGGAATCGACAATTTGTGTCGAAGTTTTATAAAGCTATCAGTTATATATTTGAAAAAGTCATCGCGCTGTTGAGTGGTACAGTCAGCGGTTATATAATTTGGAATGTTTTTTTTTTTTTTTCATGACCACACACTGATGCTGAGGAATCGACAATTTGTGTCGAAGTTTTATAAAGCTATCAGTTATATATTTGAAAAAGTCATCGCGCTGTTGAGTGGTACAGTCAGCGGTTATATAATTTGGAAT
>OZ038509.1:42395670-42435670 GCA_964036315.1 Acanthosepion esculentum | reverse complement strand
ATATATATATATATATGTTAGGGTGTGGAAAATATACGTTTACAAACTTTGTGGTCAAATTTCTTACAGAAAAAGGAAATCGTTATTTTTTCTTTTATTATGAGTACAAAAAGTTCATCGTAGTGTTGCTATATAGAGTAGGTTTCATTTTGATAAGACCAAGGTATATATATTTATTAGGATGAAACAGTATTACAACGGACAGTGGTGCACTACGTCACAAATCAATATGGCGAAGATGCGACATATGAACAAAGCTTTAGATGTTTTTAACTGTCGACGTAGTTTACGCTTGATGCACTTCGATGATCTTTTTCACGTATCGATGGCGTTTGGATCTCACTATATCAAGAACAAAAATTGTCCTTTCCTCACCATAATCTTCTCATTCAGTTCACGTCCTAGAACCCCCTGTGTCCTAGTGGCATTATCACCTTTCTTAGGGGAACTGTTAAAACAAAATAAATGCTGAAAACACGCCACACGAATTCTTGAAGATGCGACATGAACAAAGCTTTAGATGTTCTTATCTGTCGACGTCGTTTACGCTTGATGCACTTCGATGATCTTTTTCACGTATCGATGGTGTTAGGTCTCACTATATCAAGCACAAAATTGTCCTTTCCTCAACATAATCTTCTCATTTAGTTCCCGCCCTAGAACCCCCTGGGTCCCAGTGGCATTATCATCTTTCTTGCGGGTAACTGTTAAAACAAACTAAATGCTGAAAACACGCCACAATAATTCTTGAAGATGCGACATGAACAAAGCTTTAGATGTTCTTATCTGTCGACGTCGTTTACGCTTGATGCACTTCGATGATCTTTTTCACGTATCGATGGTGTTAGGATCTCACTATATCAAGCACAAAATTGTCCTTTCCTCACCATAATCTTCTCATTTAGTTCACGCCCTAGAACCCCCTGGGTACTAGTGGCATTATCATCTTTCTTGGGGGTAACTGTTAAAACAAAATAAATGCTGAAAACACGCCACACGAATTCTTGAAGATGCGACATGAACAAAGCTTTAGATGTTCTTATCTGTCGACGTCGTTTACGCCTGATGCCCTTCGATGATCTTTTTCACGTATCGATGGTGTTAGCATATCACTATATCAAACACAAAAATTGTCCTTTCCTCACCATAATCTTCTCATTCAGTTCACGTCCTAGAACCCCCTGTGTCCTAGTGGCATTATCACCTTTCTTAGGGGAACTGTTAAAATAAAATAAATGCTGAAAACACGCCACACGAATTCTTGAAGATGCGACATGAACAAAGCTTTAGATGTTCTTAACTGTCGAAGTCGTTTACGCCTGATGCACTTCGATGATCTTTTTCACGTATCGATGGTGTTGGGATATCACTATATCAAGCACAAAAATTGTCCTTTCCTCACCATAATCTTCTCATTTAGTTCATGCCCTAGAACCCCCTGGGTCCTAGTGGCATTATCATCTTTCTTGGGGGTAACTGTTAAAACAAAATAAATGCAGAAAACACTCCAAACGAATTCTTGAAGATGCGACATGAACAAAGCTTTAGATGTTCTTATCTGTCGACGTCGTTTACGCTTGATGCACTTCGATGATCTTTTTCACGTATCGATGGCGTTTGGATCTCACTATATCAAGCACAAAAATTGTCCTTTCCTCACCATAATCCTCTCATTTAGTTCACGCCCTAGAACCCCCAGGGTCCTAGTGGCATTATCATCTTTCTTGGGGGTAACTGTTAAAACAAAATAAATGCTGAAAACACGCCACACGAATTCTTGAAGATGCGACATGAACAAAGCTTTAGATGTTCTTATCTGTCGACATCGTTTACGCTTGATGCACTTCGATGATCTTTTTCACGTATCGATGGTGTTAGATCTCACTATATCAAGCACAAAATTGTCCTTTCCTCACCATAATCCTCTCGTTTAGTTCACGCTCTAGAACCCCCAGGGTCCTGGTGGCATTATCACCTTTCTTAGGGGAACTGTTAAAACAAAATAAATGCTGAAAACACGCCACACGAATTCTTGAAGATGCGACATGAACAAAGCTTTAGATGTTCTTATCTGTCGACGTCGTTTACGCTTGATGCACTTCGATGATCTTTTTCACGTATCGATGGTGTTAGGTCTCACTATATCAAGCACAAAAACTGTCCTTTCCTCACCATAATCTTCTCATTTAGTTCACGCCCTAGAGCCCCCAGGGTCCTAGTGGCATTATCATCTTTCTTGGGGGTAACTGTTAAAACAAAATAAATGCTGAAAACACGCCACACGAATTCTTGAAGATGCGACATGAACAAAGATTTAGATGTTCATATCTGTCGACGTCGTTTACGCTTGATGCACTTCGATGATCTTTTTCACGTATCGATGGCGTTTGGATCTCACTATATCAAGCACAAAAATTGTCCTTTCCTCACCATAATCTTCTCATTCAGTTCACGTCCTAGAACCCCCTGTGTCCTAGTGGCATTATCACCTTTCTTAGGGGAACTGTTAAAACAAAATAAATGCTGAAAACACGCCACACGAATTCTTGAAGATGCGACATGAACAAAGCTTTAGATGTTCTTAACTGTCGACGTCGTTTACGCTTGATGCACTTCGATGATCTTTTTCACGTATCGATGGTGTTAGGTCTCACTATATCAAGCACAAAATTGTCCTTTCCTCACCATAATCTTCACATTTAGTTCCCGCCCTAGAACCCCCAGGGTCCTAGTGGCATTATCATCTTTCTTGCGGGTAACTGTTAAAACAAACTAAATGCTGAAAACACGCCACAATAATTCTTGAAGATGCGACATGAACAAAGCTTTAGATGTTCTTATCTGTCGACGTCGTTTACGCTTGATGCACTTCGATGATCTTTTTCACGTATCGATGGTGTTAGGATCTCACTATATCAAGCACAAAATTGTCCTTTCCTCACCATAATCTTCTCATTTAGTTCACGCCCTAGAACCCCCTGGGTCCTAGTGGCATTATCATCTTTCTTGGGGGTAACTGTTAAAACAAAATAAATGCTGAAAACACGCCACACGAATTCTTGAAGATGCGACATGAACAAAGCTTTAGATGTTCTTATCTGTCGACGTCGTTTACGCCTGATGCCCTTCGATGATCTTTTTCACGTATCGATGGTGTTAGCATATCACTATATCAAACACAAAAATTGTCCTTTCCTCACCATAATCTTCTCATTCAGTTCACGTCCTAGAACCCCCTGTGTCCTAGTGGCATTATCACCTTTCTTAGGGGAACTGTTAAAATAAAATAAATGCTGAAAACAGGCCACACGAATTCTTGAAGATGCGACATGAACAAAGCTTTAGATGTTCTTAACTGTCGACGTCGTTTACGCCTGATGCACTTTGATGATCTTTTTCACGTATCGATGGTGTTGGGATATCACTATATCAAGCACAAAAATTGTCCTTTCCTCACCATAATCTTCTCATTTAGTTCATGCCCTAGAACCCCCTGGGTCCTAGTGGCATTATCATCTTTCTTGGGGGTAACTGTTAAAACAAAATAAATGCAGAAAACACTCCAAACGAATTCTTGAAGATGCGACATGAACAAAGCTTTAGATGTTCTTATCTGTCGACGTCGTTTACGCTTGATGCACTTCGATGATCTTTTTCACGTATCGATGGCGTTTGGATCTCACTATATCAAGCACAAAAATTGTCCTTTCCTCACCATAATCCTCTCATTTAGTTCACGCCCTAGAACCCCCAGGGTCCTAGTGGCATTATCATCTTTCTTGGGGGTAACTGTTAAAACAAAATAAATGCTGAAAACACGCCACACGAATTCTTGAAGATGCGACATGAACAAAGCTTTAGATGTTCTTATCTGTCGACGTCGTTTACGCTTGATGCACTTCGATGATCTTTTTCACGTATCGATGGTGTTAGATCTCACTATATCGAGCACAAAATTGTCCTTTCCTCACCATAATCCTCTCGTTTAGTTCACGCTCTAGAACCCCCAGGGTCCTAGTGGCATTATCACCTTTCTTAGGGGAACTGTTAAAACAAAATAAATGCTGAAAACAGGCCACACGAATTCTTGAAGATGCGACATGAACAAAGCTTTAGATGTTCTTAACTGTCGACGTCGTTTACGCTTGATGCACTTCGATGATCTTTTTCACGTATCGATGGTGTTAGGTCTCACTATATCAAGCACAAAATTGGCCTTTCCTCACCATAATCTTCACATTTAGTTCCCGCCCTAGAACCCCCAGGGTCCTAGTGGCATTATCATCTTTCTTGGGGGTAACTGTTAAAACAAAATAAATGCTGAAAACACGCCACACGAATTCTTGAAGATGCGACATGAACAAAGCTTTAGATGTTCTTAACTGTCGACGTAGTTTACGCTTGATGCACTTCAATGATCTTTTTCACGTATCGATGGCGTTTGGATCTCACTATATCAAGCACAAACATTGCCTTTCCTCACCATAATCTTCTAATTTAGTTCATGCCCTAGAACCCCCAGGGTCCTAGTGGCATTATCATCTTTCTTGGGGGTAACTGTTAAAACAAAATAAATGCTGAAAACACGCCACACGAATTCTTGAAGATGCGACATGAACAAAGCTTTAGATGTTCTTAACTGTCGACGTCGTTTACGCCTGATGCCCTTCGATGATCTTTTTCACGTATCGATGGTGTTAGCATATCACTATATCAAACACAAAAATTGTCCTTTCCTCACCATATTCTTCTCATTCAGTTCACGTCCTAGAACCCCCTGTGTCCTAGTGGCATTATCACCTTTCTTAGGGGAACTGTTAAAACAAAATAAATGCTGAAAACACGCCACACGAATTCTTGAAGATGCGACATGAACAAAGCTTTAGATGTTCTTATCTGTCGACGTCGTTTACGCTTGATGCACTTCGATGATCTTTTTCACGTATCGATGGCGTTTGGATCTCACTATATCAAGCACAAAATTGTCCTTTCCTCACCATAATCTTCTCATTAATTCATGCCCTAGAATCCCCTGGGTCCTAGTGGCATTATCATCTTTCTTGGGGGTAACTGTTAAAACAAAATAAATGCTGAAAACACTCCAAACGAATTCTTGAAGATGCGACATGAACAAAGCTTTAGATGTTCTTATCTGTCGACGTCGTTTACGCTTGATGCACTTCGATGATCTTTTTCACGTATCGATGGCGTTTGGATCTCACTATATCAAGCACAAAAATTGTCCTTTCCTCACCATAATCCTCTCATTTAGTTCACGCCCTAGAACCCCCAGGGTCCTAGTGGCATTATCATCTTTCTTGGGGGTAACTGTTAAAACAAAATAAATGCTGAAAACACGCCACACGAATTCTTGAAGATGCGACATGAACAAAGCTTTAGATGTTCTTATCTGTCGACGTCGTTTACGCTTGATGCACTTCGATGATCTTTTTCACGTATCGATGGTGTTAGATCTCACTATATCAAGCACAAAATTGTCCTTTCCTCACCATAATATTCTCATTTAGTTCACGCCCTAGAACCCCCTGGGTCCTAGTGGCATTATCACCTTTCTTAGGGGAACTGTTAAAATAAAATAAATGCTGCAAACACGCCACACGAATTCTTGAAGATGCGACATGAACAAAGCTTTAGATGTTCTTAACTGTCGACATCGTTTACGCTTGATGCACTTCGATGATCTTTTTCACGTATCGATGGCGTTTGGATCTCACTATATCAAGCACAAAAATTGTCCTTTCCTCACCATAATCCTCTCATTTAGTTCACGCCCTAGAACCCCCAGGGTCCTAGTGGCATTATCATCTTTCTTGGGGGTAACTGTTAAAACAAAATAAATGCTGAAAACACGCCACACGAATTCTTGAAGATGCGACATGAACAAAGCTTTAGATGTTCTTATCTGTCGACGTCGTTTACGCTTGATGCACTTCGATGATCTTTTTCACGTATCGATGGCGTTTGGATCTCACTATATCGAGCACAAAAACTGTCCTTTCCTCACCATAATCTTCTCATTTAGTTCACGCCCTAGAGCCCCCAGGGTCCTAGTGGCGTTATCATCTTTCTTGGGGGTAACTGTTAAAACAAAATAAATGCTGAAAACACGCCACACGAATTCTTGAAGATGCGACATGAACAAAGCTTTAGATGTTCTTATCTGTTGACGTCGTTTACGCTTGATGCACTTCGATGATCTTTTTCACGTATCGATGGTGTTAGGTCTCACTATATCAAGCACAAAATTGTCCTTTCCTCACCATAATCTTCTCATTTAGTTCACGCCCTAGAACACCCTGGATCCCAGTGGCATTATCATCTTTCTTGGGGGTAACTGTTAAAACAAAATAAATGCTGAAAACACGCCACACGAATTCTTGAAGATGCGACATGAACAAAGCTTTAGATGTTCTTAACTGTCGACGTCGTTTACGCTTGATGCACTTCGATGATCTTTTTCACGTATCGATGGCGTTTGGATCTCACTATATCAAGCACAAAAATTGTCCTTTCCTCACCATAATCTTCTCATTTCGTTCACGCTCTAGAAACGCCTGGGTCCTAGTGGCGTTATCACCTTTCTTAGGAGAACGGATTATAAAAAAGTAATCTCTGTACCAAAACAAGATGCTCACATTTATTGTGGCACAGATCTTTTTTTCGTAGAGGCCCAGTAATAAATAAATTATGTGCAGGATGAAAGGCAGATTCTAGAGTACAGTATATCACTTTCTCTTCAATAAGTAACATTTCCAGAGTCCTTTCGTGTCAGAGACATAAGGTAGAAAATGTAACGATCTATCATCACCCAGAGGTGCTTCTAATTTCACCTCTCACGATGACCCGGTATTCGATCCGTGTGACTTGAAACCCCAAGAAGCACTCGTAAATACAATCCATCCCTAAAGATCATATTGCAAATGGTCCTTTCTTTAACTCCTCTGGAAATCCCCGTGATTTACAAGCACCAGATCGGGCCAAAAATGGAGTATTCTTAACCATTTCACCCCATGAAAGGCAATAAATACACTTAGGCGCAAAGCGATTGAGGCCAGTGTAGAGTTCCACAAACTAGAAGATGAACGGGTATTTTATAAGTGAGCCGTGTGCCCTGAGCGCCCATTGAACAAAATCCAAACCCCAAGTAGAACTCGCACATACCATCTATCTCTAAAGATCCTGTTAAAAATGGTCGTTTCTATAACTCCTCCCGCTATCTCTAGATTTACAAGCGCCCGATCGTGCCAAAAAAGGAGTATTTTTTTTAATCATTTCACCCCAAGCAAGGCAATAAATCCACTAAGACGCAAAGAGTCTAAGAGAATATGCGATTATAAATCATTATTAAAGAAAGAGAAAAATAAAAAAAACGTTGAAATGACTAAAAATAATGGTTGACATTGCATTTACATTTTTGAAGATCAAAGTTGACTGGGACGCATAAAGCCGAAGGAGAGTTCCACAAACTAGAAGTGTGATAGAAAAAACTTTTAGCATAGAACTGACGGTTACATCTTGTTATCTCAACTGTAAAATGATAAGACCTTACCGCCAATCTAGTACTGCGCTCAAATTAACAATGTTTTATGAAAATCGGTTTCAATTATTAATGAATGTTTCCTTCCTAACCGTTTTTTGAAGTAGTGTGGTACTTTGATCCTTCCAGTATTTTTTCTTCGAGTTGAAGGTTGTATCCATTTTAGTTGTTACTACTCTTGAAAGTCCTCACGTGATGTTATTTTGTCTAGATTTAGGTTTGAAATTTTCTACACTCATGTCAAAAGGATTCACATTAAAGCCTACAGGCGTCATTCTCTCAAAGCCATTGATGCAAGAAAGCGGCTGTATACGGAAGACAGTTAAGATAATTCTGGATGGATTTGGCACCAGGCATACCATTTATATGAAAGTTTCGATAAGACGAAGCTCTTTAGGAACATGAATCGAGTCCACTACGATAAATAACTGAACAGGCTATTTCAGTTTATCTCCGGATTTTTCTGACTCCTCATGGCGTTCTCTTACCTTGAGCCTGATCCGACCGAAAATGGGAACTGTTGCCATATTTGCGCGGGGGGCTGTCAGGTTACCTCACTTTCCAGTCTTGATAGAATTCAAAAGCGTTTCCAAGTCCTTGTTGATGAAGAATTATTTTTCACCCTCACCCATCTCCCTCACAGCGGCGGTGGGGGATGTGGTGAGTCTCCCACTGCCCTTTCGCTGCTAACATGGAAAATGCTCCGCCTACGTCGTTTTTTGTTTCCGACAGTTCTAAACTTGATGATCACGTCAATCCCATTTTCTGATTTAGCCTTGTGCCGCAATTATTGCAATAATAAATATTAAGAATAAATAATAAAACTAAGATCTACTTCCTGATATATCTAAAGAATGTTTTTCCAAAAGTACATCGTAGAACGAATTATGCGGAGAAGCATCTTGTCAACAAATGCGGGTACCTGGCAGAATGGATCCTGTGCTGCAATACATGATATTCGTAATGAAGCCAGAGCGATATCATTGATAACCTCTAAGAGTTTAGTAGCTAGCTATGGGAGAGAGCTAATTGCGCCTCCGACACTAAACTAAAGTGACCCCTGGTGCGGCTTTCAAGACAACTATTATTATTCAAGCCCACTGTATATGTTACTTGTAATGACTGAATGGGTCGTGAATCGGATTGGCTAGGTAAGGGATAGTTTAAGATGACGACGCCCACCCCATTTCCTCATTTAGCCTTGTGCCGCAATTATTGCAATTTTGCAATAATAAATATTAAGAATAAATAATAAAAGTAAGATCTACTTCCTGATATATCTGAAGAATGTTTTTCCAAATGTACATCATAGAACGAATTATGCTGAGAAGCGTCTTGTCAAAAGATCAGTGTACCTGGCAGAATGGATCTGATGCTGTAAAACATGAAATTCGTAATGAAGCCAGAGGGACGTCACTGTTAACATTCACCGTTTCATTTTATGAATCAATTTCAAGAATTTATTAGCTTGCTATGTGGGGGTGGGTTAATTATGCCTCCGAAAAAAAAAACTAAAGGAACTTTTGATACGCCTTCCAAATCTTCAATTTGGGCCGAAATTTCAATTCAGGCCGAAAATTGAGTTCTGTAAATCACAAACATTTTCCATAATTTTTTTATGAGTGAACGTCTATTTAAATTGTAACCGTGACAAATTCGGTATTCATTGATGTAACAAATAGATTTATTATGGTTTGAGGTTTAAAAAGAAATTTTCTGAAAACAGTTTCACTGTAAATTAGATTTCTCGGGCCTATAAACTGATAGGGCTTTATCTAGGATAGATACCAGCTTCCTTCCCAGCGTTTTGTTTCAGGGAAGGGTGGAAAGTCAGCACATTGATTCTATCGTTATGTTCATTTTTAGTTTGATCAGATGTGTCTTCACTCTTCTCTGTCATAACATCGTAAATATTCCAACATCCATTTCAAATGTTTAATTATTTTTATATGAACCATGTTACATATATATATATCCGTAAATCTATTATTACCGCTACGAAAATGGCGTATTTTGATACACGTTCGAACTGAATAGAGAAGGGATAGATTCTTGAGGTGATTGTTTCAATTGTTGGAATGAATGGAACATGAATCGAACTAGCTAGCTGTACGATAGTTAGTACTCATCAAATGTCCCCCTCTTGTCTTTGTGCGACACAAGCACATGTATTTCTTCTCACACTACTTGTTACAAGACAGGGTGTCTCAGTTTCGGTCACATTTCCACCGCAATGTTGGAACTTCCCTGTAACTTTTTGTATAAAAACAATTCATGGTAATTCTTCAGATGACCTTTTCGACAGCTTAACTAAAATTTATGCATTTAAGGACACTACTAGATGATTTAAAATCTCTAATCATGTTTCAGTTGAAATGGTTCGATGCAACCGTAAGTTCTATGCTAACAGTTTCTTCTGTCACAATTTTCAATTTAAGAATTCTATTATTACCCCTATGAAAATGCCGTATTTTGATAGGGGTAATAGATTCTTGTGGTGATTGTTTCAATTGTTTTGTATAAAAACAATTCATTTTATGAATCTATTTCGAGAGTTTACTAGCTTGCTATGGGGGTGGGGGGGATAATTGTACCTCCAAAAAAAAAACTAAAGGAACTTTTGATGCGCCTTCCAAAACAACTATGAGTATTTTGAAGAAATAACTTTAAATTCTTCCCTTCACTCGATGCTTCTTAAAAACATCACTTGAACTTTTATTTGGGCTATAAGTCCAATTTCGGAAAAAATCCGATTTGGGCTGAATGTCTGATTGGCTCCAAATCTTCAATTTGGGCCGAAATTTCAATTCAGGCCGAAAATTTGAGTTCTTTATATTGCAAACTTTTTCCACATTTTTTATGAGTGAACGTCTATTTAAATTGTGTCCGTGACAAAGTCGGTATTCATTGATGTAACAAATAGATTTATGGTTTGAGGTTTAAAAAGTAATTATCTTAAAAAAATTTCCCTGTAAATCAGATTTCCCGGGCCTACAAACTCTTATAGCTTTTTGTTACATATATATCCGTAAATCTTTTTTTTTTCCACAATTTACATTATTCGGACTATTGCCCTCAATTTTGAAAAATATGCGTCCTCCTATACGGAACCGTCATATAGACTGATTAAGCCACATTTTACCGATTAAGCCACAGAGGAGCGTTTTGATTAGCAAGGTCGATTTTACTGTTTTTAAACTGCAATACTCCATGATTTTCTCTCGTACATTCATATCTACTCGATGCGTATCCAAATGAAATTTCTCGGATATTCAGGCCGGTAAATGTTGTGAATACAGTTTATTATAAACATAGTATTTACTTAAATATTTGTATCTATAAAAACAGAATGTATAAACATAAAAAAATGTCTTAAAATAATTGTCGGACTTTGTCCATTTCATAATGTGTGACGTCATTTGCTTACATTTGATACGCCATGAGCAGATATGAATGTGAGAGATTCATGCAAAATTAAAGTTTAAAGACAGTAAAATCGACCTGGCCAACCGAACGATCCTCTGTGGGCGAGTGGTAAGGCGCATCAGGCAATATGACGGTTCCGTATAGGATACAGGTTCGAATCCTGTCGAAGGACGAATATCTTCAGTTGAAATGGTTCGATGCAACCGTAAGTTCTACGCTAACAGTTTCTTCTGTCACAATTTTCAATTTAAGAAAACACTTCCGGTTTCATGTCTCCCCGGTCACGTTCGATAATCAGCAATTTAAATGCAATGTCAATCGTTATAAACTGTATTATTTTTCTTCTCATATTTTCTTACACGCCTTAAGGCCTCGCGTCTTAGTTGCTTGATGAAAATAAACTACAGGGAAAAATGCATTAAATATCTTACAAAATTAAAATTACCTATCGGCATTTCCATTTATAGCATTAACTATCTTGTCTCTAGCCATAAAGAGGCACGGTGGAGTAATGGTTTGGGGAACCGAAGAGCCGGGTTCAAATTCCAGTCGAATCCATTACATGAATCCTCTTCTTCTGCCCCAGCTATGGGCAAATAGCAGGACAGACTGGGTCCTTCAGTCCCAACTGGCCAACCGCAGAAAGAAATGCCAACCTCGTCAGTCATGTCATGTATAGAAAGATACATGATCGCCTAAGCGTGTATCACGCATGACACATGATTGAGTCATGAGAAATATTACTTGCAAAATTATCAATTAATTACTTAAACGTTCGGCTAACATTTCACTGGAATTATTTGTCATTTTACAGTTTATCAACCTTTTGCTGGTTATTTAAAGCCAGAAAATATTTTTAGATCTTAAAAAACGTTCTGGAGATATTAATGATTTATGATTCAATTCCAACTATTTAACCCATAGCTGGTAAATGTGTATTTATAGCATATATGCACATACATGAATATAATGAACCCGACGGGAATTAGAAATCAGGTTTCTAAGTATTATATATGACATCAGCAGCACATTCAAGCGCATACAACACATGTCACACACAAGCTGTCACCCGTTTTGTTGTTGACTATGCGCGACCTTCATCGCAGGGGAGATGTGTTTAAACGTGCTATAGCCGTAAGACAAGATTCGAGTAAGAAAAGAATTCCAGCAGGTATAGATAGAATTCGAAATGTCCCAATCAGAGGTGTGTATTTCGTAAGAAAAGTAATTACATGCTGTATCGTTGTAGGCGTCTCTGAGGCTGAAATACAATTTTTTACTATATATAATCTAAGGTAGGATTCGCAAGGAATGTTTAATTTTTTAAGCCCATGGCCTTTTTCATTAATCGGCGGGTCAGGAAATGCTATTAATGAAAAAAGAATATTATTACATAACAAGGAGGTGATGTTTAATATTTTATTAAACAATTAAAAAAAAAGCAAAAATTACATTATTTTTATTTTTACAGACAGGTGTTGAGACAGTCTCGAAAACTTGTGTCGAAGATTTATAAAGGGATCCTTTAAATATTTGAAAAAGAAAAGGCGCTGTTGAGTGGTACAGTCAGCGGTAATATATTCAGAAATCTTCTTTTTTTCTTCAGAAGCACAAACAGATCTTCAGGGATCGAAGATTTTGTGGAATATTTATAATGGGATTGTTTAAATATTTCAAAAAGCAAAGGCGCTGTTGAGTGGTACAGTCAGCGGTTATATAATTTGGAATGTTTTTTTTTTCATGACCACACACTGATGCTGAGGAATCGACAATTTGTGTCGAAGTTTTATAAAGCTATCAGTTATTTATTTGAAAAAGTCATCGCGCTGTTCAGTGGTACAGTCAGCGGTTATATAATTTGGAATGTTTTTGTTTTTTTTTCATGACCACACACTGATGCTGAGGAATCGACAATTTGTGTCGAAGTTTTATAAAGCTATCAGTTATATATTTGAAAAAGTCATCGCGCTGTTCAGTGGTACAGTCAGCGGTTATATAATTTGGAATGTTTTTGCTTTTTTTTCATGACCACACACTGATGCTGAGGAATCGACAATTTGTGTCGAAGTTTTATAAAGCTATCAGTTATATATTTGAAAAAGTCATCGCGCTGTTGAGTGGTACAGTCAGCGGTTATATAATTTGGAATCTTTTTTTTTTTTCATGACCACACACTGATGCTGAGCAATCGACAATTTGTGTCGAAGTTTTATAAAGCTATCAGTTATATATTTGAAAAAGTCATCGCGCTGTTGAGTGGTACAGTCAGCGGTTATATAATTTGGAATGTTTTTTTTTTTCATGACCACACACTGATGCTGAGGAATCGACAATTTGTGTCGAAGTTTTATAAAGCTATCAGTTATATATTTGAAAAAGTCATCGCGCTGTTGAGTGGTACAGTCAGCGGTTATATAATTTGGAATGTTTTTTTTTTTCAGGACCACACACTGATGCTGAGGAATCGACAATTTGTGTCGAAGTTTTATAAAGCTATCAGTTATATATTTGAAAAAGTCATCGCGCTGTTGAGTGGTACAGTCAGCGGTTATATAATTTGGAATGTTTGTTTTTTTTTTCATGACCACACACTGATGCTGAGGAATCGACAATTTGTGTCGAAGTTTTATAAAGCTATCAGTTATATATTTGAAAAAGTCATCGCGCTGTTGAGTGGTACAGTCAGCGGTTATATAATTTGGAATGTTTTTTTTTTTTTTCATGACCACACACTGATGCTGAGGAATCGACAATTTGTGTCGAAGTTTTATAAAGCTATCAGTTATATATTTGAACAAGTCATCGCGCTGTTGAGTGGTACAGTCAGCGGTTATATAATTTGGAATGTTTTTTTTTTTCATGACCACACACTGATGCTGAGGAATCGACAATTTGTGTCGAAGTTTTATAAAGCTATCAGTTATATATTTGAAAAAGTCATCGCGCTGTTGAGTGGTACAGTCAGCGGTTATATAATTTGGAATGTTTTTTTTTTCATGACCACACACTGATGCTGAGGAATCGACAATTTGTGTCGAAGTTTTATAAAGCTATCAGTTATATATTTGAAAAAGTCATCGCGCTGTTGAGTGGTACAGTCAGCGATTATATAATTTGGAATGTTCTTTTTTTTTTTCATGACCACACACTGATGCTGAGGAATCGACAATTTGTGTCGAAGTTTTATAAAGCTATCAGTTATATATTTGAAAAAGTCATCGCGCTGTTGAGTGGTACAGTCAGCGGTTATATAATTTGGAATGTTTTTTTTTTTTCATGACCACACACTGATGCTGAGCAATCGACAATTTTTGTCGAAGTTTTATAAAGCTATCAGTTATATATTTGAAAAAGTCATCGCGCTGTTGAGTGGTACAGTCAGCGGTTATATAATTTGGAATGTTTTGTTTTTTTTTCATGACCACACACTGATGCTGAGGAATCGACAATTTGTGTCGAAGTTTTATAAAGCTATCAGTTATATATTTGAAAAAGTCATCGCGCTGTTGAGTGGTACAGTCAGCGGTTATATAATTTGGAATGTTTTTTTTTTTCAGGACCACACACTGATGCTGAGGAATCGACAATTTGTGTCGAAGTTTTATAAAGCTATCAGTTATATATTTGAAAAAGTCATCGCGCTGTTGAGTGGTACAGTCAGCGGTTATATAATTTGGAATGTTTTTTTTTTTCATGACCACACACTGATGCTGAGGAATCGACAATTTGTGTCGAAGTTTTATAAAGCTATCAGTTATATATTTGAAAAAGTCATCGCGCTGTTGAGTGGTACAGTCAGCGGTTATATAATTTGGAATGTTTTTTTTTTCATGACCACACACTGATGCTGAGGAATCGACAATTTGTGTCGAAGTTTTATAAAGCTATCAGTTATATATTTGAAAAAGTCATCGCGCTGTTGAGTGGTACAGTCAGCGGTTATATAATTTGGAAAGTTTTTTTTTTTTTCATGACCACACACTGATGCTGAGGAATCGACAATTTGTGTCGAAGTTTTATAAAGCTATCAGTTATATATTTGAAAAAGTCATCGCGCTGTTGAGTGGTACAGTCAGCGGTTATATAATTTGGAATGTTTTTTTTTTTCATGACCACACACTGATGCTGAGCAATCGACAATTTTTGTCGAAGTTTTATAAAGCTATCAGTTATATATTTGAAAAAGTCATCGCGCTGTTGAGTGGTACAGTCAGCGGTTATATAATTTGGAATGTTTTGTTTTTTTTTCATGACCACACACTGATGCTGAGGAATCGACAATTTGTGTCGAAGTTTTATAAAGCTATCAGTTATTTATTTGAAAAAGTCATCGCGCTGTTGAGTGGTACAGTCAGCGGTTATATAATTTGGAATTTTTTTTTTTTCATGACCACACACTGATGCTGAGGAATCGACAATTTGTGTCGAAGTTTTATAAAGCTATCAGTTATATATTTGAAAAAGTCATCGCGCTGTTGAGTGGTACAGTCAGCGGTTATATAATTTGGAATCTTTTTTTTTTTTCATGACCACACACTGATGCTGAGCAATCGACAATTTGTGTCGAAGTTTTATAAAGCTATCAGTTATATATTTGAAAAAGTCATCGCGCTGTTAGTGGTACAGTCAGCGGTTATATAATTTGGAATGTTTTTTTTTTTCATGACCACACACTGATGCTGAGGAATCGACAATTTGTGTCGAAGTTTTATAAAGCTATCAGTTATATATTTGAAAAAGTCATCGCGCTGTTGAGTGGTACAGTCAGCGGTTATATAATTTGGAATGTTTTTTTTTTTCAGGACCACACACTGATGCTGAGGAATCGACAATTTGTGTCGAAGTTTTATAAAGCTATCAGTTATATATTTGAAAAAGTCATCGCGCTGTTGAGTGGTACAGTCAGCGGTTATATAATTTGGAATGTTTGTTTTTTTTTTCATGACCACACACTGATGCTGAGGAATCGACAATTTGTGTCGAAGTTTTATAAAGCTATCAGTTATATATTTGAAAAAGTCATCGCGCTGTTGAGTGGTACAGTCAGCGGTTATATAATTTGGAATGTTTTTTTTTTTTTTTCATGACCACACACTGATGCTGAGGAATCGACAATTTGTGTCGAAGTTTTATAAAGCTATCAGTTATATATTTGAACAAGTCATCGCGCTGTTGAGTGGTACAGTCAGCGGTTATATAATTTGGAATGTTTTTTTTTTTCATGACCACACACTGATGCTGAGGAATCGACAATTTGTGTCGAAGTTTTATAAAGCTATCAGTTATATATTTGAAAAAGTCATCGCGCTGTTGAGTGGTACAGTCAGCGGTTATATAATTTGGAATGTTTTTTTTTTCATGACCACACACTGATGCTGAGGAATCGACAATTTGTGTCGAAGTTTTATAAAGCTATCAGTTATATATTTGAAAAAGTCATCGCGCTGTTGAGTGGTACAGTCAGCGGTTATATAATTTGGAATGTTCTTTTTTTTTTTCATGACCACACACTGATGCTGAGGAATCGACAATTTGTGTCGAAGTTTTATAAAGCTATCAGTTATATATTTGAAAAAGTCATCGCGCTGTTGAGTGGTACAGTCAGCGGTTATATAATTTGGAATGTTTTTTTTTTTTCATGACCACACACTGATGCTGAGCAATCGACAATTTTTGTCGAAGTTTTATAAAGCTATCAGTTATATATTTGAAAAAGTCATCGCGCTGTTGAGTGGTACAGTCAGCGGTTATATAATTTGGAATGTTTTGGTTTTTTTTCATGACCACACACTGATGCTGAGGAATCGACAATTTGTGTCGAAGTTTTATAAAGCTATCAGTTATATATTTGAAAAAGTCATCGCGCTGTTGAGTGGTACAGTCAGCGGTTATATAATTTGGAATGTTTTTTTTTTTCAGGACCACACACTGATGCTGAGGAATCGACAATTTGTGTCGAAGTTTTATAAAGCTATCAGTTATATATTTGAAAAAGTCATCGCGCTGTTGAGTGGTACAGTCAGCGGTTATATAATTTGGAATGTTTTTTTTTTTCATGACCACACACTGATGCTGAGGAATCGACAATTTGTGTCGAAGTTTTATAAAGCTATCAGTTATATATTTGAAAAAGTCATCGCGCTGTTGAGTGGTACAGTCAGCGGTTATATAATTTGGAATGTTTTTTTTTTCATGACCACACACTGATGCTGAGGAATCGACAATTTGTGTCGAAGTTTTATAAAGCTATCAGTTATATATTTGAAAAAGTCATCGCGCTGTTGAGTGGTACAGTCAGCGGTTATATAATTTGGAATGTTTTTTTTTTTTTCAGGACCACACACTGATGCTGAGGAATCGACAATTTGTGTCGAAGTTTTATAAAGCTATCAGTTATATATTTGAAAAAGTCATCGCGCTGTTGAGTGGTACAGTCAGCGGTTATATAATTTGGAATGTTTTTTTTTTTTCATGACCACACACTGATGCTGAGCAATCGACAATTTTTGTCGAAGTTTTATAAAGCTATCAGTTATATATTTGAAAAAGTCATCGCGCTGTTGAGTGGTACAGTCAGCGGTTATATAATTTGGAATGTTTTGTTTTTTTTTCATGACCACACACTGATGCTGAGGAATCGACAATTTGTGTCGAAGTTTTATAAAGCTATCAGTTATATATTTGAAAAAGTCATCGCGCTGTTGAGTGGTACAGTCAGCGGTTATATAATTTGGAATGTTTTTTTTTTCATGACCACACACTGATGCTGAGGAATCGACAATTTGTGTCGAAGTTTTATAAAGCTATCAGTTATATATTTGAAAAAGTCATCGCGCTGTTGAGTGGTACAGTCAGCGGTTATATAATTTGGAATGTTTTGTTTTTTTTTCATGACCACACACTGATGCTGACGAATCGACAATTTGTGTCGAAGTTTTATAAAGCTATCAGTTATATATTTGAAAAAGTCATCGCGCTGTTGAGTGGTACAGTCAGCGGTTATATAATTTGGAATGTTTGTTTTTTTTTCATGACCACACACTGATGCTGAGGAATCGACAATTTGTGTCGAAGTTTTATAAAGCTATCAGTTATATATTTGAAAAAGTCATCGCGCTGTTGAGTGGTACAGTCAGCGGTTATATAATTTGGAATGTTTTTTTTTTTTCATGACCACACACTGATGCTGAGGAATCGACAATTTGTGTCGAAGTTTTATAAAGCTATCAGTTATATATTTGAAAAAGTCATCGCGCTGTTGAGTGGTACAGTCAGCGGTTATATAATTTGGAATGTTTTGTTTTTTTTTCATGACCACACACTGATGCTGAGGAATCGACAATCTGTGTCGAAGTTTTATAAAGCTATCAGTTATATATTTGAAAAAGTCATCGCGCTGTTGAGTGGTACAGTCAGCGGTTATATAATTTGGAATGTTTTTTTTTTCATGACCACACACTGATGCTGAGGAATCGACAATTTGTGTCGAAGTTTTATAAAGCTATCAGTTATTTATTTGAAAAAGTCATCGCGCTGTTGAGTGGTACAGTCAGCGGTTATATAATTTGGAATGTTTTTTTTTTTCATGACCACACACTGATGCTGAGGAATCGACAATTTGTGTCGAAGTTTTATAAAGCTATCAGTTATATATTTGAAAAAGTCATCGCGCTGTTGAGTGGTACAGTCAGCGGTTATATAATTTGGAATGTTTTTTTTTTTCATGACCACACACTGATGCTGAGGAATCGACAATTTGTGTCGAAGTTTTATAAAGCTATCAGTTATATATTTGAAAAAGTCATCGCGCTGTTCAGTGGTACAGTCAGCGGTTATATAATTTGGAATGTTTTTTTTTTCATGACCACACACTGATGCTGAGGAATCGACAATTTGTGTCGAAGTTTTATAAAGCTATCAGTTATATATTTGAAAAAGGCATCGCGCTGTTGAGTGGTACAGTCAGCGGTTATATAATTTGGAATGTTTTTTTTTCATGACCACACACTGATGCTGAGGAATCGACAATTTGTGTCGAAGTTTTATAAAGCTATCAGTTATTTATTTGAAAAAGTCATCGCGCTGTTGAGTGGTACAGTCAGCGGTTATACAATTTCGAATCTTTTTTTTTTAATTCATGATCACATACTGATGCTGGTTTATAAAGGGATCTTTTGAATATTTGAAAAAGCATAGGCGCTGTTGAGTGGTACAGTCAGCGATAATATAATTTCGAAACTTTTTTTTTATTTCAGAAGCACAGACAGATGTTTTGGGAATCGACAATTTATGTCGCCGGTTTTAAAGGGATCTTTTAAATATTTGAAAAAGCATAGGCGCTGTTGAGTGGTACAGTCAGCGATAATATAATTTCGAATCTTTTTTTTTATTTCAGAAGCACAGACAGAAAATCATTTGGGAATCGACAATTTATGTCGCCGGTTTTAAAGGGATCTTTTAAATATTTGAAAAAGCATAGGCGCTGTTGAGTGGTACAGTCAGCGATAATATAATTTCGAAACTTTTTTTTTTTTGTCAGAACTACAGACAGATGTTTTGAGAATCGACAATTTATGTCGACGGTTTATAAAGGGATCTTTTAAATATTTGAAAAAGCATAGGCGCTGTTGAGTGGTACAGTCAGCGGTAATATAATTTCGAATCTTTGTTTTTATTTCAGAAGGACAGACAGATGTTTTGGGAATCGACAATTTATGTCGCCGGTTTTAAAGGGATCTTTTAAATATTTGAAAAAGCATAGGCGCTGTTGAGTGGTACAGTCAGCGATAATATAATTTCGAAACTTTTTTTTTTTTGTCAGAACTACAGACAGATGTTTTGAGAATCGACAATTTATGTCGACGGTTTATAAAGGGATCTTTTAAATATTTGAAAAAGCATAGGCGCTGTTGAGTGGTACAGTCAGCGGTAATATAATTTCGAATCTTTGTTTTTATTTCAGAAGGACAGACAGATGTTTTGGGAATCGACAATTTATGTCGCCGGTTTTAAAGGGATCTTTTAAATATTTGAAAAAGCATAGGCGCTGTTGAGTGGTACAGTCAGCGGTAATATAATTTCGAATCTTTTTTTTTACTTCAGAACCACAGACAGATGCTCGGGGAATCTCAAATTTTGCCGAATATTTATAAAATCATCTTTTAAATATTTGAAAAAAAAGGCGCTCTTGAGTGGTAAAGTCAGCGGTAATATAATTTGAGATCTTTTTTTTTTCACTTCAGAACCACAGACAGATGTAGGGAATATCGACAGATTGTGTCGAAGATTTCGAAAGGTTCTCTTAAAAAGTCCCCGTTGAGTGGTACAATCTCTTTAAATTTTTTTATGTTATAATGAAGGCCTGTATGAAAATGCTATATTTCACAGGATACGAGTTGACAATAAATAATAATAAATTAGATTATCTTATCATATCCAATGTCAAAACTCAAATGATTGTCTTCTTACTTGTTTCATATATATATATATATATATATATATATATATATATATATATACACACACACACACACACATATATATATATATTCATATATATATATATATTATTTCAAAACCGTTAAACGTATTTTTAACTAGTCAACAGAGACTACTCCGTGACTTATTTATAGTTACTGATATTTATATATACCTGCATATATATACATTCTCACTCTTTTTATTGAGCATCCATATTTATATATACACACACACGTGGTAGAACTTTTTTTGTGAATATGGTACGCATAAATACATTCATTTATAAATACATAAATACAAGTATTTGTCATATATATATACCTGTACACATATATACATGTATATGTGCCCCGTCATATATACCCGTGAGCAGGCACACGCACACACACATACATACATACCCATATAATACATATACATATCAGTTTTTATTTTTTGAGTTGTGATGTTTTTCCCTAATATTATGTGTCGCATTGTGATACCTGGTTCGTTTGCTTGCTTGTTATATATATATATATATATATATATATATATATATATATATATATATATATATATTAGATCCGTTGGGCTTTGCAGTTTTATAAATCTGTCGACTCTAAGATCAGGGAACAATTTCTCTACTCCCTCGCATATTGCCTTATGCTCTTATTGTCTTTGCGATGATCGATGGTGTAACTTATCGCCCTGGTTCTATTTGAGAATTGCCAGATTACCACTCTCTCAAAACATTCCCTTCCGAGACAATGTTGCTCTTTTCTCATCAGACTGGCATTTCTCTCCAAAATCTATCTTAAAATCTTAAAACGTTTGCCAGTCTTCTATGCTTAGCTTAGTGTCTATCGCTTCCAAAACTAAACTGTGCTCCGAAAGGATCCTTTTCTGTCTTATATCAAGACTATATGGCTGATGCTAACCTCCAAGGAGAGAGATGCTAAATATATGGCTGATGCTAACCTCCAGGAGAGAGATACTTTGCGCCTTTCTGTGCTAATGTTCACGGCTGACAAGAAGTGAAAAGACGATATTGTAATCTTTGCTAAGTTAGCTGCCAAGAAATGTACTTCACTGTGTCGTACTAGAGAATCTTTCTCTCCAAAATCTATCTTAAAATCTTAAAAAGTTTACTATTCTTCTATGCTTAGACACCCAGTAATCCCCTTCTATCTTAGTGGCTTTACTGCCTTGATTGTTTAGCCGTGTTGTGCTAGAATGTTTTTTCTCGCCTGAATCTATCCTACATGTATATAAGTATATCATTCGACCTTCCGTTAAATATGGACTCTGGTGTTTCTGATCCATATTTAAAGATGCTGCATAAAATCTAAAGAAATATTTTCCGTCTTTAAATAACCTACAATCAGCAATATTTATTGTCCTGGTGTGGCGTCTCGGCTTCAGTCTCTTTCCCGGTACTGTATAGTTTCCTCTCTGTGTCTATTCTATGAATAATTTCTTGGGAAATGTTCGGCTGATCTCTTCGCTAGGGTACCTAGATTTTATGAAATTAACCTCATTAATAGACTGGCTACAAGGTCTCATCAATATATAGAGTTGATTTCGCTAGATTCAACCGTAAGTTGTATGTTGATAGTTTCTTCTCTCGCACTTCTGCCTTGCGGAACTCTCTTAAGGATCCATGCTTTCCTGCCATCTTTGCAAATTTAAATGCAATGTCAATTGCTCTTTTACTATTCTCTTGATTACACTGTTTTCTACTCGTTCCTTAGTACAGATACTTTTTTCGAATTCTTCCACGCCCAGTAACCTCTTATGTCTTAGTTGCCTTATTACTTTGATTGTAGTAAAAGCTACTGAAAAAGGTGTTGTCTACTTTCTATATTCCTAACTCTGTTCTGTTTTGTGTTCTTGTTTGACTCAATAGGTAGCATCAAACGGGAAAAGAACAACAACAGATCAGAGGCAAGAATATAGAAAATAGACGGCTCAAAATGCGAATCATCTAGACAAAACAATTCTAGTAACACCGAACAGATGTCCGTCATGACAACAATCTGAACGCACTCGTGGTTCAACGTAATACATGTGACAATTGTTTTGACATAAAAAAATTCCATTCTGAGGAGAAAAGAAAACTGAGAAGGAAATGCAGAGAGAGTGAGCGAATCTCGCAGTTCTCTACAGGAAAACCTGAAGTCCAGAACCATACGTTACATCAAAAATCATCGCAATGACAATAATAGCACAATACAACATACGAGATAGTAGAGAAAAACAAAGATCTGCTTAGAGTTGGCTGATTTAAAAACGTACAAACTCCAACTGATCTAATATATATATATATATATATATATATATATATATATATATATATATATTATAATATATATATATATATTATAATATATATACATATATATATATAATATATATATATTTATATATATATATATATATATATATATATATATATATATATATATATAAACAAGCAAGAAAACAAAACAGGGATCACAATGCGACACATACTATTAGAGAAAAACTGGGATCTATTCTATGTATATACATTATATATATATGTATGTATGTATACGTACGCGTGTGCACGGCTATATATGCGGGAGACATACTCACGTATATTTTGTGTAGATATATATATGTAAGAAATATTTGTATCTATGATTATAAGTATACCAGTATACATATTTACAAAAAGGTATGCAAGTGTATACGTAAAACGATGACGAACTTTGAGTGACTGGTTTAAAATACAACTGACATCAAACGTCTTTAACACACACACACACACACACACACACACACACACACACACACACACACACACACATAGATATAATATATATATATATATATATATATATATATATATATATATATATATATATATATATATATATATAAAACAAACCGGATGACATAAGCACTTTTCCTTTTGTACATTATCTGTGATAAGTTAATTTAATCTATTTTTATTTATGGCCTCCACTTATCCTCGGAGATTACAACATATTTTTCCTCAGTCCGTGTCGTTATACATTCATCCACTGTTCCGAGAGTAGATCCGAACTTTTTGTAGGATAAAAGAATTAATAGATGCGCCATTTAGATTATAATATTTTGCTAAGCGTTCCTCACAGTTCCTCCATTTTGGTTCAGGAGAAATCAACGGTTTGAAACAGTCATGATTTCTCTTCGAAATGGTTAAAGTTGAAAAGTTTAACAAAGTTTAAATTAAGAAACAGGAATAATCAACGTCAAATTCAATTAACAAGAAGTAAGTAACAAATCAATTTTTGTTCAAGATATGGACAAGTCTATGTTCAAATCAGTTTCCCATAGACAAATTCAAGAAAAAACAGTGATAAAAAGTAACAGCAAATTCAATTAACAAGAACTCAATCAACAATTTGATTTAAATATGTACATGTCTTTTGGTCAAATTAGTTGACCATAGACAGAATGATGTTTTCACACAATCAAAAAAAAATATACAGCATCTTCCGGAATGGTAGATCGCTGTGATCTCCTTTTTATATATAATATAACAACATATAATAACACGCTGAATGGTATTATCTATAAGACCATTGCAACGCTTACCAATATATAGATGATGAACCACCTAAAACTCGTCTTGGTCATATAGGGCTTGGCTCGTATATATTTTTTTTTGTTGTCCATTTCATTTTTGCTTTTGTCACTTTCTTTTACTTCTTCATTAATTATCTCTTGTTTTTTTTCTTTTGGCTCAAGATAATCGGTCAAGGGATTAGTTGTTATATTTTGTCGTCTATCTGTTCTTACATCTTTGATTTTTCTTTCATAGAAATTTATTCTATCCTTCACCAACGATCTGTTTCCATCCTCAATAGTGATGATGCAAGTATCTTTACTGCTTTGAATTGAGTTTGCCATTTTATTTGCTCTCCAAGAACTTTTTGAGATGTTTTCTATATAATTTAGGCAAAATTTAGAGGCAGACGTCCAGTTGGTTTGAAAGTCAGAATAAATGTGGCCTTTCGCTTTCTCGTTCGCGTTCTTAATTATGACGTAATAATAGGACGACGTTTCTTAATCCGACCACAAGTTTCAAATAAAATAACGTCTTGAAAAACCAATAAAATAGAACGAAAAAGAAAAAACAAATGTCTAAAAATATATAATTTAATTTCTTTCAAGTAGGACCCCTTTGAATATAGGGTATATTAGTTTACGGCGGGTGAATTTTCATGAATGAAATCCTGTGTTATGTGAGTAAACTCTAATGAATGAATAGGTCGCGAATCAGAGTTTGTAGTTCAGGAGAGTCAATGAGGGGTAGCCTCATCCCCCTTTTTTGATAGAACCTATATATTTATATATATATATATATATATATATATATATATATATATATATATATATATATTGATATACCCGATATATATGAAGACAGGGTATCGCACGTGCTAATACACGTTGTATGTTAAAAAAAAAAATATATATATAATGATTTACCCTATATATATATATATATATATATATATATATATATATATATATATATATATATATATATATATATATATAATATAATATATATATATATATGTTTATGGGGTACATCAATACATATATATATATATATTTACTTACGTAAATAATTATATAGGCCACACTACAACATGTTTAATACGCAGTTTAACACTACATATTTCTGACAATAGGTCAATTAGATCTCATTTAAATATTCATGGAGACATACCGGACACTATTCGGAATATACTTGTCGACAACACTAATATAATAGCATCATCCACTTGCAAAAAAAAGGCTAAAAATAATGGAAGCCTTATTAATAAAAACAAACAAACCAACACTTAATAATATTAACTTTGAACAAGGAGATTATATCTTGACCGTGTTTTGAAACAAAAAAATGAAAACCTTTTATAAAACATACATACAACAAACTATGTCTAATTCTAACAGTTAAAATATAATCTTTAAAAAGCGCTAAATGTATAGCCGAAAGCGCTCGGATAAAAAGAACATTCGGACAGTTTTTTTATAATTTATCATTGTCTGTCGTATTCAATGAAATGTGCATGAAAGCGTTGCGGCATAAATACACAATATATATATATATATATATATATATATATATATATATATATATATATATATATATATATATGTATATGTATATATATATATATATATATATATATATATATATATATATATATATATATATATATATATATGACTTCTAATGTTTACCCATTTCGAAAAAGCAAAAAAAAAAACGTTACATCTTGCTTACGTCACAGCATCATTGGTTTTACGATTTTAGCTTTTATTACATGACGTCTCAGCATATTTTTGAAAAAAAATTTCAATGAGTTTAAGTAGGAAAACACCATTTATAAAATTTTATTAAACTCAATTTGATGTCTTAAGAAAATCGAAAGATCGAACCCTATTGCATTTATTTATCTTTCCGAAATGATAATTTTCCAAATTGCCCTAAAAAGTAGTTGTTTTGTACTTTAAATAAGAGAAAATTTTTATACATTGTTGAAGAAACTGAGACATTATTATTTTTATAAGATATTTTATTATGACAAAAAGAAAGAAAACCTTTTATAATTAAATTTTGCTCTCGTCAAAATATATATATATCGAATGTAGTGTATTTGTCTAGGAACAAAATTAATAAAACGACAAGAAAACCTATTCTTCGCCGTCGCTGTTCGTCCTTTGACAGTTTTTTATCAATGATTTGCTTTAATATCACCTAAGAATAGTTTTCCTCTTTTTTATCTATATATATATATATATATATATATATATATATATATATGTATATATATATATATATATATATATATATATATATATATATATATATATATATATATATATATATATATATATTTAAGGTATATAAAATATACTTTTACAAAATACTTTTGTCCATGTATTGCCTTGATAATTCCCCTCATAGAACGAAATGCATCAGCTAAAAATAGTTGACCTCTTTTATATATATATATATATATATATATATATATATATATATATATATATATGTCAGGGTGTGGAAAATATACGTTTACAAACTTTGTGGTCAAATTTCTTACAGAAAAAGGAAATCGTTATTTTTTCTTTTATTTTGAGTACAAAAAGTTCATCGTAGTGTTGCTATATAGAGTAGGTATATATATTTATTAGGATGAAACAGTATTACAACGGACAGTGGTGCACTACGTCATAAATCAATATGGCGAAGATGCGACATATGAACAAAGCTTTAGATGTTTTTAACTGTCGACGTAGTTTACGCTTGATGCACTTCGATGATCTTTTTCACGTATCGATGGTGTTAGGATCTCACTATATCAAGCACAAAAATTGTCCTTTCCTCACCATAATCTTCTCATTTAGTTCACGCCCTAGAACCCCCTGGGTCCCAGTGGCATTATCATCTTTCTTGGGGTAACTGTTAAAACAAAATAAATGCTGAAAACACGCCACACGAATTCTTGAAGATGCGACATGAACAAAGCTTTAGATGTTCATATCTGTCGACGTCGTTTACGCTTGATGCACTTCGATGATCTTTTTCACGTATCGATGGCGTTTGGATCTCACTATATCAAGCACAAAAATTGTCCTTTCCTCACCATAATCTTCTCATTCAGTTCACGTCCTAGAACCCCCTGTGTCCTAGTGGCATTATCACCTTTCTTAGGGGAACTGTTAAAATAAAATAAATGCTGAAAACACGCCACACGAATTCTTGAAGATGCGACATGAACAAAGCTTTAGATGTTCTTAACTGTCGACGTCGTTTACGCCTGATGCACTTCGATGATCTTTTTCACGTATCGATGGTGTTAGGTCTCACTATATCAAGCACAAAATTGTCCTTTCCTCACCATAATCTTCTCATTTAGTTCACGCCCTAGAACCCCCTGGGTCCTAGTGGCATTATCATCTTTCTTGGGGGTAACTGTTAAAACAAAATAAATGCTGAAAACACGCCACACGAATTCTTGAAGATGCGACATGAACAAAGCTTTAGATGTTCTTATCTGTCGACGTCGTTTACGCTTGATGCACTTCGATGATCTTTTTCACGTATCGATGGTGTTAGCATATCACTATATCAAGCACAAAAATTGTCCTTTCCTCACCATAATCTTTTCATTCAGTTCACGTCCTAGAACCCCCTGTGTCCTAGTGGCATTATCACCTTTCTTAGGGGAACTGTTAAAACAAAATAAATGCTGAAAACACGCCACACGAATTATTGAAGATGCGACATGAACAAAGCTTTAGATGTTCTTATCTGTCGACGTCGTTTACGCTTGATGCACTTCGATGATCTTTTTCACGTATCGATGGCGTTTGGATCTCACTATATCGAGCACAAAAACTGTCCTTTCCTCACCATAATCTTCTCATTTAGTTCACGCCCTAGAGCCCCCAGGGTCCTAGTGGCGTTATCATCTTTCTTGGGGGTAACTGTTAAAACAAAATAAATGCTGAAAACACGCCACACGAATTCTTGAAGATGCGACATGAACAAAGCTTTAGATGTTCTTAACTGTCGACGTCGTTTACGCTTGATGCACTTCGATGATCTTTTTCACGTATCGATGGTGTTAGGTCTCACTATATCAAGCACAAAATTGTCCTTTCCTCACCATAATCTTCTCATTTAGTTCACGCCCTAGAACACCCTGGGTCCCAGTGGCATTATCATCTTTCTTGGGGGTAACTGTTAAAACAAAATAAATGCTGAAAACACGCCACACGAATTCTTGAAGATGCGACACGAACAAAGCTTTAGATGTTCTTAACTGTCGACGTCGTTTACGCTTGATGCACTTCGATGATCTTTTTCACGTATCGATGGCGTTTGGATATCACTATATCAAGCACAAAAACTGTCCTTTCCTCACCATAATCTTCTCATTTAGTTCACGCCCTAGAGCCCCCAGGGTCCTAGTGGCATTATCATCTTTCTTGGTGGTAACTGTTAAAACAAAATAAATGCTGAAAACACGCCACACGAATTCTTGAAGATGCGACATGAACAAAGCTTTAGATGTTCTTATCTGTCGACGTCGTTTACGCTTGATGCACTTCGATGATCTTTTTCACGTATCGATGGCGTTTGGATCTCACTATATCGAGCACAAAAACTGTCCTTTCCTCACCATAATCTTCTCATTTAGTTCACGCCCTAGAGCCCCCAGGGTCCTAGTGGCGTTATCATCTTTCTTGGGGGTAACTGTTAAAACAAAATAAATGCTGAAAACACGCCACACGAATTCTTGAAGATGCGACATGAACAAAGTTTAGATGTTCTTAACTGTTGACGTCGTTTACGCTTGATGCACTTCGATGATCTTTTTCACGTATCGATGGCGTTTGGATCTCACTATATCGAGCACAAAAACTGTCCTTTCCTCACCATAATCTTCTCATTTAGTTCACGCCCTAGAGCCCCCAGGGTCCTAGTGGCGTTATCATCTTTCTTGGGGGTAACTGTTAAAACAAAATAAATGCTGAAAACACGCCACACGAATTCTTGAAGATGCGACATGAACAAAGCTTTAGATGTTGTTATCTGTTGACGTCGTTTACGCTTGATGCACTTCGATGATCTTTTTCACGTATCGATGGTGTTAGGTCTCACTATATCAAGCACAAAATTGTCCTTTCCTCACCATAATCTTCTCATTTAGTTCACGCCCTAGAACACCCTGGGTCCCAGTGGCATTATCATCTTTCTTGGGGGTAACTGTTAAAACAAAATAAATGCTGAAAACACGCCACACGAATTCTTGAAGATGCGACATGAACAAAGCTTTAGATGTTCTTAACTGTCGACGTCGTTTACGCTTGATGCACTTCGATGATCTTTTTCACGTATCGATGGCGTTTGGATCTCACTATATCAAGCACAAAAATTGTCCTTTCCTCACCATAATCTTCTCATTCAGTTCACCTCCTAGAACCCCCTGGGTCCTAGTGGCATTATCACCTTTCTTAGGGGAACTGTTTAAACAAAATAAATGCTGAAAACACGCCACACGAATTCTTGAAGATGCGGCATTAACAAAGCTTTAGATGTTCTTATCTGTCGACGTCGTTTACGCTTGATGCATTCGATGATCTTTTTCACGTATCGATCGTGTTAGGTCTCACTATATCAAGCACAAAATTGTCCTTTCCTCACCATAATCTTCTCATTTAGTTCACGCCCTAGAACGCCCTGGGTCCTAATGGCATTATCATCTTTCTTGGGGGTAACTGTTAAAACAAAATAAATGCTGAAAACACGCCACACGAATTCTTGAAGATGCGACATGAACAAAGCTTTAGATGTTCTTATCTGTCGACGTCGTTTACGCTTGATGCACTTCGATGATCTTTTTCACGTATCGATGGCGTTTGGATCTCACTATATCAAGCACAAAAATTGTCCTTTCCTCACCATAATCTTCTCATTTAGTTCACGCCCTAGAAACCGCTGGGTCCCAGTGGCATTATCATCTTTCTTGGGGGTAACTGTTAAAACAAAATAAATGCTTAAAACACGCCACACGAATTCTTGAAGATGCGACATGAACAAAGCTTTAGATGTTCTTAACTGTCGACGTCGTTTACGCTTGATGCACTTCAATGATCTTTTTCACGTATCGATGGCGTTTGGATCTCACTATATCAAGCACAAAAATTGTCCTTTCCTCACCATAATCTTCTCATTTCGTTCACGCTCTAGAAACCCCTGGGTCCTAGTGGCGTTATCACCTTTCTTATGAGAACGGATTATAAAAAAGTAATCTCTGTACCAAAACAAGATGCTCACATTTATTGTGGCACAGATCTTTTTTTCGTAGAGGCCCAGTAATAAATAATTATGTGCAGGATGAAAGGCAGATTCTAGAGTACAGTATATCGCTTTCTCTTCAATAAGTAACATTTCCAGAGTCCTTTCGTGTCAGAGACATAAGGTAGAAAATGTAACGATCTATCATCACCCAGAGGTGCTTCTAATTTCACCTCTCACGATGAACCGGTATTCGATCCGTGTGACTTGAAACCCCAAGAAGCACTCGTAAATACAATCCATCCCTAAAGATCATATTACAAATGATCCTTTCTTTAACTCCTCTGGAAATCCTCGTGATTTACAAGCACCAGATCGGGCCAAAAATGGAGTATTCTTAATCATTTCACCCCATGAAAGGCAATAAATACACTAAGGCGCAAAGCGATTGAGGCCGGTGTAGAGTTCCACAAACTAGAAGATGAACGGGTATTTTATAAGTGAGCCGTGTGCCCTGAGCGCCCATTGAACAAAATCCAAACCCCAAGTAGAACTCGCACATACCATCTATCTCTAAAGATCCTGTTAAAAATGGTCGTTTCTATAACTCCTCCCGCTATCTCTAGATTTACAAGCGCCCGATCGTGCCAAAAAAGGAGTATTTTTTAATCATTTCACCCCAAGCAAGGCAATAAATCCACTAAGACGCAAAGAGTCTAAAAGAATATGCGAATATAAATCATTATTAAAGAAAGAGAAAAATAAAAAAAACGTTGAAATGACTAAAAATAATGGTTGACATTGCATTTAAATTTTTGAAGATCAAAGTTGACTGGGACGCATAAAGCCGAAGGAGAGTTCCACAAACTAGAAGTGTGATAGAAAAAACTTTTAGCATAGAACTGACGGTTACATCTTGTTATCTCAACTGTAAAATGATATGACCTTACCGCCAATCTAGTACTGCGCTCAAATTAACAATCTTTTATGAAAATCGGTTTCAATTATTAATGAATGTTTCCTTCCTAACCGTTTTTTGAAGTAGTGTGGTACTTTGATCCTTCCAGTATTTTTTCTTCGAGTTGAAGGTTGTATCCATTTTAGTTGTTACTACTCTTGAAAGTCCTCACGTGATGTTATTTTGTCTAGATTTAGGTTTGAAATTTTCTACACTCATGTCAAAAGGATTCACATTAAAGCCTACAGGCGTCATTCTCTCAAAGCCATTGATGCAAGAAAGCGGCTGTATACGGAAGACAGTTAAGATCATTCTGGATGGATTTGGCACCAGGCATACCATTTATATGAAAGTTTCGATAAGACGAAGCTCTTTAGGAACATGAATCAAGTCCACTCCGATAAATAACTGAACAGGCTATTTCAGTTTATCTCCGGATTTTTCTGACCCCCCATGGCGTTCTCTTACCTTGAGCCAGATCCGACCGAAAATGGGAACTGTTGCCATATTTGCGCGGGCGGCTGTCAGGTTGCCTCACTTTCCAGTCTTGATAGAATTCAAAAGCGTTTCCAAGTCCTTGTTGATGAAGAATTATTTTTCACCCTCACCCAGCGGCGGTGGGGGATGTGGTGAGTCTCCCACTGCCCTTTCGCTGCTAACATGGAAAATGCTCCGCCTACGTCGTTTTTTGTTTCCGACAGTTCTAAACTTGATGATCACGTCAATCCCATTTTCTGATTTAGCCTTGTGCCGCAATTATTGCAGTAATAAATATTAAGAATAAATAATAAAACTAAGATCTACTTCCTGATATATCTAAAGAATGTTTTTCCAAAAGTATATCGTAGAACGAATTATGCGGAGAAGCGTCTTGTCAACAAATGCGGGTACCTGGCAGAATGGATCCTGTGCTGCAATACATGATATTCGTAATGAAGCCAGAGCGATATCATTGATAACCTCTAAGAGTTTAGTAGCTAGCTATAGGGGAGAGCTCATTGTGCCTCCGACACTAAACTAAAGTGACCCCTGGTGCGGCTTTCAAGACAACTATTATTATTCAACCCCACTGTATATGTTACTTGTAATGACTGAATGGGTCGTGAATCGGATTGGCTAGGTAAGGGATAGTTTAAGATGACCACGCCCACCCCATTTCCTCATTTAGCCTTGTGCCGCAATTATTGCAATTTTGCAATAATAAATATTAAGAATAAATAATAAAAGTAAGATCTACTTCCTGATATATCTGAAGAATGTTTTTCCAAATGTACATCATAGAACGAATTATGCGGAGAAGCGTCTTGTCAAGAGATCAGTGTACCTGGCAGAATGGATCTGATGCTGTAAAACATGAAATTCGTAATGAAGCCAGAGGGACGTCACTGTTAACATTCACCGTTTCATTTTATGAATCAATTTCAAGAGTTTATTAGCTTGCTATGTGGGGGTGGGTTAATTATGCCTCCGAAAAAAAAAAACTAAAGGAACTTTTGATACGCCTTCCAAATCTTCAATTTGGGCCGAAATTTCAATTCAGGCCGAAAATTGAGTTCTGTAAATCACAAACATTTTCCATAATTTTTTTATGAGTGAACGTCTATTTAAATTGTAACCGTGACAAATTCGGTATTCATTGATGTAACAAATAGATTTATTATGGTTTGAGGTTTAAAAAGAAATTTTCTGAAAACAGTTTCACTGTAAATTAGATTTCTCGGGCCTATAAACTGATAGGGCTTTATCTAGGATAGATACCAGCTTCCTTCCCAGCGTTTTGTTTCAGGGAAGGGTGGAAAGTCAGCACATTGATTCTATCGTTATGTTCATTTTTAGTTTGATCAGATGTGTCTTCACTCTTCTCTGTCATAACATCGTAAATATTCCAACATCCATTTCAAATGTTTAATTATTTTTATATGAACCATGTTACATATATATATATCCGTAAATCTATTATTACCGCTACGAAAATGGCGTATTTTGATACACGTTCGAACTGAATAGAGAAGGGATAGATTCTTGAGGTGATTGTTTCAATTGTTGGAATGAATGGACCATGAATCGAACTAGCTAGCTGTACGATAGTTAGTACTCATCAAATGTCCCCCTCTTGTCTTTGTGCGACACAAGCACATGTATTTCTTCTCACACTACTTGTTACAAGACAGGGTGTCTCAGTTTCGGTCACATTTCCACCGCAATGTTGGAACTTCCCTGTAACTTTTTGTATAAAAACAATTCATGGTAAATCTTCAGATGACCTTTTCGACAGCTTAACTAAAATTTATGCATTTAAGGACACTACTAGATGATTTAAAATCTCTAATCATTTTTCAGTTGAAATGGTTCGATGCAACCGTAAGTTCTATGCTAACAGTTTCTTCTGTCACAATTTTCAATTTAAGAATTCTATTATTACCCCTATGAAAATGCCGTATTTTGATAGGGGTAATAGATTCTTGTGGTGATTGTTTCAATTGTTTTGTATAAAAACAATTCATTTTATGAATCTATTTCGAGAGTTTACTAGTTTGCTATGGGGGTGGGGGGGATAATTGTACCTCCAAAAAAAAACTAAAGGAACTTTTGATGCGCCTTCCAAAACAACTATGAGTATTTTGAAGAAATAACTTTAAATTCTTCCCTTCACTCGATGCTTCTTAAAAACATCACTTGAACTTTTATTTGGGCTATAAGTCCAATTTCGGAAAAAAACCGATTTGGGCTGAATGTCTGATTGGCTCCAAATCTTCAATTTGGGCCGAAATTTCAATTCGGGCCGAAATTTCAATTTGGGCCGAAATTTCTATTCGGGCCGAAATTTCAATTTGGGCCGAAATTTCAATTCAGGCCGAAAATTTGGGTTCTTTATATTGCAAACTTTTTCCACATTTTTTATGAGTGAACGTCTATTTAAATTGTGTCCGTGACAAAGTCGGTATTCATTGATGTAACAAATAGATTTATGGTTTGAGGTTTAAAAAGTAATTATCTTAAAAAAATTTCCCTGTAAATCAGATTTCCCGGGCCTACAAACTCTTATAGCTTTTTGTTACATATATATCCGTAAATCTTTTTTTTTCCACAATTTACATTATTCGGACTATTGCCCTCAATTTTGAAAAATATGCGTCCTCCTATACGGAACCGTCATATAGCCTGATTAAGCCACATTTTACCGATTAAGCCACAGAGGAGCGTTTTGATTAGCAAGGTCGATTTTACTGTTTTTAAACTGCAATACTCCATGATTTTCTCTCGTACATTCATATCTACTCGATGCGTATCCAAATGAAATTTCTCGGATATTCAGGCCGGTAAATGTTGTGAATACAGTTTATTATAAACATAGTATTTACTTAAATATTTGTATCTATAAAAACAGAATGTATAAACATAAAAACATGTCTTAAAATAATTGTCGGACTTTGTCCATTTCATAATGTGTGACGTCATTTGCTTACATTTGATACGCCATGAGCAGATATGAATGTGAGAGATTCATGGAAGATTAAAGTTTAAAGACAGTAAAATCGACCTGGCCAACCGAACGATCCTCTGTGGGCGAGTGGTAAGGCGCATCAGGCGATATGACGGTTCCGTATAGGATACAGGTTCGAACCCTGTCGAAGGACGAATATCTTCAGTTGAAATGGTTCGATGCAACCGTAAGTTCTACGCTAACAGTTTCTTCTGTCACAATTTTCAATTTAAGAAAACACTTCCGGTTTCCTGTCTCCGCGGTCACGTTCGATAATCAGCAATTTAAATGCAATGTCAATCGTTATAAACTGTATTATTTTATTCTTTTTCTTTTCTACTTATCATTAATAGTGGGTTTTTTTACTTCTCATATTTTCTTACACGCCTTAAGGCCTCGCGTCTTAGTGGCTTTATTGCCTTGTTTGCTTGATGAAAATAAACTACAGGGAAAAATGCATTAAATATCTTACAAAATTAAAATTACCTATCGGCATTTCCATTTATAGCATTAACTATCTTGTCTCTAGCCATAAAGAGGCACGGTGGAGTAATGGTTTGGGGAACCGAAGAGCCGGGTTCAAATTCCAGTCGAATCCATTACATGAATCCTCTTCTTCTGCCCCAGCTATGGGCAAATAGCAGGACAGACTGGGTCCTTCAGTCCCAACTGGCCAACCGCAGAAAGAAATGCCAACCTCGTCAGTCATGTCATGTATAGAAAGATACATGATCGCCTAAGCGTGTATCACGCATGGCACATGATTGAGTCATGAGAAATATTACTTGCAAAATTATCAATTAATTACTTAAACGTTCGGCTAACATTTCACTGGAATTATTTGTCTTTTTACAGTTTATCAACCTTTTGCTGGTTATTTAAAGCCAGAAAATATTTTTAGATCTTAAAAAACGTTCTGGAGATATTAATGATTTATGATTCAATTCCAACTATTTAACCCATAGCTGGTAAATGTGTATTTATAGCATATATGCACATACATGAATATAATGAACCCGACGGGAATTAGAAATCAGGTTTCTAAGTATTATATATGACATCAGCAGCACATTCAAGCGCATACAACACATGTCACACACAAGCTGTCACCCGTCTTGTTGTTGACTATGCGCGACCTTCATCGCAGGGGAGATGTGTTTAAACGTGCTATAGCCGTAAGACAAGATTCGAGTAAGAAAAGAATTCCAGCAGGTATAGATAGAATTCGAAATGTCCCAATCAGAGGTGTGTATTTCGTAAGAAAAGTAATTACATGCTGTATCGTTGTAGGCGTCTCTGAGGCTGAAATACAATTTTTTACTATATATAATCTAAGGTAGGATTCGCAAGGAATGTTTAATTTTTTAAGCCCATGGCCTTTTTCATTAATCGGCGGCTCAGGAAATGCTATTAATGAAAAAAGAATATTATTACATAACAAGGAGGTGATGTTTAATATTTTATTAAACAATTAAAAAAAAAGCGAAAATTACATTATTTTTATTTTTTACAGACAGGTGTTGAGACAGTCTCGAAAACTTGTGTCGAAGATTTATAAAGGGATCCTTTAAATATTTGAAAAAGAAAAGGCGCTGTTGAGTGGTACAGTCAGCGGTAATATATTCAGAAATCTTCTTTTTTTCTTCAGAAGCACAAACAGATCTTCAGGGATCGAAGATTTTGTGGAATATTTATAATGGGATTGTTTAAATATTTCAAAAAGCAAAGGCGCTGTTGAGTGGTACAGTCAGCGGTTATATAATTTGGAATGTTTTTTTTTTTTCATGAACACACACTGATGCTGAGGAATCGACAATTTGTGTCGAAGTTTTATAAAGCTATCAGTTATATATCTGAAAAAGTCATCGCGCTGTTGAGTGGTACAGTCAGCGGTTATATAATTTCGAATGTTTTTTTTTTTTCAGGAACACACACTGATGCTGAGGAATCGACAATTTGTGTCGAAGTTTTATAAAGCTATCAGTTATATATTTGAAAAAGTCATCGCGCTGTTGAGTGGTACAGTCAGCGGTTATATAATTTGGAATGTTTTTTTTTTTCATGACCACACACTGATGCTGAGGAATCGACAATTTGTGTCGAAGTTTTATAAAGCTATCAGTTATATATTTGAAAAAGTCATCGCGCTGTTGAGTGGTACAGTCAGCGGTTATATAATTTGGAATGTTTTTTTTTTCATGACCACACACTGATGCTGAGGAATCGACAATTTGTGTCGAAGTTTTATAAAGCTATCAGTTATTTATTTGAAAAAGTCACCGCGCTGTTGAGTGGTACAGTCAGCGCTTATATAATTTGGAATGTTTTTTTTTTTTCATGACCACACACTGATGCTGAGGAATCGACAATTTGTGTCGAAGTTTTATAAAGCTATCAGTTATATATTTGAAAAAGTCACCGCGCTGTTGAGTGGTACAGTCAGCGGTTATATAATTTGGAATGGTTTTTTTTTTTTTCATGACCACACACAGATGCTGAGGAATCGACAATTTGTGTCGAAGTTTTATAAAGCTATCAGTTATATATTTGAAAAAGTCATCGCGCTGTTGAGTGGTACAGTCAGCGGTTATATAATTTGGAATGTTTTTTTTTTCATGACCACACACTGATGCTGAGGAATCGACAATTTGTGTCGAAGTTTTATAAAGCTATCAGTTATTTATTTGAAAAAGTCACCGCGCTGTTGAGTGGTACAGTCAGCGCTTATATAATTTGGAATGTTTGTTTTTTTTCATGACCACACACTGATGCTGAGGAATCGACAATTTGTGTCGAAGTTTTATAAAGCTATCAGTTATATATTTGAAAAAGTCATCGCGCTGTTGAGTGGTACAGTCAGCGGTTATATAATTTGGAATGGTTTTTTTTTTTTCATGACCACACACTGATGCTGAGGAATCGACAATTTGTGTCGAAGTTTTATAAAGCTATCAGTTATATATTTGAAAAAGTCATCGCGCTGTTGAGTGGTACAGTCAGCGGTTATATAATTTGGAATGTTTTTTTTTTTTCATGACCACACACTGATGCTGAGGAAACGACAATATGTGTCGAAGTTTTATAAAGCTATCAGTTATTTATTTGAAAAAGTCATCGCGCTGTTGAGTGGTACAGTCAGCGGTTATATAATTTGGAATGTTTTTTTTTTTTTTTCATGACCACACACTGATGCTGAGGAATCGACAATTTGTGTCGAACTTTTATAAAGCTATCAGTTATTTATTTGAAAAAGTCATCGCGCTGTTGAGTGGTACAGTCAGCGGTTATATAATTTGGAATGGTTTTTTTTTTCATGACCACACACTGATGCTGAGGAATCGACAATTTGTGTCGAAGTTTTATAAAGCTATCAGTTATATATTTGAAAAAGTCATCGCGCTGTTGAGTGGTACAGTCAGCGGTTATATAATTTGGAATGTTTTTTTTTTTTTCATGACCACACACTGATGCTGAGGAAACGACAATATGTGTCGAAGTTTTATAAAGCTATCAGTTATTTATTTGAAAAAGTCATCGCGCTGTTGAGTGGTACAGTCAGCGGTTATATAATTTGGAATGTTTTTTTTTTTTTTTCATGACCACACACTGATGCTGAGGAATCGACAATTTGTGTCGAACTTTTATAAAGCTATCAGTTATTTATTTGAAAAAGTCATCGCGCTGTTGAGTGGTACAGTCAGCGGTTATATAATTTGGAATGGTTTTTTTTTTCATGACCACACACTGATGCTGAGGAATCGACAATTTGTGTCGAAGTTTTATAAAGCTATCAGTTATATATTTGAAAAAGTCATCGCGCTGTTGAGTGGTACAGTCAGCGGTTATATAATTTGGAATGTTTTTTTTTTTCATGACCACACACTGATGCTGAGGAATCGACAATTTGTGTCGAAGTTTTATAAAGCTATCAGTTATATATTTGAAAAAGTCATCGCGCTGTTGAGTGGTACAGTCAGCGGTTATATAATTTGTAATGTTTTTTTTTTTTCATGACCACACACTGATGCTGAGGAATCGACAATTTGTGTCGAAGTTTTATAAAGCTATCAGTTATATATTTGAAAAAGTCATCGCGCTGTTGAGTGGTACAGTCAGCGGTTATATAATTTGGAATGTTTTTTTTTTTTTCATGACCACACACTGATGCTGAGGAATCGACAATTTGTGTCGAAGTTTTATAAAGCTATCAGTTATATATTTGAAAAAGTCATCGCGCTGTTGAGTGGTACAGTCAGCGGTTATATAATTTGGAATTTTTTTTTTTCATGACCACACACTGATGCTGAGGAATCGACAATTTGTGTCGAAGTTTTATAAAGCTATCAGTTATATATTTGAAAAAGTCATCGCGCTGTTGAGTGGTACAGTCAGCGGTTATATAATTTGGAATGTTTTTTTTTTTCATGACCACACACTGATGCTGAGGAATCGACAATTTGTGTCGAAGTTTTATAAAGCTATCAGTTATATATTTGAAAAAGTCATCGCGCTGTTGAGTGGTACAGTCAGCGCTTATATAATTTGCAATGTTTTTTTTTTTTTCATGACCACACACTGATGCTGAGGAATCGACAATTTGTGTCGAAGTTTTATAAAGCTATCAGTTATATATTTGAAAAAGTCATCGCGCTGTTGAGTGGTACAGTCAGCGGTTATATAATTTGGAATGTTTTTTTTTTTCATGACCACACACTGATGCTGAGGAATCGACAATTTGTGTCGAAGTTTTATAAAGCTATCAGTTATTTATTTGAAAAAGTCATCGCGCTGTTGAGTGGTACAGTCAGCGGTTATATAATTTGGAATGTTTTTTTTTTTTCATGACCACACACTGATGCTGAGGAATCGACAATTTGTGTCGAAGTTTTATAAAGCTATCAGTTATATATTTGAAAAGTCATCGCGCTGTTGAGTGGTACAGTCAGCGGTTATATAATTTGGAATGTTTTTTTTTTTTTCATGACCACACACTGATGCTGAGGAATCGACAATTTGTGTCGAAGTTTTATAAAGCTATCAGTTATATATTTGAAAAAGTCATCGCGCTGTTGAGTGGTACAGTCAGCGGTTATATAATTTGGAATGTTTTTTTTTTTTCATGACCACACACTGATGCTGAGGAATCGACAATTTGTGTCGAAGTTTTATAAAGCTATCAGTTATATATTTGAAAAAGTCATCGCGCTGTTGAGTGGTACAGTCAGCGGTTATATAATTTGGAATGTTTTTTTTTTTTCATGACCACACACTGATGCTGAGGAA
>OZ038509.1:42340670-42390670 GCA_964036315.1 Acanthosepion esculentum | reverse complement strand
ACGTCCTAGAACCCCCTGTGTCCTAGTGGCATTATCACCTTTCTTAGGGGAACTGTTAAAACAAAATAAATGCTGAAAACACGCCACACGAATTCTTGAAGATGCGACATGAACAAAGCTTTAGATGTTCTTATCTGTCGACGTCGTTTACGCTTGATGCACTTCGATGATCTTTTTCACGTATCGATGGTGTTAGGTCTCACTATATCAAGCACAAAATTGTCCTTTCCTCACCATAATCTTCTCATTTAGTTCCCGCCCTAGAACCCCCTGGGTCCCAGTGGCATTATCATCTTTCTTGCGGGTAACTGTTAAAACAAACTAAATGCTGAAAACACGCCACAATAATTCTTGAAGATGCGACATGAACAAAGCTTTAGATGTTCTTATCTGTCGACGTCGTTTACGCTTGATGCACTTCGATGATCTTTTTCACGTATCGATGGTGTTAGGATCTCACTATATCAAGCACAAAATTGTCCTTTCCTCACCATAATCTTCTCATTTAGTTCACGCCCTAGAACCCCCTGTGTCCTAGTGGCATTATCACCTTTCTTAGGGGAACTGTTAAAATAAAATAAATGCTGAAAACACGCCACACGAATTCTTGAAGATGCGACATGAACAAAGCTTTAGATGTTCTTAACTGTCGACGTCGTTTACGCCTGATGCACTTCGATGATCTTTTTCACGTATCGATGGTGTTGGGATATCACTATATCAAGCACAAAAATTGTCCTTTCCTCACCATAATCTTCTCATTTAGTTCATGCCCTAGAACCCCCTGGGTCCTAGTGGCATTATCATCTTTCTTGGGGGTAACTGTTAAAACAAAATAAATGCAGAAAACACTCCAAACGAATTCTTGAAGATGCGACATGAACAAAGCTTTAGATGTTCTTATCTGTCGACGTCGTTTACGCTTGATGCACTTCGATGATCTTTTTCACGTATCGATGGCGTTTGGATCTCACTATATCAAGCACAAAAATTGTCCTTTCCTCACCATAATCCTCTCATTTAGTTCACGCCCTAGAACCCCCAGGTTCCTAGTGGCATTATCATCTTTCTTGGGGGTAACTGTTAAAACAAAATAAATGATGAAAACACGCCACACGAATTCTTGAAGATGCGACATGAACAAAGCTTTAGATGTTCTTATCTGTCGACGTCGTTTACGCTTGATGCACTTCGATGATCTTTTTCACGTATCGATGGTGTTAGATCTCACTATATCAAGCACAAAATTGTCCTTTCCTCACCATAATCCTCTCGTTTAGTTCACGCCCTAGAACCCCCAGGGTCCTAGTGGCATTATCACCTTTCTTAGGGGAACTGTTAAAACAAAATAAATGCTGAAAACAGGCCACACGAATTCTTGAAGATGCGACATGAACAAAGCTTTAGATGTTCTTATCTGTCGACGTCGTTTACGCTTGATGCACTTCGATGATCTTTTTCACGTATCGATGGTGTTAGGATCTCACTATATCAAGCACAAAATTGTCCTTTCCTCACCATAATCTTCTCATTTAGTTCACGCCCTAGAACCCCCTGGGTCCTAGTGTCATTATCATCTTGCTTAGGGGTAACTGTTAAAACAAAATAAATGCTGAAAACACGCCACACGAATTCTTGAAGATGCGACATGAACAAAGCTTTAGATGTTCTTATCTGTCGACGTCGTTTACGCTTGATGCACTTCGATGATCTTTTTCACGTATCGATGGTGTTAGGTCTCACTATATCAAGCACAAAAACTGTCCTTTCCTCACCATAATCTTCTCATTTATTTCACGCCCTAGAGCCCCCAGGGTCCTAGTGGCATTATCATCTTTCTTGGGGGTAACTGTTAAAACAAAATAAATGCTGAAAACACGCCACACGAATTCTTGAAGATGCGACATGAACAAAGCTTTAGATGTTCATATCTGTCGACGTCGTTTACGCTTGATGCACTTCGATGATCTTTTTCACGTATCGATGGCGTTTGGATCTCACTATATCAAGCACAAAAATTGTCCTTTCCTCACCATAATCTTCTCAATCAGTTCACGTCCTAGAACCCCCTGTGTCCTAGTGGCATTATCACCTTTCTTAGGGGAACTGTTAAAACAAAATAAATGCTGAAAACACGCCACACGAATTCTTGAAGATGCGACATGTACAAAGCTTTAGATGTTCTTAACTGTCGACGTCGTTTACGCTTGATGCACTTCGATGATCTTTTTCACGTATCGATGGTGTTAGGTCTCACTATATCAAGCACAAAATTGTCCTTTCCTCACCATAATCTTCTCATTTAGTTCCCGCCCTAGAACCCCCTGGGTCCCAGTGGCATTATCATCTTTCTTGCGGGTAACTGTTAAACCAAACTAAATGCTGAAAACACGCCACAATATTTCTTGAAGATGCGACATGAACAAAGCTTTAGATGTTCTTATCTGTCGACGTCGTTTACGCTTGATGCACTTCGATGATCTTTTTCACGTATCGATGGTGTTGGGATCTCACTATATCAAGCACAAAATTGTCCTTTCCTCACCATAATCTTCTCATTTAGTTCACGCCCTAGAACCCCCAGGGTCCTAGTGGCATTATCATCTTTCTTGGGGGTAACTGTTAAAACAAAATAAATGCTGAAAACACGCCACACGAATTCTTGAAGATGCGACATGAACAAAGCTTTAGAGGTTCTTAACTGTCGACGTCGTTTACGCCTGATGCTCTTCGATGATCTTTTTCACGTATCGATGGTGTTAGCATATCACTATATCAAACACAAAAATTGTCCTTTCCTCACCATATTCTTCTCATTCAGTTCACGCCCTAGAACCCCCTGTGTCCTAGTGGCATTATCACCTTTCTTAGGGCAACTGTTAAAATAAAATAAATGCTGAAAACACGCCACACGAATTCTTGAAAATGCGACATGAACAAAGCTTTAGATGTTCTTAACTGTCGACGTCGTTTACGCCTGATGCACTTCGATGATCTTTTGCACGTATCGATGGTGTTGGGATATCACTATATCAAGCACAAAAATTGTCCTTTCCTCACCATAATCTTCTCATTCAGTTCACGTCCTAGACCCCCTGTGTCCTAGTGGCATTATCACCTTTCTTAGGGGAACTGTTAAAACAAAATAAATGCTGAAAACACGCCACACGAATTCTTGAAGATGCGACATGAACAAAGCTTTAGATGTTCTTTTCTGTCGACGTCGTTTACGCTTGATGCACTTCGATGATCTTTTTCACGTATCAATGGCGTTTGGATCTCACTATATCAAGCACCAAATTGTCCTTTCCTCACCATAATCTTCTCATTAATTCATGCCCTAGAATCCCCTGGGTCCTAGTGGCATTATCATCTTTCTTGGGGGTAACTGTTAAAAAAAATAAATGCTGAAAACACTCCAAACGAATTCTTGAAGATGCGACATGAACAAAGCTTTAGATGTTCTTATCTGTCGACGTCGTTTACGCTTGATGCACTTCGATGATCTTTTTCACGTATCGATGGCGTTTGGATCTCACTATATCAAGCACAAAAATTGTCCTTTCCTCACCATAATCCTCTCATTTAGTTCACGCCCTAGAACCCCCAGGGTCCTAGTGGCATTATCATCTTTCTTGGGGGTAACTGTTAAAACAAAATAAATGCTGAAAACACGCCACACGAATTCTTGAAGATGCGACATGAACAAAGCTTTAGATGTTCTTATCTGTCGACGTCGTTTACGCTTGATGCACTTCGATGATCTTTTTCACGTATCGATGGTGTTAGATCTCACTATATCAAGCACAAAATTGTCCTTTCCTCACCATAATCTTCTCATTTAGTTCACGCCCTAGAACCCCCTGGGTCCTAGTGGCATTATCACCTTTCTTAGGGGAACTGTTAAAATAAAATAAATGCTGCAAACACGCCACACGAATTCTTGAAGATGCGACATGAACAAAGCTTTAGATGTACTTAACTGTCGACATCGTTTACGCTTGATGCACTTCGATGATCTTTTTCACGTATCGATGGTGTTAGCATATCACTATATCAAGCACAAAATTGTCCTTTCCTCACCATAATCTTCTCATTTAGTTCACGCCCTAGAACCCCCTGGGTCCTAGTGTCATTATCATCTTGCTTAGGGGTAACTGTTAAAACAAAATAAATGCTGAAAACACGCCACACGAATTCTTGACGATGCGACATGAACAAAGCTTTAGATGTTCTTATCTGTCGACGTCGTTTATGCTTGATGCACTTCGATGATCTTTTTCACGTATCGATGGCGTTTAGATCTCACTATATCAAGCACAAAAACTGTCCTTTCCTCACCATAATCTTCTCATTTAGTTCACGCCCTAGAGCCCCCAGGGTCCTAGTGGCATTATCATCTTTCTCGGGGGTAACTGTTAAAACAAAATAAATGCTGAAAACACGCCACACGAATTCTTGAAGATGCGACATGAACAAAGCTTTAGATGTTCTTATCTGTTGACGTCGTTTACGCTTGATGCACTTCGATGATCTTTTTCACGTATCGATGGTGTTAGGTCTCACTATATCAAGCACAAAATTGTCCTTTCCTCACCATAATCTTCTCATTTAGTTCACGCCCTAGAACCCCCTGGGTCCTAGTGTCATTATCATCTTGCTTAGGGGTAACTGTTAAAACAAAATAAATGCTGAAAACACGCCACACGAATTCTTGAAGATGCGACATGAACAAAGTTTAGATGTTCTTAACTGTCGACATCGTTTACGCTTGATGCACTTCGATGATCTTTTTCACGTATCGATGGCGTTTGGATCTCACTATATCAAGCACAAAATTGTCCTTTCCTCACCATAATCTTCTCATTAATTCATGCCCTAGAATCCCCTGGGTCCTAGTGGCATTATCATCTTTCTTGGGGGTAACTGTTAAAACAAAATAAATGCTGAAAACACTCCAAACGAATTCTTGAAGATGCGACATGAACAAAGCTTTAGATGTTCTTATCTGTCGACGTCGTTTACGCTTGATGCACTTCGATGATCTTTTTCACGTATCGATGGCGTTTGGATCTCACTATATCAAGCACAAAAATTGTCCTTTCCTCACCATAATCCTCTCATTTAGTTCACGCCCTAGAACCCCCAGGGTCCTAGTGGCATTATCATCTTTCTTGGGGGTAACTGTTAAAACAAAATAAATGCTGAAAACACGCCACACGAATTCTTGAAGATGCGACATGAACAAAGCTTTAGATGTTCTTATCTGTCGACGTCGTTTACGCTTGATGCACTTCGATGATCTTTTTCACGTATCGATGGTGTTAGATCTCACTATATCAAGCACAAAATTGTCCTTTCCTCACCATAATATTCTCATTTAGTTCACGCCCTAGAACCCCCTGGGTCCTAGTGGCATTATCACCTTTCTTAGGGGAACTGTTAAAATAAAATAAATGCTGCAAACACGCCACACGAATTCTTGAAGATGCGACATGAACAAAGCTTTAGATGTTCTTAACTGTCGACATCGTTTACGCTTGATGCACTTCGATGATCTTTTTCACGTATCGATGGTGTTAGCATATCACTATATCAAGCACAAAATTGTCCTTTCCTCACCATAATCTTCTCATTTAGTTCACGCCCTAGAACCCCCTGGGTCCTAGTGTCATTATCATCTTGCTTAGGGGTAACTGTTAAAACAAAATAAATGCTGAAAACACGCCACACGAATTCTTGAAGATGCGACATGAACAAAGCTTTAGATGTTCTTATCTGTCGACGTCGTTTACGCTTGATGCACTTCGATGATCTTTTTCACGTATCGATGGCGTTTGGATCTCACTATATCAAGCACAAAAACTGTCCTTTCCTCACCATAATCTTCTCATTTAGTTCACGCCCTAGAGCCCCCAGGGTCCTAGTGGCATTATCATCTTTCTCGGGGGTAACTGTTAAAACAAAATAAATGCTGAAAACACGCCACACGAATTCTTGAAGATGCGACATGAACAAAGCTTTAGAGGTTCTTATCTGTTGACGTCGTTTACGCTTGATGCACTTCGATGATCTTTTGCACGTATCGATGGTGTTGGGATATCACTATATCAAGCACAAAAATTGTCCTTTCCTCACCATAATCTTCTCATTCAGTTCACGTCCTAGACCCCCTGTGTCCTAGTGGCATTATCACCTTTCTTAGGGGAACTGTTAAAACAAAATAAATGCTGAAAACACGCCACACGAATTCTTGAAGATGCGACATGAACAAAGCTTTAGATGTTCTTTTCTGTCGACGTCGTTTACGCTTGATGCACTTCGATGATCTTTTTCACGTATCGATGGCGTTTGGATCTCACTATATCAAGCACAAAATTGTCCTTTCCTCACCATAATCTTCTCATTAATTCATGCCCTAGAATCCCCTGGGTCCTAGTGGCATTATCATCTTTCTTGGGGGTAACTGTTAAAAAAAATAAATGCTGAAAACACTCCAAACGAATTCTTGAAGATGCGACATGAACAAAGCTTTAGATGTTCTTATCTGTCGACGTCGTTTACGCTTGATGCACTTCGATGATCTTTTTCACGTATCGATGGCGTTTGGATCTCACTATATCAAGCACAAAAATTGTCCTTTCCTCACCATAATCCTCTCATTTAGTTCACGCCCTAGAACCCCCAGGGTCCTAGTGGCATTATCATCTTTCTTGGGGGTAACTGTTAAAACAAAATAAATGCTGAAAACACGCCACACGAATTCTTGAAGATGCGACATGAACAAAGCTTTAGATGTTCTTATCTGTCGACGTCGTTTACGCTTGATGCACTTCGATGATCTTTTTCACGTATCGATGGTGTTAGATCTCACTATATCAAGCACAAAATTGTCCTTTCCTCACCATAATATTCTCATTTAGTTCACGCCCTAGAACCCCCTGGGTCCTAGTGGCATTATCACCTTTCTTAGGGGAACTGTTAAAATAAAATAAATGCTGCAAACACGCCACACGAATTCTTGAAGATGCGACATGAACAAAGCTTTAGATGTACTTAACTGTCGACATCGTTTACGCTTGATGCACTTCGATGATCTTTTTCACGTATCGATGGTGTTAGCATATCACTATATCAAGCACAAAATTGTCCTTTCCTCACCATAATCTTCTCATTTAGTTCACGCCCTAGAACCCCCTGGGTCCTAGTGTCATTATCATCTTGCTTAGGGGTAACTGTTAAAACAAAATAAATGCTGAAAACACGCCACACGAATTCTTGAAGATGCGACATGAACAAAGCTTTAGATGTTCTTATCTGTCGACGTCGTTTACGCTTGATGCACTTCGATGATCTTTTTCACGTATCGATGGCGTTTGGATCTCACTATATCAAGCACAAAAACTCTCCTTTCCTCACCATAATCTTCTCATTTAGTTCACGCCCTAGAGCCCCCAGGGTCCTAGTGGCATTATCATCTTTCTCGGGGGTAACTGTTAAAACAAAATAAATGCTGAAAACACGCCACACGAATTCTTGAAGATGCGACATGAACAAAGCTTTAGATGTTCTTATCTGTTGACGTCGTTTACGCTTGATGCACTTCGATGATCTTTTTCACGTATCGATGGTGTTAGGTCTCACTATATCAAGCACAAAATTGTCTTTTCCTCACCATAATCTTCTCATTTAGTTCACGCCCTAGAACCCCCTGGGTCCTAGTGTCATTATCATCTTGCTTAGGGGTAACTGTTAAAACAAAATAAATGCTGAAAACACGCCACACGAATTCTTGAAGATGCGACATGAACAAAGTTTAGATGTTCTTAACTGTCGACATCGTTTACGCTTGATGCACTTCGATGATCTTTTTCACGTATCGATGGCGTTTGGATCTCACTATATCAAGCACAAAATTGTCCTTTCCTCACCATAATCTTCTCATTAATTCATGCCCTAGAATCCCCTGGGTCCTAGTGGCATTATCATCTTTCTTGGGGGTAACTGTTAAAACAAAATAAATGCTGAAAACACTCCAAACGAATTCTTGAAGATGCGACATGAACAAAGCTTTAGATGTTCTTATCTGTCGACGTCGTTTACGCTTGATGCACTTCGATGATCTTTTTCACGTATCGATGGCGTTTGGATCTCACTATATCAAGCACAAAAATTGTCCTTTCCTCACCATAATCCTCTCATTTAGTTCACGCCCTAGAACCCCCAGGGTCCTAGTGGCATTATCATCTTTCTTGGGGGTAACTGTTAAAACAAAATAAATGCTGAAAACACGCCACACGAATTCTTGAAGATGCGACATGAACAAAGCTTTAGATGTTCTTATCTGTCGACGTCGTTTACGCTTGATGCACTTCGATGATCTTTTTCACGTATCGATGGTGTTAGATCTCACTATATCAAGCACAAAATTGTCCTTTCCTCACCATAATATTCTCATTTAGTTCACGCCCTAGAACCCCCTGGGTCCTAGTGGCATTATCACCTTTCTTAGGGGAACTGTTAAAATAAAATAAATGCTGCAAACACACCACACGAATTCTTGAAGATGCGACATGAACAAAGCTTTAGATGTTCTTAACTGTCGACATCGTTTACGCTTGATGCACTTCGATGATCTTTTTCACGTATCGATGGTGTTAGCATATCACTATATCAAGCACAAAATTGTCCTTTCCTCACCATAATCTTCTCATTTAGTTCACGCCCTAGAACCCCCTGGGTCCTAGTGTCATTATCATCTTGCTTAGGGGTAACTGTTAAAACAAAATAAATGCTGAAAACACGCCACACGAATTCTTGAAGATGCGACATGAACAAAGCTTTAGATGTTCTTATCTGTCGACGTCGTTTACGCTTGATGCACTTCGATGATCTTTTTCACGTATCGATGGCGTTTGGATCTCACTATATCAAGCACAAAAACTGTCCTTTCCTCACCATAATCTTCTCATTTAGTTCACGCCCTAGAGCCCCCAGGGTCCTAGTGGCATTATCATCTTTCTCGGGGGTAACTGTTAAAACAAAATAAATGCTGAAAACACGCCACACGAATTCTTGAAGATGCGACATGAACAAAGCTTTAGAGGTTCTTATCTGTTGACGTCGTTTACGCTTGATGCACTTCGATGATCTTTTTCACGTATCGATGGTGTTAGGTCTCACTATATCAAGCACAAAATTGTCCTTTCCTCACCATAATCTTCTCATTTAGTTCACGCCCTAGAACCCCCTGGGTCCTAGTGTCATTATCATCTTGCTTAGGGGTAACTGTTAAAACAAAATAAATGCTGAAAACACGCCACACGAATTCTTGAAGATGCGACATGAACAAAGTTTAGATGTTCTTAACTGTCGACATCGTTTACGCTTGATTCACTTCGATGATCTTTTTCACGTATCGATGGCGTTTGGATCTCACTATATCAAGCACAAAATTGTCCTTTCCTCACCATAATCTTCTCATTTAGTTCACGCCCTAGAACCCCCTGGGTCCTAGTGGCATTATCATCTTGCTTAGGGGTAACTGTTAAAACAAAATAAATACTGAAAACACGCCACACGAATTCTTGAAGATGCGACATGAACAAAGCTTTAGATGTTCTTAACTGTCGACGTCGTTTACGCCTGATGCACTTCGATGATCTTTTTCACGTATCGATGGTGTTAGCATATCACTATATCAAGCACAAAAATTGTCCTTTCCTCACCATAATCTTTTCATTCAGTTCACGTCCTAGAACCCCCTGTGTCCTAGTGGCATTATCACCTTTCTTAAGTGAACTGTTAAAACAAAATAAATGCTGAAAACACGCCACACGAATTCTTGAAGATGCGACATGAACAAAGCTTTAGATGTTCTTATCTGTCGACGTCGTTTATGCTTGATGCACTTCGATGATCTTTTTCACGTATCGATGGCGTTTGGATCTCACTATATCGAGCACAAAAACTGTCCTTTCCTCACCATAATCTTCTCATTTAGTTCACGCCCTAGAGCCCCCAGGGTCCTAGTGGCGTTATCATCTTTCTTGGGGGTAACTGTTAAAACAAAATAAATGCTGAAAACACGCCACACGAATTCTTGAAGATGCGACATGAACAAAGCTTTAGATCTTCTTATCTGTTGACGTCGTTTACGCTTGATGCACTTCGATGATCTTTTTCACGTATCGATGGTGTTAGGTCTCACTATATCAAGCACAAAATTGTCCTTTCCTCACCATAATCTTCTCATTTAGTTCACGCCCTAGAACACCCTGGGTCCCAGTGGCATTATCATCTTTCTTGGGGGTAACTGTTAAAACAAAATAAATGCTGAAAACACGCCACACGAATTCTTGAAGATGCGACATGAACAAAGCTTTAGATGTTCTTAACTGTCGACGTCGTTTACGCTTGATGCACTTCGATGATCTTTTTCACGTATCGATGGCGTTTGGATCTCACTATATCAAGCACAAAAATTGTCCTTTCCTCACCATAATCTTCTCATTTCGTTCACCCTCTAGAAACGCCTGGGTCCTAGTGGCGTTATCACCTTTCTTAGGAGAACGGATTATAAAAAAGTAATCTCTGTACCAAAACAAGATGCTCACATTTATTGTGGCACCGATCTTTTTTTCGTAGAGGCCCAGTAATAAATAAATTATGTGCAGGATGAAAGGCAGATTCTAGAGTACAGTATATCGCTTTCTCTTCAATAAGTAACATTTCCAGAGTCCTTTCGTGTCAGAGACATAAGGTAGAAAATGTAACGATCTATCATCACCCAGAGGTGCTTCTAATTTCACCTCTCACGATGACCCGGTATTCGATCCGTGTGACTTGAAACCCCAAGAAGCACTCGTAAATACAATCCATCCCTAAAGATCATATTACAAATGGTCCTTTCTTTAACTCCTCTGGAAATCCCCGTGATTTACAAGCACCAGATCGGGCCAAAAATGGAGTATTCTTAACCATTTCACCCCATGAAAGGCAATAAATACACTAAGGCGCAAAGCGATTGAGGCCAGTGTAGAGTTCCACAAACTAGAAGATGAACGGGTATTTTATAAGTGAGCCGTGTGCCCTGAGCGCCCATTGAACAAAATCCAAACCCCAAGTAGAACTCGCACATACCATCTATCTCTAAAGATCCTGTTAAAAATGGTCGTTTCTATAACTCCTCCCGCTATCTCTAGATTTACAAGCGCCCGATCGTGCCAAAAAAGGAGTATTTTTTTAATCATTTCACCCCAAGCAAGGCAATAAATCCACTAAGACGCAAAGAGTCTAAGAGAATATGCGATTATAAATCATTATTAAAGAAAGAGAAAAATAAAAAAAACGTTGAAATGACTAAAAATAATGGTTGACATTGCATTTAAATTTTTGAAGATCAAAGTTGACTGGGACGCATAAAGCCGAAGGAGAGTTCCACAAACTAGAAGTGTGATAGAAAAAACTTTTAGCATAGAACTGACGGTTACATCTTGTTATCTCAACTGTAAAATGATAAGACCTTACCGCCAATCTTGTACTGCGCTCAAATTAACAATCTTTTATGAAAATCGGTTTCAATTATTAATGAATGTTTCCTTCCTAACCGTTTTTTGAAGTAGTGTGGTACTTTGATCCTTCCAGTATTTTTTCTTCGAGTTGAAGGTTGTATCCATTTTAGTTGTTACTACTCTTGAAAGTCCTCACGTGATGTTATTTTGTCTAGATTTAGGTTTGAAATTTTCTACACTCATGTCAAAAGGATTGACATTAAATCCTACAGGCGTCATTCTCTCAAAGCCATTGATGCAAGAAAGCGGCTGTATACGGAAGACAGTTAAGATAATTCTGGATGGATTTGGCACCAGGCATACCATTTATATGAAAGTTTCGATAAGACGAAGCTCTTTAGGAACATGAATCGAGTCCACTACGATAAATAACTGAACAGGCTATTTCAGTTTATCTCCGGATTTTTCTGACCCCTCATGGCATTCTCTTACCTTGAGCCTGATCCGACCGAAAATGGGAACTGTTGCCATATTTGCGCGGGCGGCTGTCAGGTTACCTCACTTTCCAGTCTTGATAGAATTCAAAAGCGTTTCCAAGTCCTTGTTGATGAAGAATTATTTTTCACCCTCACCCATCTCCCTCACAGCGGCGGTGGGGGATGTGGTGAGTCTCCCACTGCCCTTTCGCTGCTAACATGGAAAATGCTCCGCCTACGTCGTTTTTTGTTTCCGACAGTTCTAAACTTGATGATCACGTCAATCCCATTTTCTGATTTAGCCTTGTGCCGCAATTATTGCAATAATAAATATTAAGAATAAATAATAAAAGTAAGATCTACTTCCTGATATATCTAAAGAATGTTTTTCCAAAAGTATATCGTAGAACGAATTATGCGGAGAAGCGTCTTGTCAACAAATGCGGGTATCTGGCAGAATAGATCGTGTGCTGCAATACATGATATTCGTAATGAAGCCAGAGTGATATCATTGATAACCTCTAAGAGTTTAGTAGCTAGCTATGGGAGAGAGCTAATTGTGCCTCCGACACTAAACTAAAGTGACCCCTGGTGCGGCTTTCAAGACAACTATTATTATTCAAGCCCACTGTATATGTTACTTGTAATGACTGAATGGGTCGTGAATCGGATTGGCTAGGTAAGGGATAGTTTAAGATGACGACGCCCACCCCATTTCCTCATTTAGCCTTGTGCCGCAATTATTGCAATTTTGCAATAATAAATATTAAGAATAAATAATAAAAGTAAGATCTACTTCCTGATATATCTGAAGAATGTTTTTCCAAATGTACATCATAGAACGAATTATGCGGAGAAGCGTCTTGTCAAGAGATCAGTGTACCTGGCAGAATGGATCTGATGCTGTAAAACATGAAATTCGTAATGAAGCCAGAGGGACGTCACTGTTAACATTCACCGTTTCATTTTATGAATCAATTTCAAGAGTTTATTAGCTTGCTATGTGGGGGTGGGTTAATTATGCCTCCGAAAAAAAAAACTAAAGGAACTTTTGATACGCCTTCCAAATCTTCAATTTGGGCCGAAATTTCAATTCAGGCCGAAAATTGAGTTCTGTAAATCACAAACATTTTCCATAATTTTTTTATGAGTGAACGTCTATTTAAATTGTAACCGTGACAAATTCGGTATTCATTGATGTAACAAATAGATTTATTATGGTTTGAGGTTTAAAAAGAAATTTTCTGAAAACAGTTTCACTGTAAATTAGATTTCTCGGGCCTATAAACTGATAGGGCTTTATCTAGGATAGATACCAGCTTCCTTCCCAGCGTTTTGTTTCAGGGAAGGGTGGAAAGTCAGCACATTGATTCTATCGTTATGTTCATTTTTAGTTTGATCAGATGTGTCTTCACTCTTCTCTGTCATAACATCGTAAATATTCCAACATCCATTTCAAATGTTTAATTATTTTTATATGAACCATGTTACATATATATATATCCGTAAATCTATTATTACCGCTACGAAAATGGCGTATTTTGATACACGTTCGAACTGAATAGAGAAGGGATAGATTCTTGAGGTGATTGTTTCAATTGTTGGAATGAATGGACCATGAATCGAACTAGCTAGCTGTACGATAGTTAGTACTCATCAAATGTCCCCCTCTTGTCTTTGTGCGACACAAGCACATGTATTTCTTCTCACACTACTTGTTACAAGACAGGGTGTCTCAGTTTCGGTCACATTTCCACCGCAATGTTGGAACTTCCCTGTAACTTTTTGTATAAAAACAATTCATGGTAATTCTTCAGATGACCTTTTCGACAGCTTAACTAAAATTTATGCATTTAAGGACACTACTAGATGATTTAAAATCTCTAATCATGTTTCAGTTGAAATGGTTCGATGCAACCGTAAGTTCTATGCTAACAGTTTCTTCTGTCACAATTTTCAATTTAAGAATTCTATTATTACCCCTATGAAAATGCCGTATTTTGATAGGGGTAATAGATTCTTGTGGTGATTGTTTCAATTGTTTTGTATAAAAACAATTCATTTTATGAATCTATTTCGAGAGTTTACTAGCTTGCTATGGGGGGGGGGGATAATTGTACCTCCAAAAAAAAACTAAAGGAACTTTTGATGCGCCTTCCAAAACAACTATGAGTATTTTGAAGAAATAACTTTAAATTCTTCCCTTCACTCGATGCCTCTTAAAAACATCACTTGAACTTTTATTTGGGCTATAAGTCCAATTTCGGAAAAAAACCGATTTGGGCTGAATGTCTGATTGGCTCCAAATCTTCAATTTGGGCCGAAATTTCATTTTGGGCCGAAATTTCAATTCAGGCCGAAAATTTGGGTTCTTTATATTGCAAACTTTTTCCACATTTTTTATGAGTGAACGTCTATTTAAATTGTGTCCGTGACAAAGTCGGTATTCATTGATGTAACAAATAGATTTATGGTTTGAGGTTTAAAAAGTAATTATCTTAAAAAAATTTCCCTGTAAATCAGATTTCCCGGGCCTACAAACTCTTATAGCTTTTTGTTACATATATATCCGTAAATCTTTTTTTTTTCCACAATTTACATTATTCGGACAATTGCCCTCAATTTTGAAAAATATGCGTCCTCCTATACGGAACCGTCATAAGCCGCATTTTACCGATTAAGCCACAGAGGAGCGTTTTGATTAGCAAGGTCGATTTTACTGTTTTTAAACTGCAATACTCCATGATTTTCTCTCGTACATTCATATCTACTCGATGCGTATCCAAATGAAATTTCTCGGATATTCAGGCCGGTAAATGTTGTGAATACAGTTTATTATAAACATAGTATTTACTTAAATATTTGTATCTATAAAAACAGAATGTATAAACATAAAAAAATGTCTTAAAATAATTGTCGGACTTTGTCCATTTCATAATGTGTGACGTCATTTGCTTACATTTGATACGCCATGAGCAGATATGAATGTGAGAGATTCATGGAAGATTAAAGTTTAAAGACAGTAAAATCGACCTGGCCAACCGAACGATCCTCTGTGGGCGAGTGGTAAGGCGCATCAGGCAATATGACGGTTCCGTATAGGATACAGGTTCGAATCCTGTCGAAGGACGAATATCTTCAGTTGAAATGGTTCGATGCAACCGTAAGTTCTACGCTAACAGTTTCTTCTGTCACAATTTTCAATTTAAGAAAACACTTCCGGTTTCCTGTCTCCCCGGTCACGTTCGATAATCAGCAATTTAAATGCAATGTCAATCGTTATAAACTGTATTATTTTATTCTTTTTCTTTTCTACTTATCATAATAGTGGTTTTTTTTCTTCTCATATTTTCTTACACGCCTTAAGGCCTCGCGTCTTAGTGGCTTTATTGCCTTGTTTGCTTGATGAAAATAAACTACAGGGAAAAATGCATTAAATATGTTACAAAATTAAAATTACCTATCGGCATTTCCATTTATAGCATTAACTATCTTGTCTCTAGCCATAAAGAGGCACGGTGGAGTAATGGTTTGGGGAACCGGAGAGCCGGGTTCAAATTCCAGTCGAATCCATTACATGAATCCTCTTCTTCTGCCCCAGCTATGGGCAAATAGCAGGACAGACTGGGTCCTTCAGTCCCAACTGGCCAACCGCAGAAAGAAATGCCAACCTCGTCAGTCATGTCATGTATAGAAAGATACATGATCGCCTAAGCGTGTATCACGCATGACACATGATTGAGTCATGAGAAATATTACTTGCAAAATTATCAATTAATTACTTAAACGTTCGGCTAACATTTCACTGGAATTATTTGTCTTTTTACAGTTTATCAACCTTTTGCTGGTTATTTAAAGCCAGAAAATATTTTTAGATCTTAAAAAACGTTCTGGAGATATTAATGATTTATGATTCAATTCCAACTATTTAACCCATAGCTGGTAAATGTGTATTTATAGCATATATGCACATACATGAATATAATGAACCCGACGGGAATTAGAAATCAGGTTTCTAAGTATTATATATGACATCAGCAGCACATTCAAGCGCATACAACACATGTCACACACAAGCTGTCACCCGTCTTGTTGTTGACTATGCGCGACCTTCATCGCAGGGGAGATGTGTTTAAACGTGCTATAGCCGTAAGACAAGATTCGAGTAAGAAAAGAATTCCAGCAGGTATAGATAGAATTCGAAATGTCCCAATCAGAGGTGTGTATTTCGTAAGAAAAGTAATTACATGCTGTATCGTTGTAGGCGTCTCTGAGGCTGAAATACAATTTTTTACTATATATAATCTAAGGTAAGATTCGCAAGGAATGTTTAATTTTTTAAGCCCATGGCCTTTTTCATTAATCGGCGGCTCAGGAAATGCTATTAATGAAAAAAGAATATTATTACATAACAAGGAGGTGATGTTTAATATTTTATTAAACAATTAAAAAAAAAGCGAAAATTACATTATTTTTATTTTTTACAGACAGGTGTTGAGACAGTCTCGAAAACTTGTGTCGAAGATTTATAAAGGGATCCTTTAAATATTTGAAAAAGAAAAAACGCTGTTGAGTGGTACAGTCAGCGGTAATATATTCAGAAATCTTCTTTTTTTCTTCAGAAGCACAAACAGATCTTAAGGGATCGAAGATTTTGTGAAATATTTATAATGGGATTGTTTAAATATTTCAAAAAGCAAAGGCGCTGTTGAGTGGTACAGTCAGCGGTTATATAATTTGGAATGTTTTTTTTTTTTTCATGACCACACACTGATGCTGAGGAATCGACAATTTGTGTCGAAGTTTTATAAAGCTATCAGTTATATATTTGAAAAAGTCATCGCGCTGTTGAGTGGTACAGTCAGCGGTTATATAATTTGGAATGTTTTTTTTTTCATGACCACACACTGATGCTGAGGAATCGACAATTTGTGTCGAAGTTTTATAAAGCTATCAGTTATATATTTGAAAAAGTCATCGCGCTGTTGAGTGGTACAGTCAGCGGTTATATAATTTGGAATGTTTTTTTTTTCATGACCACACACTGATGCTGAGGAATCGACAATTTGTGTCGAAGTTTTATAAAGCTATCAGTTATATATTTGAAAAAGTCATCGCGCTGTTGAGTGGTACAGTCAGCGGTTATATAATTTGGAATGTTTTTTTTTTTCATGACCACACACTGATGCTGAGGAATCGACAATTTGTGTCGAAGTTTTATAACGCTATCAGTTATGTATTTGAAAAAGTCATCGCGCTGTTGAGTGGTACAGTCAGCGGTTATATAGTTTGGAATGTTTTTTTTTTCATGACCACACACTGATGCTGAGGAATCGACAATTTGTGTCGAAGTTTTATAAAGCTATCAGTTATATATTTGAAAAAGTCATCGCGCTGTTGAGTGGTACAGTCAGCGGTTATATAATTTGGAATGTTTTTTTTTTCATGACCACACACTGATGCTGAGGAATCGACAATTTGTGTCGAAGTTTTATAAAGCTATCAGTTATATATTTGAAAAAGTCATCGCGCTGTTGAGTGGTACAGTCAGCGGTTATATAATTTGGAATGTTTTTTTTTTCATGACCACACACTGATGCTGAGGAATCGACAATTTGTGTCGAAGTTTTATAAAGCTATCAGTTATATATTTGAAAAAGTCATCGCGCTGTTGAGTGGTACAGTCAGCGGTTATATAATTTGGAATGTTTTTTTTTTTCATGACCACACACTGATGCTGAGGAATCGACAATTTGTGTCGAAGTTTTATAAAGCTATCAGTTATATATTTGAAAAAGTCATCGCGCTGTTGAGTGGTACAGTCAGCGGTTATATAATTTGGAATGTTTTTTTTTTTCATGACCACACACTGATGCTGAGGAATCGACAATTTGTGTCGAAGTTTTATAAAGCTATCAGTTATATATTTGAAAAAGTCATCGCGCTGTTGAGTGGTACAGTCAGCGGTTATATAATTTGGAATGTTTTTTTTTTTCATGACCACACACTGATGCTGAGGAATCGACAATTTGTGTCGAAGTTTTATAAAGCTATCAGTTATATATTTGAAAAAGTCATCGCGCTGTTGAGTGGTACAGTCAGCGGTTATATAATTTGGAATGTTTTTTTTTTTCATGACCACACACTGATGCTGAGGAATCGACAATTTGTGTCGAAGTTTTATAAAGCTATCAGTTATATATTTGAAAAAGTCATCGCGCTGTTGAGTGGTACAGTCAGCGGTTATATAATTTGGAATGTTTTTTTTTTTCATGACCACACACTGATGCTGAGGAATCGACAATTTGTGTCGAAGTTTTATAAAGCTATCAGTTATATATTTGAAAAAGTCATCGCGCTGTTGAGTGGTACAGTCAGCGGTTATATAATTTGGAATGTTTTTTTTTTCATGACCACACACTGATGCTGAGGAATCGACAATTTGTGTCGAAGTTTTATAAAGCTATCAGTTATATATTTGAAAAAGTCATCGCGCTGTTGAGTGGTACAGTCAGCGGTTATATAATTTGGAATGTTTTTTTTTTCATGACCACACACTGATGCTGAGGAATCGACAATTTGTGTCAAAGTTTTATAAAGCTATCAGTTATATATTTGAAAATGTCATCGCGCTGTTGAGTGGTACTGTCAGCGGTTATATAATTTGGAATGTTTTTTTTTTTCATGACCACACACTGATGCTGAGGAATCGACAATTTGTGTCGAAGTTTTATAAAGCTATCAGTTATATATTTGAAAAAGTCATCGCGCTGTTGAGTGGTACAGTCAGCGGTTATATAATTTGGAATGTTTTTTTTTTTTCATGACCACACACTGATGCTGAGGAATCGACAATTTGTGTCGAAGATTTATAAAGCTATCAGTTATTTATTTGAAAAAGTCATCGCGCTGTTGAGTGGTACAGTCAGCGGTTATATAATTTGGAATGTTTTTTTTTTTCATGACCACACACTGATGCTGAGGAATCGACAATTTGTGTCGAAGTTTTATAAAGCTATCAGTTATATATTTGAAAAAGTCATCGCGCTGTTGAGTGGTACAGTCAGCGGTTATATAATTTGGAATGTTTTTTTTTTTCATGACCACACACTGATGCTGAGGAATCGACAATTTGTGTCAAAGTTTTATAAAGCTATCAGTTATATATTTGAAAATGTCATCGCGCTGTTGAGTGGTACAGTCAGCGGTTATATAATTTGGAATGTTTTTTTTTTCCATGACCACACACTGATGCTGAGGAATCGACAATTTGTGTCGAAGTTTTATAAAGCTATCAGTTATATATTTGAAAAAGTCATCGCGCTGTTGAGTGGTACAGTCAGCGGTTATATAATTTGGAATGTTTTGTTTTTTTCATGACCACACACTGATGCTGAGGAATCGACAATTTGTGTCAAAGTTTTATAAAGCTATCAGTTATATATTTGAAAAAGTCATCGCGCTGTTGAGTGGTACAGTCAGCGGTTATATAATTTGGAATGTTTTTTTTTTTCATGACCACACACTGATGCTGAGGAATCGACAATTTGTGTCGAAGTTTTATAAAGCTATCAGTTATATATTTGAAAAAGTCATCGCGCTGTTGAGTGGTACAGTCAGCGGTTATATAATTTGGAATGTTTTTTTTTTTTCATGACCACACACTGATGCTGAGGAATCGACAATTTGTGTCGAAGATTTATAAAGCTATCAGTTATTTATTTGAAAAAGTCATCGCGCTGTTGAGTGGTACAGTCAGCGGTTATATAATTTGGAATGATTTTTTTTTTCATGACCACACACTGATGCTGAGGAATCGACAATTTGTGTCGAAGTTTTATAAAGCTATCAGTTATATATTTGAAAAAGTCATCGCGCTGTTGAGTGGTACAGTCAGCGGTTATATAATTTGGAATGTTTTTTTTTTTCATGACCACACACTGATGCTGAGGAATCGACAATTTGTGTCAAAGTTTTATAAAGCTATCAGTTATATATTTGAAAATGTCATCGCGCTGTTGAGTGGTACTGTCAGCGGTTATATAATTTGGAATGTTTTTTTTTTCATGACCACACACTGATGCTGAGGAATCGACAATTTGTGTCGAAGTTTTATAAAGCTATCAGTTATATATTTGAAAAAGTCATCGCGCTGTTGAGTGGTACAGTCAGCGGTTATATAATTTGGAATGTTTTTTTTTTTCATGACCACACACTGATGCTGAGGAATCGACAATTTGGGTCGAAGTTTTATAAAGCTATCAGTTATATATTTGAAAATGTCATCGCGCTGTTGAGTGGTACAGTCAGCGGTTATATAATTTGGAATGTTTTTTTTTTTTTCATGACCACACACTGATGCTGAGGAATCGACAATTTGTGTCGAAGTATTATAAAGCTATCAGTTATATATTTGAAAATGTCATCGCGCTGTTGAGTGGTACAGTCAGCGGTTATATAATTTGGAATGTTTTTTTTTTTCATGACCACACACTGATGCTGAGGAATCGACAATTTGTGTCGAAGTTTTATAAAGCTATCAGTTATATATTTGAAAAAGTCATCGCGCTGTTGAGTGGTACAGTCAGCGGTTATATAATTTGGAATGTTTTTTTTTTTTCCCTGACCACACACTGATGCTGAGGAATCGACAATTTGTGTCGAAATTTTATAAAGCTATCAGTTATATATTTGAAAAAGTCATCGCGCTGTTGAGTGGTACAGTCAGCGGTTATATAATTTGGAATGTTTTTTTTTTTCATGACCACACACTGATGCTGAGGAATCGACAATTTGTGTCGAAGTTTTATAAAGCTATCAGTTATATATTTGAAAAAGTCATCGCGCTGTTGAGTGGTACAGTCAGCGATTATATTATTTGGAATGTTTTTTTTTTTTCATGACCACACACTGATGCTGAGGAATCGACAATTTGTGTCGAAGTTTTATAAAGCTATCAGTTATATATTTGAAAAAGTCATCGCGCTGTTGAGTGGTACAGTCAGCGGTTATATAATTTGGAATGTTTTTTTTTTTTCATGACCACACACTGATGCTGAGGAATCGACAATTTGTGTCGAAGATTTATAAAGCTATCAGTTATTTATTTGAAAAAGTCATCGCGCTGTTGAGTGGTACAGTCAGCGGTTATATAATTTGGAATGTTTTTTTTTTTCATGACCACACACTGATGCTGAGGAATCGACAATTTGTGTCGAAGTTTTATAAAGCTATCAGTTATATATTTGAAAAAGTCATCGCGCTGTTGAGTGGTACAGTCAGCGGTTATATAATTTGGAATGTTTTTTTTTTTCATGACCACACACTGATGCTGAGGAATCGACAATTTGTGTCAAAGTTTTATAAAGCTATCAGTTATATATTTGAAAATGTCATCGCGCTGTTGAGTGGTACAGTCAGCGGTTATATAATTTGGAATGTTTTTTTTTTCCATGACCACACACTGATGCTGAGGAATCGACAATTTGTGTCGAAGTTTTATAAAGCTATCAGTTATATATTTGAAAAAGTCATCGCGCTGTTGAGTGGTACAGTCAGCGGTTATATAATTTGGAATGTTTTGTTTTTTTCATGACCACACACTGATGCTGAGGAATCGACAATTTGTGTCAAAGTTTTATAAAGCTATCAGTTATATATTTGAAAAAGTCATCGCGCTGTTGAGTGGTACAGTCAGCGGTTATATAATTTGGAATGTTTTTTTTTTTCATGACCACACACTGATGCTGAGGAATCGACAATTTGTGTCGAAGTTTTATAAAGCTATCAGTTATATATTTGAAAAAGTCATCGCGCTGTTGAGTGGTACAGTCAGCGGTTATATAATTTGGAATGTTTTTTTTTTTTCATGACCACACACTGATGCTGAGGAATCGACAATTTGTGTCGAAGATTTATAAAGCTATCAGTTATTTATTTGAAAAAGTCATCGCGCTGTTGAGTGGTACAGTCAGCGGTTATATAATTTGGAATGTTTTTTTTTTTCATGACCACACACTGATGCTGAGGAATCGACAATTTGTGTCGAAGTTTTATAAAGCTATCAGTTATATATTTGAAAAAGTCATCGCGCTGTTGAGTGGTACAGTCAGCGGTTATATAATTTGGAATGTTTTTTTTTTTTTCATGACCACACACTGATGCTGAGGAATCGACAATTTGTGTCGAAGTTTTATAAAGCTATCAGTTATATATTTTAAAAAGTCATCGCGCTGTTGAGTGGTACAGTCAGCGGTTATATAATTTGGAATGTTTTTTTTTTCATGACCACACACTGATGCTGAGGAATCGACAATTTGTGTCGAAGTTTTATAAATCTATCAGGTATATATTTGAAAAAGTCATCGCGCTGTTGAGTGGTACAGTCAGCGGTTATACAATTTCGAATCTTTTTTTTTTAATTCATGATCACATACTGATGCTGGTTTATAAAGGGATCTTTTGAATATTTGAAAAAGCATAGGCGCTGTTGAGTGGTACAGTCAGCGATAATATAATTTCGAAACTTTTTTTTTATTTCAGAAGCACAGACAGAAAATCATTTGGGAATCGACAATTTATGTCGCCGGTTTTAAAGGGATCTTTTAAATATTTGAAAAAGCATAGGCGCTGTTGAGTGGTACAGTCAGCGATAATATAATTTCGAATCTTTTTTTTTATTTCAGAAGCACAGACAGAAAATCATTTGGGAATCGACAATTTATGTCGCCGGTTTTAAAGGGATCTTTTAAATATTTGAAAAAGCATAGGCGCTGTTGAGTGGTACAGTCAGCGATAATATAATTTCGAAACTTTTTTTTTTTGTCAGAACTACAGACAGATGTTTTGAGAATCAACAATTTATGTAGACGGTTTATAAAGGGATCTTTTAAATATTTGAAAAAGCATAGGCGCTGTTGAGTGGTACAGTCAGCGGTAATATAATTTCGAATCTTTGTTTTTATTTCAGAAGCACAGACAGATGTTTTGGGAATCGACAATTTATGTCGCCGGTTTTAAAGGGATCTTTTAAATATTTGAAAAAGCATAGGCGCTGTTGAGTGGTACAGTCAGCGGTAATATAATTTCGAATCTTTTTTTTTACTTCAGAACCACAGACAGATGCTCGGGGAATCTCAAATTTTGCCGAATATTTATAAAATCATCTTTTAAATATTTGAAAAAAAAGGCGCTCTTGAGTGGTAAAGTCAGCGGTAATATAATTTGAGATCTTTTTTTTTTCACTTCAGAACCACAGACAGATGTAGGGAATATCGACAGATTGTGTCGAAGATTTCGAAAGGTTCTCTTAAAAAGTCCCCGTTGAGTGGTACAATCTCTTTAAATTTTTTTATGTTATAATGAAGGCCTGTATGAAAATGCTATATTTCACAGGATACGAGTTGACAATAAATAATAATAAATTAGATTATCTTATCATATCCAATGTCAAAACTCAAATGATTGTCTTCTTACTTGTTTCATATATATATATATATATATATATATATATATACACACACACACACATATATATATATATTCATATATATATATATATTATTTCAAAACCGTTAAACGTATTTTTAACTAGTCAACAGAGACTACTCTGTGACTTATTTATAGTTACTGATATTTATATATACCTGCATATATATACATTCTCACTCTTTTTATTGAGCATCCATATTTATATATACACACACACGTGGTAGAACTTTTTTTGTGAATATGGTACGCATAAATACATTCATTTATAAATACATAAATACAAGTATTTGTCATATATATATACCTGTACACATATATACATGTATATGTGCCCCGTCATATATACCCGTGCGCAGGCACACGCACACACACATACATACATACCCATATAATACATATACATATCAGTTTTTATTTTTTGAGTTGTGATGTTTTCCCTAATATTATGTGTCGCATTGTGATACCTGGTTCGTTTGCTTGCTTGTTTATATATATATATATATATATATATATATATATATATATATATATATATATATTAGATCCGTTGGGCTTTGCAGTTTTATAAATCTGTCGACTCTAAGATCAGGAAACAATTTCTCTACTCCCTCGCATATTGCCTTATGCTCTTATTGTCGTTGCGATGATCGATGGTGTACCTTATCGCCCTGGTTCTATTTGAGAATTACCAGATTACCACTCTCTCAGAACATTCCCTTTCGAGACAATGTTGCTCTTTTCTCATCAGACTGGCATTTCTCTCCAAAATCTATCTTAAAATCTTAAAACGTTTGCCAGTCTTCTATGCTTAGCTTAGTGTCTATCGCTTCCAAAACTAAACTGTGCTCCGAAAGGATCCCTTTCTGTCTTATATCAAGACTATATGGCTGATGCTAACCTCCAAGGAGAGAGATGCTAAATATATGGCTGATGCTAACCTCCAGGAGAGAGATACTTTGCGCCTTTCTGTGCTAATGTTCACGGCTGACAAGAAGTGAAAAGACGATATTGTAATCTTTGCTAAGTTAGCTGCCAAGAAATGTACTTCACTGTGTCGTACTAGAGAATCTTTCTCTCCAAAATCTATCTTAAAATCTTAAAAAATTTACTATTCTTCTATGCTTAGACACCCAGTAATCCCCTTCTATCTTAGTGGCTTTACTGCCTTGATTGTTTAGCCGTGTTGTGCTAGAATGTTTTTTCTCGCCTGAATCTATCCTACATGTATATAAGTATATCATTCGACCTTCCGTTAAATATGGACTGGTGTTTCTGATGCATATTTAAAGATGCTGGATAAAATCTAAAGAAATATTTTCCGTCTTTAAATAACCTACAATCAGCAATATTTATGTTCCTGGTGTGGCGTCTCGGCTTCAGTCTCTTTCCCGGTACTGTATAGTTTCCTCTCTGTGTCTATTCTATGAATAATTTCTTGGGAAATGTTCGGCTGATCTCTTCGCTAGGGTACCTAGACTTTATGAAATTAACCTCATTAATAGACTGGCAACAAGGTCTCATCAATATATAGAGTTGATTTCGCTAGATTCAACCGTAAGTTGTATGTTGATAGTTTCTTCTCTCGCACTTCTGCCTTGCGGAACTCTCTTAAGGATCCATGCTTTCCTGCCATCTTTGCAAATTTAAATGCAATGTCAATTGCTCTTTTACTATTCTCTTGATTACACTGTTTTCTACTCGTTCCTTAGTACAGATACTTTTTTCGAATTCTTCCACGCCCAGTAACCTCTTATGTCTTAGTTGCCTTATTACTTTGATTGTAGTAAAAGCTACTGAAAAAGGTGTTGTCTACTTTCTATATTCCTAACTCTGTTCTGTTTTGTGTTCTTGTTTGACTCAATAGGTAGCATCAAACGGGAAAAGAACAACAACAGATCAGAGGCAAGAATATAGAAAATAGACGGCTCAAAATGCGAATCATCTAGACAAAACAATTCTAGTAACACCGAACAGATGTCCGTCATGACAACAATCTGAACGCACTCGTGGTTCAACGTAATACATGTGACAATTGTTTTGACATAAAAAAATTCCATTCTGAGGAGAAAAGAAAACTGAGAAGGAAATGCAGAGAGACTGAGCGAATCTCGCCGTTCCCTACAGGAAAACCTGAAGTCCAGAACCATACGTTACATCAAAAATCATCGCAATGACAATAATAGCACAATACAACATACGAGATAGTAGAGAAAAACAAAGATCTGCTTAGAGTTGGCTGATTTAAAAACGTACAAACTCCAACTGATCTAATATATATATATATATATATATATATATATATATATATATATATATATATATATATATTATAATATATATACATATATATATTATAATATATATACATATATATATATAATATATATATATTTATATATATATATATATATATATATATATATATATATATATATATATATATAAACAAGCAAGAAAACAAAACAGGGATCACAATGCGACACATACTATTAGAGAAAAACTGGGATCTATTCTATGTATATACATTATATATATATGTATGTATGTATACGTACGCGTGTGCACGGCTATATATGCGGGAGACATACTCACGTATATTTTGTGTAGATATATATATGTAAGAAATATTTGTATCTATGATTATAAGTATACCAGTATACATATTTACAAAAAGGTATGCAAGTGTATACGTAAAACGATGACGAACTTTGAGTGACTGGTTTAAAATACAACTGACATCAAACGTCTTTAACACACACACACACACACACACACACACACACACACACACACACACACACACACACACACACACACACATAGATATAATATATATATATATATATATATAAAACAAACCGGATGACATAAGCACTTTTCCTTTTGTACATTATCTGTGATAAGTTAATTTAATCTATTTTTATTTATGGCCTCCACTTATCCTCGGAGATTACAACATATTTTTCCTCAGTCCGTGTCGTTATACATTCATCCACTGTTCCGAGAGTAGATCCGAACTTTTTGTAGGATAAAAGAATTAATAGATGCCCCATTTAGATTATAATATTTTGCTAAGCGTTCCTCACAGTTCCTCCATTTTGGTTCAGGAGAAATCGACGGTTTGAAACAGTCATGATTTCTCTTCGAAATGGTTAAAGTTGAAAAGTTGAAAAGTTTAACAAAGTTTAAATTAAGAAACAGGAATAATCAACGTCAAATTCAATTAACAAGAAGTAAGTAACAAATCAATTTTTGTTCAAAATATGGACAAGTCTATGTTCAAATCAGTTTCCCATAGACAAATTCAAGAAAAAACAGTGATAAAAAGTAACAGCAAATTCAATTAACAAGAACTCAATCAACAATTTGATTTAAATATGTACATGTCTTTTGGTCAAATTAGTTGACCATAGACAGAATGATGTTTTCACACAATCAAAAAAAAATATACAGCATCTTCCGGAATGGTAGATCGCTGTGATCTCCTTTTTATATATAATATAACAACATATAATAACACGCTGAATGGTATTATCTATAAGACCATTGCAACGCTTACCAATATATAGATGATGAACCACCTAAAACTCGTCTTGGTCATATTGGGCTTGGCTCGTATATATTTTTTTTTGTTGTCCATTTCATTTTTGCTTTTGTCACTTTCTTTTACTTCTTCATTAATTATGTCTTGTTTTTTTTCTTTTGGCTCAAGATAATCGGTCAAGGGATTAGTTGTTATATTTTGTCGTCTATCTGTTCTTACATCTTTGATTTTTCTTTCATAGAAATTTATTCTATCCTTCACCAACGATCTGTTTCCATCCTCAATAGTGATGATGCAAGTATCTTTACTGCTTTGAATTGAGTTTGCCATTTTATTTGCTCTCCAAGAACTTTTTGAGATGTTTTCTATGTAATTTAGGCAAAATTTAGAGGCAGACGTCCAGTTGGTTTGAAAGTCAGAATAAATGTGGCGTTTCGCTTTCTCGTTCGCGTTCTTAATTATGACGTCATAATAGGATGACGTTTCTTAATCCGACCACAAGTTTCAAATAAAATAACGTCTTGAAAAATCAATAAAATAGAACGAAAAAGAAAAAAAAATGTCTAAAAATATATAATATAATTTCTTTCAAGTAGGACCCCTTTGAATATAGGGTATATTAGTTTACGGCGGGTGAATTTTCATGAATGAAATCCTGTGTTCATTGAGTAAACTCTAATGAATGAATCGGTCGCGAATCAGAGTTGGTAGTTCAGGAGAGTCAATGAGGTGTAGCCTCATCCCCCTTTTTTGATACAACCTATATATATATATATATATATATATATATATATATATATATATATATATATATATATATATATTGATATACCCGATATATATGAAGACAGGGTATCGCACGTGCTAATACACGTTGTATGTTAAAAAAAATATATATATATATAATGATTTACCCTATATATATATATATATATATATATATATATATATATATATATATGTATATATATATATATATATATATATATATATATATATATATATATATGTATATATATATATATAATATATATATATATATATGTTTATGGGGTACATCAATACATATATATATATATATATATTTACTTACGTAAATAATTATATAGGCCACACTACAACATGTTTAATACGCAGTTTAACACTACATATTTCTGACAATAGCTCAATTAGATCTCATTTAAATATTCATGGAGACCTACCGGACACTATTCGGAACATACTTGTCGACAACACTAATATAATAGCATCATCCACTTGCAAAAAAAAAGGCTAAAAATAATGGAGCATTATTAATAAAAACAAACAAACCAACACTTAATAATATTAACTTTGAACAAGGACATTATATCTTGACCGTGTTTTGAAACAAAAAAATGAAAACCTTTTATAAAACATACATACAACAAACTATGTCTAATTTTAACAGGTAAAATATAATCTTTAAAAAGGGCTAAATGTATAGCCGAAAGCGCTCGGATAAAAAGAACATTCGGACAGTTTTTTTATAATTTATCATTGTCTGTCGTATTCAATGAAATGTGCATGAAAGCGTTGCGGCATAAATACACAAATATATATATATATATATATATATATATATATATATATATATATATATATATATATATGACTTCTAATGTTTACCCATTTCGAAAAAGCAAAAAAAAAAGTTACATCTTGCTTACGTCACAGCATCATTGGTTTTACGATTTTAGCTTTTATTACATGACGTCTCAGCATATTTTTGAAAAAAAATTTCAATGAGTTTAAGTAGGAAAACATCATTTATAAAATTTTATTAAACTCAATTTGATGTCTTAAGAAAATCGAAAGATCGAACCCTATTGCATTTATTTATCTTTCCGAAATGATAATTTTCCAAATTGCCCTAAAAAGTAGTTGTTTTGTACTTTAAATAAGAGAAAATTTTTATACATTGTTGAAGAAACTGAGACATTATTATTTTTATAAGATATTTTATTATGACAAAAAGAAAGAAAACATTTTATGATTAAATTTTGCTCCCGTCAAAATATATATATATATCGAATGTAGTGTATTTGTCTAGGAACAAAATTAATAAAACGATAAGAAAACCTATTCTTAGCCGTCGCTGTTCGTCCTTTGACAGTTTTTATCAATGATTTGCTTTAATATCACCTAAGAATAGTTTTCCTCTTTTTTTATCTCGCTCTCTATCTATCTATCTATCTATCTATCTATCTATATATATATATATATATATATATATATATATATATATATATATATATTTAAGGTATATAAAATATACTTTTACAAAATACTTTTGTCCATGTATTGCCTTGCTAATTCCCCTCATAGAACGAAATGCATCAGCTAAAAATAGTTGACCCCTTTTCTTATATATATATATATATATATATATATATATATATATATATATATATATGTGTGTGTGTGTGTGTGTGTGTTAGGGTGTGGAAAATATACGTTTACAAACTTACAGAAAAAGGAAATCGTTATTTTTTCTTTTATTATGAGTACAAAAAGTTCATCGTAGATAGAGTAGGTTTCATTTTGATAAGACCAAGGTATATATATTTATTAGGATGAAACAGTATTACAACGGACAGTGGTGCACTACGTCACAAATAAATATGGTGAAGATGCGACATATGAACAAAGCTTTAGATGTTTTTAACTGTCGACGTAGTTTACGCTTGATGCACTTCGATGATCTTTTTCACGTATCGATGGTGTTAGATCTCACTATATCAAGCACAAAAATTGTCCTTTCCTCACCATAATCTTCTCATTTAGTTCACGCCCTAGAACCCCCTGGGTCCCAGTGGCATTATCATCTTTCTTGGGGTAACTGTTAAAACAAAATAAATGCTGAAAACACGCCACACGAATTCTTGAAGGTGCGAGATGAACAAAGCTTTAGATGTTCTTAACTGTCGACGTCGTTTACGCCTGCTGCACTTCGATGATCTTTTTCCCGTATCGATGGCGTTTGGATCACACTATATCAAGCACAAAGATTGTCCTTTCTTCACCATAATCTTCTCATTTAGTTCACGCCCTAGAACCCCCTGGGTCCTAGTGGCATTATCATCTTTCTTGGGGGTAACTGTTAATACAAAATAAATGCTGAAAACACGCCACACGAATTCTTGAAGATGCGAAATGAACAAAGCTTTAGATGTTCTTAACTGTCGACGTCGTTTACGCTTGATGCACTTCGATGATCTTTTTCACGTATCGATGGTGTTAGGATCTCACTATATCAAGCACAAAATTGTCCTTTCCTCACCATAATCTTCTCATTTAGTTCACGCCCTAGAACGCCCAGGGTCCTAGTGGCATTATCATCTTTCTTGGGGGTAACTGTTAATACAAAATAAATGCTGAAAACACGCCACACGAATTATTGAAGATGCGACATGAACAAAGCTTTAGATGTTTTTAACTGTCGACGTCGTTTACGCCTGATGCACTTCGATGATCTTTTTCACGTATCGATGGTGTTAGGATATCACTATATCAAGCACAAAATTGTCCTTTCCTCACCATAATCTTCTCATTTAGTTCACGCCCTAGAACCCCCTGGGCCCCAGTGGCATTATCATCTTTCTTGGGGGTAACTGTTAAAACAAAATAAATGCTGAAAACACGCCACACGAATTCTTGAAGATACGACATATGAACAAAGCTTTAGATGTTCTTAACTGTCGACGTCGTTTACGCTTGATGCACTTCGATGATCTTTTTCACGTATCGATGGCGTTTGGATCTCACTATATCAAGCACAAAAATTGTCCTTTCCTCACCATAATCTTCTCATTTAGTTCACGCTCTAGAAACCCCTGGGTCCTAGTGGCGTTATCACCTTTCTTAGGAGAACGGATTATAAAAAAGTAATCTCTGTACCAAAACAAGATGCTCACATTTATTGTGGCACAGATCTTTTTTTCGTAGAGGCCCAGTAATAAATAAATTATGTGCAGGGTGAAAGGCAGATTCTAGAGTACAGTATATCGCTTTCTCTTCAATAAGTAACATTTCCAGAGTCCTTTCGTGTCAGAGACATAAGGTAGAAAATGTAACGATCTATCATCACCCAGAGGTGCTTCTAATTTCACCTCTCACGATGAACCGGTATTCGATCCGTGTGACTTGAAACCCCAAGAAGCACTCGTAAATACAATCCATCCCTAAAGATCATATTACAAATGGTCCTTTCTTTAACTCCTCTGGAAATCCTCGTGATTTACAAGCACCAGATCGGGCCAAAAATGGAGTATTCTTAATCATTTCACCCCATGAAAGGCAATAAATACACTTAGGCGCAAAGCGATTGAGGCCGGTGTAGAGTTCCACAAACTAGAAGATGAACGGGTATTTTATAAGTGAGCGGTGTGCCCTGAGCGCCCATTGAACAAAATCCAAACCCCAAGTAGAACTCGCACATACCATCTATCTCTAAAGATCCTGTTAAAAATGGTCGTTTCTATAACTCCTCCCGCTATCTCTAGATTTACAAGCGCCCGATCGTGCCAAAAAAGGAGTATTTTTTAATCATTTCACCCCAAGCAAGGCAATAAATCCACTAAGACGCAAAGAGTCTAAAAGAATATGCGAATATAAATCATTATTAAAGAAAGAGAAAAATAAAAAAAACGTTGAAATGACTAAAAATAATGGTTGGCATTGCATTTAAATTTTTGAAGATCAAAGTTGACTGGGACGCATAAAGCCGAAGGAGAGTTCCACAAACTAGAAGTGTGATAGAAAAAACTTTTAGCATAGAACTGACGGTTACATCTTGTTATCTCAACGGTAAAATGATAAGACCTTACCGCCAATCTAGTACTGCGCTCAAATTAACAATCTTTTATGAAAATCGGTTTCAATTATTAATGAATGTTTCCTTCCTAACCGTTTTTTGAAGTAGTGTGGTACTTTGATCCTTCCAGTATTTTTTCTTCGAGTTGAAGGTTGTATCCATTTTAGTTGTTACTACTCTTGAAAGTCCTCACGTGATGTTATTTTGTCTAGATTTAGGTTTGAAATTTTCTACACTCATGTCAAAAGGATTGACATTAAAGCCTACAGGCGTCATTCTCTCAAAGCCATTGATGCAAGAAAGCGGCTGTATACGGAAGACAGTTAAGATCATTCTGGATGGATTTGGCACCAGGCATACCATTTATATGAAAGTTTCGATAAGACGAAGCTCTTTAGGAACATGAATCGATTCCACTACGATAAATAACTGAACAGGCTATTTCAGTTTATCTCCGGATTTTTCTGACCCCCCATGGCGTTCTCTTACCTTGAGCCAGATCCGACCGAAAATGGGAACTGTTGCCATATTTGCGCGGGCGGCTGTCAGGTTACCTCACTTTCCAGTCTTGATAGAATTCAAAAGCGTTTCCAAGTCCTTGTTGATGAAGAATTATTTTTCACCCTCACCCATCTCCCTCACAGCGGCGGTGGGGGATGTGGTGAGTCTCCCACTGCCCTTTCGCTGCTAACATGGAAAATGCTCCGCCTACGTCGTTTTTTGTTTCCGACAGTTCTAAACTTGATGATCACGTCAATCCCATTTTCTGATTTAGCCTTGTGCCGCAATTATTGCAATAATAAATATTAAGAATAAATAATAAAAGTAAGATCTACTTCCTGATATATCGAAAGAATGCTTTTCCAAAAGTACATCGTAGAACGAATTATGCGGAGAAGCGTCCTGTCAACAAATGCGGGTACCTGGCAGAATGGATCCTGTGCTGCAATACATGATATTCGTAATGAAGCCAGAGCGATATCATTGATAACCTCTAAGAGTTTAGTAGCTAACTATAGGGGAGAGCTAATTGTGCCTCCGACACTAAACTAAAGTGACCCCTGGTGCGGCTTTCAAGACAACTATTATTATTCAACCCCACTGTATATGTTACATGTAAGGACTGAATGGGTCGTGAATCGGATTGGCTAGGTAAGGGATAGTTTAAGATGACGACGCCCACCCCATTTCCTCATTTAGCCTTGTGCCGCAATTATTGCAATTTTGCAATAATAAATATTAAGAATAAATAATAAAAGTAAGATCTACTTCCTGATATATCTGAAGAATGTTTTTCCAAATGTACATCATAGAACGAATTATGCGGAGAAGCGTCTTGTCAAGAGATCAGTGTACCTGGCAGAATGGATCTGATGCTGTAAAACATGAAATTCGTAATGAAGCCAGAGGGACGTCACTGTTAACATTCACCGTTTCATTTTATGAATCAATTTCAAGAGTTTATTAGCTTGCTATGTGGGGGTGGGTTAATTATGCCTCCGAAAAAAAAAAAACTAAAGGAACTTTTGATACGCCTTCCAAATCTTCAATTTGGGCCGAAATTTCAATTCAGGCCGAAAATTGAGTTCTGTAAATCACAAACATTTTCCATAATTTTTTTATGAGTGAACGTCTATTTAAATTATAACCGTGACAAATTCGGTATTCATTGATGTAACAAATAGATTTATTATGGTTTGAGGTTTAAAAAGAAATTTTCTGAAAACAGTTTCACTGTAAATTAGATTTCTCGGGCCTATAAACTGATAGGGCTTTATCTAGGATAGATACCAGCTTCCTTCCCAGCGTTTTGTTTCAGGGAAGGGTGGAAAGTCAGCACATTGATTCTATCGTTATGTTCATTTTTAGTTTGATCAGATGTGTCTTCACTCTTCTCTGTCATAACATCGTAAATATTCCAACATCCATTTCAAATGTTTAATTATTTTTATATGAACCATGTTACATATATATATATCCGTAAATCTATTATTACCGCTACGAAAATGGCGTATTTTGATACACGTTCGAACTGAATAGAGAAGGGATAGATTCTTGAGGTGATTGTTTCAATTGTTGGAATGAATGGAACATGAATCGAACTAGCTAGCTGTACGATAGTTAGTACTCATCAAATGTCCCCCTCTTGTCTTTGTGCGACACAAGCACATGTATTTCTTCTCACACTACTTGTTACAAGACAGGGTGTCTCAGTTTCGGTCACATTTCCACCGCAATGTTGGAACTTCCCTGTAACTTTTTGTATAAAAACAATTCATGGTAATTCTTCAGATGACCTTTTCGACAGCTTAACTAAAATTTATGCATTTAAGGACACTACTAGATGATTTAAAATCTCTAATCATTTTTCAGTTGAAATGGTTCGATGCAACCGTAAGTTCTATGCTAACAGTTTCTTCTGTCACAATTTTCAATTTAAGAATTCTATTATTACCCCTATGAAAATGCCGTATTTTGATAGGGGTAATAGATTCTTGTGGTGATTGTTTCATTTGTTTTGTATAAAAACAATTCATTTTATGAATCTATTTCGAGAGTTTACTAGCTTGCTATGGGGGTGGGGGGGATAATTGTACCTCAAAAAAAAAACTAAAGGAACTTTTGATGCGCCTTCCAAAACAACTATGAGTATTTTGAAGAAATAACTTTAAATTCTTCCCTTCACTCGATGCTTCTTAAAAACATCACTTGAACTTTTATTTGGGCTATAAGTCCAATTTCGGAAAAAATCCGATTTGGGCTGAATGTCTGATTGGCTCCAAATCTTCAATTTGGGCCGAAATTTCAATTCGGGCCGAAAATTTGGGTTCTTTATATTGCAAACTTTTTCCACAATTTTTATGAGTGAACGTCTATTTAAATTGTGTCCGTGACAAAGTCGGTATTCATTGATGTAACAAATAGATTTATGGTTTGAGGTTTAAAAAGTAATTATCTTAAAAAAATTTCCCTGTAAATCAGATTTCAGGGGCCTACAAACTCTTATAGCTTTTTGTTACATATATATCCGTAAATCTTTTTTTTTTCCACAATTTACATTATTCGGACTATTGCCCTCAATTTTGAAAAATATGCGTCCTCCTATACGGAACCGTCATATAGCCTGATTAAGCCACATTTTACCGATTAAGCCACAGAGGAGCGTTTTGATTAGCAAGGTCGATTTTACTGTTTTTAAACTGCAATACTCCATGATTTTCTCTCGTACATTCATATCTACTCGATGCGTATCCAAATGAAATTTCTCGGATATTCAGGCCGGTAAATGTTGTGAATACAGTTTATTATAAACATAGTATTTACTTAAATATTTGTATCTATAAAAACAGAATGTATAAACATAAAAAAATGTCTTAAAATAATTGTCGGACTTTGTCCATTTCATAATGTGTGACGTCATTTGCTTACATTTGATACGCCATGAGCAGATATGAATGTGAGAGATTCATGGAAGATTAAAGTTTAAAGACAGTAAAATCGACCTGGGCAACCGAACGATCCTCTGTGGGCGAGTGGTAAGGCGCATCAGGCAATATAACGGTTCCGTATAGGATACAGGTTCGAATCCTGTCGAAGGACGAATATCTTCAGTTGAAATGGTTCGATGCAACCGTAAGTTCTACGCTAACAGTTTCTTCTGTCACAATTTTCAATTTAAGAAAACACTTCCGGTTTCATGTCTCCCCGGTCACGTTCGATAATCAGCAATTTAAATGCAATGTCAATCGTTATAAACTGTATTATTTTATTCTTTTTCTTTTCTACTTATCATTAATAGTGGGTTTTTTTACTTCTCATATTTTCTTACACGCCTTAAGGCCTCGCGTCTTAGTGGCTTTATTGCCTTGTTTGCTTGATGAAAATAAACTACAGGGAAAAATGCATTAAATATCTTACAAAATTAAAATTACCTATCGGCATTTCCATTTATAGCATTAACTATCTTGTCTCTAGCCATAAAGAGGCACGGTGGAGTAATGGTTTGGGGAACCGAAGAGCCGGGTTCAAATTCCAGTCGAATCCATTACATGAATCCTCTTCTTCTGCCCCAGCTATGGGCAAATAGCAGGACAGACTGGGTCCTTCAGTCCCAACTGGCCAACCGCAGAAAGAAATGCCAACCTCGTCAGTCATGTCATGTATAGAAAGATACATGATCGCCTAAGCGTGTATCACGCATGGCACATGTTTGAGTCATGAGAAATATTACTTGCAAAATTATCAATTAATTACTGAAACGTTCGGCTAACATTTCACTGGAATTATTTGTCATTTTACAGTTTATCAACCTTTTGCTGGTTATTTAAAGCCAGAAAATATTTTTAGATCTTAAAAAACGTTCTGGAGATATTAATGATTTATGATTCAATTCCAACTATTTAACCCATAGCTGGTAAATGTGTATTTATAGCATATATGCACATACATGAATATAATGAACCCGACGGGAATTAGAAATCAGGTTTCTAAGTATTATATATGACATCAGCAGCACATTCAAGCGCATACAACACATGTCACACACAAGCTGTCACCCGTCTTGTTGTTGACTATGCGCGACCTTCATCGCAGGGGAGATGTGTTTAAACGTGCTATAGCCGTAAGACAAGATTCGAGTAAGAAAAGAATTCCAGCAGGTATAGATAGAATTCGAAATGTCCCAATCAGAGGTGTGTATTTCGTAAGAAAAGTAATTACATGCTGTATCGTTGTAGGCGTCTCTGAGGCTGAAATACAATTTTTTACTATATATAATCTAAGGTAGGATTCGCAAGGAATGTTTAATTTTTTAAGCCCATGGCCTTTTTCATTAATCGGCGGCTCAGGAAATGCTATTAATGAAAAAAGAATATTATTACATAACAAGGAGGTGATGTTTAATATTTTATTAAACAATTAAAAAAAAAGCGAAAATTACATTATTTTTATTTTTTACAGACAGGTGTTGAGACAGTCTCGAAAACTTGTGTCGAAGATTTATAAATGGATCCTTTAAATATTTGAAAAAGAAAAGGCGCTGTTGAGTGGTACAGTCAGCGGTAATATATTCAGAAATCTTCTTTTTTTCTTCAGAAGCACAAACAGATCTTCAGGGATCGAAGATTTTGTGGAATATTTATAATGGGATTGTTTAAATATTTCAAAAAGCAAAGGCGCTGTTGAGTGGTACAGTCAGCGGTTATATAATTTGGAATGTTTTTTTTTTTTCATGACCACACACTGATGCTGAGGAATCGACAATTTGTGTCGAAGTTTTATAAAGCTATCAGTTATATATTTGAAAAAGTCATCGCGCTGTTGAGTGGTACAGTCAGCGGTTATATAATTTGGAATGGTTTTTTTTTTCATGACCACACACTGATGCTGAGGAATCGACAATTTGTGTCGAAGTTTTATAAAGCTATCAGTTATATATTTGAAAAAGTCACCGCGCTGTTGAGTGGTACAGTCAGCGCTTATATAATTTGGAATGTTTTTTTTTTTCATGACCACACACTGATGCTGAGGAATCGACAATTTGTGTCGAAGTTTTATAAAGCTATCAGTTATATATTTGAAAAAGTCATCGCGCTGTTGAGTGGTACAATCAGCGGTTATATAATTTGGAATGTTTTTGTTTTTTCATGACCACACACTGATGCTGAGGAATCGACAATTTGTGTCGAAGTTTTATAAAGCTATCAGTTATATATTTGAAAAAGTCATCGCGCTGTTGAGTGGTACAGTCAGCGGTTATATAATTTGGAATGGTTTTTTTTTTTTTCATGACCACACACTGATGCTGAGGAATCGACAATTTGTGTCGAAGTTTTATAAAGCTATCAGTTATATATTTGAAAAAGTCATCGCGTTGTTGAGTGGTACAGTCAGCGGTTATATAATTTGGAATGGTTTTTTTTTTTTCATGAACACACACTGATGCTGAGGAATCGACAATTTGTGTCGAAGTTTTATAAAGCTATCAGTTATATATTTGAAAAAGTCATCGCGCTGTTGAGTGGTACAGTCAGCGGTTATATAATTTGGAATGGTTTTTTTTTTTTTTCATGACCACACACTGATGCTGAGGAATCGACAATTTGTGTCGAAGTTTTATAAAGCTATCAGTTATATATTTGAAAAAGTCATCGCGCTGTTGAGTGGTACAGTCAGCGGTTATATAATTTGGAATGGTTTTTTTTTTTTTTCATGACCACACACTGATGCTGAGGAATCGACAATTTGTGTCGAAGTTTTATAAAGCTATCAGTTATATATTTGAAAAAGTCATCGCGCTGTTGAGTGGTAGAGTCAGCGGTTATATAATTTGGAATGGTTTTTTTTTTTTTTCATGACCACACACTGATGCTGAGGAATCGACAATTTGTGTCGAAGTTTTATAAAGCTATCAGTTATATATTTGAAAAAGTCATCGCGCTGTTGAGTGGTACAGTCAGCGGTTATATAATTTGGAATGTTTTTTTGTTTTTTTTCATGACCACACACTGATGCTGAGGAATCGACAATTTGTGTCGAAGTTTTATAAAGCTATCAGTTATATATTTGAAAAAGTCATCGCACTGTTGAGTGGTACAGTCAGCGGTTATATAATTTGGAATGGTTTTTTTTTTTTTCATGAACACACACTGATGCTGAGGAATCGACAATTTGTGTCGAAGTTTTATAAAGCTATCAGTTATATATTTGAAAAAGTCATCGCGCTGTTGAGTGGTACAGTCAGCGGTTATATAATTTGGAATGGTTTTTTTTTTTCATGACCACACACTGATGCTGAGGAATCGACAATATGTGTCGAAGTTTTATAAAGCTATCAGTTATTTATTTGAAAAAGTCATCGCGCTGTTGAGTGGTACAGTCAGCGGTTATATAATTTGGAATGTTTTTTTTTTTTTTCATGACCACACACTGATGCTGAGGAATCGACAATTTGTGTCGAACTTTTATAAAGCTATCAGTTATTTATTTGAAAAAGTCATCGCGCTGTTGAGTGGTACAGTCAGCGGTTATATAATTTGGAATGTTTTTTTTTTTTTCATGACCACACACTGATGCTGAGGAATCGACAATTTGTGTCGAACTTTCATAAAGCTATCAGTTATTTATTTGAAAAAGTCATCGCGCTGTTGAGTGGTACAGTCAGCGGTTATATAATTTGGAATGGTTTTATTTTTTTTCAAGACCACACACTGATGCTGAGGAATCGACAATTTGTGTCGAACTTTTATAAAGCTATCAGTTATTTATTTGAAAAAGTCATCGCGCTGTTGAGTGGTACAGTCAGCGGTTATATAATTTGGAATGGTTTTTTTTTTTCATGACCACACACTGATGCTGAGGAATCGACAATTTGTGTCGAAGTTTTATAAAGCTATCAGTTATATATTTGAAAAAGTCATCGCGCTGTTGAGTGGTACAGTCAGCGGTTATATAATTTGGAATGTTTTGTTTTTTTCATGACCACACACTGATGCTGAGGAATCGACAATTTGTGTCGAAGTTTTATAAAGCTATCAGTTATATATTTGAAAAAGTCATCGCGCTGTTGAGTGGTACAGTCAGCGGTTATATAATTTGGAATGGTTTTTTTTTTTTTCATGACCACACACTGATGCTGAGGAATCGACAATTTGTGTCGAAGTTTTATAACGCTATCAGTTATATATTTGAAAAAGTCATCGCGCTGTTGAGTGGTTCAGTCAGCGGTTATATAATTTGGAATGTTTTTTTTTTTTTTCATGACCACACACTGATGCTGAGGAATCGACAATTTGTGTCGAAGTTTTATAAAGCTATCAGTTATATATTTGAAAAAGTCATCGCGTTGTTGAGTGGTACAGTCAGCGGTTATATAATTTGGAATGGTTTTTTTTTTTTTCATGAACACACACTGATGCTGAGGAATCGACAATTTGTGTCGAAGTTTTATAAAGCTATCAGTTATATATTTGAAAAAGTCATCGCGCTGTTGAGTGGTACAGTCAGCGGTTATATAATTTGGAATGGTTTTTTTTTTTTTTCATGACCACACACTGATGCTGAGGAATCGACAATTTGTGTCGAAGTTTTATAAAGCTATCAGTTATATATTTGAAAAAGTCATCGCGTTGTTGAGTGGTACAGTCAGCGGTTATATAATTTGGAATGGTTTTTTTTTTTTTTCATGACCACACACTGATGCTGAGGAATCGACAATTTGTGTCGAAGTTTTATAAAGCTATCAGTTATATATTTGAAAAAGTCATCGCGCTGTTGAGTGGTAGAGTCAGCGGTTATATAATTTGGAATGGTTTTTTTTTTTTTTCATGACCACACACTGATACTGAGGAATCGACAATTTGTGTCGAAGTTTTATAAAGCTATCAGTTATATATTTGAAAAAGTCATCGCGCTGTTGAGTGGTACAGTCAGCGGTTATATAATTTGGAATGTTTTTTTGTTTTTTTTCATGACCACACACTGATGCTGAGGAATCGACAATTTGTGTCGAAGTTTTATAAAGCTATCAGTTATATATTTGAAAAAGTCATCGCACTGTTGAGTGGTACAGTCAGCGGTTATATAATTTGGAATGGTTTTTTTTTTTTTCATGAACACACACTGATGCTGAGGAATCGACAATTTGTGTCGAAGTTTTATAAAGCTATCAGTTATATATTTGAAAAAGTCATCGCGCTGTTGAGTGGTACAGTCAGCGGTTATATAATTTGGAATGGTTTTTTTTTTTCATGACCACACACTGATGCTGAGGAATCGACAATATGTGTCGAAGTTTTATAAAGCTATCAGTTATTTATTTGAAAAAGTCATCGCGCTGTTGAGTGGTACAGTCAGCGGTTATATAATTTGGAATGTTTTTTTTTTTTTTCATGACCACACACTGATGCTGAGGAATCGACAATTTGTGTCGAACTTTTATAAAGCTATCAGTTATTTATTTGAAAAAGTCATCGCGCTGTTGAGTGGTACAGTCAGCGGTTATATAATTTGGAATGTTTTTTTTTTTTTCATGACCACACACTGATGCTGAGGAATCGACAATTTGTGTCGAACTTTCATAAAGCTATCAGTTATTTATTTGAAAAAGTCATCGCGCTGTTGAGTGGTACAGTCAGCGGTTATATAATTTGGAATGGTTTTTTTTTTTTTCAAGACCACACACTGATGCTGAGGAATCGACAATTTGTGTCGAACTTTTATAAAGCTATCAGTTATTTATTTGAAAAAGTCATCGCGCTGTTGAGTGGTACAGTCAGCGGTTATATAATTTGGAATGGTTTTTTTTTTTCATGACCACACACTGATGCTGAGGAATCGACAATTTGTGTCGAAGTTTTATAAAGCTATCAGTTATATATTTGAAAAAGTCATCGCGCTGTTGAGTGGTACAGTCAGCGGTTATATAATTTGGAATGTTTTGTTTTTTTCATGACCACACACTGATGCTGAGGAATCGACAATTTGTGTCGAAGTTTTATAAAGCTATCAGTTATATATTTGAAAAAGTCATCGTGCTGTTGAGTGGTACAGTCAGCGGTTATATAATTTGGAATGTTTTTTTTTTTCATGACCACACACTGATGCTGAGGAATCGACAATTTGTGTCGAAGTTTTATAAAGCTATCAGTTATATATTTGAAAAAGTCATCGCGCTGTTGAGTGGTACAGTCAGCGGTTATATAATTTGGAATTTTTTTTTTTCATGACCACACACTGATGCTGAGGAATCGACAATTTGTGTCGAAGTTTTATAAAGCTATCAGTTATATATTTGAAAAAGTCATCGCGCTGTTGAGTGGTACAGTCGGCGGTTATATAATTTGGAATGTTTTTTTTTTCATGACCACACACTGATGCTGAGGAATCGATAATTTGTGTCGAAGTTTTATAAAGCTATCAGTTATTTATTTGAAAAAGTCATCGCGCTGTTGAGTGGTACAGTCAGCGGTTATATAATTTGGAATGTTTTTTTTTTCATGACCACACACTGATGCTGAGGAATCGACAATTTGTGTCGAAGTTTTATAAAGCTATCAGTTATATATTTGAAAAAGACATCGCGCTGTTGAGTGGTACAGTCAGCGGTTATATAATTTGGAATGGTTTTTTTTTTTTTCATGAACACACACTGATGCTGAGGAATCGACAATTTGTGTCGAAGTTTTATAAACTATCAGTTATATATTTGAAAAAGTCATCGCGCTGTTGAGTGGTACAGTCAGCGGTTATATAATTTGGAATGGTTTTTTTTTTTCATGACCACACACTGATGCTGAGGAATCGACAATTTGTGTCGAAGTTTTATAAAGCTATCAGTTATATATTTGAAAAAGTCATCGCGCTGTTGAGTGGTACAGTCAGCGGTTATATAATTTGGAATGTTTTTTTTTTCATGACCACACACTGATGCTGAGGAATCGACAATTTGTGTCGAAGTTTTATAAAGCTATCAGTTATATATTTGAAAAAGTCATCGCGCTGTTGAGTGGTACAGTCAGCGGTTATATAATTTGGAATGTTTTATTTTTTTTTTCATGACCACACACTGATGCTGAGGAATCGACAATTTGTGTCGAACTTTTATAAAGCTATCAGTTATATATTTGAAAAAGTCATCGAGCTGTTGAGTGGTACAGTCAGCGGTTATATAATTTGGAATGTTTTTTTTTTCATGACCACACACTGATGCTGAGGAATCGACAATTTGTGTCGAAGTTTTATAAAGCTATCAGTTATATATTTGAAAAAGTCATCGCGCTGTTGAGTGGTACAGTCAGCGGTTATATAATTTGGAATGTTTTTTTTTTCATGACCACACACTGATGCTGAGGAATCGACAATTTGTGTCGAAGTTTTATAAAGCTATCAGTTATATATTTGAAAAAGTCATCGCGCTGTTGAGTGGTACAGTCAGCGGTTATATAATTTGGAATGTTTTTTTTTTTTCATGACCACACACTGATGCTGAGGAATCGACAATTTGTGTCGAAGTTTTATAAAGCTATCAGTTATATATTTGAAAAAGTCATCGCGCTGTTGAGTGGTACAGTCAGCGGTTATATAATTTGGAATGTTTTTTTTTTTTCATGACCACACACTGATGCTGAGGAATCGACAATTTGTGTCGAAGTTTTATAAAGCTATCAGTTATTTATTTGAAAAAGTCATCGCGCTGTTGAGTGGTACAGTCAGCGGTTATATAATTTGGAATGTTTTTTTTTTTCATGACCACACACTGATGCTGAGGAATCGACAATTTGTGTCGAAGTTTTATAAAGCTATCAGTTATATATTTGAAAAAGTCATCGCGCTGTTGAGTGGTACAGTCAGCGGTTATATAATTTGGAATGTTTTTTTTTTCATGACCACACACTGATGCTGAGGAATCGACAATTTGTGTCGAAGTTTTATAAAGCTATCAGTTATATATTTGAAAAAGTCATCGCGCTGTTGAGTGGTACAGTCAGCGGTTATATAATTTGGAATGGTTTTTTTTTTTTCATGACCACACACTGATGCTGAGGAATCGACAATTTGTGTCGAAGTTTTATAAAGCTATCAGTTATATATTTGAAAAAGTCATCGCGCTGTTGAGTGCTACAGTCAGCGGTTATATAATTTGGAATGTTTTTTTTTTTTTTTCATGACCACACACTGATGCTGAGGAATCGACAATTTGTGTCGAACTTTTATAATGCTATCAGTTATATATTTGAAAAAGTCATCGCGCTGTTGAGTGGTACAGTCAGCGGTTATATAATTTGGAATGTTTTTTTTTTTCATGACCACACACTGATGCTGAGGAATCGACAATTTGTGTAGAAGTTTTATAAAGCTATCAGTTATATATTTGAAAAAGTCATCGCGCTGTTGAGTGGTACAGTCAGCGGTTATATAATTTGGAATGTTTTTTTTTTCATGACCACACACTGATGCTGAGGAATCGACAATTTGTGTCGAAGTTTTATAAAGCTATCAGTTATATATTTGAAAAAGTCATCGCGCTGTTGAGTGGTACAGTCAGCGGTTATATAATTTGGAATGTTTTTTTTTTTTCATGACCACACACTGATGCTGAGGAATCGACAATTTGTGTCGAAGTTTTATAAAGCTATCAGTTATATATTTGAAAAAAGTCATCGCGCTGTTGAGTGGTACAGTCAGCGGTTATATAATTTGGAATGTTTTTTTTTTTTCATGACCACACACTGATGCTGAGGAATCGACAATTTGTGTCGAAGTTTTATAAAGCTATCAGTTATTTATTTGAAAAAGTCATCGCGCTGTTGAGTGGTACAGTCAGCGGTTATATAATTTGGAATGTTTTTTTTTTTTCATGACCACACACTGATGCTGAGGAATCGACAATTTGTGTCGAAGTTTTATAAAGCTATCAGTTATATATTTGAAAAAGTCATCGCGCTGTTGAGTGGTACAGTCAGCGGTTATATAATTTGGAATGTTTTTTTTTTTTCATGACCACACACTGATGCTGAGGAATCGACAATTTGTGTCGAAGTTTTATAAAGCTATCAGTTATATATTTGAAAAAGTCATCGCGCTGTTGAGTGGTACAGTCAGCGGTTATATGATTTGGAATGTTTTTTTTTTTTCATGACCACACACTGATGCTGAGGAATCGACAATTTGTGTCGAAGTTTTATAAAGCTATCAGTTATATATTTGAAAAAGTCATCGCGCTGTTGAGTGGTACAGTCAGCGGTTATATAATTTGGAATGTTTTTTTTTTTTTTTCATGACCACACACTGATGCTGAGGAATCGACAATTTGTGTCGAACTTTTATAAAGCTATAAGTTATTTATTTGAAAAAGTCATCGCGCTGTTGAGTGGTACAGTCAGCGGTTATATAATTTGGAATGGTTTTTTTTTTTCATGACCACACACTGATGCTGAGGAATCGACAATTTGTGTAGAAGTTTTATAAAGCTATCAGTTATATATTTGAAAAAGTCATTGCGCTGTTGAGTGGTACAGTCAGCGGTTATATAATTTGGAATGTTTTTTTTTTTCATGACCACACACTGATGCTGAGGAATCGACAATTTGTGTCGAAGTTTTATAAAGCTATCAGTTATATATTTGAAAAAGTCATCGCGCTGTTGAGTGGTACAGTCAGCGGTTATATAATTTGGAATTTTTTTTTTTCATGACCACACACTGATGCTGAGGAATCGACAATTTGTGTCGAAGTTTTATAAAGCTATCAGTTATATATTTGAAAAAGTCATCGCGCTGTTGAGTGGTACAGTCAGCGGTTATATAATTTGGAATGTTTTTTTTTTTCATGACCACACACTGATGCTGAGGAATCGACAATTTGTGTCGAAGTTTTATAAAGCTATCAGTTATATATTTGAAAAAAGTCATCGCGCTGTTGAGTGGTACAGTCAGCGGTTATATAATTTGGAATGTTTTTTTTTTTTCATGACCACACACTGATGCTGAGGAATCGACAATTTGTGTCGAAGTTTTATAAAGCTATCAGTTATTTATTTGAAAAAGTCATCGCGCTGTTGAGTGGTACAGTCAGCGGTTATATAATTTGGAATGTTTTTTTTTTTTCATGACCACACACTGATGCTGAGGAATCGACAATTTGTGTCGAAGTTTTATAAAGCTATCAGTTATATATTTGAAAAAGTCATCGCGCTGTTGAGTGGTACAGTCAGCGGTTATATAATTTGGAATGTTTTTTTTTTTTCATGACCACACACTGATGCTGAGGAATCGACAATTTGTGTCGAAGTTTTATAAAGCTATCAGTTATATATTTGAAAAAGTCATCGCGCTGTTGAGTGGTACAGTCAGCGGTTATATGATTTGGAATGTTTTTTTTTTTTCATGACCACACACTGATGCTGAGGAATCGACAATTTGTGTCGAAGTTTTATAAAGCTATCAGTTATATATTTGAAAAAGTCATCGCGCTGTTGAGTGGTACAGTCAGCGGTTATATAATTTGGAATGTTTTTTTTTTTTTTCATGACCACACACTGATGCTGAGGAATCGACAATTTGTGTCGAACTTTTATAAAGCTATAAGTTATTTATTTGAAAAAGTCATCGCGCTGTTGAGTGGTACAGTCAGCGGTTATATAATTTGGAATGGTTTTTTTTTTTCATGACCACACACTGATGCTGAGGAATCGACAATTTGTGTAGAAGTTTTATAAAGCTATCAGTTATATATTTGAAAAAGTCATCGCGCTGTTGAGTGGTACAGTCAGCGGTTATATAATTTGGAATGTTTTTTTTTTTCATGACCACACACTGATGCTGAGGAATCGACAATTTGTGTCGAAGTTTTATAAAGCTATCAGTTATATATTTGAAAAAGTCATCGCGCTGTTGAGTGGTACAGTCAGCGGTTATATAATTTGGAATTTTTTTTTTTCATGACCACACACTGATGCTGAGGAATCGACAATTTGTGTCGAAGTTTTATAAAGCTATCAGTTATATATTTGAAAAAGTCATCGCGCTGTTGAGTGGTACAGTCAGCGGTTATATAATTTGGAATGGTTTTTTTTTTTTCATGACCACACACTGATGCTGAGGAATCGACAATTTGTGTCGAAGTTTTATAAAGCTATCAGTTATATATTTGAAAAAGTCATCGCGCTGTTGAGTGCTACAGTCAGCGGTTATATAATTTGGAATGTTTTTTTTTTTTCATGACCACACACTGATGCTGAGGAATCGACAATTTGTGTCGAAGTTTTATAAAGCTATCAGTTATTTATTTGAAAAAGTCATCGCGCTGTTGAGTGGTACAGTCAGCGGTTATATAATTTGGAATGTTTTTTTTTTTTTTCATGACCACACACTGATGCTGAGGAATCGACAATTTGTGTCGAACTTTTATAATGCTATCAGTTATATATTTGAAAAAGTCATCGCGCTGTTGAGTGGTACAGTCAGCGGTTATATAATTTGGAATGTTTTTTTTTTTCATGACCACACACTGATGCTGAGGAATCGACAATTTGTGTAGAAGTTTTATAAAGCTATCAGTTATATATTTGAAAAAGTCATCGCGCTGTTGAGTGGTACAGTCAGCGGTTATATAATTTGGAATGTTTTTTTTTTCATGACCACACACTGATGCTGAGGAATCGACAATTTGTGTCGAAGTTTTATAAAGCTATCAGTTATATATTTGAAAAAGTCATCGCGCTGTTGAGTGGTACAGTCAGCGGTTATATAATTTGGAATGTTTTTTTTTTTTCATGACCACACACTGATGCTGAGGAATCGACAATTTGTGTCGAAGTTTTATAAAGCTATCAGTTATATATTTGAAAAAAGTCATCGCGCTGTTGAGTGGTACAGTCAGCGGTTATATAATTTGGAATGTTTTTTTTTTTTCATGACCACACACTGATGCTGAGGAATCGACAATTTGTGTCGAAGTTTTATAAAGCTATCAGTTATTTATTTGAAAAAGTCATCGCGCTGTTGAGTGGTACAGTCAGCGGTTATATAATTTGGAATGTTTTTTTTTTTTCATGACCACACACTGATGCTGAGGAATCGACAATTTGTGTCGAAGTTTTATAAAGCTATCAGTTATATATTTGAAAAAGTCATCGCGCTGTTGAGTGGTACAGTCAGCGGTTATATAATTTGGAATGTTTTTTTTTTTTCATGACCACACACTGATGCTGAGGAATCGACAATTTGTGTCGAAGTTTTATAAAGCTATCAGTTATATATTTGAAAAAGTCATCGCGCTGTTGAGTGGTACAGTCAGCGGTTATATGATTTGGAATGTTTTTTTTTTTTCATGACCACACACTGATGCTGAGGAATCGACAATTTGTGTCGAAGTTTTATAAAGCTATCAGTTATATATTTGAAAAAGTCATCGCGCTGTTGAGTGGTACAGTCAGCGGTTATATAATTTGGAATGTTTTTTTTTTTTTTCATGACCACACACTGATGCTGAGGAATCGACAATTTGTGTCGAACTTTTATAAAGCTATAAGTTATTTATTTGAAAAAGTCATCGCGCTGTTGAGTGGTACAGTCAGCGGTTATATAATTTGGAATGGTTTTTTTTTTTCATGACCACACACTGATGCTGAGGAATCGACAATTTGTGTAGAAGTTTTATAAAGCTATCAGTTATATATTTGAAAAAGTCATCGCGCTGTTGAGTGGTACAGTCAGCGGTTATATAATTTGGAATGTTTTTTTTTTTCATGACCACACACTGATGCTGAGGAATCGACAATTTGTGTCGAAGTTTTATAAAGCTATCAGTTATATATTTGAAAAAGTCATCGCGCTGTTGAGTGGTACAGTCAGCGGTTATATAATTTGGAATTTTTTTTTTTCATGACCACACACTGATGCTGAGGAATCGACAATTTGTGTCGAAGTTTTATAAAGCTATCAGTTATATATTTGAAAAAGTCATCGCGCTGTTGAGTGGTACAGTCAGCGGTTATATAATTTGGAATGTTTTTTTTTTTTCATGACCACACACTGATGCTGAGGAATCGACAATTTGTGTCGAAGTTTTATAAAGCTATCAGTTATATATTTGAAAAAGTCATCGCGCTGTTGAGTGGTACAGTCAGCGGTTATATAATTTGGAATTTTTTTTTTTCATGACCACACACTGATGCTGAGGAATCGACAATTTGTGTCGAAGTTTTATAAAGCTATCAGTTATATATTTGAAAAAGTCATCGCGCTGTTGAGTGGTACAGTCAGCGGTTATATAATTTGGAATGTTTTTTTTTTTTCATGACCACACACTGATGCTGAGGAATCGACAATTTGTGTCGAAGTTTTATAAAGCTATCAGTTATATATTTGAAAAAGTCATCGCGCTGTTGAGTGGTACAGTCAGCGGTTATATAATTTGGAATTTTTTTTTTTCATGACCACACACTGATGCTGAGGAATCGACAATTTGTGTCGAAGTTTTATAAAGCTATCAGTTATATATTTGAAAAAGTCATCGCGCTGTTGAGTGGTACAGTCAGCGGTTATATAATTTGGAATTTTTTTTTTTCATGACCACACACTGATGCTGAGGAATCGACAATTTGTGTCGAAGTTTTATAAAGCTATCAGTTATATATTTGAAAAAGTCATCGCGCTGTTGAGTGGTACAGTCAGCGGTTATATAATTTGGAATGTTTTTTTTTTTTCATGACCACACACTGATGCTGAGGAATCGACAATTTGTGTCGAAGTTTTATAAAGCTATCAGTTATATATTTGAAAAAGTCATCGCGCTGTTGAGTGGTACAGTCAGCGGTTATATAATTTGGAATGTTTTTTTTTTTCATGACCACACACTGATGCTGAGGAATCGACAATTTGTGTCGAAGTTTTATAAAGCTATCAGTTATATATTTGAAAAAAGTCATCGCGCTGTTGAGTGGTACAGTCAGCGGTTATATAATTTGGAATGTTTTTTTTTTTTCATGACCACACACTGATGCTGAGGAATCGACAATTTGTGTCGAAGTTTTATAAAGCTATCAGTTATTTATTTGAAAAAGTCATCGCGCTGTTGAGTGGTACAGTCAGCGGTTATATAATTTGGAATGTTTTTTTTTTTCATGACCACACACTGATGCTGAGGAATCGACAATTTGTGTCGAAGTTTTATAAAGCTATCAGTTATATATTTGAAAAAGTCATCGCGCTGTTGAGTGGTACAGTCAGCGGTTATATAATTTGGAATGTTTTTTTTTTTTCATGACCACACACTGATGCTGAGGAATCGACAATTTGTGTCGAAGTTTTATAAAGCTATCAGTTATATATTTGAAAAAGTCATCGCGCTGTTGAGTGGTACAGTCAGCGGTTATATGATTTGGAATGTTTTTTTTTTTTCATGACCACACACTGATGCTGAGGAATCGACAATTTGTGTCGAAGTTTTATAAAGCTATCAGTTATATATTTGAAAAAGTCATCGCGCTGTTGAGTGCTACAGTCAGCGGTTATATAATTTGGAATGTTTTTTTTTTTTCATGACCACACACTGATGCTTAGGAATCGACAATTTGTGTCGAACTTTTATAAAGCTATAAGTTATTTATTTGAAAAAGTCATCGCGCTGTTGAGTGGTACAGT
>OZ038509.1:42280670-42338170 GCA_964036315.1 Acanthosepion esculentum | reverse complement strand
TTTTATCAATGATTTGCTTTAATTTCACCTAAGAATAGTTTTCCTCTTTTTTATCTATATATATATATATATATATATATATATATATATATATATATATATATATATATATATATATATATATATATATATATATTTAAGGTATATAAAATATAGTTTTACAAAATACTTTTGTCCATGTATTGCCTTGATAATTCCCCTCATAGAACGAAATGCATCAGCTAAAAATAGTTGACCTCTTTTATATATATATATATATATATATACATATATATATATATATATGTTAGGGTGTGGAAAATATACGTTTACAAACTTTGTGGTCAAATTTCTTACAGAAAAAGGAAATCGTTATTTTTTCTTTTATTATGAGTACAAAAAGTTCATCGTAGTGTTGCTATATAGAGTAGGTTTCATTTTGATAAGACCAAGGTATATATATTTATTAGGATGAAACAGTATTACAACGGACAGTGGTGCACTACGTCACAAATCAATATGGCGAAGATGCGACATATGAACAAAGCTTTAGATGTTTTTAACTGTCGACGTAGTTTACGCTTGATGCACTTCGATGATCTTTTTCACGTATCGATGGCGTTTGGATCTCACTATATCAAGCACAAAAATTGTCCTTTCCTCACCATAATCTTCTCATTCAGTTCACGTCCTAGAACCCCCTGTGTCCTAGTGGCATTATCACCTTTCTTAGGGGAACTGTTAAAACAAAATAAATGCTGAAAACACGCCACACGAATTCTTGAAGATGCGACATGAACAAAGCTTTAGATGTTCTTATCTGTCGACGTCGTTTACGCTTGATGCACTTCGATGATCTTTTTCACGTATCGATGGTGTTAGGTCTCACTATATCAAGCACAAAATTGTCCTTTCCTCACCATAATCTTCTCATTTAGTTCCCGCCCTAGAACCCCCTGGGTCCCAGTGGCATTATCATCTTTCTTGCGGGTAACTGTTAAAACAAACTAAATGCTGAAAACACGCCACAATAATTCTTGAAGATGCGACATGAACAAAGCTTTAGATGTTCTTATCTGTCGACGTCGTTTACGCCTGATGCACTTCGATGATCTTTTTCACGTATCGATGGTGTTAGGATCTCACTATATCAAGCACAAAATTGTCCTTTCCTCACCATAATCTTCTCATTTAGTTCACGCCCTAGAACACCCTGGGTCCTAGTGGCATTATCATCTTTCTTGGGGGTAACTTTTAAAACAAAATAAATGCTGAAAACACGCCACACGAATTCTTGAAGATGCGACATGAACAAAGCTTTAGATGTTCTTATCTGTCGACGTCGTTTACGCCTGATGCCCTTCGATGATCTTTTTCACGTATCGATGGTGTTAGCATATCACTATATCAAACACAAAAATTGTCCTTTCCTCACCATAATCTTCTCATTCAGTTCACGTCCTAGAACCCCCTGTGTCCTAGTGGCATTATCACCTTTCTTAGGGGAACTGTTAAAATAAAATAAATGCTGAAAACACGCCACACGAATTCTTGAAGATGCGACATGAACAAAGCTTTAGATGTTCTTAACTGTCGACGTCGTTTACGCCTGATGCACTTCGATGATCTTTTTCACGTATCGATGGTGTTGGGATATCACTATATCAAGCACAAAAATTGTCCTTTCCTCACCATAATCTTCTCATTTAGTTCATGCCCTAGAACCCCCTGGGTCCTAGTGGCATTATCATCTTTCTTGGTGGTAACTGTTAAAACAAAATAAATGCAGAAAACACTCCAAACGAATTCTTGAAGATGCGACATGAACAAAGCTTTAGATGTTCTTATCTGTCGACGTCGTTTACGCTTGATGCACTGCGATGATCTTTTTCACGTATCGATGGCGTTTGGATCTCACTATATCAAGTACAAAAATTGTCCTTTCCTCACCATAATCCTCTCATTTAGTTCACGCCCTAGAACCCCCAGGGTCCTAGTGGCATTATCATCTTGCTTAGGGGTAACTGTTAAAACAAAATAAATGCTGAAAACACGCCACACGAATTCTTGAAGATGCGACATGAACAAAGCTTTAGATGTTCTTATCTGTCGACGTCGTTTACGCTTGATGCACTTCGATGATCTTTTTCACGTATCGATGGTGTTAGGTCTCACTATATCAAGCACAAAAACTGTCCTTTCCTCACCATAATCTTCTCATTTAGTTCACGCCCTAGAGCCCCCAGGGTCCTAGTGGCATTATCATCTTTCTTGGGGGTAACTGTTAAAACAAAATAAATGCTGAAAACACGCCACACGAATTCTTGAAGATGCGACATGAACAAAGCTTTAGATGTTCATATCTGTCGACGTCGTTTACGCTTGATGCACTTCGATGATCTTTTTCACGTATCGATGGTGTTAGGTCTCACTATATCAAGCACAAAATTGTCCTTTCCTCACCATAATCTTCTCATTTAGTTCACGCCCTAGAACCCCCTGGGTCCCAGTGGCATTATCATCTTTCTTGCGGGTAACTGTTAAACCAAACTAAATGCTGAAAACACGCCACAATAATTCTTGAAGATGCGACATGAACAAAGCTTTAGATGTTCTTATCTGTCGACGTCGTTTACGCTTGATGCACTTCGATGATCTTTTTCACGTATCGATGGTGTTGGGATCTCACTATATCAAGCACAAAATTGTCCTTTCCTCACCATAATCTTCTCATTTAGTTCACGCCCTAGAACCCCCAGGGTCCTAGTGGCATTATCATCTTTCTTGGGGGTAACTGTTAAAACAAAATAAATGCTGAAAACACGCCACACGAATTCTTGAAGATGCGACATGAACAAAGCTTTAGATGTTCTTAACTGTCGACGTAGTTTACGCTTGATGCACTTCAATGATCTTTTTCACGTATCGATGGCGTTTGGATCTCACTATATCAAGCACAAAAATTGCCTTTCCTCACCATAATCTTCTCATTTAGTTCATGCCCTAGAACCCCCAGGGTCCTAGTGGCATTATCATCTTTCTTGGGGGTAACTGTTAAAACAAAATAAATGCTGAAAACACGCCACACGAATTCTTGAAGATGCGACATGAACAAAGCTTTAGATGTTCTTAACTGTCGACGTCGTTTACGCCTGATGCCCTTCGATGATCTTTTTCACGTATCGATGGTGTTAGCATATCACTATATCAAACACAAAAATTGTCCTTTCCTCACCATATTCTTCTCATTCAGTTCACGTCCTAGAACCCCCTGTGTCCTAGTGGCATTATCACCTTTCTTAGGGCAACTGTTAAAATAAAATAAATGCTGAAAACACGCCACACGAATTCTTGAAGATGCGACATGAACAAAGCTTTAGATGTTCTTAACTGTCGACGTCGTTTACGCCTGATGCACTTCGATGATCTTTTTCACGTATCGATGGTGTTGGGATATCACTATATCAAGCACAAAAATTGTCCTTTCCTCACCATAATCTTCTCATTCAGTTCACGTCCTAGAACCCCCTGTGTCCTAGTGGCATTATCACCTTTCTTAGGGGAACTGTTAAAACAAAATAAATGCTGAAAACACGCCACACGAATTCTTGAAGATGCGACATGAACAAAGCTTTAGATGTTCTTATCTGTCGACGTCGTTTACGCTTGATGCACTTCGATGATCTTTTTCACGTATCGATGGCGTTTGGATCTCACTATATCAAGCACAAAATTGTCCTTTCCTCACCATAATCTTCTCATTAATTCATGCCCTAGAATCCCCTGGGTCCTAGTGGCATTATCATCTTTCTTGGGGGTAACTCTTAAAACAAAATAAATGCTGAAAACACTCCAAACGAATTCTTGAAGATGCGACATGAACAAAGCTTTAGATGTTCTTATCTGTCGACGTCGTTTACGGTTGATGCACTTCGATGATCTTTTTCACGTATCGATGGCGTTTGGATCTCACTATATCAAGCACAAAAATTGTCCTTTCCTCACCATAATCCTCTCATTTAGTTCACGCCCTAGAACCCCCAGGGTCCTAGTGGCATTATCATCTTTCTTGCGGGTAACTGTTAAAACAAAATAAATGCTGAAAACAGGCCACACGAATTCTTGAAGATGCGACATGAACAAAGCTTTAGATGTTCTTATCTGTCGACGTCGTTTACGCTTGATGCACTTCGATGATCTTTTTCACGTATCGATGGTGTTAGATCTCACTATATCAAGCACAAAATTGTCCTTTCCTCACCATAATATTCTCATTTAGTTCACGCCCTAGAACCCCCTGGGTCCTAGTGGCATTATCACCTTTCTTAGGGGAACTGTTAAAATAAAATAAATGCTGCAAACACGCCACACGAATTCTTGAAGATGCGACATGAACAAAGTTTAGATGTTCTTAACTGTCGACATCGTTTACGCTTGATGCACTTCGATGATCTTTTTCACGTATCGATGGCGTTTGGATCTCACTATATCAAGCACAAAATTGTCCTTTCCTCACCATAATCTTCTCATTTAGTTCACGCCCTAGAACCCCCTGGGTCCTAGTGGCATTATCATCTTGCTTAGGGGTAACTGTTAAAACAAAATAAATACTGAAAACACGCCACACGAATTCTTGAAGATGCGACATGAACAAAGCTTTAGATGTTCTTATCTGTCGACGTCGTTTACGCTTGATGCACTTCGATGATCTTTTTCACGTATCGATGGCGTTTGGATCTCACTATATCGAGCACAAAAACTGTCCTTTCCTCACCATAATCTTCTCATTTAGTTCACGCCCTAGAGCCCCCAGGGTCCTAGTGGCGTTATCATCTTTCTTGGGGGTAACTGTTAAAACAAAATAAATGCTGAAAACACGCCACACGAATTCTTGAAGATGCGACATGAACAAAGCTTTAGATGTTCTTATCTGTTGACGTCGTTTACGCTTGATGCACTTCGATGATCTTTTTCACGTATCGATGGTGTTAGGTCTCACTATATCAAGCACAAAATTGTCCTTTCCTCACCATAATCTTCTCATTTAGTCACGCCCTAGAACACCCTGGGTCCCAGTGGCATTATCATCTTTCTTGGGGGTAACTGTTAAAACAAAATAAATGCTGAAAACACGCCACACGAATTCTTGAAGATGCGACATGAACAAAGCTTTAGATGTTCTTAACTGTCGACGTCGTTTACGCTTGATGCACTTCGATGATCTTTTTCACGTATCGATGGCGTTTGGATCTCACTATATCAAGCACAAAAATTGTCCTTTCCTCACCATAATCTTCTCATTTCGTTCACGCTCTAGAAACGCCTGGGTCCTAGTGGCGTTATCACCTTTCTTAGGAGAACGGATTATAAAAAAGTAATCTCTGTACCAAAACAAGATGCTCACATTTATTGTGGCACAGATGTTTTTTTCGTAGAGGCCCAGTAATAAATAAATTATGTGCAGGATGAAAGGCAGATTCTAGAGTACAGTATATCACTTTCTCTTCAATAAGTAACATTTCCAGAGTCCTTTCGTGTCAGAGACATAAGGTAGAAAATGTAACGATCTATCATCACCCAGAGGTGCTTCTAATTTCACCTCTCACGATGACCCGGTATTCGATCCGTGTGACTTGAAACCCCAAGAAGCACTCGTAAATACAATCCATCCCTAAAGATCATATTACAAATGGTCCTTTCTTTAACTCCTCTGGAAATCCCCGTGATTTACAAGCACCAGATCGGGCCAAAAATGGAGTATTCTTAACCATTTCACACCATGAAAGGCAATAAATACACTAAGGCGCAAAGCGATTGAGGCCTGTGTAGAGTTCCACAAACTAGAAGATGAACGGGTATTTTATAAGTGAGCCGTGTGCCCTGAGCGCCCATTGAACAAAATCCAAACCCCAAGTAGAACTCGCACATACCATCTATCTCTAAAGATCCTGTTAAAAATGGTCGTTTCTATAACTCCTCCCGCTATCTCTAGATTTACAAGCGCCCGATCGTGCCAAAAATGAGTATTTTTTTAATCATTTCACCCCAAGCAAGGCAATAAATCCACTAAGACGCAAAGAGTCTAAGAGAATATGCGATTATAAATCATTATTAAAGAAAGAGAAAAATAAAAAAAACGTTGAAATGACTAAAAATAATGGTTGACATTGCATTTACATTTTTGAAGATCAAAGTTGACTGGGACGCATAAAGCCGAAGGAGAGTTCCACAAATTAGAAGTGTGATAGAAAAAACTTTTAGCATAGAACTGACGGTTACATCTTGTTATCTCAACTGTAAAATGATAAGACCTTACCGCCAATCTTGTACTGCGCTCAAATTAACAATGTTTTATGAAAATCGGTTTCAATTATTAATGAATGTTTCCTTCCTAACCGTTTTTTGAAGTAGTGTGGTACTTTGATCCTTCCAGTATTTTTTCTTCGAGTTGAAGGTTGTATCCATTTTAGTTGTTATTACTCTTGAAAGTCCTCACGTGATGTTATTTTGTCTAGATTTAGGTTTGAAATTTTCTACACTCATGTCAAAAGGATTGACATTAAAGCCTACAGGCGTCATTCTCTCAAAGCCATTGATGCAAGAAAGCGGCTGTATACGGAAGACAGTTAAGATAATTCTGGATGGATTTGGCACCAGGCATACCATTTATATGAAAGTTTCGATAAGACGAAGCTCTTTAGGAACATGAATCGAGTCCACTACGATAAATAACTGAACAGGCTATTTCAGTTTATCTCCGGATTTTTCTGACCCCTCATGGCATTCTCTTACCTTGAGCCTGATCCGACCGAAAATGGGAACTGTTGCCATATTTGCGCGGGCGGCTGTCAGGTTACCTCACTTTCCAGTCTTGATAGAATTCAAAAGCGTTTCCAAGTCCTTGTTGATGAAGAATTATTTTTCACCCTCACCCATCTCCCTCACAGCGGCGGTGGGGGATGTGGTGAGTCTCCCACTGCCCTTTCGCTGCTAACATGGAAAATGCTCCGCCTACGTCGTTTTTTGTTTCCGACAGTTCTAAACTTGATGATCACGTCAATCCCATTTTCTGATTTAGCCTTGTGCCGCAATTATTGCAATAATAAATATTAAGAATAAATAATAAAAGTAAGATCTACTTCCTGATATATCTAAAGAATGTTTTTCCAAAAGTATATCGTAGAACGAATTATGCGGAGAAGCGTCTTGTCAACAAATGCGGGTATCTGGCAGAATAGATCATGTGCTGCAATACATGATATTCGTAATGAAGCCAGAGTGATATCATTGATAACCTCTAAGAGTTTAGTAGCTAGCTATGGGAGAGAGCTAATTGTGCCTCCGACACTAAACTAAAGTGACCCCTGGTGCGGCTTTCAAGACAACTATTATTATTCAAGCCCACTGTATATGTTACTTGTAATGACTGAATGGGTCGTGAATCGGATTGGCTAGGTAAGGGATAGTTTAAGATGACGACGCCCACCCCATTTCCTCATTTAGCCTTGTGCCGCAATTATTGCAATTTTGCAATAATAAATATTAAGAATAAATAATAAAAGTAAGATCTACTTCCTGATATATCTGAAGAATGTTTTTCCAAATGTACATCATAGAACGAATTATGCGGAGAAGCGTCTTGTCAAGAGATCAGTGTACCTGGCAGAATGGATCTGATGCTGTAAAACATGAAATTCGTAATGAAGCCAGAGGGACGTCACTGTTAACATTCACCGTTTCATTTTATGAATCAATTTCAAGAGTTTATTAGCTTGCTATGTGGGGGTGGGTTAATTATGCCTCCGAAAAAAAAAACTAAAGGAACTTTTGATACGCCTTCCAAATCTTCAATTTGGGCCGAAATTTCAATTCAGGCCGAAAATTGAGTTCTGTAAATCACAAACATTTTCCATAATTTTTTTATGAGTGAACGTCTATTTAAATTGTAACCGTGACAAATTCGGTATTCATTGATGTAACAAATAGATTTATTATGGTTTGAGGTTTAAAAAGAAATTTTCTGAAAACAGTTTCACTGTAAATTAGATTTCTCGGGCCTATAAACTGATAGGGCTTTATCTAGGATAGATACCAGCTTCCTTCCCAGCGTTTTGTTTCAGGGAAGGGTGGAAAGTCAGCACATTGATTCTATCGTTATGTTCATTTTTAGTTTGATCAGATGTGTCTTCACTCTTCTCTGTCATAACATCGTAAATATTCCAACATCCATTTCAAATGTTTAATTATTTTTATATGAACCATGTTACATATATATATATCCGTAAATCTATTATTACCGCTACGAAAATGGCGTATTTTGATACACGTTCGAACTGAATAGAGAAGGGATAGATTCTTGAGGTGATTGTTTCAATTGTTGGAATGAATGGACCATGAATCGAACTAGCTAGCTGTACGATAGTTAGTACTCATCAAATGTCCCCCTCTTGTCTTTGTGCGACACAAGCACATGTATTTCTTCTCACACTACTTGTTACAAGACAGGGTGTCTCAGTTTCGGTCACATTTCCACCGCAATGTTGGAACTTCCCTGTAACTTTTTGTATAAAAACAATTCATGGTAATTCTTCAGATGACCTTTTCGACAGCTTAACTAAAATTTATGCATTTAAGGACACTACTAGATGATTTAAAATCTCTAATCATGTTTCAGTTGAAATGGTTCGATGCAACCGTAAGTTCTATGCTAACAGTTTCTTCTGTCACAATTTTCAATTTAAGAATTCTATTATTACCCCTATGAAAATGCCGTATTTTGATAGGGGTAATAGATTCTTGTGGTGATTGTTTCAATTGTTTTGTATAAAAACAATTCATTTTATGAATCTATTTCGAGAGTTTACTAGCTTGCTATGGGGGGGGGATAATTGTACCTCCAAAAAAAAACTAAAGGAACTTTTGATGCGCCTTCCAAAACAACTATGAGTATTTTGAAGAAATAACTTTAAATTCTTCCCTTCACTCGATGCTTCTTAAAAACATCACTTGAACTTTTATTTGGGCTATAAGTCCAATTTCGGAAAAAAAACGATTTGGGCTGAATGTCTGATTGGCTCCAAATCTTCAATTTGGGCCGAAATTTCATTTTGGGCCGAAATTTCAATTCAGGCCGAAAATTTGGGTTCTTTATATTGCAAACTTTTTCCACATTTTTTATGAGTGAACGTCTATTTAAATTGTGTCCGTGACAAAGTCGGTATTCATTGATGTAACAAATAGATTTATGGTTTGAGGTTTAAAAAGTAATTATCTTAAAAAAATTTCCCTGTAAATCAGATTTCCCGGGCCTACAAACTCTTATAGCTTTTTGTTACATATATATCCGTAAATCTTTTTTTTTTCCACAATTTACATTATTCGGACTATTGCCCTCAATTTTGAAAAATATGCGTCCTCCTATACGGAACCGTCATAAGCCGCATTTTACCGATTAAGCCACAGAGGAGCGTTTTGATTAGCAAGGTCGATTTTACTGTTTTTAAACTGCAATACTCCATGATTTTCTCTCGTACATTCATATCTACTCGATGCGTATCCAAATGAAATTTCTCGGATATTCAGGCCGGTAAATGTTGTGAATACAGTTTATTATAAACATAGTATTTACTTAAATATTTGTATCTATAAAAACAGAATGTATAAACATAAAAAAATGTCTTAAAATAATTGTCGGACTTTGTCCATTTCATAATGTGTGACGTCATTTGCTTACATTTGATACGCCATGAGCAGATATGAATGTGAGAGATTCATGGAAGATTAAAGTTTAAAGACAGTAAAATCGACCTGGCCAACCGAACGATCCTCTGTGGGCGAGTGGTAAGGCGCATCAGGCAATATGACGGTTCCGTATAGGATACAGGTTCGAATCCTGTCGAAGGACGAATATCTTCAGTTGAAATGGTTCGATGCAACCGTAAGTTCTACGCTAACAGTTTCTTCTGTCACAATTTTCAATTTAAGCAAACACTTCCGGTTTCATGTCTCCCCGGTCACGTTCGATAATCAGCAATTTAAATGCAATGTCAGTCGTTATAAACTGTATTATTTTATTCTTTTTCTTTTCTACTTATCATTAATAGTGTTTTTTTTTCTTCTCATATTTTCTTACACGCCTTAAGGCCTCGCGTCTTAGTGGCTTTATTGCCTTGTTTGCTTGATGAAAATAAACTACAGGGAAAAATGCATTAAATATCTTACAAAATTAAAATTACCTATCGGCATTTCCATTTATGGCATTAACTATCTTGTCTCTAGCCATAAAGAGGCACGGTGGAGTAATGGTTTGGGGAACCGAAGAGCCGGGTTCAAATTCCAGTCGAATCCATTACATGAATCCTCTTCTTCTGCCCCAGCTATGGGCAAATAGCAGGACAGACTGGGTCCTTCAGTCCCAATTGGCCAACCGCAGAAAGAAATGCCAACCTCGTCAGTCATGTCATGTATAGAAAGATACATGATCGCCTAAGCGTGTATCACGCATGACACATGATTGAGTCATGAGAAATATTACTTGCAAAATTATCAATTAATTACTTAAACGTTCGGCTAACATTTCACTGGAATTATTTGTCATTTTACAGTTTATCAACCTTTTGCTGGTTATTTAAAGCCAGAAAATATTTTTAGATCTTAAAAAACGTTCTGGAGATATTAATGATTTATGATTCAATTCCAACTATTTAACCCATAGCTGGTAAATGTGTATTTATAGCATATATGCACATACATGAATATAATGAACCCGACGGGAATTAGAAATCAGGTTTCTAAGTATTATATATGACATCAGCAGCACATTCAAGCGCATACAACACATGTCACACACAAGCTGTCACCCGTCTTGTTGTTGACTATGCGCGACCTTCATCGCAGGGGAGATGTGTTTAAACGTGCTATAGCCGTAAGACAAGATTCGAGTAAGAAAAGAATTCCAGCAGGTATAGATAGAATTCGAAATGTCCCAATCAGAGGTGTGTATTTCGTAAGAAAAGTAATTACATGCTGTATCGTTGTAGGCGTCTCTGAGGCTGAAATACAATTTTTTACTATATATAATCTAAGGTAGGATTCGCAAGGAATGTTTAATTTTTTAAGCCCATGGCCTTTTTCATTAAACGGCGGCTCAGGAAATGCTATTAATGAAAAAAGAATATTATTACATAACAAGGAGGTGATGTTTAATATTTTATTAAACAATTAAAAAAAAAGCGAAAATTACATTATTTTTATTTTTTACAGAGAGGTGTTGAGACAGTCTCGAAAACTTGTGTCGAAGATTTATCAAGGGATCCTTTAAATATTTGAAAAAGAAAAGGCGCTGTTGAGTGGTACAGTCAGCGGTAATATATTCAGAAATCTTCTTTTTTTCTTCAGAAGCACAAACAGATCTTCAGGGATCGAAGATTTTGTGGAATATTTATAATGGGATTGTTTAAATATTTCAAAAAGCAAAGGCGCTGTTGAGTGGTACAGTCAGCGGTTATATAATTTGGAATGTTTTTTTTTTCATGACCACACACTGATGCTGAGGAATCGACAATTTGTGTCGAAGTTTTATAAAGCTATCAGTTATTTATTTGAAAAAGTCATCGCGCTGTTGAGTGGTACAGTCAGCGGTTATATAATTTGGAATGTTTTTTTTTCATGACCACACACTGAAGCTGAGGAATCGACAATTTGTGTTGAAGTTTTATAAAGCTATCAGTTATATATTTGAAAAAGTCATCGCGCTGTTGAGTGGTACAGTCAGCGGTTATATAATTTGGAATGTTTTTTTTTTTTTTCATGACCACACACTGATGCTGAGGAATCGACAATTTGTGTCGAAGTTTTATAAAGCTATCAGTTATATATTTGAAAAAGTCATCGCGCTGTTGAGTGGTACAGTCAGCGGTTATATAATTTGGAATGTTTTTTTTTTTTTCATGACCACACACTGATGCTGAGGAATCGACAATTTGTGTCGAAGTTTTATAAAGCTATCAGTTATATATTTGAAAAAGTCATCGCGCTGTTGAGTGGTACAGTCAGCGGTTATATAATTTGGAATGTTTTTTTTTTTTTTCATGACCACACACTGATGCTGAGTAATCGACAATTTGTGTCGAAGTTTTATAAAGCTATCAGTTATATATTTGAAAAAGTCATCGCGCTGTTGAGTGGTACAGTCAGCGGTTATATAATTTGGAATGTTTTTTTTTTTCATGTCCACACACTGATGCTGAGGAATCGACAATTTGTGTCGAAGTTTTATAAAGCTATCAGTTATATATTTGAAAAAGTCATCGCGCTGTTGAGTGGTACAGTCAGCGGTTATATAATTTGGAATGTTTTTTTTTTTCATGACCACACACTGATGCTGAGGAATCGACAATTTGTGTCGAAGTTTTATAAAGCTATCAGTTATATATTTGAAAAAGTCATCGCGCTGTTGAGTGGTACAGTCAGCGGTTATATAATTTGGAATGTTTTTTTTTCATGACCACACACTGATGCTGAGGAATCGACAATTTGTGTCGAAGTTTTATAAAGCTATCAGTTATATATTTGAAAAAGTCATCGCGCTGTTGAGTGGTACAGTCAGCGGTTATATAATTTGGAATGTTTTTTTTTTTCATGACCACACACTGATGCTGAGGAATCGACAATTTGTGTCGAAGTTTTATAAAGCTATCAGTTATATATTTGAAAATGTCATCGCGCTGTTGAGTGGTACAGTCAGCGGTTATATAATTTGGAATGTTTTTTTTTTTTTCATGACCACAGACTGATGCTGAGGAATCGACAATTTGTGTCGAAGTTTTATAAAGCTATCAGTTATTTATTTGAAAAAGTCATCGCGCTGTTGAGTGGTACAGTCAGCGGTTATATAATTTGGAATGTTTTTTTTTTTCATGACCACACACTGATGCTGAGGAATCGACAATTTGTGTCGAAGTTTTATAAAGCTATCAGTTATTTATTTGAAAAAGTCATCGCGCTGTTGAGTGGTAGTCAGCGGTTATATAATTTGGAATGTTTTTTTTTTTTCATGACCACACACTGATGCTGAGGAATCGACAATTTGTGTCGAAGTTTTATAAAGCTATCAGTTATTTATTTGAAAAAGTCATCGCGCTGTTGAGTGGTACAGTCAGCGGTTATATAATTTGGAATGTTTTTTTTTTTTTTCATGACCACACACTGATGCTGAGGAATCGACAATTTGTGTCGAAGTTTTATAAAGCTATCAGTTATATATTTGAAAAAGACATCGCGCTGTTGAGTGGTACAGTCAGCGGTTATATAATTTGGAATGTTTTTTTTTTTTTTCATGACCACACACTGATGCTGAGGAATCGACAATTTGTGTCGAAGTTTTATAAAGCTATCAGTTATATATTTGAAAAAGTCATCGCGCTGTTGAGTGGTACAGTCAGCGGTTATATAATTTGGAATGTTTTTTTTTTTTCATGACCACACACTGATGCTGAGGAATCGACAATTTGTGTCGAAGTTTTATAAAGCTATCAGTTATATATTTGAAAAAGTCATCGCGCTGTTGAGTGGTACAGTCAGCGGTTATATAATTTTGGAATGTTTTTTTTTTTCATGACCACACACTGATGCTGAGGAATCGACAATTTGTGTCGAAGTTTTATAAAGCTATCAGTTATTTATTTGAAAAAGTCATCGCGCTGTTGAGTGGTACAGTCAGCGGTTATATAATTTGGAATGTTTTTTTTTTTCATGACCACACACTGATGCTGAGGAATCGACAATTTGTGTCGAAGTTTTATAAAGCTATCAGTTATATATTTGAAAAAGTCATCGCGCTGTTGAGTGGTACAGTCAGCGGTTATATAATTTGGAATGGTTTTTTTTTTCATGACCACACACTGATGCTGAGGAATCGACAATTTGTGTCGAAGTTTTATAAAGCTATCAGTTATATATTTGAAAAAGTCATCGCGCTGTTGAGTGGTACAGTCAGCGGTTATATAATTTGGAATGTTTTTTTTTTTTTCATGACCACAGACTGATGCTGAGGTATCGACAATTTGTGTCGAAGTTTTATAAAGCTATCAGTTATTTATTTGAAAAAGTCATCGCGCTGTTGAGTGGTACAGTCAGCGGTTATATAATTTGGAATGTTTTTTTTTTCATGACCACACACTGATGCTGAGGAATCGACAATTTGTGTCGAAGTTTTATAAAGCTATCAGTTATTTATTTGTAAAAGTCATCGCGCTGTTGAGTGGTACAGTCAGCGGTTATATAATTTGGAATGTTTTTTTTTTTTCATGACCACACACTGATGCTGAGGAATCGACAATTTGTGTCGAAGTTTTATAAAGCTATCAGTTATTTATTTGAAAAAGTCATCGCGCTGTTGAGTGGTACAGTCAGCGGTTATATAATTTGGAATGTTTTTTTTTTTCATGACCACACACTGATGCTGAGGAATCGACAATTTGTGTCGAAGTTTTATAAAGCTATCAGTTATATATTTGAAAAAGTCATCGCGCTGTTGAGTGGTACAGTCAGCGGTTATATAATTTGGAATGTTTTTGTTTTTTTTTCATGACCACACACTGATGCTGAGGAATCGACAATTTGTGTCGAAGTTTTATAAAGCTATCAGTTATATATTTGAAAAAGTCATCGCGCTGTTGAGTGGTACAGTCAGCGGTTATATAATTTGGAATGTTTTTTTTTTTTTTTCATGACCACACACTGATGCTGAGGAATCGACAATTTGTGTCGAAGTTTTATAAAGCTATCAGTTATATATTTGAAAAAGTCATCGCGCTGTTGAGTGGTACAGTCAGCGGTTATATAATTTGGAATGTTTTTTTTTTTTTTCATGACCACACACTGATGCTGAGGAATCGACAATTTGTGTCGAAGTTTTATAAAGCTATCAGTTATATATTTGAAAAAGTCATCGCGCTGTTGAGTGGTACAGTCAGCGGTTATATAATTTGGAATGTTTTTGTTTTTTTTTCATGACCACACACTGATGCTGAGGAATCGACAATTTGTGTCGAAGTTTTATAAAGCTATCAGTTATATATTTGAAAAAGTCATCGCGCTGTTGAGTGGTACAGTCAGCGGTTATATAATTTGGAATGTTTTTTTTTTTTTTTCATGACCACACACTGATGCTGAGGAATCGACAATTTGTGTCGAAGTTTTATAAAGCTATCAGTTATATATTTGAAAAAGTCATCGCGCTGTTGAGTGGTACAGTCAGCGGTTATATAATTTGGAATGTTTTTTTTTTTTTTCATGACCACACACTGATGCTGAGGAATCGACAATTTGTGTCGAAGTTTTATAAAGCTATCAGTTATATATTTGAAAATGTCATCGCGCTGTTGAGTGGTACTATCAGCGGTTATATAATTTGGAATGTTTTTGTTTTTTCATGACCACACACTGATGCTGAGGAATCGACAATTTGTGTCGAAGTTTTATAAAGCTATCAGTTATATATTTGAAAAAGTCATCGCGCTGTTGAGTGGTACAGTCAGCGGTTATATAATTTGGAATGTTTTTTTTTTTTTCATGACCACACACTGATGCTGAGGAATCGACAATTTGTGTCGAAGTTTTATAAAGCTATCAGTTATTTATTTGAAAAAGTCATCGCGCTGTTGAGTGGTACAGTCAGCGGTTATATAATTTGGAATGTTTTTTTTTTCATGACCACACACTGATGCTGAGGAATCGACAATTTGTGTCGAAGTTTTATAAAGCTATCAGTTATATATTTGAAAAAGTCATCGCGCTGTTGAGTGGTACAGTCAGCGGTTATATAATTTGGAATGTTTTTTTTTTTTCATGACCACACACTGATGCTGAGGAATCGACAATTTGTGTCGAAGTTTATAAAGCTATCAGTTATATATTTGAAAAAGTCATCGCGCTGTTGAGTGGTACAGTCAGCGGTTATATAATTTGGAATGTTTTGTTTTTTTTCATGACCACACACTGATGCTGAGGAATCGACAATTTGTGTCGAAGTTTTATAAAGCTATCAGTTATTTATTTGAAAAAGTCATCGCGCTGTTGAGTGGTACAGTCAGCGGTTATATAATTTGGAATGTTTTTTTTTTTCATGACCACACACTGATGCTGAGGAATCGACAATTTGTGTCGAAGTTTTATAAAGCTATCAGTTATTTATTTGAAAAAGTCATCGCGTGGTACAGTCAGCGGTTATACAATTTCGAATCTTTTTTTTTTAATTCATGATCACATACTGATGCTGGTTTATAAAGGGATCTTTTGAATATTTGAAAAAGCATAGGCGCTGTTGAATGGTACAGTCAGCGATAATATAATTTCGAAACTTTTTTTTTATTTCAGAAGCACAGACAGATGTTTTGGGAATCGACAATTTATGTCGCCGGTTTTAAAGGGATCTTTTAAATATTTGAAAAAGCATAGGCGCTGTTGAGTGGTACAGTCAGCGATAATATAATTTCGAAACTTTTTTTTTTTTGTCAGAACTACAGACAGATGTTTTGAGAATCGACAATTTATGTCGACGGTTTATAAAGGGATCTTTTAAATATTTGAAAAAGCATAGGCGCTGTTGAGTGGTACAGTCAGCGGTAATATAATTTCGAATCTTTTTTTTTATTTCAGAAGCACAGACAGATGTTTTGGGAATCGACAATTTATGTCGCCGGTTTTAAAGGGATCTTTTAAATATTTGAAAAAGCATAGGCGCTGTTGAGTGGTACAGTCAGCGATAATATAATTTCGAAACTTTTTTTTTATTTCAGAAGCACAGACAGAAAATCATTTGGGAATCGACAATTTATGTCGCCGGTTTTAAAGGGATCTTTTAAATATTTGAAAAAGCATAGGCGCTGTTGAGTGGTACAGTCAGCGGTAATATAATTTCGAATCTTTTTTTTTATTTCAGAAGCACAGACAGAAAATCATTTGGGAATCGACAATTTATGTCGCCGGTTTTAAAGGGATCTTTTAAATATTTGAAAAAGCATAGGCGCTGTTGAGTGGTACAGTCAGCGGTAATATAATTTCGAATCTTTTTTTTTACTTCAGAACCACAGACAGATGCTCGGGGAATCTCAAATTTTGCCGAATATTTATAAAATCATCTTTTAAATATTTGAAAAAAAAGGCGCTCTTGAGTGGTAAAGTCGGCGGTAATATAATTTCAGATCTTTTTTTTTTCACTTCAGAACCACAGACAGATGTAGGGAATATCGACAGATTGTGTCGAAGATTTCGAAAGGTTCTCTTAAAAAGTCCCCGTTGAGTGGTACAATCTCTTTAAACTTTTTTATGTTATAATGAAGGCCTGTATGAAAATGCTATATTTCACAGGATACGAGTTGACAATAAATAATAATAAATTAGATTATCTTATCATATCCAATGTCAAAACTCAAATGATTGTCTTCTTACTTGTTTCATATATATATATATATATATATATATATATATATATACACACACACACACACATATATATATATATTCATATATATATATATATATATTATTTCAAAACCGTTAAACGTATTTTTAACTAGTCAACAGAGACTACTCCGTGACTTATTTATAGTTACTGATATTTATATATACCTGCATATATATACATTCTCACTCTTTTTATTGAGCATCCATATTTATATATACACACACACGAGGTAGAACCTTTTTTGTGAATATGGTACGCATAAATACATTCATTTATAAATACATAAATACAAGTATTTGTCATATATATATACCTGTACACATATATACATGTATATGTGCCCCGTCATATATACCCGTGCGCAGGCACACGCACACACACATACATACATACCCATATAATACATATACATATCAGTTTTTATTTTTTGAGTTGTGATGTTTTTCCCTAATATTATGTGTCGCATTGTGATACCTGGTTCGTTTGCTTGCTTGTTTACATATATATATATATATATATATATATATATATATATATATATATATATATATATATATATATATATATTAGATCCGTTGGGCTTTGCAGTTTTATAAATCTGTCGACTCTAAGATCAGGAAACAATTTCTCTACTCCCTCGCATATTGCCTTATGCTCTTATTGTCGTTGCGATGATCGATGGTGTAACTTATCGCCCTGGTTCTATTTGAGAATTGCCAGATTACCACTCTCTCAGAACATTCCCTTTCGAGACAATGTTGCTCTTTTCTCATCAGACTGGCATTTCTCTCCAAAATCTATCTTAAAATCTTAAAACGTTTGCCAGTCTTCTATGCTTAGCTTAGTGTCTATCGCTTCCAAAACTAAACTGTGCTCCGAAAGGATCCTTTTCTGTCTTATATCAAGACTATATGGCTGATGCTAACCTCCAAGGAGAGAGATGCTAAATATATGGCTGATGCTAACCTCCAGGAGAGAGATACTTTGCGCCTTTCTGTGCTAATGTTCACGGCTGACAAGAAGTGAAAAGACGATATTGTAATCTTTGCTAAGTTAGCTGCCAAGAAATGTACTTCACTGTGTCGTACTAGAGAATCTTTCTCTCCAAAATCTATCTTAAAATCTTAAAAAGTTTACTATTCTTCTATGCTTAGACACCCAGTAATCCCCTTCTATCTTAGTGGCTTTACTGCCTTGATTGTTTAGCCGTGTTGTGCTAGAATGTTTTTTCTCGCCTGAATCTATCCTACATGTATATAAGTATATCATTCGACCTTCCGTTAAATATGGACTCTGGTGTTTCTGATCCATATTTAAAGATGCTGCATAAAATCTAAAGAAATATTTTCCGTCTTTAAATAACCTACAATCAGCAATATTTATTGTCCTGGTGTGGCGTCTCGGCTTCAGTCTCTTTCCCGGTACTGTATAGTTTCCTCTCTGTGTCTATTCTATGAATAATTTCTTGGGAAATGTTCGGCTGATCTCTTCGCTAGGGTACCTAGATTTTATGAAATTAACCTCATTAATAGACTGGCTACAAGGTCTCATCAATATATAGAGTTGATTTCGCTAGATTCAACCGTAAGTTGTATGTTGATAGTTTCTTCTCTCGCACTTCTGCCTTGCGGAACTCTCTTAAGGATCCATGCTTTCCTGCCATCTTTGCAAATTTAAATGCAATGTCAATTGCTCTTTTACTATTCTCTTGATTACACTGTTTTCTACTCGTTCCTTAGTACAGATACTTTTTTCGAATTCTTCCACGCCCAGTAACCTCTTATGTCTTAGTTGCCTTATTACTTTGATTGTAGTAAAAGCTACTGAAAAAGGTGTTGTCTACTTTCTATATTCCTAACTCTGTTCTGTTTTGTGTTCTTGTTTGACTCAATAGGTAGCATCAAACGGGAAAAGAACAACAACAGATCAGAGGCAAGAATATAGAAAATAGACGGCTCAAAATGCGAATCATCTAGACAAAACAATTCTAGTAACACCGAACAGATGTCCGTCATGACAACAATCTGAACGCACTCGTGGTTCAACGTAATACATGTGACAATTGTTTTGACATAAAAAAATTCCATTCTGAGGAGAAAAGAAAACTGAGAAGGAAATGCAGAGAGAGTGAGCGAATCTCGCAGTTCTCTACAGGAAAACCTGAAGTCCAGAACCATACGTTACATCAAAAATCATCGCAATGACAATAATAGCACAATACAACATACGAGATAGTAGACAAAAACAAAGATCTGCTTAGAGTTGGCTGATTTAAAAACGTACAAACTCCAACTGATCTAATATATATATATATATATATATATATATATATATATATATATATATATATATTATAATATATATATATATATATATTATAATATATATACATATATATATATAATATATATATATTTATATATATATATATATATATATATATATATATATATATATATATATATATATATATATATATATATAAACAAGCAAGAAAACAAAACAGGGATCACAATGCGACACATACTATTAGAGAAAAACTGGGATCTATTCTATGTATATACATTATATATATATGTATGTATGTATACGTACGCGTGTGCACGGCTATATATGCGGGAGACATACTCACGTATATTTTGTGTAGATATATATATGTAAGAAATATTTGTATCTATGATTATAAGTATACCAGTATACATATTTACAAAAAGGTATGCAAGTGTATACGTAAAACGATGACGAACTTTGAGTGACTGGTTTAAAATACAACTGACATCAAACGTCTTTAACACACACACACACACACACACACACACACATATACACATAGATATAATATATATATATATATATATATATATATATATATATATATATATATATATATATATATATATATATATATATATATATATAAAACAAACCGGATGACATAAGCACTTTTCCTTTTGTACATTATCTGTGATAAGTTAATTTAATATATTTTTATTTATGGCCTCCACTTATCCTCGGAGATTACAACATATTTTTCCTCAGTCCGTGTCGTTATACATTCATCCACTGTTCCGAGAGTAGATCCGAACTTTTTGTAGGATAAAAGAATTAATAGATGCGCCATTTAGATTATAATATTTTGCTAAGCGTTCCTCACAGTTCCTCCATTTTGGTTCAGGAGAAATCAACGGTTTGAAACAGTCATGATTTCTCTTCGAAATGGTTAAAGTTGAAAAGTTGAAAAGTTTAACAAAGTTTAAATTAAGAAACAGGAATAATCAACGTCAAATTCAATTAACAAGAAGTAAGTAACAAATCAATTTTTGTTCAAAATATGGTCAAGTCTATGTTCAAATTAGTTTCCCATAGACAAATTCAAGAAAAAACAGTGATAAAAAGTAACAGCAAATTCAATTAACAAGAACTCAATCAACAATTTGATTTAAATATGTACATGTCTTTTGGTCAAATTAGTTGACCATAGACAGAATGATGTTTTCACACAATCAAAAAAAAATATACAGCATCTTCCGGAATGGTAGATCGCTGTGATCTCCTTTTTATATATAATATAACAACATATAATAACACGCTGAATGGTATTATCTATAAGACCATTGCAACGCTTACCAATATATAGATGATGAACCACCTAAAACTCGTCTTGGTCATATAGGGCTTGGCTCGTATATATTTTTTTTTGTTGTCCATTTCATTTTTGTTTTTGTCACTTTCTTTTACTTCTTCATTAATTATCTCTTGTTTTTTTTCTTTTGGCTCAAGATAATCGGTCAAGGGATTAGTTGTTATATTTTGTCGTCTATCTGTTCTTACATCTTTGATTTTTCTTTCATAGAAATTTATTCTATCCTTCACCAACGATCTGTTTCCATCCTCAATAGAGATGATGCAAGTATCTTTACTGCTTTGAATTGAGTTTGCCATTTTATTTGCTCTCCAAGAACTTTTTGAGATGTTTTCTATGTAATTTAGGCAAAATTTAGAGGCAGACGTCCAGTTGGTTTGAAAGTCAGAATAAATGTGGCGTTTCGCTTTCTCGTTCGCGTTCTTAATTATGACGTCATAATAGGATGACGTTTCTTAATCCGACCACAAGTTTCAAATAAAATAAGGCCTTGAAAAACCAATAAAATAGAACAAAAAAGAAAAAAAAAATGTCTAAAAATATATAATTTAATTTCTTTCAAGTAGGACCCCTTTGAATATAGGGTATATTAGTTTACGGCGGGTGAATTTTCATGAATGAAATCATGTGTTAATTGAGTAAACTCTAATGAATGAATAGGTCGCGAATCAGAGTTGCTAGTTCAGGATAGTTAGTCATCCCCCTTTTTTGATACAACCTATATATATATATATATATATATATATATATATATATATATATATATATATATATATATATATATATATATATATATATTGATATACACGATATATATGAAGACAGGGTATCGCACGTGCTAATACACGTTGTATGTTAAAAAAAAATATATATATATATAATGATTTACCCTATATATATATATATATATATATATATATATATATATATATATGTTTATGGGGTACATCAATACATATATATATATATTTACTTACGTAAATAATTATATAGGCCACAATACAACATGTTTAATACGCAGTTTAACTCTACACATTTCTGACAATAGGTCAATTAGATCTCATTTAAATATTCATGGAGACATACCGGACACTATTCGGAACATACTTGTCGACAACACTAATATAATAGCATCATCCACTTGCAAAAAAAAGGCTAAAAATAATGGAAGCCTTATTAATAAAAACAAACAAACCAACACTTAATAATATTAACTTTGAACAAGGACATTATATCTTGACCGTGTTTTGAAACAAAAAAATGAAAACCTTTTATAAAACATACATACAACAAACTATGTCTAATTTAAACAGTTAAAATATAATCTTTAAAAAGGGCTAAATGTATACCCGAAAGCGCTCGGATAAAAAGAACATTCGGACAGTTTTTTTATAATGTATCATTGTCTGTCGTATTCAATGAAATGTGCATGAAAGCGTTGCGGCATAATTACACAAATATATATATATATATATATATATATATATATATATATATATATATATATATATATATATATATATATATATCGAATGTAGTGTATTTGTCTAGGAACAAAATTAATAAAACGACAAGAAAACCTATTCTTAGCCGTCGCTGTTCGTCCTTTGACAGTTTTTATCAATGATTTGCTTTAATATCACCTAAGAATAGTTTTCCTCTTTTTTATCTCTCTATCTATCTATCTATCTATCTATCTATCTATATATATATATATATTTAAGGTATATAAAATATACTTTTACAAAATACTTTTGTCCATGTATTGCCTTGCTAATTCCCCTCATAGAACGAAATGCATCAGCTAAAAATAGTTGACCTCTTTTATATATATATATATATATATATACATATATATATATATGTTAGGGTGTGGAAAATATACGTTTACAAACTTTGTGGTCAAAATCCTTACAGAAAAAGGTAATCGTTATTTTTTCTTTTATTATTAGTACAAAAAGTTCATCGTAGATGGCGATGTGTTGCTATATAGAGTAGGTTTCATTTTGATAAGACCAAGGTATATATATTTATTAGGATGAAACAGTATTACAACGGACAGTGGTGCACTACGTCACAAATAAATATGGTGAAGATGCGACATATGAAGAAAGCTTTCGATGTTTTTAACTGTCGACGTAGTTTACGCTTGATGCACTTCGATGATCTTTTCCACGTATCGATGGTGTTAGGATCTCACTATATCAAGCACAAAAATTGTCCTTTCCTCACCATAATCTTCTCATTTAGTTCACGCCCAAGAACCCCCTGAGTCCCAGTGGCATTATCAACTTTCTTGGGGGTAACTGTTAAAACAAAATAAATGGTGAAAACACGCCACACGAATTCTTGAAGATACGACATATGAACAAAGCTTTAGATGTTCTTAACTGTCGACGTCGTTTACGCCTGATGCACTTCGATGATCTTTTTCACGTATCGATGGCGTTTGGATCTCACTATATCAAGCACAAAAATTGTCCTTTTTCACCATAATCTTCTCATTTAGTTCACGCCCTAGAACCCCCTGGGTCCTAGTGGCATTATCACATTTCTTGGGGGTAACTGTTAAAACAAAATAAATGCTGAAAACACGCCACACTAATTCATGAAGATGCGACATGAACAAAGCTTTAGATGTTCTTAACTGTCGACGTAGTTTAAGCTTGATGCACTTCCATGATCTTTTTCACGTATCGATGGCGTTTGGATCTCACTATATCAAGCACAAAAATTGTCCTTTCCTCACCGTAATCTTCTCATTTAGTTCACGCCCTAGAACCCCCTGAGTCCTATCGGCATTATCATCTTTCTTGGGGGTAACTGTTAAAACAAAATAAATGCTGAAAACACCCCACACGAATTCTTGAAGATGCGAAATGAACAAAGCTTTAGATGTTCTTAACTGTCGACGTCGTTTACGCCTGATGCACTTCGATGATCTTTTTCACGTATCGATGGCGTTTGGATCTCACTATATCAAGCACAAAAATTGTCCTTTCCTCACCATAATCTTCTCATTTAGTTCACGCCCTAGAACCCCCTGGGTCCCAGTGGCATTATAATCTTTCTTGGGGGTAACTGTTAAAACAAAATAAATGCTGAAAACACGCCACACGAATTCTTGAAGATGCGACATGAACAAAGCTTTAGATGTTCTTAACTGTCGACGTCGTTTACGCTTGATGCACTTCGATGATCTTTTTCACGTATCGATGGTGTTAGCATATCACTATATCAAGCAAATAAATTGTCCTTCCCTCACCATAATCTTCTCATTCAGTTCACGTCCTAGAACCCCCTGTGTCCTAGTGGCATTATCACCTTTCTTAGGGGAACTGTTAAAATAAAATAAATGCTGAAAACACGCCACACGAATACTTGAAGATGCGACATGAACAAAGCTTTAGATGTTCTTAACTGTCGACTTCGTTTACGCCTGATGCACTTCGATGATCTTTTTCACGTATCGATGGTGTTAGGATCTCACTATATCAAGCACAAAATTGTCCTTTCCTCACCATAATCTTCTCATTTAGTTCACGCCCAAGAACCCCCTGAGTCCTAGTGGCATTATCATCTTTCTTGGGGGTAACTGTTAAAAAAAATAAATGCTGAAAACACGCCACACGAATTCTTGAAGATGCGACATGAACAAAGCTTTAGATGTTCTTAACTGTCGACGTAGTTTACGCTTGATGCACTTCGATGATCTTTTTCACGTATCGATGGCGTTTGGATCTCACTATATCAAGCACAAAAATTGTCCTTTCCTCACCATAATCTTCTCATTTAGTTCACGCCCTAGGACCCCCTGGGTCCCAGTGGCATTATAATCATTCTTGGGGGTAACTGTTAAAACAAAATAAATGCTGAAAACACGCCACACGAATTCTTGAAGATGCGACATGAACAAAGGTTTAGATGTTCTTATCTGTCGACGTCGTTTACGCTTGATGCACTTCGATGATCTTTTTCACGTATCGATGGCGTTTGGATCTCACTATATCAAGCACAAAAACTGTCCTTTCCTCACCATAATCTTCTCATTTAGTTCACGCCCTAGAGCCCCCAGGGTCCTAGTGGCATTATCATCTTTCTTGGTGGTAACTGTTAAAACAAAATAAATACTGAAAACACGCCACACGAATTCTTGAAGATGCGACATGAACAAAGCTTTAGATTTTCTTAACTGTCGACGTCGTTTACGCCTGATGCACTTCGATGATCTTTTTCACGTATCGATGGTGTTAGCATATCACTATATCAAGCACAAAAATTGTCCTTTCCTCACCATCATCTTCTCATTTAGTTCACGCTCTAGAAACCCGTGGGTCCTAGTGGCGTTATCACCTTTCTTAGGAGAACGGATTATAAAAAAGTAATCTCTGTACCAAAACAAGATGCTCACGTTTATTGTGGCACAGATCTTTTTTTCGTAGAGGCCCAGTAATAAATAAATTATGTGCAGGATGAAAGGCAGATTCTAGAGTACAGTATATCGCTTTCTCTTCAATAAGTAAGATTTCCAGAGTCCTTTCGTGTCAGAGACATAAGGTAGAAAATGTAACGATCTATCATCACCCAGAAGTGCTTCTAATTTCACCTCTCACGATGAACCGGTATTCGATCCGTGTGACTTGAAACCCCAAGAAGCACTCGTAAATGCAATCCATCCCTAAAGATCATATTACAAATGGTCCTTTCTTTAACTCCTCTGGAAATCCTCGTGATTTACAAGCACCAGATCGGGCCAAAAATGGAGTATTCTTAATCATTTCACCCCATGAAAGGCAATAAATACACTTAGGCGCAAAGCGATTGAGGCAGGTGTAGAGTTCCACAAACTAGAAGATGAACGGGTATTTTATAAGTAAGCCGTGTGCCCTGAGCGCCCATTGAACAAAATCCAAACCCCAAGTAGAACTCGCACATACCATCTATCTCTAAAGATCCTGTTAAAAATGGTCGTTTCTATAACTCCTCCCGCTATCTCTAGATTTACAAGCGCCCGATCGTGCCAAAAAAGGAGTATTTTTTAATCATTTCACCCCAAGCAAGGCAATAAATCCACTAAGACGCAAAGAGTCTAAAAGAATATGCGAATATAAATCATTATTAAAGAAAGAGAAAAATAAAAAAAACGTTGAAATGACTAAAAATAATGGTTGACATTGCATTTAAATTTTTGAAGATCAAAGTTGACTGGGACGCATAAAGCCGAAGGAGAGTTCCACAAACTAGAAGTGTGATAGAAAAAACTTTTAGCATAGAACTGACGGTTACATCTTGTTATCTCAACTGTAAAATGATAAGACCTTACCGCCAATCTAGTACTGCGCTCAAATTAACAATCTTTTATGAAAATCGGTTTCAATTATTAATGAATGTTTCCTTCCTAACCGTTTTTTGAAGTAGTGTGGTACTTTGATCCTTCCAGTATTTTTTCTTCGAGTTGAAGGTTGTATCCATTTTAGTTGTTACTACTCTTGAAAGTCCTCACGTGATGTTATTTTGTCTAGATTTAGGTTTGAAATTTTCTACACTCATGTCAAAAGGATTCACATTAAAGCCTACAGGCGTCATTCTCTCAAAGCCATTGATGCAAGAAAGCGGCTGTATACGGAGACAGTTAAGATAATTCTGGATGGATTTGGCACCAGGCATACCATTTATATGAAAGTTTCGATAAGACGAAGCTCTTTAGGAACATGAATCGAGTCCACTACGATAAATAACTGAACAGGCTATTTCAGTTTATCTCCGGATTTTTCTGACCCCTCATGGCGTTCTCTTACCTTGAGCCAGATCCGACCGGAAATGGGAACTGTTGCCATATTTGCGCGGGCGGCTGTCAGGTTGCCTCACTTTCCAGTCTTGATAGAATTCAAAAGCGTTTCCAAGTCCTTGTTGATGAAGAATTATTTTTCACCCTCACCCATCTCCCTCACAGCGGCGGTGGGGGATGTGGTGAGTCTCCCACTGCCCTTTCGCTGCTAACATGGAAAATGCTCCGCCTACGTCGTTTTTTGTTTCCGACAGTTCTAAACTTGATGATCACGTCAATCCCATTTTCTGATTTTGCCTTGTGCCGCAATTATTGCAATAATAAATATTAAGAATAAATAATAAAAGTAAGATCTACTTCCTGATATATCTAAAGAATGCTTTTCCAAAAAAGACATCGTACAACGAATTATGCGGAGAAGCGTCCTGTCAACAAATGCGGGTACCTGGCAGAATGGATCCTGTGCTGCAATACATGATATTCGTAATGAAGCCAGAGCGATATCATTGATAACCTCTAAGAGTTTAGTAGCTAGCTATAGGGGAGAGCTAATTGCGCCTCCGACACTAAACTAAAGTGACCCCTGCTGCGGCTTTCAAGACAACTATTATTATTCAACCCCACTGTATATGTTACTTGTAATGACTGAATGGGTCGTGAATCGGATTGGCTAGGTAAGGGATAATTTAAGATGACGACGCCCACCCCATTTCCTCATTTAGCCTTGTGCCGCAATTATTGCAATTTTGCAATAATAAATATTAAGAATAAATAATAAAAGTAAGATCTACTTCCTGATATATCTGAAGAATGTTTTTCCAAATGTACATCATAGAACGAATTATGCGGAGAAGCGTCTTGTCAAGAGATCAGTGTACCTGGCAGAATGGATCTGATGCTGTAAAACATGAAATTCGTAATGAAGCCAGAGGGACGTCACTGTTAACATTCACCGTTTCATTTTATGAATCAATTTCAAGAGTTTATTAGCTTGCTATGTGGGGGTGGGTTAATTATGCCTCCGAAAAAAAAAAACTAAGGGAACTTTTGATACGCCTTCCAAATCTTCAATTTGGGCCGAAATTTCAATTCAGGCCGAAAATTGAGTTCTGTAAATCACAAACATTTTCCATAATTTTTTTATGAGTGAACGTCTATTTAAATTGTAACCGTGACAAATTCGGTATTCATTGATGTAACAAATAGATTTATTATGGTTTGAGGTTTAAAAAGAAATTTTCTGAAAACAGTTTCACTGTAAATTAGATTTCTCGGGCCTATAAACTGATAGGGCTTTATCTAGGATAGATATCAGCTTCCTTCCCAGCGTTTTGTTTCAGGGAAGGGTGGAAAGTCAGCACATTGATTCTATCGTTATGTTCATTTTTAGTTTGATCAGATGTGTCTTCACTCTTCTCTGTCATAACATCGTAAATATTCCAACATCCATTTCAAATGTTTAATTATTTTTATATGAACCATGTTACATATATATATATCCGTAAATCTATTATTACCGCTACGAAAATGGCGTATTTTGATACACGTTCGAACTGAATAGAGAAGGGATAGATTCTTGAGGTGATTGTTTCAATTGTTGGAATGAATGGAACATGAATCGAACTAGCTAGCTGTACGATAGTTAGTACTCATCAAATGTCCCCCTCTTGTCTTTGTGCGACACAAGCACATGTATTTCTTCTCACACTACTTGTTACAAGACAGGGTGTCTCAGTTTCGGTCACATTTCCACCGCAATGTTGGAACTTCCCTGTAACTTTTTGTATAAAAACAATTCATGGTAATTCTTCAGATGACCTTTTCGACAGCTTAACTAAAATTTATGCATTTAAGGACACTACTAGATGATTTAAAATCTCTAATCATTTTTCAGTTGAAATGGTTCGATGCAACCGTAAGTTCTATGCTAACAGTTTCTTCTGTCACAATTTTCAATTTAAGAATTCTATTATTACCCCTATGAAAATGCCGTATTTTGATAGGGGTAATAGATTCTTGTGGTGATTGTTTCATTTGTTTTGTATAAAAACAATTCATTTTATGAATCTATTTCGAGAGTTTACTAGCTTGCTATGGGGGTGGGGGGATAATTGTACCTCAAAAAAAAACTAAAGGAACTTTTGATGCGCCTTCCAAAACAACTATGAGTATTTTGAAGAAATAACTTTAAATTCTTCCCTTCACTCGATGCTTCTTAAAAACATCACTTGAACTTTTATTTGGGCTATAAGTCCAATTTCGGAAAAAATCCGATTTGGGCTGAATGTCTGATTGGCTCCAAATCTTCAATTTGGGCCGAAATTTCAATTCGGGCCGAAAATTTGGGTTCTTTATATTGCAAACTTTTTCCACATTTTTTATGAGTGAACGTCTATTTAAATTGTGTCCGTGACAAAGTCGGTATTCATTGATGTAACAAATAGATTTATGGTTTGAGGTTTAAAAAGTAATTATCTTAAAAAAATTTCCCTGTAAATCAGATTTCCCGGGCCTACAAACTCTTATAGCTTTTTGTTACATATATATCCGTAAATCTTTTTTTTTTCCACAATTTACATTATTCGGACTATTGCCCTCAATTTTGAAAAATATGCGTCCTCCTATACGGAACCGTCATATAGCCTGATTAAGCCACATTTTACCGATTAAGCCACAGAGGAGCGTTTTGATTAGCAAGGTCGATTTTACTGTTTTTAAACTGCAATACTCCATGATTTTCTCTCGTACATTCATATCTACTCGATGCGTATCCAAATGAAATTTCTCGGATATTCAGGCCGGTAAATGTTGTGAATACAGTTTATTATAAACATAGTATTTACTTAAATATTTGTATCTATAAAAACAGAATGTATAAACATAAAAAAATGTCTTAAAATAATTGTCATTTGCTTACATTTGATACGCCATGAGCAGATATGAATGTGAGAGATTCATGGAAGATTAAAGTTTAAAGACAGTAAAATCGACCTGGCCAACCGAACGATCCTCTGTGGGCGAGTGGTAAGGCGCATCAGGCAATATGACGGTTCCGTATAGGATACAGGTTCGAATCCTGTCGAAGGACGAATATCTTCAGTTGAAATGGTTCGATGCAACCGTAAGTTCTACGCTAACAGTTTCTTCTGTCACAATTTTCAATTTAAGAAAACACTTCCGGTTTCATGTCTCCCCGGTCACGTTCGATAATCAGCAATTTAAATGCAATGTCAATCGTTATGAACTGTATTATTTTATTCTTTTTCTTTTCTACTTATCATTAATAGTGGGTTTTTTTACTTCTCATATTTTCTTACACGCCTTAAGGCCTCGCGTCTTAGTGGCTTTATTGCCTTGTTTGCTTGATGAAAATAAACTACAGGGAAAAATGCATTAAATATCTTACAAAATTAAAATTACCTATCGGCATTTCCATTTATAGCATTAACTATCTTGTCTCTAGCCATAAAGAGGCACAGTGGAGTAATGGTTTGGGGAACCGAAGAGCCGGGTTCAAATTCCAGTCGAATCCATTACATGAATCCTCTTCTTCTGCCCCAGCTATGGGCAAATAGCAGGACAGACTGGGTCCTTCAGTCCCAACTGGCCAACCGCAGAAAGAAATGCCAACCTCGTCAGTCATGTCATGTATAGAAAGATACATGATCGCCTAAGCGTGTATCACGCATGACACATGATTGAGTCATGAGAAATATTACTTGCAAAATTATCAATTAATTACTTAAACGTTCGGCTAACATTTCACTGGAATTATTTGTCATTTTACAGTTTATCAACCTTTTGCTGGTTATTTAAAGCCAGAAAATATTTTTAGATCTTAAAAAACGTTCTGGAGATATTAATGATTTATGATTCAATTCCAACTATTTAACCCATAGCTGGTAAATGTGTATTTATAGCATATATGCACATACATGAATATAATGAACCCGACGGGAATTAGAAATCAGGTTTCTAAGTATTATATATGACATCAGCAGCACATTCAAGCGCATACAACACATGTCACACACAAGCTGTCACCCGTCTTGTTGTTGACTATGCGCGACCTTCATCGCAGGGGAGATGTGTTTAAACGTGCTATAGCCGTAAGACAAGATTCGAGTAAGAAAAGAATTCCAGCAGGTATAGATAGAATTCGAAATGTCCCAATCAGAGGTGTGTATTTCGTAAGAAAAGTAATTACATGCTGTATCGTTGTAGGCGTCTCTGAGGCTGAAATACAATTTTTTACTATATATAATCTAAGGTAGGATTCGCAAGGAATGTTTAATTTTTTAAGCCCATGGCCTTTTTCATTAATCGGCGGGTCAGGAAATGCTATTAATGAAAAAAGAATATTATTACATAACAAGGAGGTGATGTTTAATATTTTATTAAACAATTAAAAAAAAAGCGAAAATTACATTATTTTTATTTTTTACAGACAGGTGTTGAGACAGTCTCGAAAACTTGTGTCGAAGATTTATAAATGGATCCTTTAAATATTTGAAAAAGAAAAGGCGATGTTGAGTGGTACAGTCAGCGGTAATATATTCAGAAATCTTCTTTTTTTCTTCAGAAGCACAAAGAGATCTTCAGGGATCGAAGATTTTGTGGAATATTTATAATGGGATTGTTTAAATATTTCAAAAAGCAAAGGCGCTGTTGAGTGGTACAGTCAGCGGTTATATAATTTGGAATGTTTTTTTTTTTCATGACCACACACTGATGCTGAGGAATCGACAATTCGTGTCGAAGTTTTATAAAGCTATCAGTTATATATTTGAAAAAGTCATCGCGCTGTTGAGTGGTACAGTCAGCGGTTATATAATTTGGAATGTTTTGTTTTTTTCATGACCACACACTGATGCTGAGGAATCGACAATTTGTGTCGAAGTTTTATAAAGCTATCAGTTATTTATTTGAAAAAGTCATCGCGCTGTTGAGTGGTACAGTCAGCGGTTATATAATTTGGAATGTTTTTTTTTTTTTTTATGACCACACACTGATGCTGAGGAATCGACAATTTGTGTCGAAGTTTTATAAAGCTATCAGTTATATATTTGAAAAAGTCATCGCGCTGTTGAGTGGTACAGTCAGCGGTTATATAATTTGGAATGTTTTTTTTTTTTTTCATGACCACACACTGATGCTGAGGAATCGACAATTTGTGTCGAAGTTTTATAAAGCTATCAGTTATTTATTTGAAAAAGTCATCGCGCTGTTGAGTGGTACAGTCAGCGGTTATATAATTTGGAATGTTTTTTTTTTCCATGACCACACACTGATACTGAGGAATCGACAATTTGTGTCGAAGTTTTATAAAGCTATCAGTTATTTATTTGAAAAAGTCATCGCGCTGTTGAGTGGTACAGTCAGCGGTTATATAATTTGGAATGTTTTTTTTTTTTTCATGACCACACACTGATGCTGAGGAATCGACAATTCGTGTCGAAGTTTTATAAAGCTATCAGTTATATATTTGAAAAAATCATCGCGCTGTTGAGTGGTACAGTCAGCGGTTATATAATTTGGAATGTTTTGTTTTTTTCATGACCACACACTGATGCTGAGGAATCGACAATTTGTGTCGAAGTTTTATAAAGCTATCAGTTATTTATTTGAAAAAGTCATCGCGCTGTTGAGTGGTACAGTCAGCGGTTATATAATTTGGAATGTTTTTTTTTTTTTTCATGACCACACACTGATGCTGAGGAATCGACAATTTGTGTCGAAGTTTTATAAAGCTATCAGTTATTTATTTGAAAAAGTCATCGCGCTGTTGAGTGGTACAGTCAGCGGTTATATAATTTGGAATGTTTTTTTTTTTTTTTATGACCACACACTGATGCTGAGGAATCGACAATTTGTGTCGAAGTTTTATAAAGCTATCAGTTATATATTTGAAAAAGTCATCGCGCTGTTGAGTGGTACAGTCAGCGGTTATATAATTTGGAATTTTTTTTTTTTTCCATGACCACACACTGATGCTGAGGAATCGACAATTTGTGTCGAAGTTTTATAAAGCTATCAGTTATTTATTTGAAAAAGTCATCGCGCTGTTGAGTGGTACAGTCAGCGGTTATATAATTTGGAATGTTTTTTTTTTTTCATGACCACACACTGATGCTGAGGAATCGACAATTTGTGTCGAAGTTTTATAAAGCTATCAGTTATATATTTGAAAAAGTCATCGCGCTGTTGAGTGGTACAGTCAGCGGTTATATAATTTGGAATGTTTTTTTTTTTTCATGACCACACACTGATGCTGAGGAATCGACAATTTGTGTCGAAGTTTTATAAAGCTATCAGTTATATATTTGAAAAAGTCATCGCGCTGTTGAGTGGTACAGTCAGCGGTTATATAATTTGGAATGTTTTTTTTTTCATGACCACACACTGATGCTGAGGAATCGACAATTTGTGTCGAAGTTTTATAAAGCTATCAGTTATTTATTTGAAAAAGTCATCGCGCTGTTGAGTGGTACAGTCAGCGGTTATATTATTTGGAATGTTTTGTTTTTCATGACCACACACTGATGCTGAGGAATCGACAATTTGTGTCGAAGTTTTATAAAGCTATCAGTTATTTATTTGAAAAAGTCATCGCGCTGTTGAGTGGTACAGTCAGCGGTTATATAATTTGGAATGTTTTTTTTTTCATGACCACACACTGATGCTGAGGAATCGACAATTTGTGTCAAAGTTTTATAAAGCTATCAGTTATATATTTGAAAATGTCATCGCGCTTTTGAGTGGTACAGTCAGCGGTTATATAATTTGGAATGTTTTGTTTTTTTTTTCATGACCACACACTGATGCTGAGGAATCGACAATTTGTGTCGAAGTTTTATAAAGCTATCAGTTATATATTTGAAAAAGTCATCGCGCTGTTGAGTGGTACAGTCAGCGGTTATATAATTTGGAATGTTTTTTTTTTTTCATGACCACACACTGATGCTGAGGAATCGACAATTTGTGTCAAAGTTTTATAAAGCTATCAGTTATATATTTGTAAAAGTCATCGCCCTGTTGAGTGGTACAGTCAGCGGTTATATAATTTGGAATGTTTTTGTTTTTTTTTCATGACCACACACTGATGCTGAGGAATCGACAATTTGTGTCGAAGTTTTATAAAGCTATCAGTTATATATTTGAAAAAGTCATCGCGCTGTTGAGTGGTACAGTCAGCGGTTATATAATTTGGAATGTTTTTTTTTTTCATGACCACACACTGATGCTGAGGAATCGACAATTTGTGTCAAAGTTTTATAAAGCTATCAGTTATATATTTGAAAAAGTCATCGCCCTGTTGAGTGGTACAGTCAGCGGTTATATAATTTGGAATTTTTTTTTTTTTTCATGACCACACACTGATGCTGAGGAATCGACAATTTGTGTCGAAGTTTTATAAAGCTATCAGTTATTTATTTGAAAAAGTCATCGCGCTGTTGAGTGGTACAGTCAGCGGTTATATAATTTGGAATGTTTTTTTTTTTTCATGACCACACACTGATGCTGAGGAATCGACAATTTGTGTCGAAGTTTTATAAAGCTATCAGTTATATATTTGAAAAAGTCATCGAGCTGTTGAGTGGTACAGTCAGCGGTTATATAATTTGGAATGTTTTTTTTTTTTCATGACCACACACTGATGCTGAGGAATCGACAATTTGTGTCGAAGTTTTATAAAGCTATCAGTTATATATTTGTAAAAGTCATCGCCCTGTTGAGTGGTACAGTCAGCGGTTATATAATTTGGAATGTTTTTGTATTTTTTCATGACCACACACTGATGCTGAGGAATCGACAATTTGTGTCGAAGTTTTATAAAGCTATCAGTTATATATTTGAAAAAGTCATCGCGCTGTTGAGTGGTACAGTCAGCGGTTATATAATTTGGAATGTTTTTTTTTTTCATGACCACACACTGATGCTGAGGAATCGACAATTTGTGTCAAAGTTTTATAAAGCTATCAGTTATATATTTGAAAAAGTCATCGCGCTGTTGAGTGGTACAGTCAGCGGTTACATAATTTGCAATGTTTTTTTTTTTTTCATGACCACACACTGATGCTGAGGAATCGACAATTTGTGTCGAAGTTTTATAAAGCAATCAGTTATATATTTGAAAAAGTCATCGCGCTGTTGAGTGGTACAGTCAGCTGTTATATAATTTGGAATGTTTTTTTTTTTTTCATGACCACACACTGATGCTGAGGAATCGACAATTTGTGTCGAAGTTTTATAAAGCTATCAGGTATATATTTGAAAAAGTCATCGCGCTGTTGAGTGGTACAGTCAGCGGTTATACAATTTCGAATCTTTTTTTTTTAATTCATGATCACATACTGATGCTGGTTTATAAAGGGATCTTTTGAATATTTGAAAAAGCATAGGCGCTGTTGAGTGGTACAGTCAGCGATAATATAATTTCGAATCTTTTTTTTTATTTCAGAAGCACAGACAGAAAATCATTTGGGAATCGACAATTTATGTCGCCGGTTTTAAAGGGATCTTTTAAATATTTGAAAAAGCATAGGCGCTGTTGAGTGGTACAGTCAGCGATAATATAATTTCGAAACTTTTTTTTTTTTGTCAGAACTACAGACAGATGTTTTGAGAATCGACAATTTATGTCGACGGTTTATAAAGGGATCTTTTAAATATTTGAAAAAGCATAGGCGCTGTTGAGTGGTACAGTCAGCGGTAATATAATTTCGAATCTTTTTTTTTACTTCAAAACCACAGACAGATGCTCGGGGAATCTCAAATTTTGCCGAATATTTATAAAATCATCTTTTAAATATTTGAAAAAAAAGGCGCTCTTGAGTGGTAAAGTCAGCGGTAATATAATTTGAGATCTTTTTTTTTTCACTTCAGAACCACAGACAGATGTAGGGAATATCGACAGATTGTGTCGAAGATTTCGAAAGATTCTCTTAAAAAGTCCCCGTTGAGTGGTACAATCTCTTTAAACTTTTTTATGTTATAATGAAGGCCTGTATGAAAATGCTATATTTCACAGGATACGAGTTGACAATAAATAATAATAAATTAGATTATCTTATCATATCCAATGTCAAAACTCAAATGATTGTCTTCTTACTTGTTTCATATATATATATATATATATATATATATATATATATATATATATATATATATATATATACACACACACACATATATATATATATTCATATATATATATATATATATATTATTTCAAAACCGTTAAACGTATTTTTAACTAGTCAACAGAGACTACTCCGTGACTTATTTATAGTTACTGATATTTATATATACCTGCATATATATACATTCTCACTCTTTTTATTGAGCATCCATATTTATATATACACACACACGTGGTAGAACTTTTTTTGTGAATATGGTACGCATAAATACATTCATTTATAAATACATAAATACAAGTATTTGTCATATATATATACCTGTACACATATATACATGTATATGTGCCCCGTCATATATACCCGTGCGCAGGCACACGCACACACACATACATACATACCCATATAATACATATACATATCAGTTTTTATTTTTTGAGTTGTGATGTTTTTCCCTAATATTATGTGTCGCATTGTGATACCTGGTTCGTTTGCTTGCTTGTTTACATATATATATATATATATATATATATATATATATATATATATATATATATATATATATATATATATATTAGATCCGTTGGGCTTTGCAGTTTTATAAATCTGTCGACTCTAAGATCAGGAAACAATTTCTCTACTCCCTCGCATATTGCCTTATGCTCTTATTGTCGTTGCGATGATCGATGGTGTACCTTATCGCCCTGGTTCTATTTGAGAATTGCCAGATTACCGCTCTCTCAGAACATTCCCTTTCGAGACAATGTTGCTCTTTTCTCATCAGACTGGCATTTCTCTCCAAAATCTATCTTAAAATCTTAAAACGTTTGCCAGTCTTCTATGCTTAGCTTAGTGTCTATCGCTTCCAAAACTAAACTGTGCTCCGAAAGGATCCCTTTCTGTCTTATATCAAGACTATATGGCTGATGCTAACCTCCAAGGAGAGAGATGCTAAATATATGGCTGATGCTAACCTCCAGGAGAGAGATACTTTGCGCCTTTCTGTGCTAATGTTCACGGCTGACAAGAAGTGAAAAGACGATATTGTAATCTTTGCTAAGTTAGCTGCCAAGAAATGTACTTCACTGTGTCGTACTAGAGAATCTTTCTCTCCAAAATCTATCTTAAAATCTTAAAAAGTTTACTATTCTTCTATGCTTAGACACCCAGTAATCCCCTTCTATCTTAGTGGCTTTACTGCCTTGATTGTTTAGCCGTGTTGTGCTAGAATGTTTTTTCTCGCCTGAATCTATCCTACATGTATATAAGTATATCATTCGACCTTCCGTTAAATATGGACTCTGGTGTTTCTGATCCATATTTAAAGATGCTGCATAAAATCTAAAGAAATATTTTCCGTCTTTAAATAGCCTACAATCAGCAATATTTATTGTCCTGGTGTGGCGTCTCGGCTTCAGTCTCTTTCCCGGTACTGTATAGTTTCCTCTCTGTGTCTATTCTATGAATAATTTCTTGGGAAATGTTCGGCTGATCTCTTCGCTAGGGTACCTAGATTTTATGAAATTAACCTCATTAATAGACTGGCTACAAGGTCTCATCAATATATAGAGTTGATTTCGCTAGATTCAACCGTAAGTTGTATGTTGATAGTTTCTTCTCTCGCACTTCTGCCTTGCGGAACTCTCTTAAGGATCCATGCTTTCCTGCCATCTTTGCAAATTTAAATGCAATGTCAATTGCTCTTTTACTATTCTCTTGATTACACTGTTTTCTACTCGTTCCTTAGTACAGATACTTTTTTCGAATTCTTCCACGCCCAGTAACCTCTTATGTCTTAGTTGCCTTATTACTTTGATTGTAGTAAAAGCTACTGAAAAAGGTGTTGTCTACTTTCTATATTCCTAACTCTGTTCTGTTTTGTGTTCTTGTTTGACTCAATAGGTAGCATCAAACGGGAAAAGAACAACAACAGATCAGAGGCAAGAATATAGAAAATAGACGGCTCAAAATGCGAATCATCTAGACAAAACAATTCTAGTAACACCGAACAGATGTCCGTCATGACAACAATCTGAACGCACTCGTGGTTCAACGTAATACATGTGACAATTGTTTTGACATAAAAAAATTCCATTCTGAGGAGAAAAGAAAACTGAGAAGGAAATGCAGAGAGAGTGAGCGAATCTCGCAGTTCTCTACAGGAAAACCTGAAGTCCAGAACCATACGTTACATCAAAAATCATCGCAATGACAATAATAGCACAATACAACATACGAGATAGTAGAGAAAAACAAAGATCTGCTTAGAGTTGGCTGATTTAAAAACGTACAAACTCCAACTGATCTAATATATATATATATATATATATATATATATATATATACATATATATATATATATATATACATATATATATATAATATATATATATATATATATATATATATATATATATATATATATATATATATAAACAAGCAAGAAAACAAAACAGGGATCACAATGCGACACATACTATTAGAGAAAAACTGGGATCTATTCTATGTATATACATTATATATATATGTATGTATGTATACGTACGCGTGTGCACGGCTATATATGCGGGAGACATACTCACGTATATTTTGTGTAGATATATATATGTAAGAAATATTTGTATCTATGATTATAAGTATACCAGTATACATATTTACAAAAAGGTATGCAAGTGTATACGTAAAACGATGACGAACTTTGAGTGACTGGTTTAAAATACAACTGACATCAAACGTCTTTAACACACACACACACACACACATAGATATAATATATATATATATATATATATATATATATATATATATATATATATATATATATATATATATATATATATAAAACAAACCGGATGACATAAGCACTTTTCCTTTTGTACATTATCTGTGATAAGTTAATTTAATCTATTTTTATTTATGGCCTCCACTTATCCTCGGAGATTACAACATATTTTTCCTCAGTCCCTGTCGTTATACATTCATCCACTGTTCCGAGAGTAGATCCGAACTTTTTGTAGGATAAAAGAATTAATAGATGCGCCATTTAGATTATAATATTTTGCTAAGCGTTCCTCACAGTTCCTCCATTTTGGTTCAGGAGAAATCAACGGTTTGAAACAGTCATGATTTCTCTTCGAAATGGTTAAAGTTGAAAAGTTTAACAAAGTTTAAATTAAGAAACAGGAATAATCAACGTCAAATTCAATTAACAAGAAGTAAGTAACAAATCAATTTTTGTTCAAGATATGGACAAGTCTATGTTCAAATCAGTTTCCCATAGACAAATTCAAGAAAAAACAGTGATAAAAAGTAACAGCAAATTCAATTAACAAGAACTCAATCAACAATTTGATTTAAATATGTACATGTCTTTTGGTCAAATTAGTTGACCATAGACAGAATGATGTTTTCACACAATCAAAAAAAAATATACAGCATCTTCCGGAATGGTAGATCGCTGTGATCTCCTTTTTATATATAATATAACAACATATAATAACACGCTGAATGGTATTATCTATAAGACCATTGCAACGCTTACCAATATATAGATGATGAACCACCTAAAACTCGTCTTGGTCATATAGGGCTTGGCTCGTATATATTTTTTTTTGTTGTCCATTTCATTTTTGCTTTTGTCACTTTCTTTTACTTCTTCATTAATTATCTCTTGTTTTTTTTCTTTTGGCTCAAGATAATCGGTCAAGGGATTAGTTGTTATATTTTGTCGTCTATCTGTTCTTACATCTTTGATTTTTCTTTCATAGAAATTTATTCTATCCTTCACCAACGATCTGTTTCCATCCTCAATAGAGATGATGCAAGTATCTTTACTGCTTTGAATTGAGTTTGCCATTTTATTTGCTCTCCAAGAACTTTTTGAGATGTTTTCTATGTAATTTAGGCAAAATTTAGAGGCAGACGTCCAGTTGGTTTGAAAGTCAGAATAAATGTGGCGTTTCGCTTTCTCGTTCGCGTTCTTAATTATGACGTCATAATAGAATGACGTTTCTTAATCCGACCACAAGTTTCAAATAAAATAACGTCTTGAAAAACCAATAAAATAGAACGAAAAAGAACAAAAAATGTCTAAAAATATATAATTTAATTTCTTTCAAGTAGGACCCCTTTGAATATAGGGTATATTAGTTTACGGCGGGTGAATTTTCATGAATAAAATCCTGTGTTATGTGAGTAAACTCTAATGAATGAATAGGTCGCGAATCAGAGTTGCTAGTTCAGGATAGTTAGTCATCTCCCTTTTTTGATACAACCTATATATATATATATATATATATATATATATATATATATATATATATATATATTGATATACCCGATATATATGAAGACAGGGTATCGCACGTGCTAATACACGTTGTATGTTAAAAAATATATATATAATGATTTACCCTATATATATATATATATATATATATATATATATATATATATATATATATATATATATATATATATGTTTATGGGGTACATCAATACATATATATATATATATATATATATATATATTTACTTACGTAAATAATTATATAGGCCACACTACAACATGTTTAATACGCAGTTTAACTCTACACATTTCTGACAATAGGTCAATTAGATCTCATTTAAATATTCATGGTTACCTACCGGACACTCTTCGGAATATACTTGTCGACAACACTAATATAATAGCATCATCCACTTGCAAAAAAAAGGCTAAAAATAATGGAAGCCTTATTAATAAAAACAAACAAACCAACACTTAATAATATTAACTTTGAACAAGGACATTATATCTTGACCGTGTTTTGAAACAAAAAAATGAAAACCTTTTATAAAACATACATACAACAAACTATGTCTAATTTTAACAGTTAAAATATAATCCTTGAAAATGGCTAAATGTATAGCCGAAAGCGCTTGGATAAAAAGAACATTCGGTCAGTTTTTTTATAATTTATCATTGTCTGTCGTATTCAATGAAATGTGTATGAAAGCGTTGCGGCATAAATACACAAATATATATATATATATATATATATATATATATATATATATATATATATATATATATATATATATATGACTTCTAATGTTTACCCATTTCGAAAAAGCAAAAAAAAAAACGTTACATCTTGCTTACGTCACAGCATCATTGGTTTTACGATTTTAGCTTTTATTACAGGACGTCTCAGCATATTTTTGAAAAAAAATTTCAATGAGTTTAAGTAGGAAAACACCATTTATAAAATTTTATTAAACTCAATTTGATGTCTTAAGAAAATCGAAAGATCGAACCCTATTGCATTTATTTATCTTTCCGAAATGATAATTTTCCAAATTGCCCTAAAAAGTAGTTGTTTTGTACTTTAAATAAGAGAAAATTTTTATACATTGTTGAAGAAACTGAGACATTATTATTTTTATAAGATATTTTATTATGACAAAAAGAAAGAAAACATTTTATAATTAAATTTTGCTCTCGTCAAAATATATATATATATCGAATGTAGTGTATTTGTCTAGGAACAAAATTAATAAAACGACAAGAAAACCTATTCTTAGCCGTCGCTGTTCGTCCTTTGACAGTTTTTATCAATGATTTGCTTTAATATCACCTAAGAATAGTTTTCCTCTTTTTTATCTATCTATCTATCTATCTCTCTCTCTCTCTCTCTCTCTATATATATATATATATATATATATATATATATATATATATTTAAGGTATATAAAATATACTTTTACAAAATACTTTTGTCCATGTATTGCCTTGATAATTCCCCTCATAGAACGAAATGCATCAGCTAAAAATAGTTGACCTCTTTTCTTATATAAATATATATATATATATATATATATATATATATATATATATATATATATATATATATATATATATATATATATATATATGTTAGGGTGTGGAAAATATACGTTTACAAACTTTGTGGTCAAATTCCTTACAGAAAAAGGAAATCGTTATTTTTACTTTTATTATGAGTACAAAAAGTTCATCGTAGATGGCGATGTGTTGCTATATAGAGTAGGTTTCATTTTGATAAGACCAAGGTATATATATTTATTAGGATGACACAGTATTACAACGGACAGTGGTGCACTACGTCACAAATAAATATGGTGAAGATGCGACATATGAACAAAGCTTTAGATGTTTTTAACTGTCGACGTAGTTTACGCTTGATGCACTTCGATGATCTTTTTCACGTATCGATGGTGTTAGGATCTCACTATATGAAGCACAAAAATTGCCCTTTCCTCACCATATTCTTCTCATTTAGTTCACGCCCTAGAACCCCCTGGGTCCCAGTGGCATTATCAACTTTCTTGGGGTAACTGTTAAAACAAAATAAATGCTGAAAACACGCCACACGAATTCTTGAAGATGCGACATAAACAAAGCTTTAGATGTTCTTATCTGTCGACGTCGTTTACGCTTGATGCACTTCGATGATCTTTTTCACGTATCGATGGCGTTTGGATCTCACTATATCAAGCACAAAAATTGTCCTTTCCTCACCATAATCTTCTCATTTAGTTCACGCCCTAGAACTCCCTGGGTCCCAGTGGCATTATCATCTTTCTTGGGGTAACTGTTAAAACAAAATAAATGCTGAAAACACGCCACACGAATTCTTGAAGATGCGACATGAACAAAGCTTTAGATGTTCTTAACTGTCGACGTCGTTTACGCCTGATGCACTTCGATGATCTTTTTCACGTATCGATGGCGTTTGGAACTCACTATATCAAGCACAAAAATTGTCCTTTCTTCACCATAATCTTCTCATTTAGTTCACGCCCTAGAACCCCCTGGGTCCTAGTGGCATTATCATATTTCTTGGGGGTAACTGTTAAAACAAAATAAATGCTGAAAACACGCCACACGAATTCTTGAAGATGCGACATGAACAAAGCTTTAGATGTTCTTAACTGTCGACGTCGTTTACGCCTGATGCACTTCGATGATCTTTTTCACGTATCGATGGCGTTTGGATCTCACTATATCAAGCACAAAAATTGTCCTTTCCTCACCATAATCTTCTCATTTAGTTCACGCCCTAGAACCCCCTGGCTCCTAGTGGCATTATCATCTTTCTTGAGGGTAACTGTTAAAACAAAATGAATGCTGAAAACACGCCACACGAATTCTTGAAGATGCGAAATGAACAAAGCTTTAGATGTTCTTATCTGTCGACGTCGTTTACGCTTGATGCACTTCTATGATCTTTTTCACGTATCGATGGTGTTAGGATCTCACTATATTAAGCACAAAATTGTCCATTCCTCACCATAATCTTCTCATTTAGTTCACGCCCTAGAACACCCTGGGTCCTAGTGGCATTATCAACTTTCTTGGGGGTAACTGCTAAAACAAAATAAATGCTGAAAACACGCCACACGAATTCTTGAAGATGCGACATGAACAAAGCTTTAGATGTTCTTAACTGTCGACGTCGTTTACGCCTGATGCACTTCGATGATCTTTTTCACGTATCGATGGTGTTAGCATATCACTAAATCAAGCACAAAAATTGTCCTTTCTTCACCATAATCTTCTCATTCAGTTCACGTCCTAGAACCCCCTGTGTCCTAGTTGCATTATAACCTTTCTTAGGGGAACTGTTAAAATAAAATAAATGCTGAAAACACGCCACACGAATTCTTGAAGATGCGACATGAACAAAGCTTTAGATGTTCTTAACTGTCGACGTCGTTTACGCTTGATGCACTTCGATGATCTTTTTCATGTATCGATGGCGTTTGGATCTCACTATATCAAGCACAAAAATTGTCCTTTCCTCACCATAATCTTCTCATTTAGTTCACGCCCTAGAACCCCCAGGGTCCCAGTGGCATTATCATCTTTCTTGGGGGTAACTGTTAAAACAAAATAAATGCTGAAAACACGCCACACGAATTCTTGAAGATGCGACATGAACAAAGCTTTAGATGTTCTTATCTGTCGACGTCGTTTACGCTTGATGCACTTCGATGATCTTTTTCACGTATCGATGGCGTTTGGATCTCACTATATCAAGAACAAAAATTGTCCTTTCCTCACCATAATCTTCTCATTTAGTTCACGCCCTAGAACCCCCAGGGTCCCAGTGGCATTATCATCTTTCTTGGGGGTAACTGTTAAAACAAAATAAATGCTGAAAACACGCCACACGAATTCTTGAAGATGCGACATGAACAAAGCTTTAGATGTTCTTATCTGTCGACGTCGTGTACGCTTGATGCACTTCGATGATCTTTTTCACGTATCGATGATGTTAGGTCTCACTATATCAAGCACAAAATTGTCCTTTCCTCACCATAATCTTCTCATTTAGTTCACGCCCTAGAACACCCTGGATCCTAGTGGCATTATCAACTTTCTTGGGGGTAACTGTTAAAACAAAATAAATGCTTAAAACACGCGACACGAATTCTTGAAGATGCGACATGAACAAATCTTTAGATGTTCTTATCTGTCGACGTCGTTTACGCTTGATGCACTTCGATGATCTTTTTCACGTATCGATGATGTTAGGTCTCACTATATCAAGCACAAAATTGTCCTTTCCTCACCATAATTTTCTCATTTAGTTCACGCCCTAGAACCCCCATGGTCCCAGTGGCATTATCATCTTTCTTGGGGGTAACTGTTAAAACAAAATAAATGCTTAAAACACGCCACACGAATTCTTGAAGATGCGACATGAACAAAGCTTTAGATGTTCTTAACTGTCGACGTCGTTTACGCTTGATGCACTTCGATGATCTTTTTCACGTATCGATGGCGTTTGGATCTCACTATATCAAGCACAAAAATTGTCCTTTCCTCACCATAATCTTCTCATTTCGTTCACGCTCTAGAAACCCCTGGGTCCTAGTGGCGTTATCACCTTTCTTATGAGAACGGATTATAAAAAAGTAATCTCTGTACCAAAACAAGATGCTCACATTTATTGTGGCACAGAACTTTTTTTCGTAGAGGCCCAGTAATAAATAAATTATGTGCAGGATGAAAGGCAGATTCTAGAGTACAGTATATCGCTTTCTCTTCAATAAGTAACATTTCCAGAGTCCTTTCGTGTCAGAGACATAAGGTAGAAAATGTAACGATCTATCATCACCCAGAAGTGCTTCTAATTTCACCTCTCACGATGAACCGGTATTCGATCCGTGTGACTTGAAACCCCAAGAAGCACTCGTAAATACAATCCATCCCTAAAGATCATATTACAAATGATCCTTTCTTTAACTCCTCTGGAAATCCTCGTGATTTACAAGCACCAGATCGGGCCAAAAATGGAGTATTCTTAATCATTTCACCCCATGAAAGGCAATAAATACTCTCAGGCGCAAAGCGATTGAGGCCGGTGTAGAGTTCCACAAACTAGAAGATGAACGGGTATTTTATAAGTGAGCCGTGTGCCCTGAGCGCCCATTGAACAAAATCCAAACCCCAAGTAGAACTCGCACATACCATCTATCTCTAAAGATCCTGTTAAAAATGGTCGTTTCTATAACTCCTCCCGCTATCTCTAGATTTATAAGCGCCCGATCGTGCCAAAAAAGGAGTATTTTTTTAATCATTTCACCCCAAGCAAGGCAATAAATCCACTAAGACGCAAAGAGTCTAAGAGAATATGCGAATATAAATCATTATTAAAGAAAGAGAAAAATAAAAAAAACGTTGAAATGACTAAAAATAATGGTTGACATTGCATTTAAATTTTTGAAGATCAAAGTTGACTGGGACGCATAAAGCCGAAGGAGAGTTCCACAAACTAGAAGTGTGATAGAAAAAACTTTTAGCATAGAACTGACGGTTACATCTTGTTATCTCAACTGTAAAATGATAAGACCTTACCGCCAATCTAGTACTGCGCTCAAATTAACAATCTTTTATGAAAATCGGTTTCAATTATTAATGAATGTTTCCTTCCTAACCGTTTTTTGAAGTAGTGTGGTACTTTGATCCTTCCAGTATTTTTTCTTCGAGTTGAAGGTTGTATCCATTTTAGTTGTTACTACTCTTGAAAGTCCTCACGTGATGTTATTTTGTCTAGATTTAGGTTTGAAATTTTCTACACTCATGTCAAAAGGATTCACATTAAAGCCTACAGGCGTCATTCTCTCAAAGCCATTGATGCAAGAAAGCGGCTGTATACGGAAGACAGTTAAGATCATTCTGGATGGATTTGGCACCAGGCATACCATTTATATGAAAGTTTCGATAAGACGAAGCTCTTTAGGAACATGAATCGAGTCCACTACGATAAATAACTGAACAGGCTATTTCAGTTTATCTCCGGATTTTTCTGACCCCTCATGGCGTTCTCTTACCTTGAGCCAGATCCGACCGGAAATGGGAACTGTTGCCATATTTGCGCGGGCGGCTGTCAGGTTACCTCACTTTCCAGTCTTGATAGAATTCAAAAGCGTTTCCAAGTCCTTGTTGATGAAGAATTATTTTTCACCCTCACCCATCTCCCTCACAGCGGCGGTGGGGGATGTGGTGAGTCTCCCACTGCCCTTTCGCTGCTAACATGGAAAATGCTCCGCCTACGTCGTTTTTTGTTTCCGCCAGTTCTAAACTTCACTGCTAGGACCCGCTACTATGCGCGTCCTAACAGTGAAGTAACAAACAAAGTAGCAAACCAAACACATTCCCTTGTATTCAATCGGCGAGAAGTCCACTCGGCTTCTTCCCGTGGAATATATATATATATATATATATATATATATATATATATATATATATATATATATATATATATATATATATATATATTTGAATTGGACATAGTCCGACAATTTATTTAAAGACATTTATATATATTATGTTTAACGTTCTTTTTTTTCTTTTTTTATAGATACAAGTATTTAAGCAAATGCTCTGTTTTATTTAATACTGTTTATTATAAAACAGAGCATTTGCTTAAATACTTGTATCTATAAAAAAAAAAGAACGTTAAACATAATATATATAAATGTCTTTAAATATATATATATATATATATATATATATATATATATATATATATATAAAAGTGGACATGGAAGTCAGCACTTAGAGGCGACAGTCTGTTTAATGCTAGTGCAATCGTTGCACTAGCATGAAACAGACAGTCGCCTCTAAGTGCTGACTTCCATGTCCACTTTTATATTTACACACGCTCTATCTCTGATATTGAGCACTTTATCCCATAAATATAGCACGCTTTAAGACTATATTTCTTCATATATATATATATATATATATATATATATATATATATATATATATATGTGTGTGTGTGTGTGTGTGTGTGTGTGTGTATGTGTGTGTGTGTGTGTGTGTGTGTGGTGCAGTTCAATTTATATTACATGAATCATTCATACAAAAAGTAGTTTAGTACAGTTAATGATATAAATGGCGAAAAACATCTTCGCAAACAAATTTATTAAAGTTACATTAACCCACGAACCTCTCGACGAATGTTATGATCCTTGTTTTTAATAACTTCAAGTTGTATAAGGTCTTTTTTTTTATTCTGCTATTACTTTCAGCTGTACATACAGCCATCCTCAGGCATGGAAATTAATTTGTTTTTTAGTAAATCCAGGTAGTAGCGGGACACGAAAAATTAAATGCGAATCGAAATATATTTTTTTAGAAATGTGTTATTGTTAACGGATACAAACTTTTGGAGCGTGCAGTCGCAACGCTAAGGTTGATTTTTTTTTTAATTCAAGAGGGTGCGTTTTTTACTAATATGGTAATTTGAGAATTTTTTTCTCGTAGGAGTTTTTCAGTCGATGTGGCATGAACTAAATTTTTCAATCAATAGAGCAATGTGGCATCTATTATGCCGAAAATTTTCACGTTGGATCAGTTCTTTTTAAATCAAATATGTGGTGAAGTTCAATTTATATTACATGAATCATTCATACAAAAAGCAGATTACTAAAGTTAATGATATAAATGGCGAAAAATATCTTATAAAAATAAAAAATAAAGTAAAATAAGATAAAACAAGAAATAAAATAAAAAAGTAAATAAAAAATAGCAAATGTGGAGGACAAAATGAAACGCAATTAAAACAAATATTTATTGCAAATAATCAACGACTAAAAACAAATAATTAAAGGTATCCAAAAGAGTACAAAATAAAATTAAAAAATAGAAAATAAAATAAAAAATAAATTAAAAAATAGCGAATGAGGAGGAAAAATTGGAAACGATTAAAACAAATTTTAATTGTAAATACGTAACGATTAAAACAGATAATAAAAGGTTCCAAAAGAGTACAAAATAAAATAAAAAACAAAATAAAAAAAGTAAAATAAAATAAAATAAAAAATAAAGTAAAATAAAAAAAAATAAAGTAAAATAAAATAAATAAAAAATAAAATAAAATAAAAAATAGGGAAAGAGGAGGAGAAATTGGAACGCATTAAAACAAATTATATTTTTAATAAATTAACGACTAAAAAGGATATTAAATGATTCCAAGAGTACAAAATAAAATAAAATAATAAAATAAATAAAAAAGACAATAAAAAATAAAATAAAATAAAAAATCGGCAATGAGTAAAAATTGAAACGCAATTAAAACAAATTTTAATAGTAAAAAATTAAAGAATAAAAAAAGTTTCCAAAAGAATACAAAATAAAATAAAACATTAAAAAATAAAATGAAGAATAAAAGGAAGTAAAATATATTAAAAAATAAAATTAAAATAAAATAAGAAAGTAGGGAATGAGGAGGAGAAATCGGAACGCAATTAAAACAAATTTTAATTCTACTTGATTAACGACTAAAAACAGATATTAAAAGGTTCCAATAAAGTACAACATAAAATAAAAGAATAAAAAATAAAATTAAAATAAAATAAAATAAAACAAAAAATAAAATAAAAAATAAAATAAGAAAGTATCGAATGAGGAGGAGATATTGGAACGCAATTTAAAAAAATTAATTGTAAATAATTAACGACTAAAAATAGATATTAAAAGGTTCCAATAAAGTACAACATAAAATAAAAGAATAAAAAATAAAATTAAAATAAAATAAAATAAAATAAAAAATAAAATAAGAACGTAGCGAATGAGGAGGAGAAATTGGAACGCAATTAAAAAAAAATAATTGTAAATAATTAACGACTAAAAACAGATATTAAAAGGTTCCAATAAAGTACAACATAAAATAAAAGAATAAAAAATAAAATAAAAATAAAATAAAATAAAAAATAAAATAAGAAAGTAGCGAATGAGGAGGAGAAATTGGAACGCAATTTAAAAAAATTAATTGTAAATAATTAACGACTAAAAATAGATATTAAAAGGTTTCAAAAGAGCATAAAATAAAACATTAAATAAAATACGATCAAAAAAATAAAATAAAAATAGGACATTGTTGTGGGGCAGACCCCTTTTATACAAGATGGACTCGTCCAAAGTATACTTATACTGACAGAGAGAATACCTGAGGGAGGAGATACGTTGATTCAGGGTGAGAGATACGCAGACATGACACAGGGTGTTCACAGAGAGTTATACGAGAGTCCAGAGAGAGAGAGATAATTACGACTTCACTTACAGAGACTTGTACATATACTTTCTACAGTATTTACATTAGTCGGACTATTGTCCTCATCTTTGTCGCCATTTTTGTCACAACGTTTTCGGCCGTTGTTCGCTCCGGCCTTCTTCAGGTGGTTGGAATTTCGAACCGAACCCTTTATTTCGATCACTGGGGTAGACTGTTCTAGTTCCACGAGCCATGTTTGATAGATGTCAGTTATCAGTTATCTCCTGCTAATTTTCCCTCTGAAAGTTCTCCACTGCCTGAACCGGGTATTGAACTCACACTCTTTGGGTCTGTCACTGGATCTAACCAACGCCTTTATCCACTGTGCCATCCGACTAATGTAAATACTGTACATAATACCTCATCTCAGAAATATAGACAGATATACTTTCTACTAACCCGCATTCCTGGACTACTAATCTTCACTTCAAATCTGTATTCTTACGTTTAATACACTTATTTTTCTATCTCAATTGCTGGCGTTGTTTATTTATTTGTGCAGGATTCCATTCCCGGAATCCACAACAGACATGAAGAGGTGTAATTGGAACGCAATTAAAACTATTAAAAAATAAAGTAAAAAATAGCGAATGAGGAGGGAAAATTGAAAACGATTAAAACAAATTTTAATTGTAAATAAGTAACGACTAAAAACAGATATTAAAAGGTTCCAATAGAGTAAAAAAATAAAATTTTAAAAAAAACGTTTTGCTCATTATCTTCCAAATAAATACAAGGATGAATAAAATCTTCCTTCTCTTTACATAGTGTCGGCTGATATAATTTAATATAATCAATCTCGAGAACTCGTAGATGGTAGACTTCAGGTGTATGTGAATGTTACTGTCACTTTCCTTATATTTTCAGTTGCCTTTAAAACCTCCTCGCACTTTCGTTTGTAGATCGACATACTTATTGCTACAGATCTCTCACTTCGACAGTGAAGAGTTTGAGGCCTCGTGAATTTAAACGCCCCACGAGGCTGGCATCCCGCTCCCACCCCTACACCGTGGAAACTGTTAGATGCAGACGTCTCTTCTACTCCAATAGCTTCATGTCTCGCACATCTCGCCTATGGAACTCCCTTCCCTATTACTGTTTCCCTGACAATTACAATCTCCAACGGTTTAAGTGTAGCGTCAATCGACATCTCCAGTTGCCTTGATCTATCCACTTCCCTTCTCCACATCCTTTCATTTTTCATTCCTATCTGCTCTCGCTCCAAATCTTCTGCAACCCCTTGCCTTTTATCGACCCACTGTCTTTCTCTTTCTCCACATCCTCTCCTTTACCACTCCTATCTGCTCTTCCTCCAACCCTTCTTTAACCCCTTGCGTGATAGTGGCTTCCAGCCTTGCTTGGGGTGATAAACTTAAAAAACAAAAAATATATATATATAGACGATGGAATCTTATCTAGCAGTTCATTACCCTTTTCTTCGTTTCCAAGGATATTCATCAGTAGAACCACATCACTCTTGCTTCAAAACTCTTCTTCATCTTTGGGTAGACGGTGCAACACTCATTGCTATATAGGAGATTAAATACTACGTAGTAGTTAAGTACTCTTCTTTTCTAAGGATAATCATCAGTAGAACCACATCTCTCTATCTTCAAGTTTCTTTTTCATCTCCGGGTAGACAGTTCAACATGCTCTGCGATAAAGGGGATTTGATATTACATAGCAGTTCCGTACACTTTTTTTTCGTTTCAAAGGATAATCATCAGTAGAACCACATCTCTTGCTTCAAGTCTCTTCTTCATCTTCGTGTAGATGGGCCAACATTCACTGCTATATAGGAGATTTAATGTTACATAGCAGTTCCGTCCTCTTTTCTTTGTTTTCAAGTATATATTCAGTAGAACCACATCTCTCTTGCTTCAAATCTCTTCTTCATCTTTGGGTAGGCGGTCCAACATTCCCTGCCATATAGGAGATTAAATATTACATAGCAGTGCTATATTCTTCTTTATTTCTTTAAAATGTTCTCTTTATACTTAGTTTTTAGCATACAATTTCCCTATTTCTGTTCTTATTTTTCTCTGTTACACTCTCCGAGAATACATTTGAAACTGCCGTTTTAAATGCATTCGCGGAAGATTTTTATTTACTTTCGCTTTTGGGGGATTTTATGATTAAAACTTCTGTCATTTGTAGTCATTTTCTATTTTTTTTTTATTTTGTTAGTTAATATTCTGCAGTATGCGTGCGTTAGCTACGACTATTTGCCTTACCTTGTTCTTTACTAATGTTAGCTTAGTTTAGTACAATATAGGGCCCTCATTTAGGACTGAATTCTTACCTCACCAGGTCTGCTATACTAGGTAACTAACCATTATCCATACAGAGTCTCAGTGCCAATACAGGACATGAATTAGAAGGCTACATGCATGGACTCACAAAGAGGAACAAAGTCACTAATCATTAGAAATATTCAACCAGGCTATCTTGCTAACCATTACACCACCCTAAAAGACCCTAAAATTGATAAAACTATCTTAGATGTAAGGGCCAAAATATGTGGTATGCAATAAGAAACAAACTCAACAATTATTTGAATTGTTAACCTCTACGACAGGCCTAGTAACCTTAAAAATAATAAAATTAACTCAACCACAAGACCCCATGTGTAGGGCACACAGAATCAAATTCAATAATCATTTATATATTCAACCAGGCTATATTGCTAGCCAATACCCCACACCGAGCGACCCTAAAAATAATAATTATTATTATCTCAAGCAAACGACCAAGCGATACCTAGTTAGGGTCAAACTCATTTCATTTAAAATGGTTAATCAGTGTAGCACAATAATTATTACTCAACGTCGAGGCACCCGGCAGCAAGGCCTCTGGTCAGGAGATTGGAGGCTTTGTGGAACGTGGGACTACCGCTTGATTGCTGTTGTTCCCAGGTCCGTCCTGAAGCGAGGTGGTAGCACCTGATGGGGTCCCAGCTATGGGTTAATAGTGAATCCCCCAAACGAATTTCAAAACGTTTTTTATGTAGTAAAATACTAGCATTTCATTTTTCTTAAAAATTTATCAATACTACATTTTTGTAGTGCAATTACCAACAATACATTGTTATAAAAAATTATTACCAATAATATATTTTTATTATAAAATGACCAACAGTACATTTTATAGTAGAATGATCAACGATACATCTTATAATAAAATGACCAACAACATTTTTTATAATGAAATGACCAAGAATACATTTTATAGTAAAATGACCAACAATTCATTTTATCGTAAAATGACAAGTGATACATTTTATAGTATAATGACCAACAATATACTTGATATCAAAATGACTAGTAAGCAATGTCCAACAATAAATTTTATAATAAAATGACTAGCTATACATTTGATAGCAAAATGATCAGGAATATATTTTATTGTACAATTACCAACAATAACTTTGATAACAAAATGACCAACAATACATTTTATAATAAAATGACCAACAGTATATTTTATCTTAAAATAACCAAAAATACATTTTATAATAGAATAACTAACAATACATTTTATAATAAAATGACCTTCAGTACATTTTTGTAGTAAAATTATAATCAATTCAACACTAAAAAAAAGTGTGCAAACAAATTTTTATAGTAAAATTACCAGCAATAATTTTCTTTACCAATAATACATTTTATTGTCTACAAACTATATATTTTAATAAGCATACGTTTGCCCTGAATGTATAAAGTTATGTACAAAATATTTGTGGTTGAAGGCATAAAATTCCGTACAAAATATTTCGATTTCGACATCAGATAACCCATAGAGGTTGATAGAACGCTAAACAAAATCAACCAACCTAGAAATAATAATAATATAAGCTTAAGTAGAAGGCCCAAAGTATCGTGTATGTAGTGAGGATCAAACCCATTAATCATTTGAAATGATCAACCAGGCTAACTATCTGACAATTACGCCAAGTAGAACGACCCTAAAAATAATAAAATTAACTTAGGTGCAGATTTAGGGCACCTAGTGAGGATCAAACTCACTATTATGTATTACTAGCAGCATGGCCATGCGTTGCCCGGGCTTGATTCAAAAATCGTACGACTCATACAGCAATCGCTATCACTTGACTTAAAATATTTTGCCCTTCCTTGCCTTTAAAGGAGTGCCCTTTGCCGTGCTGATGTTGCTACATGCCTTACTTCTTGCCTAACTCACACTGCGAAGTTTTTCTAAGCTCTATACTAATCATTGAATCTGTTACGAAAAAAAGAACTAAACAAAATGAATAGAAAACGATCAGCTTTAAAAAAGCACTCGTAACTGGAAAAACCGAATGAAAAAAGAATGTTAACAACAAATACTTTTTCACACCCAACCCAGTTCTGCGGAATCAGAATCAACGTTGAATTTAAGCAAGCGAATGAACCAATTGGAGTAAAGTGCCATGCAGTTTTAAATTTTTCCCACTTGTGACGAATGCAACTATCGATTTTTTTTTTTTTTTTTGCATGCTAGCATGCTAGTTAACATTCGTGTCAGGCAGCTGTTGACTCTCACGCTGGCCAATAGAATCTTCCTGCCTATTCGTGGCAGCCAGCTATAGGCTCTCACTCTGGCCAGTAGAAAATGGCCGCAAACTACATGAAAACTGCCATAGAAGCATTAAAAAATCGATTATTTCCACTATCGATGGGAGTTGGGAAATCCAATGTCGGTCTTGGCCTTTTCACTAACTTGGAGCATGTGCATGTAAATTTTGGTGCAAATCCGTCGAAAATTGCGGCCGCGCATTCGTTTCACACACACACACACATCCTGCCTTTTATATATAGAGATGTGTTAAGCAAACGAGGTAATTTAGTCGCTAACCAACCCCTAGCCGTCAGTATGTGCCGTACGTCGGTGGGGATGTTATTATCAACTGAGAAATATGAAAATCAAATGAGGAGATCTTACGACGCGTCCAGAAGAAACCAAATCAAAGGGTTGAGATCGGCTGAGAGAAACTAGCCAATCAGCATCGAGATTACACAACTGCAGTTATTTTCAATATTTTTTTTTCAGTGTACTTTAGAATTGGTAATTCAAAGTTTTCCTCCAACCATTAAAGAGTACAGCTTGAAGATTACAGGAAAGACCAGAAAACTTGAGGTTTTACTTCCTGAGTTTTTTCCAACAGAAAATATACGGAAAGAAACTTTTATTCTTTTTTTTATTCACCTTCTTCTTCTTCTTCTATATACCATATCCATTCAGCGTAAGAACGATTATGGCCCTCCACAACCTCTTATCCATTGTAACTCTTTACAGTGTTTGTCAAAATGTAAAGAAAAAACTTTCATTCTCCTTCTTCTTCTTCTTGTATATGCTATATTCATTCAACGTGAGAGCAATTATGGCCCTCCACAACTTCTTATCTATTGTAACTCTTAGCAGTATTTGTCGAAATCTTCAGAAAAAAAACTTTCATTTTTCTTCTTTATACCATATCTATTCAGCGTGAGAGCGATTATGGCCCTCCACAACTTCTTACCCATTTTAACTCTTTACAGTGTTTGTCAAAATGTGAAGAAAAAAACTTTCATTCTTCTTCTGCTTCTTCTTCTTGTATATGCTATATTCATTCAGCGTGAGGTCGATTATGGTCCTCCACAACTTCTTATCCATTGTAACTCTTAGCAGTGTTTGTCAAAATGTACGGAAAAAAAAACTTTCATTCTAATTCTTCTATATACCATATCCATCCATTTAGCGTGAGAGCGATTATGGCCCTCCACAACATCTTATCCATTGTACCTCTTAGCAATGTTTCTCAAAATCTACAGAAAAAAAACTTTCATTCTTCTCCTTCTATATGCTATATTCATTCAGTGAGAGATCGAATATGGCCCGCTACAATTTCTTATCCATTCTCCAACTATTTAAGTGTAACGTCAATCGACATCTCCAGTTGCCTTGATCTATCCACTTCCCTTCTCCACATCCTTTCACCTTTCATTTCTATCTGCTCTCGCTCCAAATCTTCTGTAACCCCCTTGCCTTGATCGATCCACTATCTTTCTCCACATACTCTCCTTTACCACTCCTATCTGCTCTTCCTCCAAACCTTCTGTAACCCCTTGCGTGCTAGTGGCCTCCAGCCTTGCTTGGGGTGATAAGCTTAAAAAAAAATCTCTTAACAGTGCTTTTCAAAATGTACAGTAAAAAAACTTTCATCTTTCATTCTTTCATATGCTATATCCATTTGGCTTGGGAGAGTTTACGGCCCTCCACCACTTCCTATCTTTTGTAATTCTCAGCAGTGTTTATTTAAAATATAAATAAACTTTCTTTCTTTTTTATTCACTTCCTTCCATATCCATTCAGTTCAAGTAAGATTATAGCCCTCCACAACATCGTATTCTTTGTAACTGTTAGTAATATTTGTCAAATGGGTATGGAAAGAAACTTTCATTCTTCTTTTTATCTATTTTCTTTTTCTTCTTTTATATGTCATATCCTTTCAGCGTGAGAGAAATTGCGGCCCTCCACAACTTCTTATCCTTTGTAATTCTTAGCGCTGTTTGCTGTCTTTGTTCGGCTATCCATTTACACAAGCTTGTTAGGTAAGTTACTCGATTCTTCCGTTTTGCCTTCAATGAGTGTCAAATTCTCGAAGCTGTCTTTCCTCATTATGCGTCCCAAGGAAGTTTCGAGACATAAAGGGCACTCATAGTTATCATCAGAAGGAGACAGTTGAAATTTGAGGGATATATAATGAGGAAAGAAGTCTTGGAGAATTTGACACTCACATGACATACTGAAAGCAAGGAGGAGTATTAGCCTGAAGTCAGCAGTGAAAACTAGCAAAGGGTAGACAGATACACTATCGTACGGTTCATACACCTCCCTGGTTTTTTAAACAAGAGTAAATCACTTGTTTTCAGTTTAGGATTGCGTTTCCGGTTCCTTCAAAAGTCTTTCTCCTTCTCTTTCAATTCCAGTAGCTCCTACCCTTGTGTCTTAGTGGCGTTATCGCCTTGCTTAGAGTGAATCTTTTTATTTTTTATTTGAGGAACAACGTACATAGACGCGAAACATCAGTTTATACCATATATTTAATCACATATAATACTTAACTATGTCACAGTGTTATCGAGAAAGAGAGAGACGAAAAAATAAGGCAATTGACTACATTTATTCAGTAAAAAAAACATGTTGGTCACATCAATAGAAACAACTGAGCAACAAACAGTATATATTTCGCTGTTCTAGGTCCACTGCTGATTTAGTAATTGTCACAACGCATAGAATTAAGTGGAGCACTTAATAATAAATTGATCACGAGATCAATCGCCTCACGAGGATGTGCTGAAAAGTTCATAGGCTCACTATGAAGGAATACTGCTAGAGGGTGTGAAATCTTACACTTGTTAATTTCAACTTCTGTTATTAATAACACCATTGTTTCTTATCCCAGGTACGAGGTGGGGGGCTGAAAAGTTTATAGGCTGACTATGAATGATGCTAGAGCTGTGAGATCTTTCATGTATTACTTTTAACTCTTCTTATTAATAACTGCATTGTTTCTTTCCAGGTACGAAAGTGGGCTGAAAGTTTCTTAGGCTGAATATGAAGGAGTGAGGCCAGAGCAGTGAAGTCTTACATGCATTAATTTCAACTCTTCTTATTAATAACTGCATTGTATCTTTCCAGGTACGAAAGTGGGCTGAAAGTTTCTTAGGCTGAATATGAAGGAGTGAGGCCAGAGCCGTGAAGTCTTACATGCATTAATTTCAACTCTTCTTATTAATAACTGCATTGTTTCTTTCCAGGTACGAAAGTGGGCTGAAAGTTTCTTAGGCTGAATATGAAGGAGTGAGGCCAGAGCCGTGAAGTCTTACATGCATTAGTTTCAACTCTTCTT